>JAUMJK010000175.1:1200000-1800000 GCA_033558105.1 Coccyzus lansbergi | reverse complement strand
GGAAACTGCCAGATTTATGTATTTCACATCACTTTTCAGTAATGCTGTTAGATGGAAAATGAAAACAAAACCAACAAAAACCCATCAGGCATTGGAGAAGTATTTTTAGAAATGGAGGCAGCAAACAGAACTGAAAATAGCTGTGAGGGCATCCAATTTGATATGGATGCATTTGAAATTTCTCATTGAATATGGAAGGGAACATGATTATTTCATATAGTTCTGACAGAAGGTGGTAGGTGTTGGAAATTCACTTTGAATTTCACTGTAATACTTTCTTAGGCAAGAATCTCTCTGCACAAAGTAGTCAATACGTGAGATCTTCAGTAACTGTAAAAACAAAAGATTTTCATAGAATCACAGAATAACCAGGTTGGAAGAGACCCACTGGATCATCGAGTCCAACCATTCCTATCAAACACTACACCAAGTCCCTCAGCACCTCATCCACCCATCCCTTAAACCCCTGTAGGAAGGTGAATAAACCACCTCCCTGCGCAGCCTCTGCCACTGCCCAATGACACTTTCTGTTAAAAACTTTTTCCTAATGTTCAGCCTAAATCTCCCCTGGTGGAGCTTGAGGCCATTCCCTCTCACCCTGTCCCCTGTCACTTGGGAGAAGAGGCCATCACCCTCCTCTCTATAACCTCATTTCAGTAGAAGCAGTTGTGTCTGGTTTGTTCATACCCCGGTTTTTACTCTTAAGTCTTTTTTCTGTCCTTTTATTAATCAGATGGACTTACAAGGATGGACTCAGATTGTCCTCAATGTCCATATTCTGACCTCAGACAGATCTGCAACAAGCAGATCTGCTTAGACACCTCAGCATCACCCACCCCAGCAGTGTGTCCAAAACAGAGGAGAATCAAACAGGTTGATTTCAGAGCTGCGGAGGCTGCTGTAGAGTAGAATCATAGAATCACAGAATCACCAGGTTGGAAGAGACCCTTCGGGTCATCGAGTCCAACCATAAATGCTATGGGATAGCATAGATGCTATGTGACCCATGCTATGGGATGCAGCCTGAACTTTACTATACTGAACCACACATTCACATCCAGAATCTGGTGCAGGTAACACTGGTGGTAATATCCAAGCTGTTTGTCTTTGATATTATGTGAGTGTTTGAAATTCAGATCCACAAAAGGAGAGGAGGATCTGCTATTGCATAGTGCATAGATTTGGGTTTAAATATCAGGGCTCTTTCTACTCCAAACTTAAGTAATAATCAAAGGGTAAACTGACCTTCCCAACACATTGTCAATGACTGGTCTGAGTCTGCTACCAAAAACAGATTAAATTTGTCCATCAGTGCCAGCCTTGTGCTGCTGGCTGCTATGATGGGATGGAATTAAGATCAGTTTTGGAGTAGATACAAATATAATCACGTTTCACTTACTTTTTCTACTGTTGAAACGAAAAGTGTTTGATACAAAGAGTCTGAAGTCTTCTAATGCAGAACTTGGACAAAGACCGTCAGTTCTATCATGAATGATCTCGCTTTGTGACAGGTCAAGAAGAGACTGCACACATCCATCACCTCCATGTGTTTCCAAGGTTTACTTGATTGTCTGTAACAAAAATGCCCTCTGAGAAAGAACTTTTAATTGCCTTTTCTACCACCAAGAGAGGAATCAGGTTGCAGAAACTAGAAGGACTTCTCAGTTTTCTGGGCAAAATCTTTGAAAGATTTGATCATGTATCAAGGTAGTTTCCATCAAAAGAATAAAGGTGCTCCAGCAATTCTCCTATGTCTCTATAAGGATTCTAAATATGGATGTGAAGATCATATCTGTGGTTTCATAACCAGTTAGAATCTGCAGAGCCTCAGAGGAAGCACTTTGTCAAAGTGGAGACTGCTTAGGTGATTGGTTATAGTCTGAGTTAACACTTCCCAGATACAGAGATGAAGAAGACACTGTAATAATTGTCAAAACACTATAATCTCAGAATTAGTGCTTTAACTCCCCTTTTGCAGCTATTAGCTATGGGTTTTTTTTTTCTTATTGGTAGCACTATTTTTACACTAAACTCTGCTCTATATTACACAAATGTATCATCTTTTTCTGGTCCTCATGGTTGCAGAAACATTGAGGAGAAAAAAAACAAAATGTAATGAGATAACTAAAGACTATATCATAATTTATGATGCTAGAAGGCAATGTTTTGATGTTGATTGATGTCCTTTGGAGAACAGGTCTTACGAGGAGCAACTGAGAGAGCTGGAGGTGTTTATCCTGGAGAAGAGGAGATTGAGGGGAGACCTCATTGCTCTCTACAGCTGCCTTGAGGGGAGGTTGTGGAGAGGAGGGAGCTGGGCTCTTCTCCTAAGGGATAGGGGACAGGACAAGAGGGGATGGTCTCAAGCTCCACCAGGTGAGATTTAGGCTGGATATTAGGAAAAAAAAATTTGACAGAACAGGTCATTGGGCATTGGAACAGGCTGCCCAGGGAGGTGGTTGACTCGCCTTCCCTGGAGGTGTTCAAGGTGCAGGTGGATGAGGTGCTGAGGAATATGGGTTAGTGTTTGATAGGAATGGTTGGACTCGATGATCTGGTGGGTCTCTTCCAACCTGGTTATTCTATGATTCTACGATTCTTAATCCTGGCATTTATTAGCTTTTAAGTACTTGATTCCACAACTATAAAAATGTGCTTTCAGGTTGGTTTGGTTCTTTCTTTCTTTCTTTCTTTCTTTCTTTCTTTCTTTCTTTCTTTCTTTCTTTCTTTCTTTCTTTCTTTCTTTCTTTCTTTCTTTCTTTCTTTCTTTCTTTCTTTCTTTCTTTCTTTCTTTCTTTCTTTCTTTCTTTCTTTCTTTCTTTCTTTCTTTCTTTCTTTCTTTCTTTCTTTCTTTCTTTCTTTCTTTCTTTCTTTCTTTCTTTCTTTCTTTCTTTCTTTCTTTCTTTCTTTCTTTCTTTCTTTCTTTCTTTCTTTCTTTCTTTCTTTCTTTCTTTCTTTCTTTCTTTCTTTCTTTTCTTTCTTTCTTTCTTTCTTTCTTTCTTTCTTTCTTTCTTTCTTTCTTTCTTTCTTTCTTTCTTTCTTTCTTTCTTTCTTTCTTTCTTTCTTTCTTTCTTTCTTTCAAATGTAATATCCCAGCTCTCAAAAAAAACCCCCACTCTTCCTTCCTCCTGCCATCCAAGTGCCATCATGCTGACGCCTCAGAAGGACTTGGCTCTCTTGATGCAGACTATAGACTACTAAAGCTAGAAGAGAACGCAGCAGTGGGAATAAAGCTGTCATCTTCTGCCGGAGCTGGCTAAAGGTGAGAAAACTTCTCCAGTAATTTTCACAGACGTTTATTGACTTCAAAGGAATAATGAGCAGTAGAAATGTTGGGAGCCATCCAGACTGCAACGGGTACAAAACCAGGGCTCGTTCCTTCTTCCCATTCCTCTGACTTCTCCCAGTCTCTTTCCCAATTCTGACACTTTACCTAATCCCTGCCTTCTCCCCTAAACAGTCTCAATTATAGCTGCTAAAGACACTATGGAAAAAAAAAAACCTGGTGTCAAATTAGGCTTGTGGGTATTTAATGATTCTCTGGGTGGACACGCTGCAGAACAGCAAAACAGACAAAAGCTCCTAAAAAGAGGAAGACCAGCACTAGTAGAGGTATGATTTTATTTGGCCTGCTAAATATTCGATAGCAGTTTTTTGTATTCAACAAATATATTCAAATTCAACATGGAATCATAGAATCATAGAACAACCAGGTTGGAAGAGACCCATCGGATCATCGAGTCCAACCATTCCTATCAAACACTAAATCATGTCCCTCAGGAAACAAATATATTTGTATTCAATAAATATATTCAAAAATATTTAGGGACACATTATACTATACTTAAAAAAATTTGGAGTCAGCACTTGTTCACACACATCAAAGCCGCAAATAAACAAGGGCACATTTGACTCCCTAGTACAGATGCTAATGACTTTTTTACCATAGAGGTTTTCTTTCTGGTCACTTATGTGGTGGAGGAGATAGTTTTCAAGAAGCACAGTAAGTACATTCAGTAAGGCCCAAGGAAGTGGGTATTGTCATCTGCTAACTACCACTTTGAGCTTTGAAGTTGGGAGAAGCCACAAGTGCTCACCACACGGCCACGGTCAATTTTGGAGTGGTAATGTCTTCCTCCAGATGTCATTATGTCAACCACTGTAATCATGTCCTCTCTCTCTCTCTAGCTTTGAAGGTTTTTTTCCGATCAGTGCCCAGGATTTTATCGGAAGAGTCGCGAACCTTAGGGGAACAACTGCCAAAAACTCATTGTGAAATTTTACGGGATCGAATTACTGTGATGGAGAGAGAGTGAGAGTCTGAGACAGCTTTAGACAATCCTGTCAAACTCAGTTTATTTGATACAGGTTGTCTGACTGCACAAAGCCTTATTTCCCTGTCAATAAGAAAATACCGCTGCTTAATAGCAAGATGACTATTTGACTCTATTCCAGCTTTGCAGAATGGACTTTGTAAGATAATAATTTTGTCCCCTTAATATAGAAATTTTTTTATCAGTATCAAGGTAGAGAGTAAAAAAATCTTTGCAGGAATGATAACTTTATGGATAACTATGAATGTTCATCAACTATTTATTACTCAGACATCATGTACTGAGAAGACATCATGGCTTGTACCCTAACACTATTTCATCCTTTAAATCTTTATACCTTTTTATCCTTTGAGCAATTCCTTTTCCATGGAAAGAAAGACTCTTTCAGCTCTATGGCTGTGAAGTGAAAATTAGCTCACTTAGATTCTCAGTCTCACTTAAAATATGACCCACAGAGAGGCAAAACACCCATGTAGCATCAAAAAATACCTTATTCTTACAGAGCTACTCACTGTACAGAAGGGCCATTAGATGACCAGAAACTGACTTCATGTATCTTATATTCAACACTTATGCCCTGAATACAACATCATTTATCTCTTAAATCAGTCAGATTTGGGTTTAGTTATCAAAAAAATCTCATTGATGAGGTTTTGCATAGAATCATAGATTCATAGAACAACCAGGTTGGAAGAGACCCACAGGATCATTAAGTCCAACCATTCCTATCAAACACTGAACCATGTCCCTCAGTACCTCATCCACCTGTCCCTTAAACACCTCCAGGGAAGGTGACTCTTCCACTTCCCTGGGCAGCCTGTTCCAGTGCCCAATGACCCATTCTGTCAATTTTTTTTTTCCTAATATCCAACCTAAATCTCACCTGGTGGAGCTTGAGGCCATTCCCTCTTGTCTTGTCCCCTGTCCCTTGGGAGAAGAGCCCAGCTCCCTCCTCTCCACAACCTCCTTTCAGGGAGTTGGAGAAAACAATGAGGTCTCCCCTCAGCCTCCTCTTCTCCAGGATAAACACCCACAGCTCTCTCAGCCCTTCCTCATCAGGCCTGTTCTCCAGCCCCTTCACCAGCTTTGTTGCTCTTCTCTGGACTCACTCCAGAGCCTCAACATCCTTCTTGTGCTGAGGGGTCCACAACTGAACACAGGATTCGAGGCGCAGTCTCACCAGTGCTGAGTACAACATAAGCAGAAAAGCAGCAGCATTGGGCTAAAGGTAGCAGTTAGCTGGACTATCCTAATCATGGTGGCTTCTGTGACTTGAATGGTTAATAATTAGGGCAGGATTCGTCCTTCTGTTATTTGTCGTACAAAAAGATTTCAGCATGAAATGCTTGAGAGGCGTGGATGTGGGGAGAAAGGTGGTCGAAGTATGGATTTGTACAAGTCAGCTACTTGGACTTTTTGTTGAGGATGTTTCACCATCATTCCTCGAAAATATTGATCTTGCATCAATAGGATGCAGTCAATCAAGGCTTGTATGAAACCCACACAAAGTTCTCCTTCAACTGAGATGACTGTGGCCTGTAGGTCTGAAGGGAGTTTGGCTTTCAGTCTAACTGCATTCAGGAAACAGGTATTTGAAATCTATGAGGAATGATTAATTCAATTCAATAAGTCTTGGTAATTTGCACCTAAGAACTACCTGACAGAGATTTCGGTGACTTGATACCTATTTCTAATAACCATAACAGCTCAGGAGACTTCCAGAAGTAAGATCAAAACTGAAGTGCAAATTTTCAAGGCAGAAAAGTGAGATGATGCAAATAGATACCCAGATGGCTAAGACGGATGTGATTTCAGTTCAGCAAAATTAAAGGAAGGCAAATAAAGTGATTCAATAAGTAAAGAATTAAGAAATAAGGTGTAATTGGGGCCAGTCGGTAAGTTCAAATTAGTCTGATTCTTTTTGAAACAACACATTTGATTTATAATAATATATTTTGATATATATGAGGTATATATCTTTTTTATAAGGTCAATTGACTGTGCTGCCATTCTCCTTCAACCGTGAGCGCTGCACAGTCTCAACAGCACATATGTTAAACGGATTAAGAAATTATTAGCTTGTGGATCTCAGGAACAGGAATGTCAACAGGAAATTAGTTTGGAATATGGCGCATCCACTGGGCTCCTACAGGGATTGGCGTAATGTGTCATGTCACTCGGTGCTTTGATCATCGTTATGAAAACAAGTACAGAAATTGCTGCTCATAAAATTTTCAGATTACACAAAGTTTTCCAGGTGGCTGAATAATGAATAAAGACAGAGCCTCAATATCAAGTGATTTGGATCATTCAATAAGCTCGTACCACTCCAACAAAAGATGGTTTAGCAGATCCAGATGTAAGTATACCTCTAGAAATAAGGCATACAGACCGTGCACAGTGTCTTCAGACCAGCAACAGATGCCTTTTTGCAAAATATGGATAGTCACGTGAAAGTTGTGCTTTGACCAGGGAAGACTCCCTCCTCAAAGGAACGGAAGGACCCATTTGCAGACCTGACCCACTCCACAGAAAGGTCTGCTGCCTGCCAGGGGCATCAGGGAGGGAAGTAGCTAGGAAACTCCCTTCCTTGATCCATGAGACAGACTACTACCCCCTGGTAGTAGTCCAGACTGGTAATGATGATCTAGTAAGCAGTAAAGCTAAGGACATCAAAAAAGACTTCAGGGCCCTTGGGAAGATGATGGAGGACTCTGGGGCACAGGTGGTGTTCTGCTCCATCCCTAGGCTAAATGGAGTGGACCCTCAAGTTACTTAAAAGTGTTTGATGGGAAAGGTTGGACTTGATGATCCGGTGGGTCTCTTCCAACCTGGTTGTTCTATGATTCTATGATTCTAAGAAGTGACCCAACACAGGGATAATGAAGTCAACTGTAATAACCTGTGACGTACAGTAGGTCAGATCACATTATTTTACTCTTTTGAGTTTTAAACCACAAGGACCAAGTTCACCTGACCACATGTAGACACTTAAAGCATAGACTTCCAAGCAGAACTAGTCACTCTGGACTCCCTTTATAGCCATAGAATCATAGAATGTTTTGGGTTAGAAAGGACTTTTGAATCACAGAATCACAGAACAACCAGGTTGGAAGGGACCCATCGGATCTTCTAGTCCAACCATTCCTATCTAACACTAAACCAAGTCCCTCAAGACCTCATCCACCCGTCCCTTAAACACCTCCAGGGAAGGTGACTCAACCACCTCCCTGGGCAGCCTGTTCCAATGACCGTCTCTGTGAAAAACCTCCTCCTAATCTCCAGCCTAAATCTCCCCTGGCGGAGCTTGAGGCCATTCCCTCTTGTCCTGTCCCCTGTCACTTGGGAGAAGAGGCCACATCCCTCCTCTCTACAACCTCCTTTCAGGTAGTTGTAGAGAGTAATGAGGTCTCCTCTCAGCCTCCTCTTCTCCAGGCTAAACAACCCCAGTTGTTGAAGACCATCAGTCCAACCCACCTGTCATACACAGGAACATTTTAACTAGATCAGGTTCTCAAACCCCCATCCAGCCTGATCTTGAACATAAGGCACGGGTAGATGAGGTCCTGAGGAATGTGGCTTAGTGTTTGGTGGGCGTGGTTGGACTCGATGGTCCGATGGGTCTCTTCCAACCTGGTTGTTCTATGATTCTATGTTCTATGATTTCCAATTCTGGGGCATCTGCAACTTTCCTCTGGGCAAGCTCTTCCAATGTGCCAACACCATCATCATGAAAGATTTCTTCCCTATGGCCATTCTAAATCTACCCCCTTTCAGTTTGAAACAATCGACCCTTTTCCTGTCACAACAGACTCAGGTAAAAACTCTCTCTCCATCTTTCTTATAAGTCACTTCCGAGTACTGAAAGGCTGCAGCAACATTGTCCTAGAGCCTTCTCTTCTCCGTGCTGAACAACCCCAGCTCTCCTGACAGTCAATAAGGGGAGATCCATTTTAAAGCTGTGATATATCTCCTCCAGATATAAATAATAAAAATAAGCAACCACCAAATGAACCTATTTCAACCTTATAGAAGACACCTCGCATAACTATCCTAAATGTTGATGTCCTCACTGCAGCTTTCTAAAGCTACACAAGATGAATCAAGTGATAACAAAGGAAGATTCTTCCTCCTGGAGATTAGGAGGAAGTTTTTCACACTGAGGGTCATTGGGCATTGGAATAGGCTGCCCAGGGAGGGGGTTGATTTACCTTCCCTGGAGGTGTTTAAGGGACGGGTAGATGAGGTGCTGAGGGACATGGGTTAGTGTTTGATAGGAATGGTTGGACTCAATGATCCGAGGGTTCTCTTCCAACCTGGTTGTTCAATGATTCTATAATTCTATGAATCAAATTCCCTTAAAGTCAGGAGACATTGACATAACTCTTATTAAATAATACCTTCAGAACAGTGTACACTAGGAAGAACTGAAATTATTTTTAAAGAATCTTAAAATCACAGAACGGTAGAACCATAGAGTCACTAGGTTGGAAGAGACCCACCGGATCATTGAGTCCAACCATTCCTATCAAACACTAAACCATGCCCCTCAGCACCTCATCCACCTGTGCCTTAAACCCCTCCAGGGAAGGTGGATCAACCCCCTCCCTGGGCAGCCTCTGCCAGTGCCCAATGACCCTTTCTGTGAAAATCAAACAACAAATCTGAGAAATGATGAAAGGGACCAGTTTTCAGAAACAGTTTGCCCTCAGTTCATAGTGTACTTTTTGAATCACAGACTGTGCGCCTCTCAGTAGAGGTTTTCTTAATCAGTAGCCACCTTCAAAGTCTCATATTTCATCTCCGTAATGATATTGCAGATTGATTGAAAGGGGGTTTTCATGGCATTAACGCCATTAGTTTTCTCTGAAAATCCATTGTTCAAAGTGAAATTCAACAATAACTTCAAGGCGCTCTGATTGGTGGGGACTTGAGGGTGTCTTTATTACAAACAACCGCATCTGTCCTTCAAGGAAGTCTTCTGACATTTCCAATGACGAGGAAGCGGGACTGGCAGGGCTATTCACCCCTACGTGTCTGGCTTGCCTCCCCGACGTGACATCATCACTCATGCCCTACTCCAGCATAATCGAGCAGGTCAGTGGTTATTCCAAGCTTCACCCATTCCAGATTCCACCCTTAACCTTCCAAAATGAGCCTTTTATAGTTAAATGATTCACTTATTAGGTAAAATAAACATGAAAATAATGTCAAATTAAAAATAAAGCAAAGTAGCGTGAAGTTAAATTCAGACTGACACTGAGCAAACAGTCTGGGTGGAATCATTATACCCTTTTGGAAACAGGCACGGATGTCGGAGCATGGATCCAATTAGTTTCGACTGGGAGGACCCTTCCTGTTCCTGGCTCACTGAGCTTAAATCTCACAGTTTAGATGGTAATTTAGAGGTAGGGACAACTCTCCTGCAGTTGCCATCCACAGGAACTCAAGAAACCTGCAAGCTGTGACAGGGGACAGGACAAGAGGGAATGGCCTCAAGCTCTGCCAGGGGAGATTTAGGCTAGAGATTAGAAGGAAATTTTTCATGGACAGGGTCATTGGGCATTGGAACAGGCTGCCCAGGGAGGCGGTTGATTCAACTTCCCTGGAGGTGTTTAAGGTGTGGGTGGACGAGGTCCTGAGGGACATGGTTTAGTGTTTGATAGGGATGGTTGGACTAGATGAACCGATGGGTCTCTTCCAACCTGGTTGTTCTATGATTCTATGATTCTGTATTCTGAGGCCAGGGCATCAATAGAAAAGTATTTAAAAGTATGTAATATATTATTTTCAAGGATCTTTAAGACCTTGGACATGCAAATGTTCAACTGGCCTTGAAAGCATGGAGAGAGAGACAAACCTAAGCCAGGTTCAGCAATGCCAAGCACTAGCCTTTATAGCTGGAGCCAACAGAAAAGTCAACGTACACAGAAAAAAAGCAAGTGGAATGGGATGTGCAAAGGCTGCTCTAAAGCTGTTTCATAGAATCATAGAAACATAGAATCATAGAGCAACCAGGTTGGAAGAGATTCACTGGATCATCGAGTCCAACCATTCCTATCAATCACTAAACCATGTCCCTCAGCAACTCATCCACCTTCACCTTAAACCCCTCCAGGGAAGATGACTCAACCTCCTCCCTGGGCAGCCTCTGACACTGCCTAATGACCCTTTCTGTGAAAATTTTTTCCTAATTTCCAGCCTGAATCTCCCCTGGTGGAGCTTGAGGCCATTCCCTCTCGTCCTGTCCCCTGTCTCTTGGGAGAAGAGCCCAGCTCCCTCCTCTCTATAACCTCCTTTCAGGTAGTTGCAGAGAGTAATGAGGTCTCCCTTCAGCCTCCTCTTCTCCAGGATAAACACCTCCAGCTCTCTCAGCCGCTCCTCATAGGGCCTGTTCTCCAGACCCTTCACCAGCTTCCTCACTCTTTTCTGGACTTGCTCATCTTGATGTCAGTCGTGCATTCCCACAATGAGCCCTCTTGCAAGGCAAAAGGCACAAATCACAGCCCCTCCTGATGTCTTCTTTACAACAGGAGATTGCGGCCACTCTGGCTCCTGGAATGTTTTAAAAAATGCAGTCCCAGTGCCCTGGCTACTGTTTTGTACATTAAATTGTTGGGGGGGTGGGATCAATAAACAGCTGCACAGTCAAATTAGTACTGTTTACTGTCAAATTAACAAGGAAAGTGATGCTGTCTGCTCTTTGTTTATAACTCTGCGCACTTGGCCCTGGAAGCAGAACGGCTAAATGAAAATGGACAGCTCCCTATGGTAGATGCTCTCCTAGATCAAACAGAAGGGAAATTTTGTTTGTCTTATAAAACAAACAGTATCTTTTCAGGTTCATGTGCTCAGAATAACAGCTATTCAGTTACAGCAGCTGTTCTTGATTCCACTCCTAATTGTATGTCTCGTTTCTCAACCACCTTACAGGTCATTCTTTGCCAATGCTCATGCAGAGAACGGAATCTGGGGTCCAGTGAACACGTGGGGCACAAGGTAGAAGAGTGGGAAGGTGTTTAAATGTCTGGAGGAAAGTTGTGTACATTTATTGTGATGTGGTAAATCAACCACATCCCTGGGCAGCCTCTGACAGTGACCAATGACCCTTTCTGGGAAAAACTTCCTCCTAATGTCCAGCCTGACCCTCCCCTGGTGGAGCTTGAGGCCATTCCCTCTTGTCCTGTCCCCTGTCCCTTAGGAGAAGAGGTCAGCTCCCTCCTCTCTACAACCTCTAGCTTCTAAGGAAGCCCAGATGAGGAATGAGCTAACTGCACAGCTTTAAAAGACTGAAATTCAATGAGATGAGAGAAAGACGATGAGAAAGAAAAAGAGAGAAAGAAAGATGGGAGAAGGGCGGAGGGAAAGAGAGAATGAGAAAAATTAGGAAAAAATGGAAAGAACAAAGGAAAGAAGAAAAGAAGAAAAGAAGGAAGACTGGTTTCCCCTTTTTTGTAAGAAAATATTATATATTATATATTGAGAAATTATGGTTGGACTTGATGATCCAGTGGGTCTCTTCCAACCTGGTTGTTCTACAAAATTATATAGATAATACATAAGTTTATATATTTCTTTATTTCCAGTTTTAAAGAACAAATCCTAACTTACTATAAAGGAAGACATTAAATCAGAATCAGGATCCTACCAACTAAAATTTTCCCTGTGCTTTCATCTCTGTGTTTCCTGATACACTCCTGATCCCAAAGCCTCCATAATATTATTCCAACGACACTTCACAAATGACTGAACTTCAAAGACAAGTGAAGCTATTTCTAAACCTTTCGGATGTTTCCTGGTCAAGGAAAACTACATCAGAGCAACACAGCAATAGAAGGTGCCCAAGTAAAATATAAATAAATAAATATAGCTCTGCTAAACCCTAAATTTTTCTGTTGTGGTGCCAGCTAACGCAGGGCAACTCTGAAGCCACCAAGGGTAAGGCAATCAGTTTTTGCAGATCTGCGCCAGACCCTTTCAAAAGACAACTAGGAATGTAGCAAGAGTGATCAAAGGAAGAAAAAAAAATTAAAAAAAAACAACAAAACCTGCCAGGCTTTATTTACTCTCTACTCCCTGTCTGCTGGGGATTGACATTTTTCATATTTTTATTTCTTTTTTAAAAACAATAGTTTAGACAAATGTGTCTAGACTGACGGTAGAGCAAATGTGACATTAATTATGGATTCCTACACAGTGGCTGAGTGCATGTGGGCAGTTGCCAGTTCCCAGGGAAACAAAAATTACCAGGCTGCCAAAATGGAAATTGCTGCTCATCTTACCGTGGTCACGTCTCTGAACGTGACTGGTATCCGATGCTTCTGAAGAGTTTACTGGCAGATCAAAGTGGATAAGTGGAGGGTAGCAGCACTGGAAAGGTGCATTCACAGCAAAAGATGTTAATGGGGAGGAGCCTACGAGGAGATTTCTGAGGAGATTTCTTTTCACAGCTCTGTAGGAGGCATGTCAGAGCCATAGAATCATAGAATCACCAGGTTGGAAGAGACCCACCGGATCATCGAGTCCAACCATTCCTACAAATCTCTAATCCATGTCCCTCTGCACCTCATCCACCTGCACCTTAAACCCCTCCTGGGAAGGCAAGTCAACCACCTTCCTGGGCAGCCTCGACCAGTGCCTAACGAACCTTTCTGTGATTTTTTTTTTTTCCTAATGTCCAGCCCAAACCTCCCCTAGTGGAGTTTGAGGCCATTGCCTCTCATCCTGTCCCCTGTCACTTGGGAGAAGAGCCCAGCTCTCTCCTCTCCACGACCTCCTCTCAGGTAGTTATAGAGGAACAATTGGAACAGTTGGAATGGTTGGACTTGATGATATGGTGGGTCTCTTCCAACTTGGTTGTTCTATGATTCTATGATTTTTTTGATCAGTTCTGCCTGCATGATACCCCCATTCTTGTCTTGGTGTTATCAACATCTCAACAGCCATTTGTGCTACAGTAACTAATGATCATGTTGCATATGGTATTAAGAAATGGCTAATGACAAGCATAATTCTTATTAAAAACTCCTTTACTAACCTCTTCCCAGCCAAATACATAGCTTGTTTGGTCACGTGCATTTGCTTTCTATTAAGATGATACATAGAATCATAGAATCACCAGGTTGGAAAAGACCTATTGGATCATCGAGTCCAACCATTCCTATCAAACACTAAAACATGTCCCTCAGCACCTCGTCCACTCGTCCCTTAAACACCTCCAGGGAAGGTGGCTCAACCACCTCCCTGGGCAGCCTCTGCCAGTGCCCAATGACCTTTTCCATGAAAATTTTTTTTCTTAATGTTCAGTCTGAATCTTATGGGGCTTTTTGAAGGCAGAGCAAATTAAAGATACACAAGAATCACAGGGCAGCGTCACTTAGTGTAGAACACACTGCTGACTAAAGCCTTCTCAATTTATCCATGTAAGTCTGTATTGTGTCACTGCATCCCAGACTGGATTGCCAGCTTCTGCACAAGTGTATAGGTCTTGTCTTTAACAAAAAAAAAATTTCTTTTTAATATTTGTGCCCATGGTTGAACCAAAAAAAAGAATTTAAATCATTGCATCATAGAATGATTTAGGTTAGAAAAGACCCTAGAGGTCATCCAGTTCCACCTTGTGTAATGGGCAGGGACACCTCCAAGCCCCATTCAGCCTGGCCTTGAACACCTCCAGGGATGGAGCAGCCACAGCTTCCCTGGGAAACCTGGGCAAGGGCCTCCCCATCCCCACAGAAAAAACATTTCTTCCTAATATCTAACCTAAATCTACCTTCTTTCAGCTTAAGAAAGTAGGCAAAATGTTTTCTAATGCTTTTTAGTAAAGACTCAGCAGCATAATTTGTAGAACTTGCCATTGACACAACCTGTTACTAGTTTGTCCATATTAAAAACTTCCTTGTTTCTTTTTTTTTTTTTTAATTAAAAATAGTTCTGACTGCTGAAGGCTGCAACCTTCTGGTTATCCACAAAACTAGAATAACAAGGGCAACAGGGCGACCTGTGCTCACCCTGCCTCTTCACTCTGTCTGCATTCTCCCAGAGGGCCTAACTCTTACTACTCAGTCTAGGGCTGTTTTGCTGAGTCTAACACCAAAACTGTGGAGCTGAGTTTCCTGTAGGGATGCCAGGGACAAAGCCAGAGTCAAGGTCTAGCCACAAAAAAATTCCCTTAAAGTTAAAAAACCTTAAGGCTCAGAAAATGACTCAGACTGGCCGAAGAAGCCAATTCACACAGATAAATGCTCTCTGCAGCATTCAAGCTAGAGGTGGGTGAAAACTCCTGCCCTGTTATTAAAAAAGCAATTTCCCTGAATTCTCCCTGAACTCAAGAAGAACCGCTCCTAGCAGAGATGCTCTGAAGAGAAACTTTCACAGATAGAACACACAGAAGAAATACAAAACCCCTTGAAACTCTAAATTGAAGTGGCGATTTATTCCACCTAAGGCAGCCAAAGGAACATTTTCATACCTGCCAAAATGACGACACTTAAGAAGAGCAGCAGGAGAGGGGAAGATGAAGTAGTATATGAGGCCAGGACATCTGTTCCCAGCATGAAAATCAATTTATAGTTTCTGTTTCCCTCAAAACATACAGAGAAAATCGAGATGCATCCCCCTTCTTCTGAGGATCCGTGGTGTAAAGGCACTACAACCATTAAAAAGCATATATTTCATGAAAAAATCAGGTGAAGATCCCTGGTGTGGTAGAAACTATCAAACTAGAGAAACTACCAGACTAGGGTAGAGTAAGATTTACCAAGAGGCAGTGAAAGGCTGAATGACATTTTGTGTTTCCTAAACCACCAAGTCCCCCTAAGCTGTTTCTCCACATCTGGACTGGCTGACAGCCCTGACATGGTGCACATTTCAAAAAATTTGGGAAAACAAATCTGGAAGAATATTGGTTTACCATTAAATCTAGGGAAAAGCATAATACCTCTTTTTCAACTGAACCCTTAAGTGACGACAATGCGTGGATTATGGAAACAAAGCTCTGCTTTGCTGAACCTGCTGTGCACGGTTGTACTAGTTTATTTAAACTTGTTCACCTTCTGCCAGTAGCCAGTTCCTTAACACCAGGACACAACAGGCGACCTGTGACTTCTAATCTACTTCCATTTGCATGATGTATCTTCAACTTCAGTCTAAATTTAAGTTAGTGGATTATCCCGTGGATAACTCATTACTGGAGAAGTTGTAGATATCCTCTAGATGTTCTGTACTCCAGTACCTGCCTTATCAATGTCTCCCTCTGCCTCGGTTCCTTTACTCTTAAAATACAATTAATATCTCCTGAAATACTATGAATTCAAAGTAGAACAGTAAAACTAACCAGTCTGGTTTAGGAAATTCTGAAATACAAGGAATTTATAATACAATATTAGTAAAAATGCATTTAAGTCTAATTTTCATTTCCAAGGATGTCCCGAAAGAGAAAACTTCTACAAAATCATTGACTGGCAGTTGCTTAAAAGAAAGAATTAAAGGAAACTATTTTCTTCTTTCCCCTGTGATATTTAATCATCTTTCTCCAAAATTTCTAACAATTTTCCTCGGGGTTTTGGGTCCTAATTTTTTGTGTTGAATATTGTGTTGACTTTTCTCTTTGGTTTGGTTTTCCCATTCTAGTACTTCCCTATCCCCATTGTGATAAGAAATGGCTGTGAAACTACTGAAAACAGGCATTTTCCCTCTTTTTTTGCTTTTTTAAGTTGAACTTTTGGAACAGAAAATCTCTTCAAACAAGTAGGATGCAACCTTAAATTAGGATATTTGTATTGTACTCAAACTTTATTTCTTCATGCAGGTTACTCTGAGACTGTTTCAATGTATTATATGGTTCCAGCGTGCAAAGATTTTGAATGTTTATTGCTAAACCATAGAATCATAGTATCATAGAATCACCAGGTTGGAAGAGACCCACTGGATCATTGAGTCCAACCATTCCTATCAAACACTAACCCATGTCCCTCAGGACCTCATCTACCCGTCCCTTAAACCCCTCCAGGGAAGGTGAATCAACCACCTCCCTGGGCAGCCTCTGCCAGTGCCTAATGACCCTTTCTGGGAAAAACTTCCTCCTAATGTCCCTCCTAAATCTCCCCTGGTGGAGCTTGAGGCCATTGCCTCTTGTCCTGTCCCTTGTCACTTGGGAGAAGAGGTCATTATCCTTCTCTCTATAACCTCCTTTCAGGGAGTTGGAGAGAGCAATAAGGTCTCCTCTAAGCTCCTTCACCAGTTTCGTTGCTCTTCTCTGGACTCACTCCAGAGCCTTAACATCCTTCTTGTGCAGAGGGACCCACAACTCAACACAGGATTCAAGGAGCAGTCCCACCAGTGCCATGTACAGAGGGAGAAGAACGTCCCTGGCCCTGCTGATCCAAACCAAGATGCCATTGGCCTTCTTGGCCACCTGGGCCACTGCTGGCTCGTGTTCAGTCGTCTGTCAACCAACACCCCCAGGTGAGTCCAACCATTCCCACCAATCTCTAAACCATCTCCCTCAGTACCTCATCCACCAGCAACTTAAAACCCTCCAGGAAACAGTAAATAGAGAAATACAGAGAACCTGGGCACCTGTGTACTACAACAAAGCCATGACTCAGCTGAAGAGGTAGCTGAAGGATACCAGCTCCAGCTGAGATGGGGCTGGACACATGAGGTTAGACATCTGAGCTGAACCAAGACCTTGGTTTCTCTCTGCCTCAAGAACATGTGGGCATGTGCCGCGTTTGAGTAACTGAGTAGATGCTTAAAATAAGGAGAAAAATACTTTGAAAATGTCATCTCCTCCACTGCTTCGGTGCCCGCAACTGTATTTGTGCAAATATATCAGGGGTATCAAGAATTTTATAATGATACTCCCTCATCATGGTTTAGTTAAAACCACTGTAATAAACAAAACATACAGAGCACATCAGTGGCACCAGAGACTGTAATTTTCTTTGAGCAGAAATATTACCAAAAAAAAAAAAAAAAAGAAAAGAATAATAAATAAGAAAAAAGACAGGATTTCATCCAATTTAGGAAGAAATCTATGCAGATCTTTCCTTTCATTAAACTTCTCAACTGTTATTAAAGGGAAGTCAGTAGCCAAGAATTCTTTGATGATGACATTGGATCATTTGATGATAGAGTGTTTTGGGAAGGGCTACAGAGGCAGATCACTGTCAAAAACCTTGAGCCCCGGGAAAAATAATCTTTCAGATGTCACAATACTTTCTCTTTTTCAGGGGGTCACATTTAACCCTTTTATACATGTGAGCTCCACACTTTCTCTTGAATACTTTGGGTTTGTAGCTGTAAGGAATATAATATAGAATTTACTCTGGAACTGCAAAAGGTCTTGACTGAGAAAGCAGGTAGGAAGAAATCCTCATTCTGCAGAATACAAAACAAGCTATGTGCAAGCATACTGGCAGTCAAAGTGATTATTTTCTGATTTTCCTGCTTAAGACACTTCATGATAGAAATGGTTGGACTCGATGATCCGGTGGGTCTCTTCCAGCCTGGTTGTTCTATGATCCTCTGATAATGCTGTAAGGAAAAAAAAGGCTGCACAGTGAACAATCCATCAGTGCCTAAGTTCTCCAAATTCTATTGTATAAGTATCTTTATGTTCCAGATATCTCTAATAATTTACATCTCACTAATTTTAATTCCCAGCTGCAGATACTTTAAGGAAGACCTGACTTTTAAAGGCACTATCAATGCTGTTGAGAGGCTGCAGCTCTCTGAAGGGGCTTCTCGTGCTGCGTCACTCCCACCCAGCAACGCTGACCTCCTCCTTTATCTTGTTTTTTTTTTTTTTTAATCAATCTCTCTGTCTTTAAATTGGGTTGAAATACTCCCATTCAGTAAACCAAATGAGCATATCTTCAAGCACATGTTAAACTCTGTCCCAGATCAACAGACCGTATAATCCCCTTGACTTCAAGCCTGGATTTAAGGATAAGTATATGAGCAGGCATTTTTTTTCCCATGTGGGAGTCAAAGAAACAAAAGAGGGACAGGTGGACGAGGGGCTGAGGGACATGGTTTAGTGTTTGATAGGAATGGTTGGACTTGACGATCCAGTGTGTCTCTTCCAACCTGGTTGTTCTATGATTCTATCCCATCTAAGCTGCATCTGGCCAGCCTTGAGCACCCACAAAGAGAATCATAGAATCACTTGGTTGGAAAAGACCTTTGAGATCATTGAGTCCAGACGTAACTGCCCACTACTAAATCATATCCCTAAGCACCTCATCTACTCATCTTTCTAACACCTCCAGGAATGGGGACTCCACCACCTCCCTGGGCAGCCTCTACCTGTGCTTGATAAAAGAAGCTGGGGTTTGTCTGCACCTATAGCTGAGATTGAGGCAGAAATCATTTATCCTTCCTCTCCATTTGCATTTCATCAGTAGCTAATGGTGGGTCCCTTGTGTTATGTGCCACAGTACACAAAAAAGAAAATGTTTGCTCAGTCTATGTACCAGAGTTCAGCAAATGAGTGAATCTGGCAGAAGAAACAGAAGGTGACTACCACCTTTGGTAAAAAATTGCCTGTTTGTATGCAATGGCCTCAAGTTTCACCAGGGCAGATTTAGGCTGGACATCAGGAAGAAGTTTTTCGTTGGGCACTGCAACAGGCTACCCAGGGAAGGGGTTGATTCACTTTCCCTGGAGGTGTTTAAGGGACAGGTGGCCGAGGTGCTGAGGGACATGGTTTAGTGTTTGATAGGAATGGGTGGACTCGATGATCCGATGGGTCTCTTCCAACCTGGTGATTCCATGATTCTATGATTCTATGAATTCTTCTTCTTTTTAAGCTTCCATCTTACTTAAAAATGTAATTTCATATCTAAATGCTGACATGAGATGAGATGTTTAACTTTGGCACCTTGGTTAGTAAATGAAGATTAATTGTTTTGGTGGGGGTTTGAATGTGTGTCCAAACCAGCAATTTTACATGGAAAATTTTGACTAGATGACATTCGCTAATGAGAATTTCCTTTGGCTGAAAAATTTTTTTCATCTGGGTTAGATGTTGCTCAAAAGAGTCCCTAGCTGAGGAGTCACATGCAGCAGATCTATGAGCTGCGCATTCATATTTTCCAAAACAGACTATTAAAAAACCCCTGGGACCCCAAATTTCCAGCAGAGCAAGAGGTTCCTGGCCAGGTCCCTGCAGCTAAATAGCCACTGTCACAGCTCTCAGGGTGATCTTGGGATATATCAGGATTTCACCACTCTCACTAAGAAGTGGGTAAAGGGAGAGGAGCATATCAGGAAGAGGAGCAGATCTGTGATGTCTATTCCTTTATCTGCCACAGTTGTGGTGGCACTGAGGACATAAGGAATGGTTGGTCAGTATTATTTATCAACTATATTATTTAGATCCAAGTCTAATGGTGGATCTCAACAATCTACATGACATGAGAGGTCAAGAGCCACCATGAGGCATGGGACAGAGAAATGTGGCAAAAACAGCAGGGAGGAAGGAATAGCAAAGAGATTGTTTTGGTTACTCAGTCCTACATGGTCCCAGAAAAACACAAAGACAAAGAAACTTGGGAACTCGAGAGAGGAGCTTTTCAGACCATGGCCTGGCTATACTTTTTGGTAGACACAGCAGCCAGAAGACACAGCACCTTCCCTCCAGGGAAGGTGAATCAACTACCTCCCTAGGCAGCCTGTTCCAGTGCCCAATGAGCCTTTCTGTGAAAATTTTTTTGCTAACGTTCAGCAAAACCTCTCCTGGTAGAGCTTGAGGTTATTCCCTCTCGTACTATCCCCCTGTCCCTTGGGAGAAGAGCCCAGCTCCCTCCTCTCTACAACCTCCTTTCAGGTAGTTATAGAGAGCAATGAGGTCTCCCCTCAGCCTCCTCTTCTCCAGGATAAACACCCCCAGCTCTCTCAGACGTTCCTCATAAGGCCTGTTCTCCAGTTCCTTCACCATCTTCATTGCTCTTCTCTGGCCTCTCTCCAGAGCCTCAACATCCTTCTTGTGGTGAGGGGCCCTGAACTGAACACAGGATTCAAGGAGCAGTCTCACCAGTGCCTAGTACAGAGGGAGAATAACCTCCCTGGACCCATTATCAAACAGTCACAGTGTTAGTTACAATGCCCCAGGGCTATGTAGATAAATCAAGTCTGGTGCACTGGTCAGAGCAAAGAGGATTTGTGAACAGGGATCTCGTCTCTCTGCTTTGTCCTGCGTGGTTGGTGCCATCACTGTCCCACTCAGGCTTGTGGCTGCTGGCTGATGCAGTCCTTCCCCTGCTACTTGAAATCAGGTTGTGCCTCTCCCCTAAAAGCAAACCACAAAAGCACACTGAAAACTGACTTGTTGAATGGCAACCAAAAGAAAAAAACTCCCCAGACAACTGCTATTCCTAAACACTCCCTTTTGGACGTGCAGCTGAAACTGATAAAGCTGTAATTGCCCTTCCACTTCAGAGAACATCGCGGGGAGGGGGCTGCAGAAAGCAGCCTTTGTCCTACCTGCTGGGCACAAGTCTCATGAAAAGCAGATTTTTTTGAGTGGAACTGGTGCAGGGATGCAATGAAATCATTTTCAAATTCCATTTTTTTTTTTCGCCACATGGATTGAGCCACGAAGCTGGTGAAGGGGCTGGAGAACAGGCCCTATGAGGAGCAGCTGAGAGAGCTGGGGGTGTTTAGCCTAGAGAAGAGGAGGCTGAGGGGAGACCTCATTGCTCTCTACAACTCCCTGAAAGGAGGTTGTAGAGAGGAGGGAGCTGGGCTCTTCTCCCAAGTGACAGGGGACAGGGCAAGAGGGAATGACCTCAAGCTCCGCCAGGGGAGATTTAGGCTAGAGATTAGGAGGAAGTTTTTCACACAGAGGGTCATTGGGCGTTGGAATAGGCTGCCCAGGGAGGTGGTTGATTCACCTTCCCTGGATGTGTTTAAGGCACAGGTAGATGAGGTCCTGAGGGACACAGTTTAGTGTTTGATAGGAATGGTTGGACTCGATGATCCGAGGGTCCCTTCCAACCTGGTTGTTCTATGATTCTGCAGTTATCACATCACCGAAATCCTTCAGTCCCTCTGCATCTTCCCAGTCCTAGTCCTGCTGGTCACGCCGGTTGGACCCTGGTTTTGGAGAGGAGGCAGAGCCCATGCTGCTCCTCCATGCACGGTATCGATGCTCCATCAGCCAGTGGTTTGGCTGCCAGAGGAACCCCAGGATCGGGCTGATCTCCTTAGGAAACAATGGCATTGTTGCCACTGGAATAAAGATCCTGGTGGCCCGTTTGTGTTTATCTGGTATTTCCATTCTCTGCTGATTAACCCAGCCCAGCGAGGTCTTCATGTGGTAATTACAGCACAGCTCATTTGTGTGTGTTTTACAATAGTGTTGATATAATCCCACTAGAGCACCCCAAGCATGTGCGAGGAGTTCCCACCAGAAATCTAAATAACGCCCCAGTGCCGCTGACAGCTTAATAACATGACAAAGTTCAGTCTCGCTGGATGTCAGGGACAGGAATGCAGCCTGGGCTGCTCTGACCTGGAGCTTTCAAAATACCGGAGAGTTGAGGCTGAGTGTTTGACAAATAACCTTTTCTTTGCCTGCTCGAATCCATCAGACGTTACCAGGTGCCATGGAGAGGCCACATGCCACTGTTAAAATGTTAAATTGAGTGGCACGGCCATCGAAAGCTCTGGGGAGGGACATTTATCTTTATTATTATTGTTATTAATAATGCAGATATTGCTGCCCGTTGCATTCCGAGGTATTTGTTCTGCACTAAATCATCCAAACGCCCATCGACGGCCCTGATAAATCACAAAACAAACCCAAATTCAATACAGCTGTCAGCCCAGACCCCAGAAAAATCTCAATGAGCTTAATTATGAAGTTCAGGCAGGGCCTGAGCCTAATTGCAAGGGGCCAAGAAGCACCTTGGCCCTGCTATTTCAAGCACTCAGGAAAACCCTCTCCTCCCGATCCCCAGTATCTGAGCACTGCCGTAAGCAACAGGATGAGGACAGCTGCTCTGAACAATATTTCTCATTGTTTTTTCCCTTTCTGCTTTTTTCTCTCTATTTCTTTACTTCTTCCTACTTATTTTAAGCTGTTTTTCTCTGTATGATTTCTATTTTTCATCTTCTCTTTTCCTTCCCCCATCACTTGCCTTCTCTCTCACTATCTCCTTTTTTTTTTTTTTTTGCTCTTTCCCTCTTCTTCCCCTCCCGATTCCACCCTTCAAAGCAAGGAAAACGTTACCCAAAGGAAGAACAGGAGTTGAACCTGTGCCAATGCGATGGGCCAAGAGGCTACATATGGAACCAGCAAATCACAGAGCCGTGAAGGATGTTAGTGATTTAAAGTTATGTATATTGAAGTCTGGATCTTAAAATGAATCCATAATGGTAGAGGTAACTAGTGGAGAGACTTAACTGACAGGGAGCAGAGTTCTTTCTCTAACGTTGTTACGTTCCCACAAAACTCCTCTTTTCCGGTCCCCACCCTTCCCCTGCTCCCCTTTCTGATTACTTCAACATCCACGCTGACAATGAAAAGCTAAAGCTGTTGCTTTGTGAATAAAGACTTAAGCCCGTACACCATAAATACATAATAATAAGCAATGCTGGCTCGATGCATCCAACTGACATTGACAGCTGTGGGGCTCTCCCTAGGGAAATCGTGTCCCGTGGCAAGGGGTCGAGGATTTTCCCACCCGAACGGGCATGGTAGCATGAATCCTGCTGCAGAGTGATAAATAACCTCCCTACGACTTGGGCTTCAGTGGAGAGGGACAGCAAAAGACAGTCAGTCCCCTGTGGTGGCCCCAAAACCAACTGTGCCAGTTTTCTGTGATCATTACCTGGTGAGGCCGCTCCTTGAATCCTGTGTTGGGTTCTGGGCCCCTCAGCACAAGAAGGATGTTGAGGCTCTGGAGAGAGTCCAGAGAAGAGCAACGAAGCTGGTGAAGGGACTGGAGAAGAGACCTTATGAGGAACATCAGAGAGAGCTGGGGGTGTTTATCCTGGAGAAGAAGAGGCTGAGGGGAGACTTCATTGCTCTCTACACCTCCCTGAGTGGAGGTTGTGGAGAGAAGGGAGCTGGGCTCTTCTCCCAAGGGACAGGGGACAGGATGAGAGGGAATGGCCACAAGCTCCACCAGGGGAGATTTAGGCTGAACACCAGGAGGAAGTTTTTCACAGAAAGGGTCATTGTGCATTGGAATAGGCTGCCCAGGGAGGTAGTTGATTCAGCTTCCCTGGAGGGGTTTAAGGGACAGGTGGATGAGGTGCTGAGGGACATGGTTTAGTGTTTGATAGGAATGGTTGGACTTGATGATCCAGTGGGTCTCTTCCAACCTGGTGATTCTATAATTCTATGATTCTATGATTACGGATACTCAGAATCAAACTGTTGCTCAAAGGGAAGGATGCGACCATACATGTATACCTACATGTATAAATAAATGTATGGATGTGTATATGCCTACAGATACAGGTATTAAGTGTTGTACAACCATTAAAATATTACTGTACTTGCAAAATCAAACACGTCAGACTTAGGAAAATCTGAATATTGTTCACCTGAGCCAAATTTGCTACTTGTTATGGTGTCGTTGAGACCTGAGGTGACAACAGCTAGCACCCTCTAAACTAACTTGTTCCCGGTATCACTGGATCTGGCTGCTCCCAGCCCCATCCAACCTGGTCTTGAACTCCTCCAGGAATGGGGCAGCCACAGCTTCCCTGGGCAACCTGTTCCAGGGCCTCCCCAACCTCAGCATGAAGAATTTCTTCCTAATGTCCAATCTAAATCTCCCTCCTTCCAATTTAAAGCCATTCCCCCTCATCCTACTACTCCAGGCCCTTGGAAAAAAAATCAGCTTTCCTGGAGCCCCTTCAGGTCTTGTTGCCTCCTTAAGGTCATGTTTCTAATAAGTAGTTTGCAGGCATCCATCCAGTTTAATAGGGTAAAACCAGTATGGAAAAGGACCATTTTGTGACAGTTTGTTACGGAGATGGGGAGTTTTCCCCGAATATCTAATTTACTGGTAGAGCAGTATCCTGAAATCACTGTGCAATGTCATGTCTTAAGTAGGTGAGACAGCACCCGAAGTGAAGGGAGAGCTCACTGCTGCATCACAGAATCACTAGGTTGGAAAAGACCCCCAGGAGCAACATTATCATAGAACCATAGAATCATAGAATCACCAGGTTGGAAGAGACCCACTGGATCATTGAGTCCAACTGTTCCTATCAAGCACTAAACCAGATCCCTGAGCACCTCTTCCACCCCTATTAAAGCCCTCCAGGGAAGATGTTTCAACTCCCTCCCTGGGCAGCCTCTGCCAGTGCCCAATGACCCTTTCCATTATTTTTTTTTTTTCTGATGTCATGGAAAGGGTCATTGCATGCTGGAAGTTCTTGAAGTTCTCAGTTCCCACACTGAGAACCATCATCCTTCCCCCTTAGGTTTATATGAAGTGAGGTAATGAATGTGATGTAGTTCCAAACAATGGGGTTGTAGAAAGCACATGACACCACAACGGTTTTAAAGAACTTTCTAACAGGCTGAGTAATGAGGAATAAGGAAGGCCAAAGCACCACGTGCTGCTGAGAAAACAAATTGCATCACCCATGCAAGGAGCCAAATAGGGCAGGACCTGTGCAGGATGTGGTACGTGAGTAGATGAAAGGTGGTACCACAGCCCATCTGCACAAGGGGATGAATGAGGATTGCACGGCTGACCTGAACTCCCACAGGTTCTTATAAATCCTTCCCTTGGCACCCGCAGTGTTCTTCTATATTGTTTTAGCAAAGGGTTAAGGGAAGGACCAATTCTTGCAATACATTTTCTCTTACACTTCTCAATGAATAAGCTTCTATCCAGCTTTTCCCCAAACCTGTGGCTTTCCTGTGCAAGGAAACTAAAACAAGTCACCACTATTACCTCTGCTGTAGAAATCAGGAGAATTAGAGTTACCAAAACACTAAAGAAAATACCTTTCCTTTTTCTTTTTACTATTCAGGATTTCCAGGAGGTCCAGGGAGGTCATTGCACCCATGTACTCATCACTGGTGAGGCCGCTCCTTGAATCCTGTGTGCAGTTGTGGCCTCTCAGCACAAGAAGGACATTGAGGCTCTGGAGTGAGTCCAGAGAAGAGCAACGAAGCTGGGGAAGGGGCTGGAGAACAGGCCTTATGAAGAACAGCTGAGAGAGCTGGAGGTGTTTATCCTGGAGAAGAGGAGGTTGAGGGGAGACCTCATTGCTCTCTGCAACTCCCTGAAAAGACATTGTAGAGAGGAGGGAGCTGGGCTCTTCTCCCAAGGGACAGGGAACAGGACAAGAGGGAATGGCCTCAAGCTGCACCAGGGGAGATTCAGATTGGTCATTAGGAAAAAAAATTTCACTGAAAGAGCTCTCAGACCCTGACAGAGGCTGCCCAGGGAGGTGGTGGAGTCCGCATCGCTGGAGGTAATTAAAATATGGGTAGACGAGGTACTCAAGGACACAGTTTAGTGGCAGACGGGTATGGTTGGACTCAAAGGTCTTTTCTGACCTGGTGATTCTATGATTCTTTGATTCTATGATTCTACCGTCTATCCTATGGCATGAGATTCTGCAATGCTGATTTAAAGAGAAACTTAAAGAGATTAAAGCCCCCAGAGTGTACACACCGTGAACAACAGGGTGAGTTGTAGACCTGCCACCAGCTCCTGGCATTGCCACGTTCACCCCAGGATGGTGGTGCTGGAGGAGCCAGTCTCAGTCCTGCTGTGGTGTGACTAGACTGTGGGTTTTCCCTTTTCCTCCAGGCTTCACCAGAGAAAGACTGATACTGTTAGCAGTGGCTGAATATTGGCCGGATTATGGGGCATGTGGGTATAGCCTGTATTTATTTTTTTTTTAAGTATATATTTGTTTGATGTTTTGCAAGCATCTGCTTAAGATTTCGGTGCTTATCTAACGGGAGGAAAGAGCCCGTTCTTCCCAAAGCCAATTCAGTGCGAGAAAATGTCATAACGCTGCTGGGCCCCTTCGTTTCATCCTTTGCCAGGAGGACTCCATAGTTTCTCCGCTCGTTCTTGGAAAGCCACGAGCAGTGGCTGGCAATTAAAGGCATCTGCTGGCTGGTGAAGGGAAAGGCAGGCACGAGATACGAAGGATGGATGACACCTGAAACATCTAAACTCTTGCCTGCTGCAGCCTGGCTCGACTGCAGTGTGTCTAGCAGGATGTGGAGTGTTACAGCAAGTCTTGAGATAAGGCAGAAAATCTGAACTAAACCCTCCTTGACAAAGCTCCCCACTACATCAACCCTGAAGGAAGAGGTGTCGGCATCTCCATGGAGCTCACGAACAACTTGATTTTTTCACATGGCAAGCAGGGAGAGACAGGGGTACAAATCCCATCAGATAAAGCCATGAGCTGGATGGGAGAGATCCTTCAGAGACTGAATGACCAGAAGAAATGACCGGCAGCATAGAGACGTGGCTGTGGAATAGGAATGATAAAATAAATATAGGAAAAACAAGTGATCCAGGTTGTCATTCACCTCATTTTTCAGAATTCAGGCACAGAAATCCCTTATTTTACTCAATGCCTCATGGACCTTAATGCACTCACTACTGTAAAAGATCCCCTAGATCAGTGTCTGGTGTGCCTGAGACTAGCATTAGGTTTAGAATCATAGAATCATAGAATAAGCAGGTTGGCAGAGACCCACCGGATCATCGATTCCAACCATTCCTATCAAAGTCCAACCATTCCTATCGAAATAGGAGAGATGGGGACTCCACCACCTCCCTGGGCAGCCTCTGCCAGGGCCTGAGAGCTCTTTCAGTGAATTTTTTTCCTAACGTCCAGCCTGAACCTCCCCTGGTGGAGCTTGAGGCCATTCCCTCTCGCCCTGTCCCCTGTCACTTGGGAGAAGAGCCCAGCTCCCTCCCCTCTACAACCTCCCCTCAGGGAGTTGTAGAGAGCAATGAGGTCTCCCCTCAGCCTCCTCTTCTCCAGGATAAACACCCCCAGCTCTCTCAGCCTTGCTGTTTAAATATTTATTTAGGAACCTGTGATACAAGCAATACTAAAGAATCATCCCCCATTTCACCCCATCCATTATTTTATAGACCTGAATGGTGACCCCACCAGTTCATACATCCTACTTGCTGTGTTTGGAGAGTCCTCTGTGGTCCAGGCCAAGCAGCTAAACGAACTACATGGAACCAGCTCCTGGAGAACAATTCAGGAGTCAGACCCTTGCCATTTTCCCTCTTCTTTCAGCACAATTGTCCTTGTTACCTTTCCTTTCATTTGTATTAAATTCATTTTTAGATCCAGTGATGGGTCTAGTTGGGTTCAAGCTATAAGCTTATAGTTTGATTCTTGCAGCCACAAGAATTTTGCTGTTTTGTAAAAAACCAACCTATTAAAAATTAAATAAAAGATCAGGAATAACCCAATGAGAAAATAAACCACTTTTATTCAAATTATCAGGTGTTAATCACTCTTGGAATACAAGATTATAAACAGCTCCTGTTCAGGCGGATTTCTTCATTTAACACAAACTCCTTTGGAAGATACAAAAGAAATGTTTGTTCATTTACCCGAAAACTTAAAATGAAGCGATGAACAGATACTTCTGTGCTTTCCAAAATGAAATTTAACTGTGTCTTCATTAATAAAATATCCTGTTATACAAAAAAGACATTCATTTTATTCACAGTTGACAGAGTACAGCCACATAATCATAATATTAGAGGTAAGCAGCAATGCTATTTTAATGATATTTTTCTATTATTATATTATAAGGGTTAGAGCAGCACGTGGCGCTCTAGTCACTCTCCTATTGCATTAGGAGCTGCACATACAGAAAAGAAATAGATATTTCCTACCCAAAAGGCTACAGTCTAAGCTAAAATTACCCATGTGCCTCAACTGGAAATCACAAGCACGTGAAGGGTTTTATTCTGTTTTTCTTACCCAGTGGAGACGCTGAGATGCACACTTTTCACTGCCAACCACTGTAAAACAGTTGTTTACAAATAAATGACTTTTCTTTGAAGCTTGCCAGGTCCAAACCTAAACTTCATTCCTGCTTCCTGAGCTACTGATTTCACATTTCCCCCTTCCCGCTGATCAGGCAGTGACAATCCCAATAGCCCTTAGGTATTTCCAAGATTAGAATCATAGAATCATAGAATCATAGAACAACCAGGTTGGAAGAGACCCACCGGATCATCGAGTCCAACCATTCCCATCAAATGCTAAACCATGTCCCTCAGCACCTCGTCTACCCACACCTTAAACCCCTCCAGGGAAGGGAACTCAACCTCCTCCCTGGGCAGCCTCTGCCAGTGACCAATGACCCTTTCCATGAATGACATTTTTGGTGGAAAAAATGCAGGACTACACCTGGGTCTGGGCCAGGGCCTGAAAAATGTGAGTGTCCTTTCAAATGAGATATATTGTTCCTATATTTTGTCCTGAAGAGGTACTATGACTGATTACGTCATTGTTCATATCACACATTTTCCTTTGTAATTGTCACTGCCGTTTTTAAGCCACTTCAGGTCCCTTTAGGGATGTTCAGGTCTCTGTACAGGTTGCCACAAACACCGAAGATGGAAAACATCTCCATATACTTGGGACTCCAGAGTGGTTCCTGTATCCTCTCTCATAGGAAGGACTCAGTGGGCTCCCCTTCCTCTCTTAGACCCTCCTCTAAGTAACCAGGATCATGCCCTGAATGAGTCAGGATTTGAAAACGAGTGGGTTTGGGGGAAAACAGCATTTCCATTCACACTCAAATCTAACTATGCAACTTGGTTTTGACCTTCAGGCTTTAGAACGGAAACTAGTCACGCTGCAAAAATAAATCAGTTGATCACCAGATCGTAACTTTTCTAGGCAGAAGAGGAGAGGGTGTCATCGTAACTAGCAGGATTTGTAGGGATGAGGACCTGTTCTCCAGAAACCATAGAATCATAGAACAACCAGGCTGGAAGAGATCCACCGGATCATTGAGTCCAACCAAAGCTATTGGGAAGTGATTCACAGCCTCAGAAAATGCAGTTGCATGTATGCATAAGCAGTCAGCTCTGCACTAGGAAAGAGGATTGAATTGGGGTTGGGGCTTTTTCACCCCAGTTTCTTATGCTTAATAATGCCTAATAAACTAAACAACACAATATATTCCTGGTTTAATTGAAAGCCAAGGCTTAGACACAAAACGCCATTGGAAATGAGAAGCGAGGCAGTTCAGCACACTTAAGGGCACATTTTTTTTTTAAGCCGTTTAGCAGGAGTTTATTGCTTCAACGCAGGAGCCTTTGAGCGTTCAAGCACGACAGGGTGTGCATTGTTGTGCCAGGACTGCCCACCCTGGGTGTGCAGCGAGGGGCCAAAGGCTGGGTTGAAACGCACCCGCACGAGAAAAATGTGACTGAGGCAGAACAAAGCGCGCCCCTGTTGTGCCTCCCCGTGATTAGAGAATAGATCTGTGTCATTATAAATAGAAAATGACTGGTGACAAAGATGCGGCTTTGACTCCCTTTGGAGGACACGCTCTCACCCTGCGGTTCCTCATGTCAGAGCGATTTAGCAGCTGCGCTGCCGGCAAATGTGTCGGGTTCAGGGTTGGCCGGTCCATGTCTCATGATGGCTTAATCTCATTTTATAACAGCGGGAGATCCCTAAGGTCCTTCACAGCAAAGCTATCCGTTCACCCAAGGATGGTCCTGGACGCCTTCTGAAAGGCACAGTGCCCCCTGCAAGACTCAGATTGCTGAATAGCAAGTTCATAGAATCATAGAATAGTAGAATAACCAGGTTGGAAGAGACCAACCGGATCATCGAGTCCAACTGTAAATTACTCCACCCTCTGCAGGGACTATCTGGATCTGTGAAGTTGAGATCCTGCTTCCGCACAACACTAAACGGAAAAAAAATCAAAGATTCCATAATAATGATGCTTTTTCCAGGCTGTGAGTTTTCCTCTTTATGCCACCTATGTCCCAATACACTTTAAAGTATTATTGAATTAAATAATACAGCTTAATAATGTGGATATATATAGTTTTCATATTGTACAATCAATAACAAAATAACCTGAAAGAACAGAGACTGTAACTGAATCCTAAATCCCTATTGCAATTTCTGGAGTATTCTATTCATTTAGCCCTAAGCATGCTCCTTAAAAAAAAAAAAAAAAAGAACTGTAATCATCTTGCTTAAATTATTTAATAAGAATCACACTTCTTTATGTATTTTATACCACAGTTAATTCCCAAAGCTGGGGACAACCACTCATTTCCTGGAAGCTCTTAAAAACTTCCTTAATGAAAAAAGCTGAGAAATTTGCTGTTTGCAAATTCTATTTACTTAGCACTTGCTTCGCAACTAAAGTAGTTAATTTAATGAAGAGGGGGAGAGGGGAGGGAAGTGAAAAAGAAAAAGATTAATGTGGTGCTCATAGCCATTTCCCAAATTCTTCCGAGTTTATAGACCTAGGGAGACAGGGAAAGAGTGACTTCCAGCAGAATAGGCTGAAATGACCCTGTGAAACCCGAACGATTCTGGGAATTAAAGGATGTTCACTCCTGCTACGGTTTTAAACTGCAAAGCACTTTTAGGGCTCCCAGTAGTACCCATTAGCAATACCCAAGCTTTTCTCTTTTAATTTAATTTAATTTAATTTAATTTCTACCAACAAATTCCACCCTGTGGTGAGAATTGACAGTATCGTGTTGAGAACCATTAAGGCATATTTGGATTGGTTTTACTCCATGTATATACATATAACAAAAAAAAAAAAAAAAAAAAAGAAAATCCCCCACCCTTGTTAGTTTTCTTTAGACAAAGCCACTTCATAATAAGAGTGAGGCAGACACAATGGAGGCATCGTTTAATCTGTGGGATACGACCACGGGGAGTGAGGTTGGAGATAGAGCCAAACGTGCCTTGGCGTTGATTGGGCAGGGTGCTCTGGTCCCGGTTCCGCTCTAAAACCTCCCCGTGATAAAGCAGAACAGAGCCCCAGTTACCACTGGGACAGGGCTGGGTCCCCTGTCCTGCTTCACTAGGAAGACTCCGAATATCCCTGCTTTCTTTTATCCTTGAGCGTTTTCTATTCTCTAAGGACATCTTCAAGCTTGAAGCCTCTTTGTGCTTCTGCAGCCTTGGGCTCCACTGGGAATTCCTAGTGGGAATTCCCCCACTGGGAATTCTGCCACTGGCTTTCAAAGGAAGGAGAATAATAACGCTCTTCATTAGTATAGGCTTTTCTGTCATGACTTTTAGGCCCTTATCCAGGCAAACAGGCAAGCACATGTTTAACATTAAACACATGAGTAGTCTCTATTCACATGCTGCAAACTCAAAATGCTCATTAGCGCTGGATCCCGGCCCCAGCTGAGCTGCCAGCACACTTCAGCCAGAGAGCCAGGCTGGAGAAAAGGTGGCACTGAATCCTTTTATCCTGGTTGCACCATCACCAGCTGAGCAGCTTCAGCGTTTCCCACCCTGATGGGTTGTCCTCTCGGCAACAGGGGCAGGACCTGCTGAGCTGTGGCGGTGTCATCGCTCAGAGCTGGTTAGTTGATGAGCACGGATCAAAATACACCACATTCAATCGCATTCCCTGGAGTGTTTTCAGCTCTAGCATCTTTCCAATAAATGGTGAAAGGGGAATTATTCAGGGAATAACATGATTGCTGCTGAGCAATCTAATGCTGAATGGTGAGAGCCTGAGGAGTCACATGGGACTCTTTAGACCTTTGTCATAGAATCATAGAATAACCAGGTTGGAAGAGACCCACCAGATCATCAAATCCAACCATTCCCTTCAATCTCTAAACTACGTCCCTCAGCACCTCATCCACTGGTCCCTTAAACACCTCCAGGGAAGGTGACTCAGCCCCCTCCCTGTTTATGTCACAGGTTAAAACATGGTCTGATTAGGCTTTGAAAACCAGCCTTGGATGAGGTTTCTGTGCTGTCCCGGGGCTGGAGTGGAGCTTCAGGTGTGGGACAGGGAAATAAAACAGATTAGTGCTTTCTCCTTTCCCTGTATGAGATGAGAAAGGAACACGACCCCTTTTGTTACTGCCTAGCACTGAGTTTGTAGCTTGTCATGGTTCAGTACCAACACAAGCCCCTAGATCACTCCTATCCAAGAAAATGTGAAACTTTGTGAGCCAGAGGGAACATCTCTCTGCATCCTGGCGAAATCCCTAGGCAAAGCCACCTTAACCGTGGTGTCTTGTTCAGGTCTGTGCTGCAAATCACAGTCCAGACTAAACAGTCTATCAGTCTTCGTTAAAGGATCCCAGATTAAAAAGACACATTTCTTTCTAAAAAAAATACTTTTTATAATGTTTCCTCCAAAAAAATCATTACCTCCTTTAATTTCTCAGCACGTACAAGCTTCACAGCTTTCCTGCCTTCTCTGGAATTATTAGGTCATGGCAGACATCAAAATTAATGAAGAGATGAAAGATTCAGCAGAAAGACAAAATCTTACTGGAAAAATAATTTCTTAATATCAAAAGAGATTCAAGAATAATGAATGTATCTAGCAGAATAATAAACAAAAGCATTTTTTATGAGGTTTAAAAGGATAAACATAGAATCACAGAATCACCAGGTTGGAAGAGACCCATCGGATCATCGAGTCCAACCATTCCTATCAAACACTAAACCATGTCCCTCGTCCACTCGTGCCTTAAACACCTCCAGGGAAGGTGAATCAACCGCCTCCCTGAGCAACCTCTGCCACTGCCCAGTGACCCTTCCCGTGAAAAACTTCCTCCTAATGTCGAGCCTGACCCTCCCCTGGTGGAGCTTGAGGTCATTCCCTCTTGTCCTGTCCCCTGTCCCTTAGCAGAAGAGCCCAGCTCCCTCCTCTCCACAACCTCCTTGCAGGTAGTTGTAGAGAGCAATGAAGTCTCCCCTCAGCCTCCTCTTCTCCAGGATAAACACCCCCAGCTCTCTCAGCCGTTCCTCATAAGGTCTGTTCTCCAGCCCCTTCACCAGCTTTGTTGCTCTTCTCTGGACTCGCTCCAGAGCCTCAACATCCTTCTTGTGCTGAGGGGCCCACAACTGAACACAGGATTTGAGGACTGGTCTCACCAGTGCTGAGCCCAGAGGGAGAATAACTTACCTGGACCTCCACTCTTCCCTGTGTGCCCATAGCAGTAACCTGTAGCTCTCTATTCCACATTAGATCTGATAAATTGATATAATTATATGCTCCTTTCTACTGGAAAAAATCATCATGTTTATCAGAAGCCCTCGTTTAAATAAACTCGAGACTGATACTTCTTTAGTCCTATCTGTACAGCAAGATGACTTCTTGACAATTCAACCTAAGAGAAAATAAGAGTAACAACTATATGGGCTCCTCTAGCCCTGCTGTACCACTGCAGAAAAATCAATATTAATTCCAATATGAATGGAGTGTCAGATTGACAGAAGAGGGAGCTTTGAAATAAATATCTAAGAAACGTTTGGATGAAATGGACATCTTAACAGACATTTGGTCTGCATTTCTGAGATGCAGATGATTAAATCCACATTGTTGGCTTCTTCCCCCTCTGCGCTACGTCTTTCTTTACATCTTGCAAACAATTTTCGAGTGAAGTTATTGTAATTCTGCAATATCTGTCTTGTCACTTAGATCCTTTTCAGAAGCGCTGTCTTGCCAGCACAGATATACAATCCTGTGTGATTAATATTTATTACTTATAATACGAAATACAATGGGAGGTCACCCAAAACACTCTCCTTAAAGAAGTCTGGAGCCCTTTAAAATGTCACTGGTGATGGATCCTGATTCTTGAGAACCGAGGTCAAAAAATCTTATCAGAACACTTTTCTATGTAGGATTTCCAGTATTTCCTGCTTCTGACTCCGGCTAAAGCCAAAAAAGTACAAAGGTGAGCGAAAGTTAGAGATCTGAAACCAGGAGCTTGGATTCCAAACCCAAACAAAGGTCAGGGAATGCCTGAACCTGTCCAGAATCTTGGATCAGTCTATAACAGAGCTACGAGTAAAATGCAAAGTTAGAATGCAGAGTGAGACTTGAAGTCAGACAGAACAGAAAAAATAGCTGAAAAATTTAATTTTCCTATTATTCTTTCTTATAAACATCAATACATTTTAGTGAGATATGTTCGGAGTGCTAGAAAAATTGGGATATTTACAGGGGAGCATTGTTAATGCAAAGGAAGGTAACTGGAGGATTTTCAGATTTTATGATGGAATCCTAAGAAGATTTTAATAGAAGCAATGCAAATCATCTTAGGAGAAGTTTGTTGCTCTAACAGCTCTTTTTTTTTTTTTTTTTTTATTGTATAAGACTAACCAGTTTTAAACATAATTTCTGAAAAACAGATGCAATTTGAAGTCACCAAGATCAGCTGTGTTTTGGCCCTTTTCTAGGAGAACTCATCTAAGACCTATTAGAACATTTCAGGACCAGGGATTCAGGAAATTGATGAAGATTTACAGAGATGGAAGAAACCATGAACTGGTTCACTTACCCTGCCTGATATTTGGGTAATCTTGTTTAAGGAGCTAAATACAATGAGCACAGAGTGAGAATCTGCATCTGTGCATTCGTTCCAAGATTCAAATGTGATTGACAGCAGCATGACCAGTAGGGCAAGGGAAGGGATTCTCCCCCTCTGCTCCACTCTCATGAGTCCCGTGTCCAGTTCCAGAATCTCAAACATAAGAATGAGATGGAACTCTTGGAATGGATCCACAGGAGGCCATGGAGGTCAGAGGGTTGGAGCACCTCTGCTGTGAGGACAGGCTGAGAGAGTTGGGGTGGTTCAGCCTGGAGAAGAGAAGGCTGCGGAGAGACCTTAGAGCAGCTTCAAGTGCCTGAAGGGGCTCAAGGAAAGCTGGGAAAGGACTCTTTATCAGGCAGTGCAAGGACAGAACAAAAGGGAATGGTTTTAAATTGGAAGGAGGGAAGATTTAGATTAGACATTAGGAAGGAATTCTTCACACTGAGGAGGAGGAGGCCCTGGCCCAGGTTTTCCAGGGAAGCTGTGGCTGCCCCAACCCTGGAGGGGTCAAGGGCAGGTTGGATGGGGCTTGGAGCAACCGGATCCAGTGGGAGGTGTCCCTGCCCATGGCAGGGGTGGAACTGGATGATCTTTAAGGTCCCTTCCAACTTGAACCGTTCTACGATTCTGTGGTTCCGTGATTCTATGATTAAGAAGAGTCATTAATTGAAGTACAAACCTGCAAGGAAGACACTGAGAAAAATGTAAATTCTGTTGATCAGCACACCCCTGGGCAAATCCCACTGAAAGCAAGAAAAATCCCAGTGACCACTAACCAGAGAGGAGACTTGTCACTAGAAACAGATTTGCTGAACGTTGCTAACAACACTTCTCTAAACAGACAGAGACATCTTGACCAGCCTGGTGAGTGGAAACATAACCAGAAAGACAGACAGAGAGGACCGAGTCAATTAAAATAAATAAATAAATAAATAAACGCCTTCATTTAAAAAGAAATCACAACCAACTCCAATCGCATGAAGAAATGTCTTTTAACAAGCCACATGTGCTTGCGCTGACACTTCTAATCTCGTTAGATTTTTCTGGCTGCTATTCGCGTTCTCTGAGCCAGCTGATTCCTCAGCAATATATTAGAGACTGCGAGCCTTTGCCCTCCAGTCTAGCTCTTGTTAAAACAGCCCATCCTAAGGGGAAGATTTGGGGAGTGCATGGATTCACTTCCAAGGTTTTGGAAAGTTCAGAACAAATTGCCCATTGCCTGTGAAACAATAGTCAACCGCAAGCTATCTCCACAGTCAATGAGCCACATTCTGTTCCCAGTTGGTTTAAGCGTGAAAAGGGGAATAATCCCACCAAAGCGATGGATTGGCTTTGGATTGTCATCAGCATCAGATGGCAGAGGCTTTCCATGCTGTCTCCAGCAAGAAAAAAGCCTGCTGGAAGCTTCCGTTTGGTCACAGCTCACCGGGTTGGGGTTACCCTCAGACCAGTGCAGCTCTGATCAGAAGGGGAGCCACAAGGAGTGTCTGCTCAGCTTTATTTTTACCCTTGGAAATAATGATAACCCCCCCCGCCCCGACCCAGAACTGCAAATCAAGAGTCATAGAATCATAGAATCATGAATCTATGACTCTATGGTTTTTACCTTTGGGAACAATGATAAATCGCCCCCAAACTGAAAATCAAGAGTCATAGAATCATGAATCTATGACTCTATGGTTTTTACCTTTGGAAACAATGATAAATCCCTCCCAAACTGAAAATCAAGAGTCATAGAATCATAGAATCATGAATCTATGACTCTGTTTTTTACCTTTGGAAGCAATGATAATTCTCCCCCAAACTGAAAATCAAGAGTCATAGAATCATGAATCTATGACTCTATGACTTTTACCTTTAGAAACAATGATAAATCCCTCCCAAAATGTAAATCAAGAGTAGTAGAATCATAGAATCATGAATCTATGACTCTGTTTTTTACCTTTGGAAACAATGATAATTCTCCCCCAAACTGAAAATCAAGAGTCATAGAATCATGAATCTATGACTCTATGGTTTTTACCTTTGGAAACAATGATAAATCTCCCCCAAACTGCAAATCAGGAGTCATAGGATCATAGAACCATGAATCTATGACTCTATGACTTTTACCTTTAGAAACAATGATAAATCCCTCCCAAACTGCAAATCAAGAGTCATAGGATCATAGAACCATGAATCTATGACTCTATGACTTTTACCTTTAGAAACAATGATAAATCTCCCCCAAACTGAAAATCAAGAGTCATAGAATCATAGAACCATGAATCTATGACTCTATGACTTTTACCTTTAGAAACAATGAAGAGTCATGAATCTCCCCCAAACTGACAATCAAGAGTCATGTGCACTGTGGTAAATATTAGGGCATGTGTTTCACACAGAAGAGCCGTCATTCTGGATTTGCTAAAGTAAGGTGCAAATAATCACTAGCATAAAGCAGATTGTGTCAGGTAGGTACTGTAGGCAGAGCAAAATAATCAGTTTTAGAAAACAATCTTAATTCAGAATCGCATGACCTGGATCAGTAAACACCAGAGGAGTGGGACTAAGGCATCACATGGGGATTTCTGCTAGGATCTTTGCTGAATTTCTGGTTGGAAGTGTGTTTCTCTGTCTCAGCCTGCCCTCTTTAAGGCTTTCAGAGCAAACTTCTCCTGGGGTGAGATGAGGAGTGCTTGAAAATGACCCATCTGGAGCCCAACGCAAAGAAAACACTTCCCCTGCCCGGAATTTGTGTGCAGCCACCGCTTTCTCCTGCCTATCCAAGGTTCCCAAGATAGCAGTTCTAAAGGAACTGGCAACTCTGCAGACAAGATGACAATATCCTATGTGGTTTGTTAGCCGTGCCAGCTCTCTCGCTAGTCACTGGTATCTGTGTCTCTACCAACCAGCAGCTCCACTGGGCACTTTGGCACTAGCCCTGCTCTTCCAAGCCCTGCCTGTTCAATTGCTCATTCACTCTTTCGCTTGAAAGATTCAAAATCCAACAACATCATGCAAATTTTATGCAAAGCAGCATCTGCAAGTCTGACATATTCACTCAGGCTTTCCCCTCTTGCGCCAAGTTAAAAATAAATACCTGATCAGCTCTTGGGGCTGCTAAAACAGAATATACATTCAGAGGGGGTTTTTTTTACAATATAACTGCTCAGATCACTTCTCCTTTAGGGTCAAACTCTTTTTTTTTCCCTCCGTCTCTCTCATGCTGCTCCTGGTTCAAGGAAAAGACAGAGGGAAAAGTGTCCTTGAAATAACCTGCAGAAAATCCAGTTCTACGTGTCCCTAATGTTCTTACTTGAAATTTCAGCAGATTTCCTATTTTTAAAACTCGAAAAAAAATGCAGGCTGTGACATAACCCCTGACACAAACCAAGAAACTAGAAAAGCAGATTCATTTCCAATACTGATTGTGAACAATACTAGATGATCCAGACCTTAAATTCAGATTTCAAAGGGTCTCCACCCCCAAAGCAAGAGCTGCCTTCTGTTTTCTCTGGTGAGAAGTAGATTTGTCCCTGACCAATACACTTGAACAGGAGAAGTCATAGGGATGCCAACCAAACAACATCATGAGAAAGCATATCTTAAGGCAACAAGGAGAAGAGTCTGTTAAAGGAGACGCTGAACCGTTGCTGAGTTCAGTTAGGACTTGCTGAGGCGCTTGGCCACGTCCGCGTAGGCTTGCTCGATTTCTTTGTCCGCCGCGCAGGTGTTGGTGAACTCGTCCCTGGCGTACGCGTTCTTCAGGTACCGCCACAGCCCTGTCATCTCTGTGGGGAACTCGAAGTTGCGGTACTTCTTGGTGACAATCTAAACCAAAGATAAAAGAAGGGGGGAAATAGCATCTTGCTAGTGATGTTCCTCCAGATTCCTTTTCAGAGAGCTCTGTACTCTTTCTTCTTGCATAATTAATAGTAAAGGAGAGAAATGCTTGGAGACTCAGTGGCTTATAATAGAAAATCCTAAAAAAATGACAGTTGGTAATATCCAGCAAGGATGTTACTTGGCCTAAGAGTACTCTAAACCAACAACCTGGCTACTGTCACCAAATTATGATGTTTACGGTTACCGTATTTCATTAATTTTACCCTGTTGGGTTGTGGTGGTTTTCACCAGTCTTCTGTCCCTTACTTAAAGCTGAGATGCTGCAGAAGAAAGAGCTAATTAGCCAAATCATAAAAAAGCAAGATAGATTTCAGGGAAAGGCATTAGTTGCAGTTATGCATATCATATTTTCATATTAACTATTACATTTATACCAAACAATATATTATATATTATATTTTAATTTTACTGCATTTATTGTATAATATCTGCAATATATTTTGCCTGGCCAGTGGTGCCAGAGGATCATAGAATCATAGAACAACCAGGTTGGAAGAGACTCATTGGATCATCAAGTCCAACCATTCCTCTCAAACACTAAACCATGTCCCTCAGCACCTCATCTACCTTTGCCTTAAACACCTCCAGGAAAGGCGAATCAACCACCTCCCTGGGCAGCCTATTCCAATGCCCAATGACCCTTTCCATTAAAAACTTCCTCCTGATGTCTAGCCTAAACCTCCCTCCCGTGGTGGAGCTTGAGTCCATTTCCTCTCATCCTGTCCTCTGTCCCTTGGGAGAAGAACCCAGCTCCCTCCTCTCCACAACCTCCTCTCAGGGAGCTGGAGAGAGTAATGAGGTCTCCTCTCAGCCTCCTCTTCTCCAGCCTCAACACCCCCAGCTCTCTCAGCTGCTCCTCATTAGGCCTGTTCTCCAGCCCTTTCATCAGCTTCGTGGCTCTTCTCTGGACTTGCTCTGGAGCCTCAACATCCTTCTTGTGCTGAGGGGCCCACAACTGAACACAATATTCAAGGAGCAGTCTCACCAGTGCTGAGTCCAGAGGGAGAAGAACCTCCCTGGACCTGCTGGTCACACCATTTCTGGTACAAGCCAGGATACCATTGGCCTTCTTGGCCACCTGGGCACACTGCTGCCTCATGTTCAGTCGGTTGTCAACCAACACCCCCAGGTCCCTCTCCTCCTGGCAGTTTTCCAGCCAGACTTCTCCCAGTCTGTAGCTCTGCATAGGGTTGTTGTGCCCCAAGTGCAAGACCTGGCATTTGGCCTTGTTAAACCTCATCCCATTGGACTCTGCCCAGCGGTCCAACCTGTTTAGGTCCCTTTGCAGAGCCTGTCTACATGTAACTGTCTACAGCTGTCTTAAGGCTGTGTCTGTGTTCAAGCAAAGCTAAAATTCAGGGTGGTATGGGCACCCTGATTGAGAAACCAAGACGATTTAGCAGACATTAGAAACAGGAGCATTAGGATAAACTGGGGGAGAAAATGGCTATTTCAAGCCTTGTCAGGCTAGGAAATTGTCCATCAAGGGAAATTTTCGATTTCTGAAAACACTCAGGCCCTTTACTCAGGAAAAGAGTTAAGTGCATACTTAATTTTAAGCACCTGTATAGCCCCATTGAAGTCAATGGGACTAATCTGGGCTCAAAGCTAGTTGGTTGGTTAAGTAGCTTGCTGGATTGGGACATTTCAGTTTCCCTGTAAGAATATAGCCTGTCTAATAATCCTGTGGTGACAGAACGAACTGGCTGATAGGAAGGGATGGATTAGCTGATTTAATGAGTGCTTCCAATCTCTAATTTTTCTGACAGTATAAAATTGCTCCTGGGCATAAATTACATACATATGTGCCACAGAGTTCCTCTTTATTTTTTAAGCACATGGTAGAGCTGTTTTCCATCTCAGATTTCTTAGGACAGTAAGGATCTCGGAAACGACTGTGATTTGGTTTCGTTACCAGGATACACTTAGCAAGTGCAGATCCTGTCCTAAAGAGCATTTAATTAAGCTTTCTTGCCTTCAGTGATGCTTCACAAACACACAAGGAAGATAAAACCTGTTGGGCAACTTGGGTCAAGATTTTCACAACCTCCAGTGCGCATTTTCCATTAACTGAAAAATTATTTACTGTTTTCTTCCATCTGTAAAATGCTTTTCAGGAAATATCCTATGGCTACGCTTGCCTGAGGAAGATTTTAACTCTCTTTTGGCATCTTTCCTTTCATCCCAAGGAACCAGTGAGGGGGTTACACATTCGTTTTGCATGGACTAACATCACCAATGAAGATAAGCCAAAGGAAGAGCTAAACTTTGTGTGTGTGCAGTCACCTCCCAGGCCCAGTTTGTGTTCTGGCTCATAGAGCCAAATTATATGCATGACTTGGCTTTAATTCCTACCTTGCTTGCTTGCAAGGTCTGCCAGGTACCTGCTTTATTCTAAAGAAACACGTCATCTGATAAATTAAATATATGCAACATTTAGAGTCAAGACGATGTATGTTGTTTGAACTACACCAGCGACTGTTGTACCTCTTAAACCCTGGACCTCAGTGACGACTTTGATTTCTTAACTACTCTGTGAAATCCCAGATGGAACAAATATTCCCGAAAAAAGACAGGCTGCGCCTTCTAATTTACAAATGAGTGGGAACTGACTGAAGTTTTGACATCTCTCTTAAGAATAACAGGAACTAATTAGTGAGAAATATGCTGTTACTTGCAGCAGGGTGAAAATGAAGAGGCAGGATAGCTAGATTTTAATATAATAGAATCATAGAACAACCAGGTTGGAAGAGACCCATCGGATCATTGAGTCCAACCATTTCTATCAAACACTAAACCATGTCCCTCAGCACCTCATCTACCCGTCCCTTAAACACCTCCAGGGAAGGTGAATCAACCACCTCCCTGGGCAGCCTCTGCCAGTGACCAATGACCCTTTCCATGAAAAACTTCCTCCTAATCTCTAGCCTAAATCTCCCCTGGCGGAGTTTGAGGCCATTCCTTCTCGTCCTGTCCCCTGTCCCCTGGGAGAAGAGCCTAGCTCCCTCCTCTCCACAACCTCCTCTCCGGGAGTTGGAGAGAGTAATGAGGTCTCCTCTCAGCCTCCTCTTCTCTAGGCTAAACACCCCCAGCTCTTTCAGACACTCCTCATAGGGCCTGTTCTCAAGCCCCTTTACCAGCTTCATTGTTCTTCTCTGGACTTGCTCCAGAGCCTCAACATCCTTCTTGTGCTGAGGGGCCCACAACTGAACACAGGATTCAAGAAGCAGTCTCACCAGTGCTGAGTACAGAGGGAGAAGAACTTCCCTGGACCTGCTGGTCACGCTGTTTCTGATACAAGTCAGGATGCCGTTGGCCTTCTTGGTCACCTGTGCAAGTCTTTGCCACTAACTAGTGATGGCAGAATTTTCCTCTGTCCAAAATGCAATTAACCCACAGGAAATACTGAGGAGTGAAAGTATGTTTCAAACTGCTCTACTAGGACTTCAGCTATTCCTGTTTAAAAGCATGTTGGCTTTATCTCTCAGTTGTCAGAGCAAGGCACTTCACTGTCAGATCAGGCTCCTTCGACCTCTGTGTGACATTTCTTACCTTGACAACATGGAGTTTGGGCAGGAGGTTGCAGTCAGCAAGAGTCAGGTCATCTCCATCCAGAAACTTGCGTTTCGACACTTTCTCTTCTTCAGTGCTGTCTGCATCGATCTCCTCTGGCAAAGGGGTCCTCAGATAGTCATCCAGCTTCTTCAGGGCTTTCACCAAGCCTCTTTCCAGGGCTTTGCCAAAAAGCAATGAATAAGCAATTAGGGCAGAGTAAAAATTATCTAGAAACACTCATTGGCAATTGGGAGTACCTAGAAAAAGAGTCAAGAACAATTTCTATTTTCTTGTTTGTTGTTAATTTGTGCTCCAGTGCCTAAATGAGCTGATGTCTATGTAGCCCAGCAAGGTCTGCCTGAAGGTAAATCCCACCTGGAACTGAAAAAGTGTACACGGGAAACATCTATGAACTGGCAAAAAAGACCAGTGAAAGTGATCGTGGAAAGGAAAACCAACCTTTTGTTATGACAGTTCAATAAAATCATAGAATCATAGAATCACCAGGTTGGAAGAGACCCACCAGACCATTGAGTCCAACGATTCCTATCAAATACATTCACCTTACAATATTTTTTCACCTATGTTATTTTTCTATACAGACAGGTAGGAATGAAAGGAAAGGGAATTTTCTAACCCTACTGAAATGATGTTGCACTTGGGGATGTGGTTTAGTGGTAGACCTGGCAGTGTCAGGCTGACGGTTGGACTCAACAGGGGACAGGACAAGAGCGAATGGCCTCAAGCTCCACCAGGGGAGATTTAGACTGGAGATTAGGAGGAAGTTTTTCACACAAAGGGTCATTGGGCACTGTCAGAGGCTGCCCAGGGAGGCGGTTGATTCACCTTCCCTGGAGGGGTTTAAGGGACGGATAGATGAGGTCCTGAGGGACATGGTTTAGTGATTGATAGGAATGGTTGGACTCGATGATCCGATGGGTCCCTTCCAATCTGGTTGTTCTATGATTCTAATGATCTTAAAGGTCTTTTCCAACCCAAACGATTCCATGATTCTATTATTTTAATGCCTCTTAGACATAATATATAGTAATACAGCAGAGTGAAATATTTTTACTTAAAAATACTGATGCAGGTACAGAATTACTTTACTGGCAAGATAATAGAAAAACTTGATTGTAATAATGCACTTAAAGCAAGCTGAATGACTGCACACAGGGTTGCATTTTATTTAAAGTGCAAACAGGGGCAAGAAGGGTCTTCTGCATCTCTGTACGAAGGGCAACAAGCACGATGGGGTCTCAGCCCCTGCCATGCGCCCCAAAGTGCTAAAGCAATATAAATAAGAAACAGCAAGAATTTACAATGTGAAAAAATAACAACATGACTCACGGGCTTAGGGCCAGAATTTCAGCTGGTGAAAATTACCTGCGGTGATTTATACCTGCTGCAGATCTGGCCCGGAGTCAGTATTTAAGGCCTAATCCTGTAAAATCTTATATCTCTGAGTAACTTACTGCCATTTAACTTAGGGGAGACTACTCAATGCATCGGGTTACTTAGGCAGTGTAGTGCTACAAGGGTTATGGAGATAAATACAGTTACGGAGCACCACTCAAGCTTCAAAAGGTTGCAGTGTCCCTCTGCCCAGAGAGCCTGCTGGCACAGGTAGCTCCTCTGGCGCTGCTGTCAGCCCCTCCTGTGGTTTTGGCACGGAGAGAAAGGCGGTGCGTACAGGGCCACGGAGAGAGCAGGAGCCCAACACCACAGAACATGATTTCTTTGCCGCCCTAACATCCATTAAAGCCTGCGCCAGTGGTGGAAGTGAGATTAAGCTGCCTGATGTCTTGCTCCCGCCGAAGCCTCTTGGCCAGGGCCCAGGGAAGCATACCAGCTCTTTTGTGGCTGCCTCTTAGACACAGTGGCAAATCCTGGCTTAATTGATTGACTGGAGGAACGACTGCGATCCAACTGAAAACACCCCAACAAACTTAGCAGGGAGGGAAAGAATTTTATTTCTGAGAGCAGAGCATCTAAAGTGACTGAAGTATTGCCATCCATAAAACAAAAGTGTTGCCATCCCTTATTTAATCAGCTCAAATTGAATTTGGTCACTGACTTTCTGCTGTCAGACGCTGGCAGTGGTGCCTTTAATCGCCTGCAGCTGTTCTCCACCGCACGACTTCCACTCAGAGTAATAACTGCACAGCGTGTAATATACCCTCATGTGGCAACGCTCAAAAGATTTAGCAATCTCCTTTTTGGTTTGACCCGTAACACCTGTTGAGTACATAGTTCTTCTCTTGGTCAGTCTCAGACCGTGTCCTCTCAAAACGAGAGGTCAGTCTCAGGCTACGTCCTCTCAAAATGTATTTAATGAATGTGTTTTAATTCATTTTTGCTCTCATTTTAGAGAAAAGGCTTAACACTGAGCATTTTACAGTATCTCCTTCATCCAGTAGGTTCTCCGAGTCATCTGTGTGATACGTCACCTTCCCTGGAGGGGTTTAAGGTACAAGTGGACAAGGTGCTGAGGGACATGGTTTAGTGTTTGATGGGAATGGTTGGACTCGATGATCCGGTGGGTCTCTTCCAACCTGGTGATTCTATGATTCTACGTTTCCAGTATCAGTTCTACATTAAATCCTTTGTGTTGGCCCACGGGGTCAGCGAAGTGTGTCTAAGAAGACAGGAGCATCAGGTGAGATGTGTTTATGTAATTTTTCTGGAACTTATTAAAGTTGGGGTTTTTTTATTTTTCTCTTATTGATATAGCAAAGTGCGTCATGGCTCTCTCAAAAACAATGCCTGGAGTGAAGCCTGTTTGTGACACTGGGAAAAATATCTATCTGAATTCATACTTGGCACTGGCCTGTGACAGCTTTCGGCCAGAAATAAGCATATGTTCAGGGTTCAACGCATCTGTGACCTAATTCACAGGCTCTGCTGGAACCCACAGGATGCTGAGACCTTCCAATACCTGAAGAGGGCTGCAAGAAAGCTGGAGAGGGACTTTTTATGAGGGCACGGAGTGACAGGACTAGAGGCCAAGGGTATAAACTGGAGAGGGGAAGATTTAGACTAGACACAAGGAGGAATTTCTTCATAATTAGCATGGTGAAGCCCTTTTCTAGGTTGCTCAGGGAAACTGTGGCTGCCCCATCCCTGGAAGGGTTCAAGGCCAGGTTGGATGGGGCTTGGAGCCCTTAATCCAGTGGGAGGTGTCCCTGCCCATGGCAGGGGTGTGGCTGGATGGGTTTTAAGCTCCCTTCCAACCCAAATCATTCTGTGATCTTCCAGTGAAATCACAACATGGTCTGGAACATCTATAGCGAAGAACTGGGCCATTACTTGTGACTCCAGTGACCCTGCTTAATTAAACAAACTTCTTCTAATCCTATTAAATCTCTCAGAATAGTCATGAAAATAGAAGAGTGGTGACAAAGGGAGAACTACCATTCTTCCAAGTGAATAGTAACAGAGTTTCATAAAGCTAAGAGAATTAAAATCCCCCAACAGCCATTTCAAAGGTCAGGATTTTTTAAGCCTGTTGATGGTTTTCAAGGTATCTTTTTTAAATCCATATGCAAATGTCCATGCTGCAAATCCTAATTTTTACGTGCACTGTAGCATTCAGATTTATCTATATGATAGGACCTCATTGCTCTCTATAACTACCTGAAAGGAGGTTGTAGAGAGGAGGGAGCTGGACTCTTCTCCCAAGGGACAGGGGACAGGACGAGAGGGAATGGCTTCAAGCTCCACCAGGGGAGGTTCAGGATATACATTAGGAAAAAATATTTCATGGCAACATCACTGGGCAGTGGCAGAGCCTGCCCAGGGAGGTAGTTGATTCACCTTCCCTGGAGGTGTTTAAGATGCAGGTGGACGAGGTGCTGAGGGACGTGGGTTATGTCTGATAGTGTTTGATAGGAATGGTTGGACTCAATGGGTCTCTTCCAACCTGGCGATTCTATGATTCTATAAGTCTTAGATTCCTTGAGAAGATGCTCAGAGAAGGTAGGAGGATGTGTAAAAATATCTCAAAAATACTGAAGCCAGAAGCTTCTAAACTCGGACTCATCCAAGTATCAAATCCTAGAGCCCACCTTCATTTTGAATTCACCAACGATCCCCTAGAAGAGAGAGACTTGAAAACTAGGTTGTTTTCACCTTTCTTACAAAAAACGTCAAGAGAAATGCAGTCATTTCACGAGTGGTATAGGGAAAGCATTTTCCTGGAAAGTGGAAGACTGAGTTTCAGATGCCTTTTCAATGTGATGTCAGCCTAGACCTGCCAGATGAGCCCCCACGAGGGGAGTATCAGATCTTCTGTAAAGTTCTCCTTTTGAACTGCATCACTTTCCAGAAATCACTCATCATTCAGAGGCTGATGACCGAAAGCTGACGCCACAGGTAAAATCCAGGAAGATTAACTCTCTATTTTCCTCTCTTATCTGATCAGTATATAAGCAGAGACAAATAAATTACACCCTCAGAATATCCTTTTTTTTTATCCTTTTTAGGGTTTCAGGATTCTTGCTGAGGAAAGAGTTGTCATATTTCATATGACTAAGCAAACCCAAGAAAAGAAAGAAAGGTTTCATTCTAAACCTCCCATATTATAGCTATTTTGGGAAAATCTGGATGACTCTCTATGTTGTCTCCATTGAGAACACAGGGGACAGTAGATATTCATCAGGGTAGTGGTCTTGTGAATACCAGTCACAGCACTAGGCTGAATAAAAACATTGAAAATGAGGTGACTCATTAAAACGTGACTAATTCCCCATTTGTGGACACACTATCCACACTGAATTTCACAAGTGGCTAAACAGCAAATTCCCTTAACAACTTATGGTTGGACTCGATGATCCGATGGGTCTCTTCCAACCTGGTTGTTCTATGATTCTATGATCTTCTTGGTAACATCATTAAGTAACTGTTTGCTGATCACAACCTTAAGGTTCCACTGCAAATCTGCCAGTAGGGTTAATCTCCCCTGAAGTGAATAAATAAAATGAATAGGTTTGGATTGAACACCCTGAGCTTCCTCTGTTGCAAGTGGGCTCCTCTACACTTGGTCTAGATGACCCCTAAATCAGCTGCGTGGAGAACTTTTCCCGAAATGTCTCATCTCAGCCTTTTATTGTCTTGGTAATGTCAGGGCTGAGGTTTCACTATTACAAGACAAAGCCTGAGAATGTGACTCTGTGCTGCTTTTGAAATTTCTACCCCCAGTCTGGATTCCTTCCCCACCCTGCAGACTTTCAGAATGATCTTAGACACCCCAAATGGGACCAGCTCTGCAAGAGGAACCTTGTCATTAGGTTCCTCTTGCAAAACCTGCAATGTCTAACCTCCTGTAAACCATCTTTCTGATGAAATGACCAAGCACAAAGGCACCAGCACGATACGACCTCCACAGTGATATAATTAATACAAATTCAAAGTCCAAGAAGTTCTACCTGTATAATATATACAAACTCCTGAGGTGCTTTGACAGAAATTTTTGACAGAAAGGGTCATTGGGCAGTGTCAGAGCCTGCCCAGGGAGAGGGTTGATTCACCTTCCCTGGAGGGGTTTAAGGGACAGGTGGACATGATGTGCTGAGAGACATGGTTTAGTGTTTGATAGGAACGGTTGGACTCGATGACCCAGTGGGTCTCTTCCAAGCTGGTTGTTCTATGATTCTATGATCTCTCTCAGCCTTCTCTACTCTGCTCAGGGCTACTTATGCAAAGACATCTCAGAGTAATCTCAGTCCTACCTCATGTCATCCTCACAATAGTAAACAACAATATTAAAAACCTTATGAGCTCCTTGTGATTTTCCTTCTCCCTTCAAAACTATGCTTTTATACAACTTCACTTAAGAATCCCGAGTTAAAAGCCAGAAAAATAGCACTTTCCAACCTCAAAGTAACCACAGAACACTTAATGAATGCATTACCATCTGTCAAATGCACAGGGTGAGGTTCAATTTAGCTGATGATCCCTAATTCACAATGACGCTCTGTTTTCAGCGAAAGGTTACTCGATGTTAAATATTGAGATTAACAAATCCTGACATGCACAGAGCTCCAAATAATGCAACAAAAGTTAATAATTGGCAAAATTGTGCTCTCAGTTACACTGACATAAAAGCCGAGTGACTCCGCATTGTCAACAAGCTATTCCGTATTGACTCCAGTTCAACCAAGAACAGGCTTTGGCTCTGTTACTCAACTCTTCAAGCAAAAACTTCCTTCAACTCTTAGCCTTTGCAAGTATTTCCAGGAGACAAAGAGAAATCTTTGTGTCTAGAAGTGTTTCTACCACAGGAGAAAAAAAAATGTTGGATAATGAAACACACGGAGCAATCCTTCAAGTCAAGGGGAAGGTGAGATGACACAGATTCACTCTCAGGTATTTAGTGTGAAATCTGGGCCATATTGAAGCCATAGAAGCTTTGCTGTTGATTTCAGTGGAATTAGGATTTCTCCAGTAGATTTGAAAGCCAAAAGGGACTGTTACAATCAGTTCATCTGAATTCCTAAATAATAGTGGCCATAAAACTTCCAGTATCATCGGTTGTTTCCCTCTCCTTTTTCTGCGGGTCAAATAAGGCTGAAGCAAAATGGAAAGTAACTAGAAAGTAGTAAAAGAAAAGATGGTTTTGAAAAAAATAAGACCTATTCAGGCTGCCCACACCCACAGCATTTGCGGAGTTCAGACAAGGACTCCTCTTCCTTCCTTGAACTCCAAATATTTCCTTCCTTTATTTAATGCTGGTACAAGAAGGAATAGTGTGTAAAAGCCAATCTCTGTGGCCTAAAGGAGCCACTGGAAGGCAAATCCTAAAATAGTTGCCCACAAAAGCTGAATTATCACCAGAGGAGCCTCTCTCTTGACCATAGGCAGACTGGCTACCTGAATTCCAAATAAATGAAATTAAGTGAGATTTTATTCCTATTTTATGTGCCTGAGTGGAATCGTTTGCAGGATGAGGATTTTACTTCATAGTTATTGTGGGAAGAGATGAAAGAGGGAGATAGTTTAGTGTTTGACAGGAATGGTTGGAGTCAATGATCCGGTGGGTCTCTTCCAACCTCGTTGTTCTATGATTCTATGAAAATTATTGAGGACCCAGTAAGAGCAATAGGAACAATTGATTCTTTGGCCAAATTGAACATGAAACCTATTAGATTTACATTAAAAGTGAGCAAAATTCGTTCTTTTTCTTTAACAAACATAAATCAAACTAACACAAGATTTGCAATTGAACATGAAAACAAAAAGAAACCCATGATTTGGGATAGCTGGTTAAGTCATGGCTAGATGTTCAATCATTTTCGCATTTTGACAGGAATGGATGGACTCCCTGGAGGTGTTTAAGGCACGGGTGGATGAGGTCTTGAGGGACTTGGTTTAGTGTTTGATAGGAATGGTTGGACTAGATGATCCAGTGGGTCTCTTCCAACCTGGTGATTCTATGATTCTATGATTCTATTCTATGATTACTTTTCAAATGTTGGTAATCTTCAAAATATAAGTCTTTTATCAATTAAAAGATAATAACTTTTTTTTTTCAAAAACTTCAGGAGAAAATATTTTATTTTTCAATATGAGTCATCAAATTCAACCCACTTTTACCACTAATTCAGTTTACCCACATCTTTCATGCTGTTTTTTGTCCAACAAATATTCTGTTACAAAATATTTAGACTAGACAGAGGGAAGAATTTCCTCATGCTGAGGGTGGGGAGGCCCTGGTCCAGGTTGCCCAGGGAAGCTGTGGCTGCCCCATCCCTGGAGAGGTTCAAGGGCAGGTTGGATGGGGCTTGGAGCCTCTGATCCAGTGGGAGGTGTCCCTGCCCACGGCAGGGGTGGCACTGGATGGGCTTTAAGGTCCCTACCAACCCAAACTTTTCTATGAGTCTATGATTTTCTTCAGGCTAAAGTAATATATAAGTAACCCTCTTCATAAGAGAATATCACTAAGAGCACAGAGACTGAAAGGCTTCAAACTCATTGAAGTCCAACAACATAATGGTTTTTGTAGCCATCATCTGCAACCACCGGAGATAGACCTTGATAGAACTGCAAATTTCTTAACTGTCCAGCTCAGGCAAGTTCAACAAACAGTGATCCATGTTCAAAAATGAACAACAGCTCCTGCTCCTACTCTGGATCACTGATTGATGCTTTTCCTTTTTTTCTACTTTCTTCCACTGCCTTCCAGGAAGATTTATCCTGCTACACACGCAAATGAACTTGGTGAAATACGCAATGAGGGAAAAGGGGAACAGTACATAAATATTCGCAGTCTCACACAAACAATCGGAGGTTTATTTTTCCTTTAAAAAATCAAACCACCTTTCCTGATCACTTCCAGATTCACAAAGTTTGATAGCATATGAGACCCAATACTGCTTTCTGGTAGGAGAGAGAAACCAACTACAACTCAGCAATTTAAGGTAAGAAAATAATATCATTCTACTAGTATGACAGTCTGGTTAGAGACCAAGGAGTAATATTTTCACTATTTCTTTCTCCATCCTGCTCATTTTTTCAGGCAGACTCTACAAACTATTGTGAACGGGATCCTGCCCTGTTCAATGTCTTCATCAATGACCTAGATGAAGACATCGAGTGCTCCCTGAGCAAGTTTGCAGATGACACTGAGCTGGGTGGAAGTGTCGATTTGCTGGAGGGTAGAGAGGCTCTACAAAGGGATCTGAACAGGCTGGATCCATGGGCTGAGACCAACGGGATGAGGTTTAACAAGGCCAAATGCCGGGTCCTGCACTTGGGGCACAACAACCCTGAGCAGCTACAGACTAGGAGAAGTCTGTCTAGAAAGCTGCCTGGAGGAGAAGGACCTGGGGGTGTTGGTTGACAGAGACTGAACATGAGCCAGCAGTGTGCCCAGGTGGCCAAGAAGGCCAATGGCATCTTGGCTTGGATCAGAAACAGTGTGACCAGCAGGTTCTTCTCCCTCTGTACTCGGCACTGGTGAGGCTGCTCCTTGAATCCTGTGTTCAGTTGTGGGCCCCTCAGCACAAGAAGGATGTTGAGGCTCTGAAGTGAGTCCAGAGAAGAGCAACAAAGCTGGTGAAGGGGCTGGAGAACAGGCCTTATGAGGAATGTCTGAGAGAGCTGGGGTTGTTTATCCTGGAGAAGAGGAGGCTGAGGGGAGACCTCATTGCTCTCTACAACTACCTGAGGGGAGGTTGTGGAGAGGAGGGAGCTAGACTCTTCTCCCAAGGGACAGGGGACAGGACAAGAGGGAATGGCCTCAAGCTCCACCAGGGGAGGTTCAGGCTGGACATCAGGACAAAATATTTCATGGCAAGGGTCACCCAGGAGATTTGAGTGTTACCTTGATTTCTTCTGTTTAGACGTTTATGAGTCAGGTGTCCTGCCTAAGCTGGTTATGAAGGTTCTCTCTCTGCTCACACATACAGAACATCTCCAGAGGGTAACTCACGGAATCACACAGAATCACTAGGTTGGAAAAAACCCACAGGACCATCAAGTCCAACCATAACTCCTCCCAGCCAGCCTGGATATCTGATTTAAACCCGACATTTAGATGCCTAACTCTAGGCCAAAGGGAGTTTCTGGAGTGAGTCACCTCTCCTATTAAAGATGTTCCACTCTAGATAAATAAACTCACTCCACACATGCTCTTCTTGCCGTGTGAATTACAGGTGAAGCCTAAAGGACTAGCTCAGACTATACACCGAACTTTCAGGGCGGTGAAGTTAGGCAAGATGAATCCTATCCTTTGAATACAGTTTTACAGTTCACCTAAGTGATGTAGGATAACACCTCCCATTCTTTTTTTTTTTAATATTTTTAAATACTTAAATATTAGGGCTTATTCCCCAAAGGGCAAGTACATTGTCAATCTGAGCACAGCAACATCTTTCACAGGCAAGTTTCTGCCTTGTAATATCCCCAGCTCTGTGCAGTATCTCCAGTGAGAGGCAAATGAATGGGCAGTCACTGGAAATTTAGAGAAGGCTGGAGGTTGTATGCGTCCAAGACATTTAGATGCCTAACTCTGGGCCAAAGGGAATTTCTGGAGTGAGTCACCTCTCCTATTAAAGATGTTCCACTCTAGATAAATAACTCAATACTCAGTTCAACAGAGTCTTGAGCGTGTTCCTACAGTGAAGGTAAATGCCCACAAAAACATGCTGAAAAGCTGTTTCTGCTCACTTAATGAATCAACAAATAACTAGCTGTGTATATGGGAGAGAAATAGAATAGTGCCTCTTGTGCCTCAGCCCTGTTTTCCTGGTTTAGGGAATGGGGACTCATAATCATAGAATCATAGAATCATAGAATCATAGAATCATAGAACAACCAGGTTGGAAGAGACCCACCTGATCGATTATCATCGATCAGGTGGGTCTCTTCCAACCTGGTTGTTCTATGATTCTATTATCAAGTCCAACCATTCCTATCAAACACTAAACCATGTCCCTCAGGACCTCTACCACCCACACCTTAAACCCCTCCAGGGAAGGTGAATCAAACACCTCCCTTGGCAGCCTCTGACAGTACCCAATGACTCTTTCTGTGAAAAACTTCCTCCTAACGTCCAACCTAAATCTCTTCTGGTGGAGCTTGAGGCCATTCCCTCTCTTCCTGTCCCCTGCAACTTGGGAGAACAGCCCAGCTCCCTCCTCTCCACAATCTCCTTTCAGGTAGTTATAGAGAGCAATGAGGTCTCCTGTCGGCCTCCATCGTCTGCCTTTCAGACATGGTCTAAACTAGGATAAATAGGTACATATTTTCCATATATGTTAGTGCACATGTTTGTGGGTGTCCACTGAGAGAAACAGAGATGTTAAAACCCAGAAGAACTTCAGTCAGGTCTCAGAGGAACATGGTGGTGAAATACAGAGATTAGACATCCAAACCAGCCTTAGAAACACAGTCCCATCAAAAAAATCTAGTGGTTTACTCATGGATCAAATTCATCTTGTCTAATTTTAGCCACCTAAGTTTTAGGCAACTAGCCCAACATAGTTGTCCAAGTGTCCTTTGTAGATAGCAATGAAAAACAAGTACTTCTAGAGGAAGTTCTACCACCTTTAAATCCATATTTTAAGGTAAATCAAACTGCCCTCTAGAAATGGATTCATGCCTCTCTCTACTGATCACAAAAGAAGCCAGGATTGTTGACTGATTAATGTGTGAGTTGCAGACTATCTTAGGGGAGATGATCCCTCCCTTATCACCCCTCTCACCCCACCTACAAACCCTAGATGAGGTGGAATGATCAATTAGAGTGTCATCCCAAAATCTGGGCTATTTTTAACGATGTGTCTCAGAAAGTCCACAGAAGTTATGTCTTAGAAAGACTGAGACCCCCAGATACACTTTTCTAAGCCAGAGCATGCTGATCCAAGGCCTAAGTAGTTACCTGCGCTTAGAAGACCTGAGTCTCTTCTTCCCAAGCTTTTCCACATGACATTGTAAATTTCTACAATAATTCTACATTGAAATGATTTAAGGTCTCTGCCTTCCAATTCCCTGTACACAAAATGAGGTTATCAGCACTCTTCAGACACAAACTTCACGTTGGTACAAGCAGCAATGCACCAACCACGGACATTTCTTTCTGGCTGAGGGGAATAAACAGTAAATACAACAAAGAAAAAGAGGCAACATCCTACTTTTGTGCTACCGTCTGTCCTGCTCCCACATTAAACCCAGTGGAACAGGTGAATTGATAATGTGTTTAATTTTCAAGCATCTAGGAAATTTGTTTTGACTTCTTTCTAGTTTTAGATTAAAGACTCAAGTTTCTTCCTTCCCTTTCTAATTTGGTTTTACAGTAGAGGCAAGAAATGAATGTAACACATGCAACTGCATCATGAAGAAGGCAATTGGGGCACCTTCAGATGCCTGTTTTTAAGAAGAAAACCCAGATGTTCAAATGACACCAAAAGACGGGTTCATTTCCACGTCCCTAGGGAGTCCAAGTGACCCTGAGGACAGGAAGCAAGTGAATAGAAAACTACACTACCACAAGTTCTCCAGGAAGAACAGCACCTAACTTGCATTTTGCAAATCATTGTAGCTCCGTGGCAGCACATAAGCGACAAGCATCATTTCTAGAGCACATCCCCGGGGGCATAATCCTGACCTCTGTGATGCTGGTCGTGTGCAGGTGTCTCTAAACCCACTGCAGACAAGCAGCAGCTGATTTGCATCCAAAAGTCAAAAACCATCACACTCTGGAGATCAGCAAACCACATATTCATAATATGAGACTGTCGCTCCCATATCTTGACTTTTAAGATGCTGTGTGTTTACTCAGATTTTAAAATTCTGGTTTACTAGCAATGACTAGAACAAGCAAGATGATTCTGGGACTAACAAAAGAAAACTAACGACATGTTGGACTCGATGATCCCATGGGTCTCTTCCAACCTGGTTGTTCTGTGATTCTATGGTTGTTCTATGTTTTGGCATTAAAATAAGAGTTAAGTTAGCATTAAAATAAGAGTTAAGTTAGCATCTGGTAGAAAGAGCAGCTTGGCTTTAGTGACAGTGCTGTGGGGACCCCTTGTGTTCTAATATTTAAGGGAAGCTTGTTCCTCTACAGGCTGTTGCTGCTTGATTTTTTAGCACAAATGTCCCTCAATCCCAGTCACACAGAGGAATTAAGTTTGTTTTTGTTTACACCAGAATATTCCCAGCTGCACTTCACCAATTTCAATTCCATTATTTAACTTCAGCAGCAGGAATGCGCACGAGAGCGAAAAAAACAGAAATGTTTAGCCACCAGCAACTAAGGATGAAGTTTTAAAGCTTATTCACTTCTCAAATCTCCCACTCCCCTTATTAAAACTCAGTCTCAAATTGTTTTCTTTTAATACTTCCAGTATATTCTGCCATTTGTGTGCAAAAAATTGCTACTGAGATACAAACAAACCCATGAGACGATGAGATTTACAAATGACTCACATCTTCATTGTTTTCTATTGTTTCGTTGCTGTTGAGAATTTCTGTTTCGAGCATCATGAAATGACTTAGACATCATTGTGACTATGCCTCAACTTAGCTTCTCTGAAAGGAGCAGAAGCAAAAGGAATTATAATTATGTCTGGAGGAATTAAAAGTTTTGAAGTATTAATACAAAGGTCATATTCCCTCTGTTGCAACTGTACTGTCGCAACAAGTATCAAAAACCTTTTTACCCAGTCCTGGTGTCCCCAGTTAAAAAAAGGCTTTGAAAATTTGAATAAGAGGCCAAAGAACAACAAGATGGTTCTCAAGGACTGGAAATAAGCCTTAAAGGGATGGGTTTGAAGAGTTTATTTGTTCAGATTATCAGGGAGAAAGCTGAGAGTTTAACAGGCACAGATGCTCATTCATGGACAAAACATCTGGGAAGTAAGAGGGAGCTCTTCAGCCTCATAGACAAAAATGTGAAAAAGATAAATGTTACAAGTTGGATAAATTCACTTTCAACATTGCCGGAGCAATGACAATTTTATGGAAGAAATAATGAGAGAGGAATAGTGGACTTACTTCTCGGGTGCTTATAACAAGAGTAAGAAAAGGCAAGAGTTAATTCAGTTCTGGAAGAAACTGGGTTGGAGGAGGATAGAGCTGCAGGGGCAGGTTATGGCGCTTTAAAACCCTTAATATTACCTTACAGGTCTTGGAACAAGGCTGACTCACCATCATCAATGTCACAGAGTTTACTCCTCAACATTATCATGGAATCATAGAATAACCAGGTAGGAAGAGACCCACCAGATCATTGAGTCCAACCATTCCCATCAAACACTAAGCCATGTCCCTCAGCACCTCATCCACCCATCCTTAAACCCCTCCAAGGAAGGTGAATCAACCACCTGCCTGGGCAGACTCTACCACTGCCCAATGACCCTTTCTGGGAAAATTGTTTTCCTAATGTCCAGCCTGACCCTCCCCTGGTGGAGCTTGAGGCCATTCCCTCTCATCCTGTCCCCTGTCACTTGGGAGAAGAGCCCAGCTCCCTCCTCTCCACAACCTACTTTCAGGTAGTTAGAGAGAGCAATGAGGTCTCCTCTCAGTCTCCTCTTCTCTAGGAAAAACACCCCCAGCTCTCTCAGACGTTCCTCATAAGGCTTGTTCTCCAGACCCTTCACCAGCCTCATTGCTCTTCTCTGGACTCACTCCAGAGCCTCAACATCCTTCTTGTGCTGAGGGGCCCACAACTGAACACAGGATTCAAGGACCGGCCTCACCAGTGCTGAGTACAGAGGGAGAATAACCTGCCTGGACCTGCTGGTCACATCATTTCTGATCCAAGCCAGGATGCCATTGGCCTTCTTGGCCGCCTGGGCACACTGCTGGCTCATGGTCAGTCGTTGTCGACCAACACCCCCATGTCCCTCTCCTCCTGGCAGCTTTCTAGACAGACTTCTCCCAGTCTGTAGCTCTGCATAGGGTCGTTGTGCCCCAAGTGCAGGACCAGTTATTGCCATCAACTGGGCCTCTATAATCCAGAAAATTCCCCCCCCTCTCCCTCCTACTTAGAGGATGGTTATGCATTGAAGACCCTTCGTTTTTTTCCTGTTCTCTGCTCTGATGCTAAATAACTTATACTCTAAAGACTGAATTAACATTTGTTCAATGGGCAATGCTGACTGGGATGTGATTTGCAGAAGATCATAGCAAATAACCCAGAGTCCTTCCTAGCCTCAGACTCTGTGAAATTCTCCTATTTTTTTTCTGCAATCAGGAGAATCAGGGTGTTTAGAAAAGAACTATGTCTCCAATTTCAATTTAGTCATCTTATTCCCAGCACTGTTTTCAAGCTAAAGGTCAACTATTTAAGATCTGATCTAATAAAGCAAATTAGGAACACTGATTTTCAGCTATGTCTTGTTCTTCTCTTCCTTGTTATTTTATGAAGAACATTTGCATGCATAAAACAGCAAAAAAAAAAATTAAAAAAAAAATCTGTTTTCGGAAAAACAGATTCTGGGCCAACTCTTCTCCCTTTGAAGTCACCAAGTTTTGCAAACTGACTTCCAGGAGCCAGTCACTGGGCTCTCTATCATGTGATAGCTTGCTCTAACGATTGCTAAATATAAGCCTGTGAGCAATCCTCTCGGGACAATAAGATGAGTTGGGTGCTTAAGTCTGGACCTTTGCTTGTCTGAGATTCGGATACTTCACTGAGCGAGGCCATAACTTCATCTAAGTCCTCACTGCGAGGAGCATATTTAACATGCACTAAGTATAGCGCAGGGAGGGAAGTTACCCACCAGTGCGAAACCATAGAGCAATGAAGTTAAAACTCAATTCTAAATAATAATGTGATTTAGGTCTCCCATTCCAGCAGCGAGGTGCTTAATTCCTCCCAGGACTGCTGCCGCCAGCTTGCTCTAATCCACTTCCAGCTGTGCTACTGCTCCTGTGTGCGAGCATGGGAGCTCAGCTGGGAAGCAGAACAAAGCCTCCCAGTAGAGCCAGCAGCACTTGGAGGAATATTCAAACACACAGGGGAAATAGTTCCCTCTTAAAGAAGAGTAGCTGCCAACTCCTGTTTCCATTGCAAGCATTTTAGTCTGGGCCTTGCCTGTGCATATAGGTCCTGATTCAGCCACGGCTTATGAACGAGTCTTAATCTGGGGAAATCATTAACCTCGTTCATAGAATCATTGAATCACCAGGTTGGAAGAGACCCACTGGATCATCGAGTCCAACCATTCCCACCAATCTCTAAACTATGCCCCTCAACACCTCATCCACTCACACCTTAAACTCCTCCAGGGAAGGCGACTCAACCACCTCCCTGGGTAGCCTGTTCCAGTGCCTAATGACCCTTTCTGTGAAATTTTTTTCCTAATATCCAGCCTAAACCTTCCCTGGTGGAGCTTGAGGTCATTCCCTCTTGTCCTGTCCCCTTGTCACCTATAAACATGTACTCTTCCCAGAGCGGCTGCATCTTAGAGTATGAAGCAGGCACATCAAGTCCCCTCCTCGGCAATCTCACAGTCTTAACTAGCAAGGTCTTAGAAGAAGGAAAGAAACTAAATTATTAGAAAGTTCAGAAAAAAAATCCCTAGTAATGTAGGTATTTCCAAGGTTGAGATGATGGTTTGTTATTATTTTAGAAAACTGAAAACCTCCAACGGCATAAAATTTTAGTTCTTCCTTCTGACAGGTCAAAAGATATTGGTCCTTAAAACTGCCACCGGTACCAGACAGAATATTGATGGCTCTGGGCCTCCGGCCAGCGTGAGTTTGAGAAGTTTCAAAAAAGTTATTTCTCAAGCAAATTTATTTTGCAAACTGCTGTTTCTGAGCATTTTTGAAGCAGTCTTTAATTATCGGGCAGAAAATAGATAAAGCAATTCAGAACAGATGATAAATGCAGCTTGTGGCACTACTTAAGAAGCAAGCACACAGCTATCACCACTGTTTTAGTGCTCTTTATATGTGTGTTTTTATAAAGAGACAGAGTGGAGAACAGTTTTATTAACATATCATGAGTGAGTTATATGGGTCATCCCAAATGAACGGCAATAAAATCTTTATATCACACTCACCAACATAGATTTCGTACTTTATGTGCCACAAATGTTGCAGAAAAGCTATTTTACATATGTTTTAAAGACTGGGTATTTTTTATATTAGGGCTGGTTTTGTAAAGCTGCCAGGCACTTTAGCTACTGTGAGCCCAGCAGTGCTCAGCTCAGAGGGAGCCATAAAAACTCGTTTAAAATGTTCTGAAATAGCTTTTTTTTTTTTTTTTTGTGCTTCAAAATGCCAAAGTTAAGTATCTGTCATCCTGATGTGTTCCATCACAGAGCGAGGCCTTTTCTCTAAAACAATTTTAAAAGCTATTTCTGGTCCTGCTTGGTCGCATGACAAAGAAAACTTAATATTGTCACAGCCTAAAACAAACTGTGGCTCATGCTGGTCCTTGGGCAGGTGGAGGGTTCTGTGGTTTCAAAGAAATTCTGTAACTGAAGGGGGGAAAGGGGAAAATTTAATGGTAAGTTGATACACAGACATCGCCCACACACGTGTATATATGTAGACCTATATATTTATAAGGCATTTTGAAAATCTATGTAAAAAGCATAAAGCATTAACTCTGGTCCTGAACTAGAGCCTGGTCCAAGATCACTGTCACAAGACATCCAAAGGGCATCCAAACTTGCTATGTTAGAGTCAAGAGGAACCTTGCCAGAAACTTTGCTGAGCAGAGGATGAAGCCTTCAGGCACAGAATAAGCCAGAAGGATCGGACCCAGGAGAAGTTATGTCACTTTTACTGCTATCATAGAATCATAGAATTATAGAATCATAGAATCACCAGGTTGGAAGAGACCCACCGGATCATCGAGTCCAATCATTCCTATTAAACACTAACCCATATCCCTCAGCACCTAGTCTACACTTCCCTTAAACACCTCCAGGGAAGGGGAATCAACCACCTCCCTGGGCAGCCTGTTCCAATGCCCAATGACCCTCTGTGTGAAAAACTTCCTCCTAATCTCTAGCCTAAATCTCCGCTGGTGGAGCTTGAGGCTATTCCCTCTTGTCCTGTCCTCTGTCCCTTGGGAGAAGAGCCCAGCTCCCTCCTCCCTACAACCTCCTTTCAGGTACTTGTAGAGAGTAACGAGGTCTCCTCTCAGCCTCCTCTTCTCCAGGAGAAACACCCCCAGCTCTCTCAGCCGTTCCTCATAAGGCCTGTTCTCCAGACCCCTCACCAGCCTCGTTGCTCGTATATATCTATAATCTGATTCCCTTTGGATGTGAGAAGCCAGGCTGGAAGGACCAAAGAGAGGTGACAGCTCTTCTCCACCAAGCACGAAGATGCTCTGGGAACAGATAGTTTGCTCTCCCACACCAAACAGCTGCTGCAGACAGGACCAGACCATGCTTGTCAGGATGACATAGGCTGACCCATAACATCAAGAATATCTATATCTACCTGAAAGGAGATTGTGGAGAGGAGGGAGCTGGGCTCTTCTCCCAAGGAGCAGGGGACAGGAAGAGAGGGAATGGCCTCAAGCTCTGCCAGGGGAGGTTTAGACTGGACATTAGGAGGAAGTTTTTCACACAAAGGGTCATTGGGCACTGGCAGAGGCTGCCCAGGGAGGGGATTGATTCACCTTCCCTGGAGGTGTTTAAGGGACAGGTGGATGAGGTGCTGAGGGACATGGTTTAGTGATTGATGGGAATGGTTGGACTCGACGATCCGGTGGGTCTCTTCCAACCTGGTGATTCTATGATTACCCTGGTTCCTTTGGCTGATGCTGAGTGAGTCCTCAAACTCTGTACAGTAATCAGGGTAGCAACAATTTATCTGTTCATTGGAGGAGGATGAAGTGTAATTCTTTGGAATGCTGTGTGCACATTCAGTATCCTGCTTCTTGTTTTTTCTTGTGGGACTGTTTATTGCAAACTAAGGGAGCAACCTATAGTAACAACCCATTAACCGTTCCACCTAAAACCATAAGTTCTTTGGCTCACAGAATGAGCCCTTTGATTTCGTTTATGAGTTTAAAAAGTTGTTCTTGAATTGAGTTCTTAGGGGGCACCAGCTCCAGTGTGGGTGGGCGCATTCATTAGTGGTACGGAAGGATATTTCACTGCATGGTTCTTCAGAAGGCGCTGAGCTGGGAGACCACCAACATGATTTCACACAGAGGAATTTCCAGTCGTCTGACCAGAGGACTCCGCTAGTCTGGTTTGGATTTACATCAAGAGGTCAAAAATAAAAGCGCATTTAAATCATTAACTTACATGTGATTAAACGCTGTTCACCTCTTTCGGTAACTACATCAGGCTTCGTGGTTGAGTGCGTGAGGTGGAGAATGTCTCCCTTCATGTGCTGCGTCTGTATAGAATCACCAGGTTGGAAGAGACCGACTGGATCATTGAGCCATTTTTTTTCCTAATGTCCAGCCTGAACCTCCCTTGGTGGAGCTTGAGGCCATTCCCTCTCGTACTGTCCCCTGTCCCTTGGGAGAAGAGCCCAGATTCCTCCTCTCCACAACCTCCTTTCAGGTAGTTATAGAGAGCAATGAGGTCTCCCCTCAGCCTCCTCTTCTCCAGGATAAACACCCCCAGCTCTCTCAGTTGCTCCTCTTGTTCTCCAGCCCCTTCACCAGCTTTGTTGCCCTTCTCTGGACTCGCTCCAGAGCCTCAACATCCTTCTTGTGCTGAGGGGCCCACAACTGAACACAGGATTTGAGGAGTGGCCTCACCAGTGCTGAGTACAACATCACCAGGCTTTGCTCGGGAGATGCCTCTATCTCCTTGACATTATCCTGGAAACCCTGGAGCACTGTGAAGCTAGGGGACCGTGGCCCATGGGGTCAGACCTTCCCTCTCACAGGGTCTTGATTCACTTTCCTGTGCTCAGATGAGCTCTCCTTCCAGATATCAAGCCATCACTGAGCAACCAAAAACTCTCAAATTGACCATGAAAACTTGAGTAGGAGCACCCAGAAAATAATTTTTAAGACTAATGCCTCCCAGTTCTTCCAAGGACATATCTTCTCGTGTGAATGAGCACTCGCCATGTCAAGTACAAGCACTGAAATCTAGTGGCAACAGCCAGAGCACCAAATAACTCACTTCTGCGATCGAAGGGAGGCCCTGATCTAATCCCACAATGAGGAGATGACTCCTTCAGAGGAGCCTGTTATAAAATTATCAAGTGACACAGGGGGTGGAAGGGATCGAGCCCACTGTAATTGAACTGACTTGAAATAATAAACGCACGCACTTTCTTTAAACACAGCTTGCCACATCCTGAGGATCTGGAATCAATTCCTTCTCTTTCAAGAAGCTTGAAAGTGGTGGGACTTTGATATGGCATAAGCATGTTTGCTTCTGGGCTTACAGCCCTCGCCAGCCCGTTCCAAACCATTCGGTGTTTTTATATTATAAGGCAGAAAAGTTAGGAAAACAAAGATGGAAAGAAAGAACCAGAAATTCAGGGAACTGTTAAATCAGGGCAGTTTAGCTGCCAAATACCTTTGGGAAGTAAATGAATGGTGATCAATAACACATTGCCATACAGACTTGCCGAAGAAGGTTATCACCTGCTTCTGTGCCAGGCAGAAAACATAACAGTGTGTGGTTAATGAAGTACTGCATGAATACATAAAAAAAAAAAAGGTAGTATTTTTCTCTGTAATATTAAAGCGTTTTACTTCAAAGTAATTTTAACTCATCCAGAAAAAACATGATTTTTTCCATTAAAACTTTGTCAAAACCGAGGGGTTACAATGAAACATTTCTCCTTTGATGATGCTGTGTTTGTAAGAGGGAACTGCCTTGACGGAAGGAAACCTGTTTTGTTGAGGGGATGTCTCAGTCCTGATTGTAAAGGAGCTTGTTTTATATGTTCACGTATTTGCCAGCAGAGGGTATCACAATCTTAGAAACAAGCAAACGTATGTATCATTGTGTCTATTCATTTACATGCAAGATTCAGACAGACACTAAATGAATCATAGAATCATAAAATCATAGAACAACCAGGTTGGAAGAGACCCACCAGATCATCAAGTCCAACCATTCCTATCAAACACTAAACCATGTCCCTCAGCACCTCGTCCATCTGTCCCTTAAACACCTCCAGGGAAGGTGAATCAACCACCTCCCTGGGCAGCCTGTTCCAATGCACAATGACCCTTTCTGGAAAATTTTTTTTCCTAATGTCAAGCCTGAACCTCCCCTGGTGGTGCTTGAGGCCATTCCCTCTCGTCCTGTCCCCTGTCCCTTGGGAGAAGAGCCCAGCTCCCTCCTCTCTACAACCTCCTTTCAGGGAGTTGTAGAGAGCAATGAGGTCTCCCCTCAGCCTCCTCTCCCCCAACCTAAACACCCCCAGCTCTCTCAGACGCTCCTCATAAGGCCTGTTCTCCAGCCCCTTCACCAGCTTCATTGCTCTTCTCTGGACTCGCTCCAGAGCCTCAACATCCTTCTTGTGCTGAGGGGCCCACAACTGAACACAGGATTCAAGGAGTGGTCTCACCAGTGCTGAGTCCAGAAGAAGAACCTCCTTGGCCCTGCTGGTCACACCATTTCTGATCCAAGGCAAGATGCCATTGGCCTTCTTGGCCACCTGGGCCACTGCTGGCTCATGTCATGAAGACATTGAAAGTTTTGCTTCCTACAGCAACTTTTCAGCTATCAAAAAAGAAAAATAAGAAGCTACTTAAAGGCTAAAGACTCTATTATCTGTGTCATCCCACCACGTCTCTTAGTATGGGAAACATTGCAGCAACATGGTTTTAAATATAATGACTTTAAATCAGAAGGGGAAAGAGTTAGACTAGACTTTAGAAAGAAATTCTTCATGCTGAGGGTGGGAAAGCCCTGGCCCAGGTTACCCAGGGAAGCTGTGGCTGCCCCATCCCTGGAGGGGTTCAAGGGCAGGTTGGATGGGACTTGGAGCCCCTGATCCAGTGGGAGGTGTCCCTGCCCATGGCGGGAGTGGAACTAGATGGGCTTCAAGGTCCCTTCCAACTCCAACCATTCTGTGATTCTATGAAAACTCCCATCAATTACACTGTAGCTAGGAAAAATGTGGAACTCTTTGTGGGTTTATCTTTGTTATCTCACAGTAGCAGATATCTGACCCTGAGTTCCAGCTCTGGTTATGTCCAGACACCTCTAAGGACAACCATTAATTTCTGTCTGGAGCTGCCAGCCCTTATGAGTCCAGGGATCCGCATATGGCAGAGTGACTGAGAAGTGACACATTGGGATTATGGATGAAGACACATACCTGTGGCTGGTTTAGAATTCAAGCTGGATTTAAGATTTACTGTTGTGGAGCAGACCATAAAAATTCCTTGTAAATGGACAAGACATTTTATTTTCCCTAAAACATCTATCTAGACTAACTCTTAATTTATCTTAGTTTTACAACTTCCTGCAGAGGTTAATTGAACATCATCCCATTAACATTAGACAATAAAAATCACTTTTTTTTTTTTGAATCCCTAAGAAACGAAGCACTGTAATTATTCCCTTCTGTTAACAATGTAAAAATGTTATGGAGAACATTCTTATCTGCCAAAAATCATCATTTACCCATTTTCAGCTCCTGGGTCAGCCTCAGGCAACACAATATAATTGCACAGATGAAATCTGTGCCAGAGTTGGAACCTGAAAATAATCGAGTCTTCTCTGAATAATACGATACAAGCTCGTGGTGTTTGAAATGCCTTGGGCCTCTGTCTGTGAAACCAGGACTAGAATGTAATCTGTACATCACTGAGCAGCTGCAAATATTCTACTAGATCATAGAACAACCAGGTTGGAAGAGACCTATCGGATCATCGAGTCCAACCATTCCTATCAAACACTAAACCATGTCCCTTGGCAGCTCATCCACACGTCCCTTAAACACCTCCAGGGAAGGTGAATCAACCACTTCCCTGGGCAGCCTCTGTCAGTGACCAATGACCCTTTCCGTGAAAACCTTCCTCCTAATCTCTAGCCTAAATCTCCCCTGGTGGAGCTTGAGGCCATTCCCTCTCATCCCGTCCCCTGTCCCTTGGGAGAAGAGCCCAGCTCCCTCCTCTCCACAACCTACTTTCAGGTAGTTGTAGAGAGTAATGAGGTCTCCTCTCAGCCTTCTCTTCTCTAGGCTAAACACCCCCAGCTCTCTCAGACACTCCTCATAAGGTCTGTTCTCCAGACCCCTCACCAGCATCATTGCTCTTCTCTGGACTCACTCCAGAGCCTCAACATCCTTCTTGTGCTGAGGGGCCCACAATTCAACACAGGATTCAAGGAGCGGCCTCACCAGTGTGGAGTCCAGAGGGAGAATAACCTCCCTGGACCTGTTGGTCACACCATTTCTGATCCAAGCCAGGATGCCATTGGCCTTCTTGGCCACCTGGGCACACTGCTGGCTCATGGTCAGTCGCTGTCGACCAACACCCCCAGGTCCCACTCCTCCTGGCAGTTTTCCAGTCAAACTTCTCCCAGTCTGTAGCTCTGCATAGGGATCATCTCAAGGGATGTGGCCATGTAAATCCATTAGTTTTCATGGAGCAACAGGAGTTTAGGCTTAGGCTTACTGAAACCTTACCTCTCTGAAGGGAAAGTGGTGTGGAGAAGAAAGTTAATTTCCTTATAAAACAAGCATAAGATGCACGTAAATATGCATCCATCCAAATTAGAATAGAATCACAGAATGGTTGGGATTGGAAAGAACCTTTAAGATAATCTAATTCCAATCCCCTGCCATGGGCAGGGACACCTCCCACTGGACCAGGCTGCTACAAGCCCCATCCAACCTGGCCTTGAACCCCTCCAGGGATGGGGCAGCCAAAGCTTCCCTGAGCAACCTGTTCCAGGGCCTCACCAACCTCATCATGAAGAAAATTTTCCTAATGTTTAGTTTAAGTCTTCCCCTCTCAAATTTATAGCTGTTAACTTGGATTGAGGCCACTGGACCTGCCATTTCCTGTTCAACAGCAGTAGAACCTGATGGCATATGAACACAGCTAACAATAAAATGTTGGAAGAATGGCAAAACTATTCACTTCATAAGCACACAAATTCCCTGGCCTTTTTGGCAAAAATCCTACTCACCTGCATTATCCTGCTGCTTGGTATTTTTGATGTATGCAGAAAATTTGGAGAAGATGTCGATCCCAGCAGTGTTTGATTCCCGGTGCTTAGCAGCCAGTTTGGGATATCTGTAAAAGGAGAAGCAATGGGGAGAGTAACATGGTTACAAATACAGAATCACAGAATCATGGAATCATAGAATCACTAGGATGAAAGAGACCCACCAGATCATCAAGTCCAACCACTCCTATCAAACACTAAACCATGTCCCTCAGCACCTCGTCCACCTGCACCTTAAACACCTCCAGGGGCAACCACCTCAGCGGGGCAACCTGTTCCAGTGCCCAGTGACCCTTACCATGAAATATTTTGTCCTGATGTCCAGCCTGAAACTCCCCGGGCAGAGTTTGAGGCTATTCCCTCTCATCCTTTTCCCTGTCCCTTGGGAGAAGAGCCCAACTCCCTCCTCTCCACAGCCTGCTTTCAGGTAGTTATAGAGAGTAATGAGGTCTCCCCTCAGCCACCTCTTCTCTAGGCTAAACACCCCCAGCTCTCTCAGACGTTCTTCATAAGGCCTGTTCTCAAGCCCCTTCACCAGCTTCATTGCTCTTCTCTGGACTCGCTCCAGAGCCTCAACATCCTTCTTGTGCTGAGGGGCCCAGAACTGAACACACGATTCAAGGAGCGGTCTCGCCATTGCCAAGTACAGAGGGAGAAGAACCTCTCTGACCCTGCTGGTCACACCGTTTCTGATCCAAGTCAAGATGCCATTGGCCTTCTTGGCCACCTGGGCCACTGCTGGCTCATGGTCAGGTCATTGATGAAGACATTGAACAGGGCTGGACCCAGCACTGAGCCCTGGGGACACCACTTGTCACTGGCTTCCAGCTGGAGTTAACTCCATTTCCCACCACTCTCTGGGCCCTTCAGCCAACCAGTTTTCCACCCAGGAGAGTGTGTGCCTGTCCAGGCCAGAGGTGACAGTTTCTGAAGCAGAATACTGTGAGAAACTGTGTCAAAGGCTTTACTGAAGTCCAAGGATTAAGTCTTCTTGGACTTGAGTAAAGCCTTTGACACAGTTTCTCACAGCATACAATTTACAAGAAGAGAAAAAAGGCCTCGTAGACGGAAATGCAATTAATGCAGTCATTTATCTCAAACTACCACTTGGCAAGTCCCAGTTCATAATATCTCTATCTGTCAAGACAGGTGTTTGGATAGTTCCACAAGGGTGGCTTCGTGACAAAGGTAATTGCACTGGTGCTTTATGCGACCACAATCCAAGATATGGTGGTTTTAAATCAGAAGGAAGTATAAATTTCCAGAAGGGTGCAGGGAGTTTGGCAGCCGCCTCACTCTGTTATGAATGGCAGTCGTGTCTAATTCCCTGTTCTCAAAATGTGCTTCAGGATACGATCATAGAATCATAGAACAACCAGGTTGGAAGGGACCCATCGGATCATAGAGTCCAACCGTTCCTATCAAACACTAAACCATGTCCCTCAAGACCTCATCTACCAGTGCCTTAAACACCTCCAGGGAAGGTGAATCAACCACCTCCCTGGGCAGCCTATTCCAATGCCCAATTACCCTTTCTGTGAAAAACTTCCTCCTAATCTCCAGCCTAAACCTCCCCTGGCAGATCTTGAGGCCATTCCCTCTTGTCCTGTCCCCTGTCCCTTGGGAGAAGAGCCCAGCAACCTCCTCTCCTCAACCTCCTTTCAGGTACTCGTAGAGAACAATGAGGTCTCCTCTCAACCTCCTCTTCTCCAGGATAAATACCCCCAGCTCTCTCAGCCGTTCCTCATCAGGCCTGTTCTCCAGCCCCTTCACCAGTTTCGTTGCTCTTCTCTAGACTCGCTCCAGAACCTCAACATCCTTCTTGTGCTGAGGGGCCCACAACTGAACACAGGATTCAAGGAGCGGCCTCACCAGTGCTGAGTCCAGAGGGAGAATCACCTCCCTGGACCTGTTGGTCACACCATTTCTGATCCAAACCAAGATGCCATTGGCTTTCTTGGCCAATCACAAGGCATGTGAGTACAACCCAGGCAAAGGAACACCAAGTTTTCAGTCTCCGTATTGGTTTTTTATAGACACCTGGCGCAAAGGAATATAACGATTTGAAAGCCCAACACAAACTAGTGACTCCTACTGATTCCAGTGGTCTTGGACCAGAGTACAGAAAAGTTTAAATAGCTGATCTCTTGCCTCAAGATGGGCCTATAGCTGCTGATTCAGTTGGAGGCAAAACACTGCATAAGGAATCAAGCCAATTTTCATTGATTCATAGATTTTAAAGTCCAAAACACAGGCCAACGGGTTTTTTTCCCCCGTTATCCTTGTATTAAGTCCAAAATGTTTGACTAGCTAAGGCATATCTGGTGAATATGAACTTTTCCTTGGTAGCTTGTTCCAATGGTTAATCATCCATACTGAAAAAAAAAAAATAAATCTATGCCTTGTTTCTAATCTGAATTAGTTTTGTTATAACTTCCAGTCATGGGCTCTTGTCATTTCTTGACTGGGATAATGATCACTTCTCTCCCTCCAGAGCCTCTCGTGCTCTGTAATCAGTGAGTGCCCCTTCCAACCTTTCTAATATACCATACTGCTCAGAAACCTCCAGTTTCTCTCTGTCAAATGCTTTTCCTGGCACAGATATCTTGTGTGGCGATTCTCGACATCCATTCCAAGATATTTTTAGCTTCGTAAAATGTGGACTCCAGACCCCTGCAAATTTTTTTTTCTAGTATTGGCCTCCTTAATTCTGCATACAGGGGCATCCTGAAATGTGTACAGAGAAAACATTCTGCAGTTATTAGTCATACGAGTAACCTTCACACATGGAAGTCATCTCACCGAAGCCAGCAAGCTTCATAAATAAATATTACTCCTGTAAGTAAAGGTTGTAGGAGGGAAGGCTTTTTAGGAACTCCTCTTAGGATATCTTTCATCCCTAGGAAATGGAATATTGACTGCAAAAAGAAAAAAAATTTTAAAAAAAATCTCGAGTTCTTACTTTGGAGGTGCAAGAGTCTCTTCCAAGAATTCCTCAATCTTGTTAACGTCTGTCTTGACTTCTCCATTAAAAGTCAAGAAAGGTGGGTGGGTTCCCGGAGCCAGATTGTGCAGGTCAGCTGGCTTTCTGCAGAAAGAAGGCAACAGTCATGAAATCACTAATCTTCACAGTCAGGTACTTGTACAGATATTTATAGTTCCTACAATATCGGTTTGCTTGTCCTTTTTCTTTTTTTTATTTTTTCTGTAATTTGTGGTTAGAAGACTTTGAAACTACCCCAACCACCCTGTTTAATATAAAAACATTCCATGAGTTAAAAAATAAAACAAATCCAAACCTGAACCCCAGCTATTTTGTTGTACCCCACAGGCTCTCTAGGCTAGATACAACTGTGATTGAACTCGGTGGCTCACATCACTCTTTTCAACTAAACCAAACACTTTTTACCTTTTCAGGTCAACGGTAGTGACGTTGAACACAACTCCTTTGAGCCACAGGATCATGAAGAGACGCTGGGAGAAGGGACAGTTCCCAATGCTTTCTCCGTCTATACCAGCCTGAGGGATGGAAAGAGAGGAAAAAGAGATTTCAGGTTTGTAAGTCACTTACCTCCCTCAGGAAGGAAAACGAGGTGTTGAAAGAAAAATAACAAGTTTAAAAATAACTGACAGGGCCTGGTGTTTAATCTAGTTTATCAACACTAGAAGGGAGTTATGCCAGGATTCAACCTTTGTTAGAAGTTTAGAAAAAGCAACCTGGTGCATCTGAAAGGAGGTTGTGGAGAGGAGGGAGTTGGGCTCTTCTCCCAAGTGACATGGGACAGGACGAGAGGGAATGGCCTCAAGCTCTGCGAAGGGAGATTTAGGTTGGACATTAGGAAAAAAATTTCACGGAAAGGGTCACTGGGCACTGGCAGAGGCTGCCCAGGGAGGGGGTTGACTTATGTTCCCTGGAGTTGTTTAAGGTGTGGGTGGACGAGGTGCTGAAGGACATGGTTTAGTGTTTGATGGGAATGGTTGGACTGGATAATCCTGTGGGTCTTTTCCAACCTGGTTGTTCTATGATTCTATGATCTCCTGAGGACACTTCTGGGTAAAGGAGATGTGTCCCTCCTGACGGCAAGAAACATCCAGGGGACCATGTTTTTTTTCAATTACTCTTGAGTAATTGAAAAAAAAAATATGGTCCCCTGGATGTAGACTGTATGGGACTGCCTGCTTTATGGACATGCTGTAAAACTCAGGACAGGATTTCTGCCCTGTTCAACTCCAGGGACTGCAGCTCAAGGTCTGCTTCATTGTTTTACTACCCAAAATGTGGAATTCAGATCTAGTTTTAAGCCCAAGCACTCCAGACATTCACTCATCCTTGTTGACATCCAGTAAAGAAGCAGCATTAGAGAAAAACAACCAGACACAGACAGGAATCTCCACCCAAATCCTTCCAAAGTTCAAGGTAGATTTCAGACACCACGTTTAGTCCCTTCCTATCTCTAGTACCTAATGAGTTGCCTACAAACCACTACAAAATAATAAAAAAACTGCTAATGTTAGCATTGAGGAAACAGTCTATTTTTTTCCTCTAAAAATTTATGGTCCTTAGCCATGCAAATTCTGACTTTGAGCCATAGAAGGATACAAATAACACTGGCTGAACTGAGCCAAAGCTGCATCCAAGGACAACATCTTTCTACAATAATTATGCTTGTGGCCAAAGCTTTCAGGACGATAATGGGTTTGATAGATTCCCATTTTAATTTGTGGTGCCATTGTGTTTAAAATATTCTTTTAATCCTGGTGAAGCAACCAACCTTCCGTTGTTGACCCACATGGGTTGCATAACTGTATTTTATGCACACAGTGTGTGTCTGAAAACGGCTGATGAAAGAGCTAAGTAAATACAAACCCTTTCCCTTTGGAGAAGATATTCTATTACTCTGTTTTCTCCCATAATTTTTATCGTATTAACATTCAAGCTGTGAGGTAGTTTTTCTCGGTCTTAGAGAAGGAACCACTTCTAGCTGTTGCAGTTCTATGAAATACTCGGAGCACGACCAGAAGCATGTTGAGATGTGTCCAGTTGGCACATTCAGGACTTGCATAGGAAAAGTTCGGCTGGAAGACTTTATGGTAGGTGTCATGAACCATTCTCATGCCTTTCTCCATGATCCGGTGGGTCTCTTCCAACCTGGTGATATAATCACCAGGTTGGAAGAGACCCACCGGATCATCGAGTCCAACCATTCCCACCAATCTCTAAACCACGTCCCTCAGCACCTCATCCACACGTGCCTTAAACACCTTGAACTCAGCTTTTGATGATTCTGGATTTAAAGACAAATTCCAGACTTCCCATCCACTAAAATAAAGAGGAGGTGTGGACTCAAGGCTTGGAGACATCCTGTCATAAGGGTTAGGGCTATGTAAAGAGTTTTTCTCTAAGTTCATATGTCTCTAGGCTCAGACGTAGGTTCAACATTCAGCCTCAGGAGGTATTTTTATATATAATTTTAGTAGTTTGGCTGCACTTTCACCTGAAATTAAGGACCTCCAATATTCCTAGCACGTGGCACCAGCAAACAATACGAGTGAAAGAGTTGTATGGCAAGAGGATGAGCAAGAGAAGATGCATTTTCCTACCTGCCTGAGGTGTGAGTAGCCTAGTTTAGCAAAATTTTATTAATTAAATAGTGGACCATGGTACAGAAATTTCACAGCTGAAGAATGACAATGCTACCACGAGGAGCGGCTGAGAGAGCTGGGGTTGTTTAGCCTGGAGAAGAGGAAGCTGAGAGGAGACCTCATTACTCTTACAACTCCCTGAAAGGAGGTTGTAGAGAGGAGGGAGCTGGGCTCTTCTCCCAAGTGACAGGGGACAGGACAAGAGGGAATGACATCAAGCTCCACCAGGGGAGATTTAGGCTGGAGATTAGGAGGAAGTTTTTCACACAGAGGGTCATTGGGCACTGGAATAGGCTGCCCAGGGAGGTGGTTGATTCACCTTCCCTGGAGGTGTTTAAGGCACGGGTGGATGAGGTCTTGAGGGACTTGGTTTAGTGTCTGATAGGAATGGTTGGACTAGAAGATCTGATGGGTCTCTTCCAACCTGGTTTTTCTATGATTCTATGATTCTACCACGGGAACACCAGGCACCACCATATGGCACACGATAATTACTGCAAAGTCATTTGTGTTGTTTTGGCTCGTTACACTACTGCCAGGAACTTTTAACTTCTTACTTTTCAGGAAAAAAAAAAAGGAAAATGCTATAGGAGAAAAGAGCAATACGACACCAAATTTCCTCTTGGCTTTTCCACCATCTCGATCATAATCCTGTACTTCAGAATGGAGTTGGCTAACTGTATCTACAAACACTATATCACAAGCTGAAAATTTGAAGAGAAACTAGATCAACAAGTGAATCAAGAGGGTAAAAGAGCGCAGGCAGAAGGGTTGATTCTCATCTTACCTTCTCTGGGTTTACTTTGGCTTTTAACTCCATTGAGTCTGATTCACGCTTCACCTGGCTCCTTTCAAAGTGTGGTAAACCCCTGGTTTGCCAAGTTCTTCAAACACCTTCCAAGCACAGGGGTCTTGTCTGACAACAACATGCAAAGCCTCAAGTCTCCTGCAAGATCTCCATCCTGCACTGAGGCAACCTCCTGCCTGCCCTCACCACCCACTTCTTGTGCTGCAACTAACCATTTCACCTTTTCCAGGAAAGAAGCTCAGGGAGACCATTTCCCTGCTCTCTCCAATTATTTATTCACATATGAAGGTTAAGGGTTAACCGCCTCTGCATCTTTTTACAAGACCGGAGAGAATTATTGGGGGAACAAAGCAGATGAATAGCAATGAAGACACAGAAGTGATGGGTCGTGTGAGGTTAAGGGATGCAGAAGTCACTGCGGATGGGAGAAAGATGAGGAGTCTGGAAGAAATAATATTCACTTAGACATCAAAAATGAAATTAATTGCAGAGGTCAAATGAGGCCTCCAACCGCCCCAAACGGTCAAAATATTTTCCCAACACTTTCAAAAGAGTGGGAAACATTAATTGCCGGAGACACATTGGGAATAGACAGAGGAAATTCCAGCAATGAAAGATAAACTAAAGAAAAAGTATGGTGTGATCTCTGTTCAAAGCTCCTGGTTCTGGAAGCCAGGCTCATGATTTGGGTGGAGTTTGACTCGTGGGTTTTGATCTCATGTGACTGGCATAACTGAAAACGCTACCACAAATCACAAGGCAAACTGGTGACAGAGGAGGGAACAGAATCAAAATCTCCTCAGCAACACAATTTATCCATTAAATTCAGCTCTTTTCCTGCAGAAATTATAGGCAAAGCTCTGTTTGGTTTTGTGAGTCCTTTCTCATTTCTTCTAGCAGCAGTCAGCAATTCAATGTTCTGCACTCAGAAAGAGTAAAACCTCAGTAGGAAATAACTTCAAATGCTTATCAGAGTGTCTCGAGATCCCTTATGAAGTCTATTAACTCCCAGGAGGAGATGAGGAAGGACAGAGTTTAGTCACTCTTAGCTTCAAAGGCAAACAGCTTGCTTAAGGCTCCCAGGTAGTGGCTAAATACAAACCCATTATGTACCCGCCCAAGGTTAAGGGCTCACAAATTCACTATTAAATAATACCTCCACCAAGATCAAGGACTCAAACAGCGGATGGAAAGGAAAGAGCAAGTAATTGACAAGCTGGCGAAGCACCATTTGATCCCTGCTGTTATTCACAAGTGAGCACAAAAGCTTTCTCATGTAGCTTCCTTGAAGCACAGCAGAAGGGATCAACCGCTTATTAAGAAGAGCAAGTTGGTGATGATATATAGAATCATAGAATCACCAGGTTGGAAGAGACCCGTCGGATCATTGAGTCCAACCATTCCTATCAAATACTAAACCATGTCCCTCAGGACCCTGTTCATCGGTCCCTTAAACACCTCCAGGGAATGTGAATCAAAAACCTCCCTGGGCAGCCTGTTCTAATGTCCAATCACCCTTTCCATGAAAAACTTCCTCCTAATCTCCAGCCTAAATCTCCCCTGGCAGAGCTTGAGGCCATTCCCTCTTGTCCTGTGCCCTGTCACTTGGGAGAAGAGCCCAGCTCCCTCCTCTCTACAACCTCCTTTCAGGTAGTTATAAAGAGCAATGAGGTCTCCCCTCAGCCATCTCTTCTCCCGGTTAAACATCTCCAGTTCAAATAGCACGAATAGCACGAACTATCCAGATATGCACAACCCCTGCCAGGAACACTGGATATGTCTGATCTAATGAAAGCACCTACAGGTAGACTTGAGGCTTTGTAGGCACTAGGATCAAGGAACAGGGGTTATTAAAGTCGACTCTAACTCCTTGTGAAAGGTATTCAGAGCCACCAAGGGTCATTAGGCACTAGAACAGGCTGCCCAGGGAGGTGGTTGACTCGCCTTCCTGGAGGGGTTTAAGGTGCAGGTGGATGAGGTCCTGAGGGACATGGTTTAGTGTTTGATAGGAATGGTTGGACTCAATGATCGGATGGGTCTCTTCCAACCTGGTGATTCTATGATTCTATGGTTTAGAGATTGGTGGGAATGGTTGGACTCAATAATCTGGTGGGTCTCTTCCAACCTGGTGATTCTATGATTCTGTGATTCTCCCTGAGGATGGAATGTCCCTCCAGTTCTCTATGGAGAAGGACCTCATCCGAAAAGGCAGATTCTTGGAGTGACTGTGGATGAGTAAAATGAATTTGAGGATTTGCTGGGTGAAACACTTCAGCCAAAGCTCATCCCACTCAAGTTTAACTGAGATGCATAAGGGAAGATCTCTTGTGCAGGAAGGTTGAGATGCACACCCAGAAGATCAATCTGGCCACATTTTAATTTGACTAATTTTGATGAGTGTCTGAATTCAGGTGGGATGAATGTAGACCCCAGTAACAGATAAGCCTGGAATCCTCAGAGACCTGTTTTCTGCAGCACTGCATTGGAAGCATCCCTTTCTGCTCCAGTTGCTTCATCCAAACTTATTCTTACTAGTTTAGCTACTAAAAAAGATGCTTTTCTGCTTAACCTCCAGCTGTATGAGGACTTCACACGAACTGATGTGAGGTCCTGCCCTGGAATTTGGTATAACTACATCAGGAAAACCACATCATCATCCCAGCTGCTTGCCTCTATCTAAGTAATGGCAAGAATGAACAAGATGTCCTCCTTAATTATTTCAAAGACCCTCCTCCTTAAACACTTCAGCTATTTTTAATTAATTAATTCAACCTTAAAGATTTTTACAGTCTCAAGTGGGGGATGTACCACCACACTACCAAGGAACAAAATTAAAAGATGGAGTGGGAGACGAAAAAAAAATTGTCTCTGACTTTATGAGCTTGGGTGAAATATTTTTGTAAGGCAGAAATAGTATCGAGAGGCTCCAGTCACTGCACAGAGCGGCTGAATGACACAAAGAGGGGGCTCTTCTCAAGTTCAAGCTACTCATTTGCTATGAATGAAATAACTGGAATAAAGTTCTTCACTTTTTCCAGAAGTACTCCAGCTGGTACATGGTTGGACTTGATGATCTGGTGGTTCTCTTCCAACCTGGTGATTCTATGATTCTATGATACTATGATTCTATGATTCTATGCACAGTGACTGCAATGCACACGGACAACTCTATATTACTTTAACTAACCTTAAGAGGGAGGAAAACCCAGTTTCATTTCCAGTTATTCCCAAAATCCAGTGGCTTTAAAGAAATATAGAATCATAGAATCATAGAACAACCAGGTTGGAAGAGACTTATCGGATCATCGAGTCCAACCGTTCCTATCAAACACTAAACCATGTCCCTCAGCACCTCATCTACCCGTCCCTTAAACACCTCCAGGGAAGGTGACTCAACCACCTCCCTGGGCAGCCTAATCCAATGCCCAATGATCCTTTCCGTGAAAAACTTCCTCCTAATCTCCAGCCTAAATCTCCCCTGGCGGAGCTTGAGGCCATTCCCTCTTGTCCTGTCCCCTCTCACTTGGGAGAAGAGCCCAGCTCCCTCCTCTCCACAACCTCCTTTCAGGTAGCTATATAGAGAGCAGTGAGGTCTCCCCTCAGCCTCCTCTTCTCCAGGATAAACACCCCCAGCTCTCTCAGCCCTTCCTCATCAGGCCTATTCTCCAGCCCCTTCTCCAGCTTCATTGCTCTTCTCTGGACTCGCTCCAGGGCCTCAACATCCTTCTTGTGGTGAGGGGCCCAGAACTGAACACAGTAAATTAAATATATTGTCATTAATAATGACTAAGCATCTAGCTTAAAGATGGCAGCGCTGGGAAGTGCTGCGTAGCAGAAAGCACTGGGATTTATCCTGGAAAATAGTATATTTGTTTTCTTCTATTCTCTTTTCACTCAGGCCGTTCTGCACAATGGTCCAGTGCTCTCCTAGACTTTGGGATGAAGTAGGCAGACACTTTTGATTGCACTAAAATGCATTTCTTTTTTTTTCAAAAGGATTTTAACAAGAAAGCAAAAGCAGGCAGGCCAATTCACCTCAGTGTTTCCCAGTAACGATTAAGGAGAGATTTGATTTCATCACCCCTACAATCAAAATCTAGGCTCACGTTACTCATCGTTAAACCCTCTCTGTTTTAAAATTGAGAAAGCGCCTGCCTTTTGACACTTACTCTCCTTACTCTCCAAACCCAAAGGGGAAGCGAAAATCCTATTGGAAACGCAGAGCAGGCCAGGAAATATCCTATTTATTGTGCCGTTAAAAGGGGAAAAAAAAAAAATCTGTCTTAGTAATTATACCACACACACAATAGCACAAATCGCCATTGTAGGGAAAAATCACTGGCTGCAACAGGAGATCAAGACGTGCCAAGGTATTGCTTTAGTAAGGATCATTTTATTTTCCCAGTTTCTCGTCTCTTTGCTTTCACAACTTCTCATCCAAATGTAAAAGCCAGCGAGCTCTTTGGAGTGCCACCAACAGAGAAGCAAGCTAAGAAGTTCACATTGGGAGAGCAGCAGCACCGGTTGGTCTCGAGTAGGAAGTAATTCTTGTAGAGCTAGTCCTGCGTGTCGCAGGACACCCTTGTTGACTGTGGCTCTGGTTCAGGAGAGCATTTAAGCATGTGCTGAAACGCGTCCCAATTCACAGGAAGTGTATGCTTGACATTAAGCATGTTCTTAAGTCCTGACGATTTCCATGGGACTTAAGCACATACTTAAGCACTTTCCTGAATGGGGGCCTAGAACAACACTAATAAATTTGCTGCGCAGCATTTTAACTTCTTTGGACCTTTTCCGAGATTTCATTTTGCTATGAGAAACTCTTAGCAGTAGCTTTCCAGGGGAAGGCAAGATAGAACAGGAATATAGACCTAAGGACACACACACACACACACACGGAAATGGACCATAAAATCATAGAATCATAGAATTGGAAGAGACCCACTGGATCATCAAGTCCAACCATTCCTATCAAACACTAAACCATATCCCTCAGGACCTCATCCATCTGTGCCTTAAACACCTCCAGGGCAAGTGAAATCAACCCCCTCCCTGGGCAGCCTGTGCCTGTGCATATACGTCAAATAAAAACAGAGCATTTGCCCTAAAGACTGTCAAGGTAGTAACAAAACAAAAAGGAAGTGGTGAAACGCTGCAGCCAGCTCTCCAAAAGGCAGCCAAAACGTTGTCCAAGCTTGGCTTGCATACAGACATATATTATAGATGTACACAAGCTTAACTCGGCCTGCACTGTCGGCCAATTTGAACGGAGCTGGCTTGTTGCTCTGGGTTCAAACCAGCTGAGCAGCACATCAGGAACACTGAGGATCTCCAAGGAGCTGTTATGGCATTTCTCAAATCTTTGGAGTTATGAGAGGGATGCATTTGTATTCCTGAGACACCCGGGATTTTTCAGGAGAAGGAATTGCAGTTTGGAGACCCCGTGGGCATCAGTCGTTAAGACAAAAGAAATATTTTCTTTAGGTTTGGTAAATCATTCTTTTCCACCTTTTATATTCATACGAATGGCAGCATGGGCAGGAAGGGATCACTCATACCATAGAACCATAGAACAACCAGGTTGGAAGAGACCCACCGCATCATTGAGTCAAATCATTCCAATCAAACACTAAACCATGTACCCCAGGGCCTCATCTACCAGTGCCTTAAACACTTCCAGGGAAGGTGAATCAACCCCCTCCCTGGGCAGCCTCTGCCAGTGCCCAATGACCATTTCTGGGGAAAATTTTTTTCCTAATGTCCAGCCTAAATCTCATAAAGGTCAGCTTCTTCCTATGGATCCTTTCATGATGGTTGAGGGTGGTCATAGTTAAAGATCAGTTGACTCAAACTGATCCATACGTCTGGTGCAGAGCAGATTCATCTGCCACACCAGCTGAGGTCCTGGTGGCAGAGCAGCTACATGCACAGCGATCAACTTGTACAAATAAATCTCAGTTTTCCTAAAAGGCTTTGTCACTGGTGTTTCTATATGTTCTGCAAGAAAAAAAGTTTATTTTGCTTTCACCTAAACTTCGCGATGCCTGAGAGATCCAATCAGTCATGCACAGTTTGGTTTTAGGAAATTACAGGTAGATAGATTCAGCATATGAAAACAATTCGTACTATTCCGTTTCCCCTTCTGCTTTCTTTAAAGAACTAAAGGCCCATGACTTGAGTGTCAGCAGAGCAGAAAAGCACAGACTGGTCTGGCACACTGGACCAAGAAATTATTTTGTCCTCATTTATATTTGCAGTTCCCCTGAATCTCATTCCATGCATTCGACTTAATGAGATACAGCCACTTAATAATCAAAGGGAGTAGGAACTCTAATGCAACTTTCTACACCAAAATACACAGAGCAATCCCTGAATTAAGGATGAGACAAAGATTCTATTCTTCTAGAGGATCACGTTCCATCTCGCTTTGCTGTAATGGGTTTCTGAACACCAAATCTGCCTTTCACACAGTCCTGTACAAGGAAAAAGGCCCCAGAGGAGTGACAGTCGTTAAGTAACATCAGCAGCATCACAGACACAAACCACATAGAACACGTTTTTAATTAATAAAGATGTTTTCAATGTCAGAAAATAGCAGCTAAAGGGTGGGGGATAAATGCAGGCTGACATTTTCAAAGTGGACAGCACTTTTAGGGCTGTGAGACAACTGATGGTGGCCGGTTGACTTGTAAGTATCAATTCTCCAAGCTTGCAAAGTCATGCCAGGAGCCACCCAGAAGAAGAAGTAATTTTTAAGTCTTAATAACAGATTTTAGAGCTGCTTTGGGAGTATTCCTGTCCGTGAACTTCTTGAGTAACAAGGCAAAAGATTAATGTGAGAGTGGTGAAAAAAAGTCTCCACTAGAAGAATATTCTTTTTGAGGAGCACGCTTGGAAGTTCACAAAGACCTGGTGGAGATGTGCAATGGCTGTGGCCATGTCACCTTGGAAATATGCCTGGAGTCCTGACCTGGCTACCACAGTCCAGCTGGAGGACGGACTAGGTGCTGGGATCATGCAAAGCCTGAAGAACACGGAGCTTGCAGGGCTCCTGGCTGCCCAGCAGCCCACCCACAGCCAAAATTATTCCCTTTCAAAATGACTGAGACTATTTCAGTTTCCCTCCTCACAGAAAACCCACAGCTTCTGTTCAATAACACTGTGAATGTTTTAAAATGTGTGTTTTAGACTTAGAGCAATCGTGAAATCCTCCAAAACCCCAAATTGCCATTCTCGTCACAGTCCTCGTTAGCAGATTGCACACAGAGTTTATGTGTTTATAGGCAGAGTGGAGTGGAAATACGTATGTTCTGAGGGACATAGTTTAGTGTCTGATAGGAATGGTTGGACTCAATGATCCCGTGGGTCTCTTCCAACCTGATGATTCTATGATTCTATGTTTCTTTCTTGGCTTGATGGACAAATAACAATCATTCTTTATGAGTCTTCCTGAACCTTTTGCAACCTGAGAAAGCAACTGTGCTCCTATCAATTACTGGTATCGTGGCACGAGATCCTCTGTATTCATTTAGTCACAGTATGTAACCACAGCAAAAAGCCTTTGAAAGATTTGCTTCTTGGGGATCCATCTGAAAGGAGGTTGTAGAGAGGAGGGAGCTGGACTCTTCTCCCAAGTGACAGGGGACAGGACAAGAGGGAATGGCCTCAAGCTGTGCGAGGGGAGATTTAGGCTGGAGATTAGGAGGAAGAAGTTTTTCCCAGAAAGGGTCATTGGGCATTGGAATAGGCTGCCCAGGGAGGTGGTTGATTCACCTTCCCTGGAGGGGTTTAAGGTGCGGGTGGATGAGGTGCTGAGGGACATGGTTTAGTGTTTGATAGGAATGGTTGGACTCGATGATCTGATGGGTCTCTTCCAATCTGGTTGTTCTATGATTCTATGATTCTATGGTCTTCAACGATTCATTATGAGACTGCATAGAACCAGAAAAGAACTCAAGAAATTACATATAAGCTTTACATATAGAAAGGTAATGGAACAAATGATTAAAGAGTAAGCTTGCCTGTAGAGATGTAAAGTTGATGAGACAATAAAGACTTAGAAGGAGTAAATGGCATTGAATCAGTCAGATTTTGTTCTTTCACAACATGTCCAGCCCAGCAGGGAGGAAGGAAGCCTCTGGTAGCTAGAAGATGACTTCTGTAAGATTTCCAACATAAAGTCCAGCTCATATATTCAAAACAAAGAAGGAATCATAGAATCACCAGGTTGGAAGAGACCCACTGGATAATCGAGTCCAACCATTTCTATCAAACACTAAACCATGTCCCTCAGCACCTCGTCTACCTGTGCCTTAAACCCCTCCAGGGAAGGTGACTCAACGCCCTCCCTGGGCAGCCTCTGCCAGTGTCCAATGACCCTTTCTGTGAAAAACTTCCTCCTTATGTCCAGCCTAAATCTCCCCTGGCCAAGCTTGAGGCCATTCCCTCTTGGAATAGGACCTGTATGAAATCTCTGCAAAGTGCTAGTAGGAGAGGTTGAAAAAAAAAATACTTCTGGAGTGGTGGTAATCGAGATTTCTGCTAGTCTAGAAACACATGACAAATAAAGCTACCGTATGGGTCTATGGCAAGATGAGTCATATTTAATGTTTCCATTAGCGAAATGGAGGAAGGAATAAACAGAATGCTACGAGGCTTCCTGACAGAAACAAGCATGTAGAGGTTATTTGTGTTTCCCACGGGAGGAGTAGACTCACAAATGATGCTCAGAAGTTGGAACAAAGTGTCTGAAATCACTTAAATGGCTTTTAGAAGAGTAAATCTCAAGATGTAAGATGTAAAAAGAACAAAATCAAATGTACAAACGCAGGATGGGGAATAGCTGGTGAGGCTGAGAGGATGAAGCGAGAGGAGTTTTACGTAAATCGCAGCCGATATGAATCATCAGTGTATGTACCTACAAGCAACAGCAGCAAGATAAGGTGATGAACATCCGATGTTCTAGCACTACCTAACAGCCCTTAAGTACGTAGAGGACTGATTTACAAAGAGGAGGATGATCTGTTGTTATTCATGCCCATAGAGGAGAGGATCAAGTGTTTTGCTTAATCTGCAACAAGAAAGTTTTAGAGGAAAAAATAAAAAATCCATTGTAATTATAGGACTAAGAAACACAAAGCAGGCTTTCTAAGGAGGTTGTGTAATCTGTGTTAGTGGAGGCTTTGAGGAAATCTAAAGGAAAAAAAAGTTGGTAAAATTGGTCTTGCCTTATTTCATCCAGTTGCAGAGTGGAGAGGGTACAAAGGATGCTTTAAAAATCCATTCTAACAGTAAATAACAGTGACTCTGACAATAAAGATGTTCTTGCTGTCAGTGTTAGATGCTTGGTGGCACAGACATTCTCGTTTCTCTGACCTGCACAGGCTGAATTCTGGCCCCGAGATAGTCTATGGGAATTTTGCCTGTGACTGTGACGGGTCCAGAATTTCACTTATAGGTTTAATGGCCAGAAGGGACAATTATAGTAATCTTTCCTGACCTTTTGCTTAATACAAACCATAGATTTCACTCAGCCTGTAGCCAACATCTTGTGATTGAACTAGGAACACATGTTTCCAAAGGATTTTCAGGATAGACAGAAGTTAGACATAGAGTGGTAGTGAAATCCCCTCTAGTGGTGTGTGTTTTGCAGTGCAGGGAGAAGTTCTCACTCCCATCGCATTCATAGAATCATAGAATCACCAGGTTGGAAGAGACCCACCGGATCATCAAGTCCAACCATTCCTATGAAACAATAAACCATGTCCCTCAGCACCTCGTCCACCTGTCCCTTAAACACCTCCAGGGAAGGTGTATTAACCACCTCCCTGGGCAGTCTGTTCCAATGCCCAATGACCCTCTGTGTGAAAAACTTCTTCCTAATCTCTAGCCTAAATGTCCCCTGGTGGAGCTTGAGGCCATTCTGTCTTGTCCTGTCCCCTGCCCCTTGGGAGAAGAGCCCAACTCCCTCCTCTCCACAACCTCCTTTCAGGTAGGATGGAGAGAGCAATGAGGTCTCCTCTCAGCCTCCTCTTCTCCAGGATAAACACCCCCAGCTCTCTCAGACGTTCCCCATAAGGCCTGTTCTCCAGACCCTTCACCAGCTTCCTTGCTCTTCTCTGGACTCGCTCCAGAGCCTCAACATCCTTCTTGTGCTGAGGGGCCCACAACTGAACACAGGATTCGAGGAGCGGTCTCACCAGTGCCGAGTACAGGGGGAGAATAACCTCCCTGGACCTGCTGGTCACACCATTTCTGATCCAAACCAAGATGCCATTGGCCTTCTTGGCCACTTGGTCACACTGTTGGCTCATGTTCAGTCACTGTCAACCAACACCCCCCAGGTCCCTCTCCTCCTGACAGCTTTCTAAACAGACTTCTCCCAGTCTGTAGGTCTGCATAGGGTTGTTGTGCCCCAAGTGCAGGACCTGCCATTTAGCCATGTTAAACCTCATCCCATTGGTCTCAGCCCAGCAGTCCAGCCTGTTTAGGTCCCTAAACAGGTGACTCGGTGAAAGTCAATAGAGACGCTCAAGAGTCAGCTACTGCAGCTTATCTCATTGTATCTCATAGGAAGAGGTAAGGATGTTGAACAAGAAAACCACACAAACTGTTTTAAGACAAATAAACTCATTCCACAACATACGCAAGTCGCATCTGCAACACATTCATGCTTTGCACACATGAAACTCAGCTGCTCCATTTCGGAAGCCTTTGCCTATAGGGTCGTATTCTATAGTTTGGCCTTCTGGAGCCACTTTTATTAATAGATTCTACTCTCATACACTTGATCTAATCCCATAAAAGTCAATATACTTATAAAATATTCCCACTAATAGCAAATATTCCACTCACTTCAGTGTAAACACGGCCATTCATTAGTATCTTTTTAATGAGAAATTAAAACCACGGGTGGCTTTATGGGCTCTGGAGAAAGAAGCTGGGAATGAATCTGGTTTAGTTATTCACGAAGCACCAGTTGTAATAGCTTCAGATACTGATGATTGTATATCCTGAGAGCTGATTAGAATCATAGAATCATAGAATCACCAGGTTGGAAGAGACCCACCGGATCATCGAGTCCAACCATTCCTATTAATATTAGATATGTAAAAAAATCATTCACCTCAGAATGCTGCAGAAAAAAAAATGAGAGATAGATCATTGTCAAAAGGTGTCACGGGAAATGCAAATTATAGTCAAATTATTCCTGTTTCTAGAAGAGATCAGGTGCAAATAAAGGAGTCAATTCTTCAAAGCGAGCAGCTCCCATTACAGTGCTAGAATAAAGCATGAAGTTTTTCGTGTACGAATTAAATCTGTGCACATCTGGAATTGGAACGTCTGTTAAAAGTCTCTGAGCCAGGGACGGTAATCTGGTCATATCGTATATTCTGCAAATGTTGATGAATTGCAGCCAAATTTCCATGCCTTTAAGCAGCATTTCAGACTCACAAATAATAACAGCAGCCAGGTGCTGAAAGCTAATGCTGAACCTGAAATCAGATCTGGGGTTGAATTATTTATTGAAATTCCATGACTTTTTTTTCACTATTAGAAGAAACAGTCACTTGCAGGCACTGCAAATAAAGGCCTGACTGGTGAGGTGTCACTGAGAAGGGTATCGACCAGCGCATCAGCTGACCCCAGGGCATAATCTGCCCTTGATGCCTTCTTTTGCATCTTTTTAATATCATACAGACACCGTCCATCAGTGACTTCTATTGATTTAAGGTGGAGAAGCAATCATAGAACAACCAGGTTGGAAGAGAACCACCGGATCATCGAGTCCAACCATTCCTATCAAACACTAAACCATGTCCCTCAGCACCTTGTCCACCCATGCCTGCAGAAGGCAGGACTTGTTTTTTCTGTTTCCTTTTGCATCTCCAAATCGAGATGCTTCTGGGACCTTTGACCATGTGTCTACTCCAAATATCATCTTTTATTTTTTTACTATTCTCACTGCCCCTGAGTCCCTTTCCCACCCAAGCTACTTGTGCTCCAAGTGAACCATTCTCCAAGAAGCCCAGAAGTGACCCCAGAATGGTCGAGCAGCAAAACCATTCTCCAGCCTGTCCTTTCCTATCATGCCTGTCTCAGAAACAATCAGGAACCCCTTCTCCTCCTCACACATCTCTTGTTAATCTCTTTATCCCAAAAAAATCATAGAATCACCAGGTTGGAAGAGACCCATCAGATCATCTAGTCCAACCATTCCTATCAAACACTAAACCATGTTCCTCAGGACCTCATCTACCCGTCCGTTAAACCCCTCCAGGGAAGGGGAATCAACCACCAACCTGGGCAGCCTATTCCAAAGCCTATTGATTTTCCAGCCTATTCATATTCCAGCCTATTCATGTTGCAATTGATTTTCTTTCATTTTACTCCCAGCACCTTCCAACCACATACTCTATTCACTGACTTTACCCACCAAGCTGGTGACAGCAACACTGAAATCTGTCCCCACCTCCTGTCCCTTCCCCTGCCTACCCTCTCTATTTCTCTGAAATTGTCACCCAGCTGCTGCATTCATATTAAACAAATCCTATTTGATATGGTGGAAAAGCAATATCACTGTGGATCATGGCATATATGTCCATCCCCTCATTCATTACCACTGAGTTCATGAGAAAATGCCACCTTCTCCTCCTCTGAAGAGTCTCCAAACGTACAAGGAGCAGGTTGAGGGATGGGATTCTGCCCCTCTATTCCTCTTTTGTGAGACCTCATGGGGAGTATTGCATCCAGTTCTGGAATCCTCAACATCAGAAGGAGATGGAGCTGTAGGAACAGCTCCAGAGGAGGCCACAAGGATGATCAGAGGGCTGAGATAACTCCCATACAATGATAGGCTGAGAGATTTAAAATAAATAATTAAATAAACACATTTCTTGGTGCCCAGTGGGGAAGAGTTGCCTGCTGCCTCATTACAGAAAAGCCCTTTTGCCTATGGGAGTTGCACCAAGGTGCTGCCACATGTGCAGATGAGGCTGGGAGCAATAGCCAAGGCCAAAGAGGAGAGGCTTTTCCTTCCCCTGGAGAAAAAAATCATCGTTTCAAGGTTTGTTTCTTTGTCAGAGGCGTGGGGACAGCACTTCCTCTGAATTCCCCTCCTGATCACATCCTTCCCAGGCTCTCCAAGGTTGAACATCAGTAGTGGTCCTATGCTCAGCACATTTTAAAATTGCTGTTATTATTATTATTATTGCAGAATCACCACTTTTGAGAAAAAATATTGAACCTTCAGGCAAAGGTCCCGCTTAGCCCACTAAGAGGATGGTGTCACCCCATAGACACAAATCATAGAATCATAGAATAAACAAGTTGGAAGAGACCCATCAGATCATAGAGTCCAACCATTCCTATCAAACACTAAACCATGTCCCTCAGCACCTCATCCACTCATCCCTTAAACCCCTCCAGGGTGACTCAACCCCCTCCCTGGGCAGCCTCTGCCACTGCCCAATCACCCTTTCTGGGAAAAATTTTTTCCTAATGTCCAGCCTGAACCTCCCCTGGTGGAGCTTGAGGCCATTCCCTCTTGACCTGTCCCCTGTCCCTTGGGAGAAGAGGCCATAGGGCTTCTGGTTTCAGCATACCAGGGTGTGCAGGTAGATACTTCCCAATGTGAAATAGGTTTTCCCACCTGCATGGACAACTGCCTTTATTATAGATTGAACAGTGAGAAGTAAGACCTGCAGTATTTTAGATAAATATGTACTTGGAGACGAGCTAAGCCCGGAAAGATGACATTAACGTTAATTGCTCTGAGGAGTCCCTCATTGCTCCACCTCAGCGAGAGTGAGCACTTAATGCAGAGGAAGGCACAGATTACTCTAAAGAGATACAGAGATTATGTGGGAGATTCAGATATATCACAGAATCATAGAACAACCAGGTTGGAAGAGACCCACTGGATCATCGCGTCCAACCATTCCTATCAAACAATAAACCATGTCCCTTAGCACCTCGTCCATCCATCCCTTAAACACCTCCAGGGAAGGTGAATCAACCACCTCCCTGGGCAGCCTCTGACAGTACCCAATGACCCTTTCCATGAAAAACCTCTTCCTAATCACTAACCTAAATCTCCCTTGGTGGAGCTTGAGGCCATTCCCTCTTGTCCTGTCCCCTGTCCCTTGGGAGAAGAGTCCAGCTTCCTCCTCTCTACAACCTCCTTTCAGGTACTTGTAGAGAGTAATGAGGTCTCCTCTCAGCCTCCTCTTCTCTAGGATAAACACCCTCAGCTCTCTCAGACACTCCTCATAAGGCCTGTTCTCCAGCCCCTTCACCAGCTTTGTTGCTCTTCTCTGGACTCACTCCAGAGCCTCAACATCCTTCTTGTGCTGAGGGGCCCACAACTGAACACAGGATTCGAGGAGCGGCCTCACCAGTGCTGAGTACAGGGGGAGAAGAACCTCCCTGGCCCTGCTGGTCACACCGTTTCTGATCCAAGCCAAGATGCCATTGGCCTTCTTGGCCACCTGGGCACACTGCTGGCTCATGTTCAGTCACTGTCGACCAACACCCCCATGTCCCTCTCCTCCTGGCAGTTTTCCAGCCAGACTTCTCCTAGTCCGTAGCTCTGCAGAGGGTTGTTGTGCCCCAAGTGCAGGACCCGGCATTTGGCCCTGTTAAACCTCATGCCATTGAACTCTAAAAAGAAAATAAAAGAAAAATCCAACGCTAGAGCACCTCAGTTAACGAAAGGGCAACTGTAAATTAAGACAAAAATACTGCTCCTTACCTAAGTGCACATGTGAGTGAAGAAAAGAAAATTATACAAATTCTACTGAAACAAAAAATAAAAAGAGGATGTTGGAGCACTGGATTCTCTTGGCATGTCCTGGATATTTAAAAGAACTGGGCACAGAGACTGTCATTCTGAGAGTTCCTGCAACCTGCAAGAATATTCTATGATTCACCCCCTCTTCATCCAGGAACAGCTTTTAAAATGCACACTGAATAAAATAAACAAACAAAACGTGTCTCCGGTTGCACACTGAATCAGCAGCGATGGCTCATGACAAAACACGGGGCAGTGAACGAAAACCATCTCCTCCCATGATACGCACTCGTATCTGTTGGAAGCTGCCCATTCAGCAGCTAAAAGCAAAAGGAAAGCAGGAACACAACGTGCCTGTTGACCCACGCAAATTGAATCGCAATCTAGAAAAACACCGGCAACAATAGGGATGATCCATCGCTGCCGATTTCTCTGAATTCCATTCGTTTCAGACAATACCCAGGTACAGACCTGCCCCACCCCCCAAAATAACAACAGCTACACACGCGGTGGGTGGTGATGGTCAGGGTGTTGGTTTGGGTGTGAAAATGTCCTGAGCAAGACAATGACGTGGAGCTGTTAGAGAGAGTCAAGAAGAGGCCACAAAGACGATGCAAGAGCTGGAGAACCTCTGCTCTGAGGACAGGCTGAGAGAGTTGGGGATGTTCAGCCTGGAGAAGAGAAGGCTCCAGGGATACCTTAGAGCAGCTTCCAGTGCTGAAAGGGGCTATACAAAAGCTGGAGAGGGACTTTTTCTAAGGGCCTGCAGTGACTGGATGAGGGGTATGGTTTTAAATGGAAAGGAGGAAAATTTAGATTAGACATTAGGAAGAATTTCTTCATGCTGAGGATGGGGAGGCCCTGGCCCAGGTTGCCCAGGGAAGCTGCAGTTGCCCCATCTCTGGAGGGGTTCCAGGACAGGTTGGATGGGGTTTGGAGCTCCTGATCCAATGGGAGGTGTCCCTGCCCATGGGAGAAGAAGTAATAGTATGACATCTTTGGTGGTTCATTGCAACGCTTAATCAAATTTCCAGTTATTATTAAACTTATTTTTCGCTTGAATATATCCGGGCTTAACTACCTGTTGCTATTTCTTTTTATATTTGAGCAACGAAGCTGGTGAAGGGGCTGGAGAACAGACCCTACGAGGCGCATATGAGAGAGCTGGGGTTGTTTAGCCTGGAGAAGAGGAGGCTGAGAGGAGACCTCATTACTCTCTACAACTACCTGAAAGGAGGTTGTGAAGAGGAGGGAGCTGGGCTCTTCTCCCAAGGGACAGGGGACAGGACAAGAGGGAATGGCCTCAAGATCCACCAGGGGACATTTAGGCTAGAGATTAGGAGGAGGTTTTACATGGAAAGGTTTATTGGGCATTGGAAGAGGCTGCCCAGGGAGGTGGTTGATTCACCTTCCCTGGAGGTGTTTAAGGGACAGGTGGATGAGGTCCTGAGGGACATGGTTTAGTGTTTGATAGGAATGGTTGGACTCAATGATCCGACGCGTCTCTTCCAACCTGGTCATTCTATGATTCTATGATTTCTTACTACTATATTAAAAAACCCACAATGGATACACTTAATATTGCACTGAAGTGATACTTAGCCTTCTACTGAAATGAGAAATACTGCCTTAAGGATGGTAATCTGAAGCATTTTTTTAAGCCTTAGAATTATTCCCCTCTATATCTTTTCCAATGTCACAACACGTGTGAGCTCTGTGTGCCCTTGCAGTAACCGGCCAAAAGATAATCTAAGCCTTGACCCCTCCCTGCTAATAGCAAAGGGGAAAAAATGTTAAAGCTGAGTTGTGACTATTATCCTTTGCGTGTTTGTTGTTGGAATATTTACTGTGAATTACTTAGCAGGTGTGGCACATGAGCACTGAATCAGCTGCACTTAAGTGCTCTACAAAGAAACAAAGACAGAAGAGCTACACCTTCCCTGGAGGTGTTTAAGGTACAGGTGGACAAGGTGCTGAGGGACATGGTTTAGTGTTTGATAGGAATGGTTGGACTCGATGATCCAGTGGGTCTCTTCCAACCTGGTGATTCTGTGATTCTATGATTCTAGAGGATGGAGCCCAGGACCAGAGCGGTGCTCTTGCTGGACATCCTCCTACAAGGCCACTACTTTCTGCATCGGTAAAGTCCTGCCTGTGCCTGTAAAGTGCTCCAGAGTGGCTCTAAAAAGGCATCTTATCTCTGCAATTTTTCTCTTTGCAAAATGATTCATGGTCAGAGAGAGCTGCCAAAGCCTGGAGCAGCCTGCGCAGCCTCCTTTGCAGGACTGGGGTCTTAAATAGTCTTAAGAAGCAACAGCACCCAGGAAGGTTATAGATCTTCTCTTTTAACCCTACATTTTAGAATTAATTATTTTCTTTTTTAAAAAGTAACGTTTAAGACCTTTGCAGAAATGTGTCTTTTCTGAATTGCAGGCAGTTGAGCTGGAGAATCTCCCTGGATTAACTCGTACTTTGAACTCCACGGCCAGTCTGCAGCAGCTCATGCTCTTCAGAGGTAACCAGCCCTCTCCCAGACAGGAGGACATTCAACCCTTATGTCTTTATTAGCAGTAGAAGTTAGAAAATTTTACATCTACTTTCATAGAACCATAGAATCACCAGGTTGGAAGAGACCCACTGGATCATCGAGTCCAACCATTCCTATCAAACACTAAACCATGTCCCTCAGTATCTCATCCACCCACACCTTAGACACCTCCAGGGAAGGCAAGTCAACCACCTCCCTGGGCAGCCTCTGCCCAATGACCCTTTCTGTGTAATTTTTTTTTCCTAATGTCCAGCCTGAACCTCCTCTGGCAGAGCTTGAGGCCATTCCCTCTTGTCCTGTCCCCTCTCACTTGGGAGAAGAGCCCAGCTCCCTCCTCTCTACAACCTCCTTTCAGGTAGTTGTAGAGAGCAATGAGGTCTCCCCTCAGCCTCCTGTTCTCCAGGATAAACACCCCCAGCTCTCTCAGACGTTCCTCATAAGGCCTGTTCTCCAGCCCCTTCACCAGCTTCGTTGCTCTTCTCTGGACTCACTCCAGAGCCTCAACATCCTTCTTGTGCTGAGGGGCCCACAACTGAACACAGGATTCAAGGAGTGGCTTCAGCAGTGCCGAGTACAGAGGGAGAAGAACCTCCCTGGCCCTGCTGGTCACACCGTTTCTGATACAGGCCAAGATGCCTTTAGCACCTTTGTGGTTAACAGAAAGGGAAACTAAAGCCTAAATCAAGAAAACTTCCTCTGTGTGTAAGCACCGTTCCCAGTACCATGAACAGAAATTAACACCTGAAGTTTTGGTGAATAGAGAGTTGAGTCATGACTTTTTTTTTTTTTTTAGTCCAGAGGAAACCAACAAATGCAAGAGGAGCAACAAAATTAGTCATGAAGTGGCATTTAGACAAACTGACTTACATAAAAAGGAGGCGGGGGGGGAATACTATTTCTATATATAATCTTTACAACTTTAAAATGTGTAAAATTTAAGTTTTATACAGTTTGAAGCAAATGAAATTCAGTTTTGGCCTTGAATATCAGACTTTGAACATTCTTGCTCTGTTTTACAACAAGCACATACAGGTGAATATCATGAACAGTGACTATGATGGATGAAGATCTAGCCCCTTCACATACTGGAAGCTGCTCCAAGGTCTCCCCAGAGCCCCCTCTAGGTTGAATAATCCCAGCTCTCTCAGCCTGTCCATATTATACATTTTTGTTCTATTTTAAATGGTGTTCAGGATTCTAAGCTGATAATAAGAGTGAAGAACGTTCCCTTCGCCAACAACGTGTCCACATCTGGTGGAGAAGGACTAGTCTCAGCATTTTATAGAGGTGAGAAAAACCTAAGGTCACTGAAGGAGGCAGAAGAGCAAAAAAAGTAAATAAAGCCTCCCAAGTGCGGCAACAGCAATATTTCTGAGCTTAATATGTTGCAGAAATTACATGGCGGGACCTTTGTCTATTTTAATAAGAAAAAGAAAATAAATAATCAGAGCTTCCACCTGGTGGGAGCTGTGATGGTTGCTCTGTGTTAAGACAAAGCTCAGAAACACTGAGTGGGAAGTGATAAAAAATGATGTTGATTTGGATTTTGGGGTCATTTCAGCACGGGAAAACTTTTCCATGGAGTCTTACAGAACCATATCTCAGATGCTTCATGTCCCAGTTTCTTCTGAGCACATTGTCCCTCATGTCACTATAGCCACACAATTTCTGAGGAGCATCAGAGTCACTAAATTAAAGAGGAATCTATGTTATATAGAATGATAGAATAACCAGATTGGAAGAGACCCACTGGATCATCGAGTCCAACCCTTCCTATCACTAAATCATGTCCTCCAGCACCTCGTCCACCCGTCCCTTAAACCCCTCCAGGGTAGGTGACTCAACCCCCTCCCTGGGCAGCCTGTTCCAGTGCCCAATGACCCTTTCTGGGAATTTTTTTTCCTAATGTCCAGCCTGAACCTCCCCTGGTGGAGCTTGATGCCATTCCCTCTTGTCCTGTCCCCTATCGTGAAGCATCTATTTCTGTCAGTAAACACTGATATTAAGAAGGATATATACAGAAGGTTAAAATAATAAAGGCTCTAAAAGACAGGTTATTAAATTATTATTGAGTTAGAAAGAATTATACTCATTTACAAAGAATAATCTGATTTAACACAGTCAGATAAAACTGTCGTACATTTACGTTTGAGCTTCGCAATCAAGTTGCGTAGCAAACGTCAACAAGAAGCCATAACTGAGATCAGTCACAGAAACTTCTGCCCATTGGTATTATGAGATTAAATATCAGGGTTTGGATCTTCATAACCAAACAGAAGATATTTCAAAGGACTTTTGCTCCACTGTGGTAATTGCCAGCTCTTAAGTCTGATATAGAAAAAAAAATCAAGCCAGGAATATATGATGTTAATTAAATAAGTAAGACAGGCAAAGATCAAGCATTTTTTTTTAACTCTTGGCTCCAGATGTATATAATCTATCACTGTTACCACATCTAGATGAGTTTTACTGCATGTCATCAATACAGAAGAAGTGAAAACAAATGGGGAGGCCAAAGGGCAAGGAAGGAAAGGGAAAATAAGAATTTGGACTTCATCAGCACTAAAGTTTACTGTGTCAGAAAACTTGGACCTATTTTCAAAGTACCTGCTACAGCACTTCAGGCACCTGCTGATTTTCTAGCTCAAGCAAGATGTGCAGATTCAAGTGCAGTATGAACCCAGGTCTAAACCAAAACTTTCCTTACATCAACTGATTCTTCCTATGACTTTGACTCAGCCTTTGCTGGAAAATAAACAAAATATCATTGAAATGTTCTCTTATTCAGGAATAAATCTAAGCATAAAGCCACAGCCCTTCAACATCTATTTAAAAAGAATAATTTGAAAATTCTTCTTCCAGAACTCCTGGTAGCAAAATGGAAATACTGGTGTTTATGTTCCCTCTTTGCAGCATTGCTGGGATTATTTTGTTGATAACTACCAGAGTTTCATAGAATCACCAAATTGGAAAAAACCCACCAGATCATCGAGTCCAACTGTTCCTATCAAACACTAAATCACGTCCCTCAGCACCTCGTCCACTCACACCTTAAAGAATTATATATCATATAAGTACTTAGTAATCTCGTTGCTGTATCAATCAATGGATTTTCCTAAAAAATTCCTTACACAGCCTTCCATCAAAATCTATTTGTCATAGGCAGGTGAACTGATACTAACATTAAACACTGAAGCAGAGGGAGGCACACTTCCTTGTGGCTCTCTTGGAAAGGATCCCTGTATATTTTTGGCATGTTATGTCAAATGATCTCAGTGACATTTGCTGTTCTGGAATAGCCGCAGCAGAGCCGTGCGTTGCCGATAAAAGTTTCCTGGGGACGCTGACTGGAGCTTCGCTGTCATTGCTGAACCATGACACAACAACCTGTGAGCCTGACGAGAAGCGTGTCGCTCGAGATGGGAAGAAGAGCCATCAGTAGCTAAACATAGAGCACATCGATGGCTGTGCCCAAGCACAAGCACTAATAATTATGCCCCATCCCTGGACGGGTTCAAGGGCAGGTTGGATGGGGCTTGCAGCAGCCTTGTCCAGTGGGAGGTGTCCCTGCCCATGGCAGGGGTGGCACTGGATGGGCTTTGAGGTCCTTTCCAACTCCAACTATTCTATGATTCTATGATTCACAGATATATCGATACCATCAAGTTGAATAAAAACTTCATCCATAAATAAATTATTAGATTAGAAGATTAGATTAGATTAGATTAGATTAGATTAGATTAGATTAGATTAGATTAGAAGGAGATATAGCACGAAATCGTAGAATCATAGAACAACCAGGTTGGAAGAGACCCATCGGATCATCGAGTCCAACCATTCCTATCAAACACTAAACCATGGCCCTCAGCACATTGTCCACCCATCCCTTAAACACCTCCAGGGAAGGTAAATCAACCACCTCCCTGGGCAGCCTATTCCAATGCCCAATGACTCTCTGTGTGAAAAACTTCCTCCTAATCTCCAGCCTAAATCTCCCCTGGTGGAGCTTGAGGTTATTCCCTCTTGTCCTGTGCTCTGTCACTAGGGAGAAGAGCCCAGCTCCCTCCTCTCTACAACCTCCTTTCAGGTAGTTGTAGAGAGTAATGAGGTCTCCTCTCAGCCTCCTCTTCTCTAGGCTAAGCAAATCCCTCCTTAACTTGAGATTCTGTTTCCCAATCAATCCTAAAAACATTCCAGACTAGGTTCAAGGCGGCAGGGATAGTGATTATATCCCTGCTATGTCCTTTTATAAACTTGGCCTGTTAAACTCTTCGCTGTCCATCTCTAATATTCCCACTGAGGAGGCACTTGTCTCGACGCCAAACAAAACCTGTGAAAGCTCAGAGAGAAAACAGACCTGCAGATGCGGGGACCCTAGGTTGTATAACTCAGGCTAAAGCTTCTTTAAAGTAAAAACAAACAACTTGTGATTTTAAAACATTTGCTAAGCAACCCTTGGCTAATTTATTGAATTATTTTCTTTTAATCGTATAAGATTAAAGCAAAGTCAGATGTTGACAATGGATGTTTTCCCCTTCACTTTTCTTTTGATTATTAGTGCAAATGCTCAATACAAAGATAAGAGAAGTGGCTGTCAGTCCAGGCAGCATTTCCCTAATTTAACTGTGCCTGTAGTGGGTTTCTATGGTTGGACTTGATGATCCGATGGGTCCCTTCCAACCTGGTTGTTCTATGATTCTATGATTCTATTAAGTTCACAGAATCATAGAATCACCAGGTTGGAGGAGACCCACCGGATCATTGAGTCCAACCATAACAAGTTGTTTGTTTAAACATTATAATTTGAATTTACATGATCTGACTCTCTTCTTCTGACTGTTCTGAGCACATATGAAGTTCATGGGCTTCAACAGAGTTGCTCCTGATTTGAAAAGATCTGAGCAAGACAGGAACCAAACCAGAATTACACTGAAACCTTGAAACTCCAGAGTGCCTCTGCAAGGAGCTCACAAAACATGTTTTTAGATAGTTAAAATGTGTTAAACAGTTTTCCTCACGGTATGTATGCTGGTGTCTGGACTAATAGTAAAGCTTTTAAGTTTAATAACCTTAATACCCGTGCATAAGGTCAGGAGACTGAAAAGAGAGTCAGGCTGCTGATCATGCTTCACCAGAAGTTTGGAAGTGACATGAACCATGGTGCCCACTGCCTGTTTCACAGCTCCCAGTGGATGAAAATGCAAGATCTACAATAACCCCCTACGTTCGTGTTACTTCATGCACTGTATGTGCCTGCTTTGTAGGGTTGATATGTCTCTCTTGGAAGATGAAAGGTTGATGCCATGAAGGTTGATTCACCCTCCCTGGAGGGGTTTAAGGCACAGGTAGATGAGGTCCTGAGGGACATGGTTTAGTGTTTGATAGGAATGGTTGGACTCGATGATCCAATGGGTCTCTTCCAGTCTGGTGGTTCTATGATTCTATGACCGAGGATCCAAAATGATATTGTTGGTGGTCATGGAGCAGGTTGAACCGGGCAAGTTGAATGAGATGCTTCAGCACCATTATTCTAACCTTACTCTGTTCTGTCTTTACAATTTTCTCTTTACCAAAAGATTTTTTTTCTAAACTTAGGATTGATTTTGTGTGGAAGCAAATAGCTGAGTTCGTAACACCCAGTAAAATACCCACATTACTCGAGAAACAGAAATGACCTCTCTGCCTTCCAGATCTGATTGTGATTTCTACTCATCATCAAAAAAAACCTCTCGAGGGCAGTCTATGAATCAGATAAATCACAGAGCCTGTACTGCTGCTATGGGTTAAAGGTTGCTGCCAAGTACTCTCTCCCAGTGTGTAAAACCATTACTGGTTTTGATAAGCCTGAAATTCTGAAACTGAAATCAGTTTTCTTATCAGAGCAACTCTCTTACCATAAAACCACAAAAGCCTTAACAGTGAGGAATAATTGTTCATATCACGTATTTATTTATGTCCTCGTTTCAACAGTTCACCAAACCCCAGACCAGGGTTAGCTTGAAATCACCCTTCGGCAGAGAAATCTTCTAAAAACGAAAAATCAGAAAATGTACAAAAATAAATCCCATTCTTCATTAAAGTCCTGTATCTCCCTGGGATACTTTCTGGGACAATTCTAAACACAATGTTTAGAGATTGGTTGGAAAGGTTGGACTCGATGACCTGGTGGGTCTCTTCCAACCTGGTGATTCTATGATTCTATGATTCCTGACACCAAAAACTCCCCAAAATTAAATGGTTGGAGATGAGAAAAGGCTCACACGTCCCTTCTGTTTGCTGCAGCAGGAGACCATGAGTCCACCAGGACTAACCTCACTGGGATAATCTTCCAACAGGAAATTACTGTGCTATTCTGATGCTGTTTGCCCTTGAACCTTAGCTCCTTGGCTGGTGTCGTATCCCTGAGACTCTGCAAATACACCATCACCGTGCCTGGTCGGGCACAATGCTCAGCTCCTCCTGGCAGGAACAGGCTGGGAGTGTTCAGAGAGTTTATCCCTTTATGCCTTCAGCCGCCAGTCGGGAACACATTCAGCACTTGACTTTTCAGTGACTCTGGAAACTAGAGGTTAACTTACCCAGACTTAGCTAACTTAGGCTAGATATTAGGAAAAAAAAAATCACAGAAAGGATCATTAGGCACTGGCAGAGGCTGCCCAGGGAGGGGGTTGATTCACCTTCCCTGGAGGTGTTTAAGGCACAGGTGGACAACGTGCTGAGGGACATGGTTTACTATTTGATAGGAACGGTTGGACTCTGTGATCGGGTGGGTCTCTTCCAAACTGGTTGTTCTATGATTCTATGATTCAAGATGCTTTTCTTGCATCTTACACCTGAAAGTACCCTCATGTTTTCTCTAGATGGGTGCTCAGTGTGACTGCAGTTGAGCACTTTGTGAAGGAAAGCCTTACACCTTCTAAGCAAAAGCTCTTGCACATCTGAGCTAATGAACATACTCCAGATGTTAATTACTCTGGTGAAGGGGTTGGAGAATAAGCCTCACAAGGAGGGATTGAATGAGCTGGGGGTGTTTATCCTGGAGAAGAGGAGGCTGAGGGGAGACCTCATTGCTCTCTACAACTACCTGAGGAGATGTTGTGGAGAGGAGGGAGCTGGGCTCTTCTGCCAAGGGACAGGGGACAGGATGAGAGGGAATGGCCTCAAGCTCCATCAGGGGAGGTTTAGGCTAAACATGAGGAAAAAGTTTTTTACAGAAAGAGTGATTGAACTCTGGCAGAGGCTGCCCAGGGAGGGGGTTGATTCACCTTCCCTGGAGGTGTTTAAGTCACAGGTGGACAACATACCGAGGGACATGGTGTAGTGTTTGATAGGAATGGTTGGACTTGATGACCTGGTGGGTCTCTTCCAACCTGGTGATTCTATGATTCTATAACAATGACTCATTGCACAAATACCAGCTCACTACACATTCTCCTATTACCATGATGATCTTTTGATGATCAGAAACGTGGTTTAACACATATCTTGTTATAAAGTGCATCTAAAGCAGGAAGATTCGTAAAAAGCAATGTACTTTGACCACTCCAGTGATGTGTTTGCTCTCTAGACCACACTCATCCTAACAGATGCAAACAGACAGTTGTATTCTTATTTGCATCGTGCTTTGTTTTCATAGAATCATGGAATCATAGAACAACCAGGTTGGAAGAGACCCATCGGATCATCGAGTCCAACCATTCCTATCAAACACTAAACCATGCAAAACTTCCCATAAACAAAAACTTTCCATGCATATCTCCCTTCAAACTAACTTTCTAGGTATTAGGGATGACTCAAATTCTGAAATGCAAGCTATGTGCACCCAAATACCTGTTTCCACCGCAAACAAAAAGAAACCCTAAGAATTCTGTGATCCTGCCATGTGTATTTTAATAGTCTGTATGTAAAAAGAATCACAGAATCATAGAACAACCAGGTTGGAAGCAACCCTTTGGATCGTCGAGTCCAACCACTCCTATCGAACAGTAAACTCTAAAGCATGTCCCTCAGGATCTCATCTACCCATCCCTTAAACCCTTCCAGGGAAGGTGACTCAACCACCTCCCTGGGCAGCCTATTCCAATGCCCAGTGACCCTTTCTGTGTGAAAAATCTCCAGCCTAAATCTCCCCTGGTGGAGCTTGAGGCCATTCCCTCTTGTCCTGTCCCCTGGCATTTGGGAGATATAGGTTCAAGACTGCCAGAAAAAAAGCTATATATGCCTCCCCTCAGGGTGTCATTTATACCAAAGCACTTTGCTTCTCCAGCACACAAAAAATTAAAGTGAACCTGCTGTATAACAAGCTGGGTTAAACACAGAGCAAGCATGACCTCCCAGGGCTCGCGTCCCCAAAGCTGCTGCCGCTGCCAGCGCCTCACACTAAGACATATCAAGCCTTTTTTTCTCTGGCAGCCTCCTCCAATTCCTTGTCAAACAAGTTTGGAGAGGGAATTGCTGCTGGAGAGTTTCAGCGTCCACAAAAGGGCTGCTTGTACAAACCACGGATCGGATTGAGGCGCCACCATCTCCCCAGTGGACCTCGCTAGCCCCCAGCTCTGCCCAGACTCACTGTCAGTCTGCTCCTGTCCAGCCCAAGCTTTGGGGGATTCACTCTCAATAAAGCATCTTGCAACTACACTTAGAATCATAGGATCATAGAACAACCAGGTTGGAAGAGACCCACGAGATCATTGAGTCCAACCATTCCTATCAAACACTAAATCATGTCCCTCAGCACCTCATCCACCTGTCCCTTAAACACCTCCAGGGAAGGTGTATTAACCACCTCCCTAGGCAGCCTGTTCCAATGCCCAATGACCCTCTGTGTGAAAAACTTCCTCCTAATCTCTAGCCTAAATCTCCCCTGGTGGAGCTTGAGGCCATTCCCTCTTGTCCTGTCCCCTGTCCCTTGGGAGAAGAGCCCAGCTCCCTCCTCTCCACAACCTCCTTTCAGGTAGTTACTGAGAGCAATGAGGTCTCCTCTCAGCCTCCTCTTCTCCAGGATAAACACCTCCAGCTCTCTCAGCCCTTCCTCATAAGGCCTATTCTCCAGCCCCTTCTCCAGCTTCATTGCTCTTCTCTGGACTTGCTCCAGAGCCTCAACATCCTTCTTGTGGTGAGGGGCCCACAACTGAACACAATATTTGAGGAGCGGCCTCACCAGTGCTGAGTACAGAGGGAGAGTAACCTCCCTGGCCCTGCTGGTCACACTGTTTCTGATACAAGCCAAGATGCCATTGGCCTTCTTGGCCACCTGGGCACACTGCTGGCTCATGGTCAGTCGGCTGTCAACCAACACCCCCAGGTCCCACTCCTCCAGGCAGCTTTCTAGACTTATTCACAAAAATAATCCCCAACCCATCTCTCAGATGCCTGTTATTCACCAAAAAATCCCCAACCCATCTCTCAGATGCCTACTATTCACAAAAACCCCAACCCATCTCTCAGATCCAGATTACGGTGCTGCTAGAAAGAGGGTAAAATCAATGGGGATGATAACAAATAGGTGCGATAAGGGCGTAAGCGGCCTCTGCGGCGCTGGGTTCAGCAAGGTTGGTGCCCAGCCTATCTGCATAGCTCAGGAGATAGTTCCCCTGCATTGGGTTACAGCACAGCTCTTTTGTTTACAACCATCCCTCTACTTGGCTTTCTAAGGTTCCTGCTCTCCTGGTTGTTAAACAGAAAAAGAAAAAAAAAAGAAATAGAGCAATTGTGTAACACCTTTCTTTTTTTAACCTGAGACAGAAACTGCTTTTATTAGAGGTTCCGTGGCTGGGGGAAAACAGCCCTTTCTGGTTTAGTTGTTCTCGTGGAAGATACGGTTTTCTCCAGGCCACATCTACTGCCCTGCACTTCCCTCAGTGACCTCTGTGTTTTCTGGTTGCATCTTCAGTCAAGGATGCAGGGCTGAACTCTTTAATTCATGTGAAGTATTAGCTCCACAAAAATCTAATTTTGAACTAGTCATTGTCCCCAACATCCCCTATTACTGGAACTTTGATAGGAATGGTTGGACTAGAAGATCCGATAGGTCCCTTCCATCCTGGTTGTTCTATGATTCTATGATTCTATGAACTTGCCTGAAGTGTGGTCCAGTATACTTAGATTTGCGTCTTGTCCCAGAATCTTGTACCCATCCAGAAGTTGCCACCTCTCTGATCTTCTCTGTATCCATAAAACAGAGAGAGAAGTGCCTTCTCCCTTCCATATCTGCTCCTGGATCACCCTTTCTGTTCATCTCCCCTTACGAATATGCTTTTCTTTTCTATGTCATGCTTCAGCAAAGTTTACACCTCATAGAATCATAGAATCATAGAACAATCAGGTTGGAAGAGACCCATCGGATCATCGAGTCCAACTATTCCTATCAAACACTAACCCATGCCCCTCAGGACCTCATCTCCTCGTGCCTTAAACACCTCCAGGGAAGGTGAGCCTGTTCATATTTCTCTTATATGCTCCTATTTTTCAACTTCTGGCTCGTCTCTTGTTTGGATGCTCTTCTCTTTTTCTTTATTTTTAACTTCTGAGCTGTATAATTTAATACTCTGGTTACACATTTCACTATACAACTTCCTAGACTTTTAATTATATTAATGGCACCTTTCGAAAACATCAAGAACTGCATTTTTTTCAACGTAAATGGAAAGTCTCCAGGATGATACCGATTAATTACTCCGTTTCTGTGAATAATGGGTTTTATCTGGGAATCTCTACGCAATTCTGAAACATGCATTATGCAGGAAGCCACATTACTAAAAATGTTCTTTCTGGAGTTTTAAATCTTCGGGCGACAGCAGAGCTCTACTAAATGCAGTGCAATTTTTTTTTTTCCTGTAACTTATGGATCCAGAACTTCCCACAATGAATCTTGGCAATGACCTTCCCTTTAACAGCCAATGCAGTCAAAGAACCGTATATCACAAACCTCCCTATCAGCCTCAATAATACATTGTGGGCACTAAACCAAAACACTCGTTAAAGGTTTGCATTCCAAAACACGCTTGTGATGATGGAGCATCAAAAAAATTCCACGAATCTAATTTTTAGCCCACAAACATCTCCATTAAATTCACTTTGCTAGCAAAATGAGGAAAGGTATGAGGATGTATGGGCCCATGTGGGTCTGTTTTAATATATTAAGCTCTATTGGGCAGTTACAACCCAGGAATTCTTGTAAAATCGCTTTGCTGAGGAAAAGACCTCAGTGCTGGCTCAGTCAGAAAAGCTGCACCTGAACTGACTGGTTTTGGAAGAAGCACGAAGAGGTTACGTATACTCCTCACAGATCATAGAATCATAGAATGACCAGGTTGGAAGAGACCCATCGGATCATCGAGTCCAACCATTCCCATCAAACACTAAACCATGTCCCTCAGGACCTCATCAACCCATGCCTTAAACACCTCCAGGGAAGGTGAATCAACCACATCCCTGGGCAGCCTATTCCAATGCCCAATGACCCTTTCTGTGAAAAACTTCCTCCTAATCTCTAGCCTAAATCTCGCCTGGCGGAGCTTGAGGCCATTCCCTCTTGTCCTGTCCCCTGTCACTTGGGAGAAGAGCCCAGCTCCCTCCTCTCTACAACCTCCTTTCAGGTAGTTGTAGAGAGCAATGAGGTCTCCTCTCAGCGGGTGACATTTCAACTCACAGCCCAAAATATCCATCAGGGAGTTAAAAAGCAATGATATGCCCTCAACTTGACAGAAAGGAGGAGCTGGAATCTGCTTTCCCAATCATTCAATGCTCTGTTTGCAAAGGGCCTGCTATAGCTCCCACATATTAATAGTATTGCTATTGATTTACAATCAATGGTGTTTAGGCTCAGCCATTTTCTACGGGCAAAGTGAATGCAGAGGCTTTGAATCGTGCTCTGATCATCGAAAACTCTGAGCTCCTCACAGGGACAGAGGTTGCATGAAGTTTGATATTAATAAGTTTACATGCGTAAGGGGTTTGAGTTCTCATAAAATCATGGGATGGTTTGGGTTGGAAGGGACCTCAAAGCCTATCCAGTCCCACCCAGGGACACCTCCCACTGGATCAGGGGCTCCAAGCCCCATCCAACCTGCCCTTGATCCCCTCCAGGGATGGGGCAGCCACCACTGCTCTGGACAACCTCTTCCAGGGCCTCATCGCCCTCTCAGTAAAAAAAATTCTTCCCAATATCTCACCTCCATCTCCCCTCTTTCAGCTTAAAACTGTTATCCCTTGTCCTATCTCTGCATTCCCTGATAAAAAACCCCTCCCCAGCTTTCTTTTAGGCACCTTTTAATAACTTTTTTTGCTCTTTAATAATTGTATTACTGATTTTAATGGTAATGTGATCAAGACCACAGCCCAAGCCCAACAGACACACCAAATTGGAAATATTCTGAAATCCTACCATGCAGCAGGTGCACTTATTTCCCTGTATTTCCATTATATCAGTTTCTGTTCTCGGTCACCCTCATATAAAACCAGAATGAGTTTCGGGCAGAGGAAACTGAGAGTAAAAACTGATTTAGTTTTTATTTACTTTAGAGATGAGGGGAAGAAAATTATTGCGGGAAATAAAGAGAAGACTGTCAGCTTATCTCGTTCCCTCTTTGGTTTATAGTCCATTAGTGTTTCAGACCTGGGAGCCTCTGCCCGAGGTATTAAATCACACGACCCCTTGGCTCTTCACGCGCTCTTCCCGAAAAAGGAGAAGGAAGTCAGGATTCTTTGGGAAAAACCTGACACTCTAAAGTTAGGACACAGAACATCGCAGGCTAAGAATAACAGGACAAACTCACAAGGAGGGAGGAATAACAACAAAAACCACCAGGACTCTGCCTCTCCCTCCGCAACATTACCTAATTCTAATGTCACGTAGAAGAAAGCAGTGTGAGCGTGTGCGCCCGAGATAAGAGGCTGTCAAAAGCGTCGCTTCCACCCAGCGCCGGAGAATTAAAGTTTGATTATTCGGTAGAAGCCGAGCTGGTCCGAGAGTCACACCGGTGTCCAGCTCACCGTGCAACTTACCTTCACAAAGAGCTCGATTTCAGGGTCCTTTCCTTCCCCGTTAGCAGGAGCAGAGTCTGTCATTTTTCACCCCCAAGGCTGACCTCCTGCTATTGAGTGCCAAAAGGAGGTTTCGAGTGCACAGTGGGCAGGTTTCCCTTCCGAACAGCTCCCGCAAATGCTTTTAAAACATCGTTTGCAGCGATAAAGCTCGAAAGCGGCAGAGAAAACAAGTTTACAGCTTAATAAATAAATAATAATCAGCAAAAGAAGGCAGGTAGCAGAGAAGCAGTCCCTGCTAGGGCTGTGGAGTTCTTCAGAGCAACAAGTGCTGCTGTGTTCTGGTCCAGTATCCTCATCTGTCAGAGCTGCAGTTCTCGCTGCCTGCCCAAAATAGCCCAGAGCATAAAAAATAGAGGGTGGGGTTAACTCACAGGGGAGGAGACAAGCTCCTGGTACCTAGGGCAGGATCAGTCTCTGAGCAAATAGTTCTGCTCTTCCCCCTTTTCAGCGCTTCTGCTGCTCCTTCCTTATCCTGTGGCTGGGAGCATCAGTGCCAGGGGAAGAGGGAAGGTCTGCAGCAGGTTGGTTTTGTTGCTTTAAGCAACAGGGATGCCTTCTCCTTCTTTTCTGAAGGGTGTTTGTCCTGCTTCTAGCTGTTCGAAATCCTAATATTGTTATAGCAAAGCGTAGTAAGGGATAAAAAAGAGCTTAATTTCTTCCCACTATGCGCTGGCTGTTGTATCAGTGCAAGGAGAGTGCAGAAAAGCAGAGCTCTGCCTCAACAAAAACCCTCTGTACTAGGTACAGAAGCCAAAACTGAATATTTTGAGGTGACAAAAGCACCCGTGATGACCCCAGTCCTGCTAGAGTTCAGGAATGGGGTTAATTGGGCTACAGCTTTGACATGATCAAACATTCATCTTTCCTGAAAGTGCTCTTAGCTGCGTGTTTTCACGACGATCTTTAATCCCTACTCATGACCTGGAGGCATCAGGCTCAGGTGCAGAGCAGCAACACCGCCTCAGCTCCTTGGGGAAGCTCTGTGGGAATTTCCCTCCTCGGCTGCTGCCTGTTCACTCCGTGAAATGGTTAACGAGTAAATCTCGTTGTGCTGTTGCAACAGTAATTACGACATTATCAACATTATAATTACAGTAAAAGTGCGCTTATGGTTTTTAGATCTAATTAGCTCTCATTCAAATAACTGGAAGGTTAAGTATAAGAGCATTAAGTGTTATTACTCCTTTGATATCAGATTTTTACATGCAACTTTTGGACCAGGTACATTCATTACCAAACATCTATAGTCTAATTAATTCTTAGGCCCTACAGGCGAATTTCCAAGGGCAGAGGCTAAGTGTTCTTACAGGTAGCAAAAACAATCGGAGCATTGTAATTGTATATTACAGTCACAGAGTCTGCCAAAAATCACAGAATCATTGAATCACCAGGTTGGAAGAGACCCACTGGATCATCGAGTCCAACCATTCCTATCAAACACTAAACCATGTCCCTCAGCACCTTGTCCACCCACACCTTAAACACCTCCAGAGAAGGTGAATCAATCTCCTCCCTGGGCAGCCTCTGCCAGCACCCAATCACTCTTTCTGTAAAAAAACTTTTTCCTAATGTTTAGCCTAAACCTCCCCTGGTGGAGCTTGAGGCCATTCCCTCTAGTCCTGTCCCCTATCACTTGGGAGAAGGGCCCAGCTCCCTCCTCTCCACAACCTCCTTTCAGGGAGTTGCAGAGAGCAATGAGGTCTCCCTTCAGCCTCCTCTTCTCCAGCATAAACACCCCCAGCTCTCTCAGTTGCTCCTCTTCTTCTCCAGCCCCTTCACCAGCTTCGTGGCTCTTCACTGGACTCACTTCAGAGCCTCAACATCCTTCTTGTGGTGAGGGGCCAACACCTGAACACAGGATTCGAGGAGCGGTCTCAGCAGGGCTGAGTCCAGAGGGAGAAGAACCTCCCTGGACCTGCTGGTCACACCGTTTCTGATCCAAGCCAAGATGCCATTGGCCTTCTTGGCCACCTGGGCACACTGCTGGCTCATGGTCAGTCACTGTCAACCAACAACCCCAGGACCTTCTCCTCCAGGCAGCTTTCTAGACAGACTTCTCCCAGTCTGTAGCTGCTCAGGGTTGTTGTGCCCCAAGTGCAGGACCCGGCATTTGGCCTTGTTAAACCTCATCCCATTGGTCTCAGCCCATGGATCCAGCCTGTTAAGATCCCTTTGGAGCCTCCCTACCCTCCAGCAGATCCACACTTCCACACAGCTTTGTGTCATCTGCAAACTTGCTAAGGGTACACTCAATGCCTTCATCCAGGTCATTGATGAAGACATTGAACAGGGCTGGACCTAGCACTGAGCCCTGGGGACACCACTTGAAACTGGCCTCCAGCTGGAGTTAACTCCATTTCTCACCTTTCTCATGAGACTCTCTCATGAGAACATATGTATCAGCTCAGGAAGAGAAAACACTGCCAGCTATAAGGATGATGAGGAGGTAACACTGCTAATGCTAAACCAAAATGTTTCAATTAAATCAGCATTCAGGAGAGCAACACTTATAAGCTAAGATGCATGTGACCTATTTAAACATCTATTTTAGAATGAGAATTGTGCCCTAGAAGTGCCTACTTTTTTTCCACTGGTAATAAAGGCAGCCCAGGGTAACAAGCTCAGATAAAGACATTATAACAGTCAGACAAATCCTGCTGTAGTTATTAAGCAAAAGAAATCTGTGGCTTTGGTGCCTGATTTCTATACATGTGTTATTGCCCAATTCTGAAGTTGTGCATGTCTTGTGCTTCTGGAAGTTAAATTCCAGATATAGCAATTTTAGTAGAGACTCAGTATGTCAAAGCATTTAAATCCATCCTTCCCAATTGCCGTCCAGGTTTACTGTTTGCAAGACAAATATTATGGTGGTGAAGGGGCTGGAGAACAGGCCTTATGAGGAACGAATGAGAGAGCTGGGGGTGTTTATCCTGGAGAAGAGGAAGCTGAGAGGAAACCTCATTACTCTCTACAATTACCTGAAGGGAGGGTGCGGAGAGGAGGGAGCTGGGCTCTTCTCCCAAGTGCCAGGGGACAGGACAAGAGGGAATGACCTCAAGCTCCACCAGGGGAGGTTCAGGCTGGACATCAGGGAAAAAAATTCCACAGAAAGGGTCATTGGGCAGTGGCAGAGGCTGCCCAGGGAGGTGGTTGATTCACCTTCCCTGGAGGGGTTTAAGGGAAGGGTAGATGAGGTCGCGAGGGACATGGTTTAGTGTTTGATAGGAATGGTTGGACTCGATGATCCGATGGGTCTCTTCCAACCTGGTTGTTCTAAGATTCTATGATTCTATGATTATTGTGCAAAGGAGAAGGGAAACTGGAATACACAGAAAGAGATCTGAGAGAGGTAGCTCTGCCCTTCTTCTCCACTCTCATGAGACCCTACCTGGAGTCCTGTGTCCAGTTCTGGAATCCCCAACATAAGAAGGATACAGAACTGTTAGAACAAGTCCAGAGGAGGGTAGAAAGATGATCTGAGGGCTGGAGAACCTCTGCCATGAAGACAGACAGAGAGAGTTGGGGTTGTTCAGCCTGGAGAAGAGAAGGCTCTGAGGAGAACTTAGAGCAGCTTCTAGTTCAGAAAGGGGCTCCAGGAAAGCTGGGGAGAGGCTATTTACAAAGGGATGGAGTGACAGGACAAGGAGGAATGGCTTTAAACTGGAGAGGAGCAGATTTAGACTAGACATTAGGAAGAAATTCTTTCTGATAAGTGTGGGGAGGCCCTGGCCCACATTTTCCAGGGAAGCTGTGGCTGCCCCATCCCTAGAGGGGTTCAAGGCCAGGTTGGATGAGGCTTGGAGCAGCCTTGTCCAGTGGGAGGTGTCCCTGCCCATGGCACGAGGTTGTAATTAGATAATATTTAAGTTCCCTTCCAACCCAAACCATTCCATGTCCTGGAGCCACTTCCATCGTGACCCAGATATAAAGTACTGCAGGAACAGACCAGACTCCACCTGGCTCAACACATTTCTGGACAATAGTGGCCTGGAAGATCCCTTCTCCATCAACTTTTGCTCATGGGGCACCACCTTGCACTCATCCTCTGCCCCAGGACTTGATACGGAGCACTCAGAGGCTGCAGAAGCTGTGGCTGGAATACTGCACATCTGGTATTCCAACTGTGCTTTGAGGTATCCACAGAGAACCTTAAAACAAGTCAGATTTTCAAAGATTTTTGCTGTTGAACCCCTAAGAAGAGACCAAGCAAAACAGATCCTTGTTGAAATACATGCTGTGTATTTTTAAAATAGATTCTGAAAGGAAGGTTGAAGATAAACATTGTAGGAGGTAGTGAGTAGGAGGAAAAATATACCTATACATATGCACTAATTCAGGAATCTATTCATGCATTTAATGCTTTGCTGTCATATAAAACTGACTTATCACTTACATCTGAGTGGAACTTTTTGGACTATTATGGTTATTGTTGCCTTTACTGCTCTGTTTTGTGTTACAAAATCAGCTCTTTCTTCGGCCAAATTAAGGGTAAGATACTAATGAATAATTAGCAGACTCTCATTTTACTGCGAAGAATGAGTGGCTTGGTTTAGCCTATCGTTTTCTCCCAAGTCAGAAGCAGCAGAGGCTTTGAGTTACGTACGAGAACATTAGGTACTAAATTATGAACTCTTCATAAGCCGAGTCATTATATTTGGAGGTGTATGAACTATATAAATAAATACGAGCACGTCATCCCATTAATAAAAGGAGAGCTTCAGAAAAGGAACCGCCGCGTCTCCACATAAGACCTCTATTGTAGGTGAACTCCGAGGCACTATCAGCTTTCACTGGCCTGATCCAAGCTTCACTTCCAGCAAAGATTTGTCCGGAGGGGGTGAATCAGAGGCCAAGCATCCCGAATGTAATCCTATCGCGGAGTTCTCCAGCTAAGTTACCAAGAAGGATCAGGGCACAGAGTGCATTCAGCCCCCGGTGTTGGCACCAGCTTCTTCTATGCAAGCAAGGAATTAATCTGACACAGGTAACGTTTTTCATGGTGTGAATAAAATGGCATAAGGGATGAAAAGAAGTTGGAAAAATCTTGGTGCAGCTGCAGTAAACAGTACTTGGGGCTGTGGGTTTTACCGGAGAATTACTGAAAGGCTTAGTTACCTAAAATAAACCCCAGAACAACTAAGTAGCAATCAGGTACTAAACCAGCATGTTTCATAGAATCATAGAACAACCAGGTTGGAAGAGACTCACCAAATCATTGAGTCCAACCACTCCTATCAAACACTAACCCATGTCCCTCAGCACCTTGTCCACCCGTCCCTTAAACCCCTCCAGGGAAGGTCAATCAACCACCTCCCTGGGCAGCCTCTGCCACAGCCCAATGATCTTTTCTGTGATTTTTTTTCCCTAATGTCCAGCCTAAGTCTCCCCTGATGGAGCTTGAGGCCATTCCCTCTCGTCCTGTCCCCCGTCCCTTGGGAGAAGAGCCCAGCTCCCTCCTCTCCACTTCCCAGGACAGTTCTGAATTACCAGTAGTTTGCAGCTGCGTTTATTGCATGCTGGTAGCTTCAATGTGCTGCTTATTTAACAAATTAAAAACTACAAGGCATCTATCCAATGATGATGATCCTGAAGGGAGGTTGTGGAAAGGAGGGTGATGGCCTCTTCTTCCAATTGACAGGGGACAGGATGAGAGGGAATGGCCTCAAGCTCCACCAGGGAAGGTTCAGGCTCGACATAAGATAAAAATTTTTCACAGCAAGGGTCATTAGGCAGTGGCAGAGACTGCCCAGGGAGGTGGTTGACTCGCCTTCCCTGGAGGTGTTTAAAGGACAGGTGGATGAGGTACTGAGGGACATGGGTTAGAGCTTGGTGGGAATGGTTGGACTCTATGATCGAGTGGGTCTCTTCCAACCTGGTTATTCTATGATTTTCTTTTCCTTTTGAATTACAATGTGTCACTATCAAGAACTTGTTTGATCTTCAAAAAATTCAGAAGGGAATTGTCTCAGATATTTGGGGTCAGGCCTCATGTTCTTTTCCCTAGATGTACAAAATTTCTACAAAGCCGTTCGTATGAGCCTCATGACAAGGTTGGGTTAGCTGACCTTTTCCCTCAACTCCAGAGATGTACAGCACCTCAAAACATGTTGGTTTTTTAAGGGGCTTATAAAAAAGACAGGGAAAATCATTTTAGTAGGACTTGTAGCAATAGAATAAGGGATAAAGGTTTTAAGCTAAAAGAAGGGAAGTTTAGGCTAGATAGTAGGTAGAAATTTTTCACATCAAGGGTGATGAAACTCTGGCCCAGGTTGCCCAGAGAGGTCATGGCTGCCTCATCCCTGGAAACTTTCAAAGTTTCAAAGTCAGGATGGATGTGGCTCTGAGCAACCTGATCTGGTTGAAGATGCTCCTGCTTCTCCAGGAGGGCTGGACTAACAGACCTGTAACTGTCTCCCCCATCCCAAACCATCTATGATTCTATGAAAAGGAGGAACTGTGATGTTGTTCCTGCTTACACATTTTCCCAAGCTCAGAGACATGGACCAAAAGACATGAAGTAATACAACAGGATTACAGCCTGAAAGTCCCAAGAAATGGGATGGGACGACAAAACCTATCCCAGAAAAATTTGCCCTCTGTTAACTGGCAAATTTGAGGTTAGACCAGTCTTTATCCACCCAACAGACATCATGAATCCATCAATCATAGAATCATAGAACAACCAGGTTGGAAGGGACACATAGGATCATCGAGTCCAACCATAATCAATGCTATGAGCTCTCCTTTGCCTTACAATGAAAATATCTTATTTTAGCTCCACAGGCCTCTGGATGAAATTCATGGAATGGTAGATCACAAGAAGCAGCTCAGACAAAGAGTTTTGCAAAGCAAGTTCTAATCCAAAAGCACGACATTATTTTTATATATAATTATGTTTCCCCATGGATGCAGCATCAAAATTTGCTGTAACGTTAATTAACATTAACGACTACAAGAGGAAAAAAACCCACTGCTGCTCAGTGCAAAGAGGGATTTCATTATAGATAATTATCTCAGCACTCGCACTGAGACAGTAACAGCTAATCATTCACAGGGAAGTGGCACTTAGAAGGTACAAAATAATCTCCTAATGCTGCATTGAGTAGAGAAACTTCTAGAGGGCAGCAGCATATTCCTTTATTTAACTCTCATTCCAAAACTGTCATTTCAATTAAAAACAAAAGTCACTTCCAAATGGGACTGAGACTGCTCTGGAAAGTGGTATTGTAGGGAATACAATGGAGAGAATTACAGATTGGCCTGAACTGTGGGTTATATGGATAATGCGACTGATGAACGGAGGAATGGAGACATCCTCAGCCCTCGCTCTGCAAACTAAATCCTCCGTGCTCCCTCTCTATCCAACTCACATGAGACCTCACCTGGACCCCTGAGTCCAGTTCTGGAATCCTCAACACAAGAAGCAGATGAAACTGCTGGAACGAGTCCAGAGGAGGCCACGAAGATTATCAGAGGTCGGGAGGACCTCTGCTATGAGGACAGGCTGAGAGAGTTGGGGTTGTTCAGCCTGGAGAAGAGAAGGCTCTGGGGAGAATTTAGAGCGGCTGCCAGTGCCTGAAGGGGCTCCAGGAAAGCTGGGAAGGGGTTTTTTCCAAGGGCATGGAATGATAGGATGGGGAGGAATGGCTTTAACTTGGGAGGGGGAGGATTTACACTAGACATAAGGAAGAACTTCATGCTGAGGGTGGTTAGAAACTGATATAATGGAAATACAGGGAAAAAAAGTGCACCTGCTGCATAGTAGGATTTCAGAATGTTTCAAATTTGGTGCATCTGTTGGGCTTGGGCTGTGGTCTTGATCACATTACCACTAAAATCAGTGACACAATTATTAAAGGGTAAAAAAAGTTATTAAAAGGTGCCTAAAGGAAAGCTGGGGAGGGGCTCTTTATCAGGGAATACAGAGATAGGGATAAGAGTTTTAAGCTGAAAGAGGGGAGATGGAGATGAGATATTGGGAAGAATTTTTTTACTGAGAGGGCGATGAGGCCCTGGAAGAGGTTGTCCAGAGCAGTGGTGGCTGCCCCATCCCTGGAGGGGTTCAAGGGCAGGTTGGATGGGACTTGGAGCCCCTGATCCAGTGGGAGGTGTACCTGCCCATGGCAGGAGGGTTGAAATTAGACAATCTTTAAGGTCCCTTCCAAATCAAACCATTCCATGATTCTACTGTTAAGTATGATGAAGAAAAACACCACCAGGCAAGTGTGACGTACCCATTATTGTCAACCCACTGTCACAGAACTAAAATGACATGATTTTACTTACAAGTCTGCAGCAGAGCAAGTAGTGCTTAGACCTGTCTTCATTTTGCAAGAATTCTTAGTGTAAGCCCCTACTTAAGACTAATTCTCTTCATTACTTGGCATGCTTCTTGTCATAAATTAAGTCTAAATGAATTAGGATTTGAAGCATGTGCATGCAAACTGAGATTAAATTCCCTCCAAAGCAAAAGATCAGCAAAGAAGACACTCCTCTTATCCCATTTTATGAATTATTATGAATTCATAGAATCATAGAATCACCAGGTTGGAAGAGACCCACCAGATCATCAAGTCCAACCATTCCTATCAAACACTAAACCATGTCCCTCAGGACCTCATCTACCCTTCCCTTAAACCCCTCCAGGGAAGGTGAATCAACCACCTCCCTGGGCAGCCTCTGCCACTGCCCAATCACCCTTTCCATGAAGAACTTCCTCCTAATCTCTAGTCTGAACCTCCCCTGGTGGAGCTTGAGGCCATTCCCTCTCGTTCTGTCCCCTGTCACTTGGGAGAAGAGCCCAGCTCCCTCCTCTCCACAACCTCCTTTCAGGTACTTGGAGAGAGCAATGAGGTCTCCCCTCAGCCTCCTCTTCTCCAGGATAAACACCCCCAGCTCTCTCAGTCGTTCCTCATAAGGCCTGTTTTCTAGCCCCTTCACCAGCTTCGTTGCTCTTCTCTGGACTCGCTCCAGAGCCTCAACATCCTTCTTGTGCTGAGGGGCCCAGAACTGAACACAGGATTCAAGAAGCAGTCTCACCAGTACCAAGTACAGAGGGAGAAAAACCTCCCTGGCCCTGCTGGTCACACTGTTTCTGATAAAAGTCAGGATGCCATTGGCCTTCTTGGCCACCTGGGCCACTACTGGCTCATGTTCAGTCGCTGTCAACCAACACCCTCAGGTCCCTCTCCTCCTGGCATTATTATGAATGTTCACAAGAACATGTCAACCAAGGGAGATCTCAGCTAGGTTTCAATCTTCCCAGTAAATAAGGCCCAAAGAATGTACAACAGCTGCTGATTTGGTTGGATACATTTGTGTTTCACTCTGTTGTTTAGCAAACAATTGGGCTGAAAGCAGAAATTACTTGCTCTATTCTGATGCATGCTATTTCTAAAAGATGAAGCCTTCAGCAACTCAGTTTGAAATTACTCGTGACTCAGACCAGTCCCCATGGGTTCAGATGTTGGCATCAGTGACACTTGCTGTGCCAGATGAGGCCAGGTTGCATGCACGGATCTGCACAGATTCTACTTGGCTTAAGAAACGCGTCTTAGGCTTTGGCATCCTGACAAACCCACACTTTGTGCAACATGAAATAGAATCATAGAATCATAGAACAACCAGGTTGGAAGAGACCCATCAGATCATCGAGTCCAACCATTCCTATCAAACACTAAACCGTGTCCCTCAAGACCTCATCCACCCGTCCCTTAAACACCTCCAGGGAAGGTGACTGAACCACTTCCCTGGGCAGCCTATTCCAATGCCCAATGACCCTCTGTGTGAAAAGAATAGTAGGGATCAACACCTTTACATCTCTCTCTATGGCAACAGAGCTTAACTTCTGCATCCACTGTGGTCCTCCTCAGCATCGGCAGTGCTGTACACCTGGGTTAATGCAGCTTGCTGACCTGGAGCCTGACAGGGAACTGTGGATCTCTCCCTTTCTCCTTAGAAGATTGTCCTCATTCATTTTTCATTTCACCATTCGGTCCTTCTGTGAGGAAGTTTCCACAAAGTTTGCCAGTGAACTTTTTCCTCAGTGCATCACCTTCAGCTGTTACTACATGAACAGTGTGATCTTTAGGTTTTCTCTACTTTTCTCACAAAAAGAGTCATTGGGCACTGGAACAGGCTGTGTACAGCTCTGTATCTCAACTAGGGGGAAGCCTCTGTGGGGGAGTTTCTACCACCTGTGTTCACACTGTGTCTCCTGACCAGAAAAAGACAACTTTAGTCTACAGAACTACCAAACCAACAACCTCTGCAATTACCTCACTCTCCGTGAGTGATCTCCTGAATAAGACAATAAATTAAAAGGTAATCAAATGTTCTTGTGAAAAGGAGAATGGGCGGGCAGTTAGAAGAGACCTTTTCAGAAAATTAAGCACAACAAATTAAAACTGAAGGCAAATTAGCCAGGTCATCTGTCAATCTGCAGGATATTATAAACCTTGTAGTTAATTATTGTAAAGCAGGAAACATAGTAAAGTACTACAATTAGGATGAAAGGGGATCCATCCACACAAACGTAATCTGCAAATCTTCATAAAATCAAAGAGCACAGAGCAATTGGATTTAATACATGAGAGAATGGTAAAATATTGATAGTAACTATTGATAGGGTTGATACTGCCACCTATTTTTAGGACTTTCCAGTGCTTTCCCTGATTATCATAGAATCATAGAATCATAGAACAACCAGGTTGGAAGAGACCCATCGGATCATCGAGTCCAACCATTCCTATCAAACACTAAACCATGTCCCTCAGCACCTCATCTACCCGTCCCTTAAACACCTCCAGGGAAGGGGAATCAACCACCTCCCTGGGCAGCCTATTCCAATGCCCAATGACACTCGAATAACACTCTGCTTTCATGCAGCATAACTTCTGCAGACTTTAAAAGAGGAGCTCTTTAACACAGGCATCTCTGCCTTCTGTGCTCATCTTTATTGCTCTCTGCAACTCCCTGAGGGGAGGTTGTAGAGAGGAGGGAGCTGGGCTCTTCTCCCAAGGGACAGAGGAAGGGACAAGAGGGAATGGCCTCAAGCTCCGCCAGGGGAGATTTAGGCTAGAGATTAGGAGGAGGTTTTTCCCAGGAAGGGTCATTGGGCATTGGAATAGGCTGCCCAGGGAGGTGGTTGATTCCCCTTCCCTGGAGGTGTTTAAGGCAGCGGTAGATGAGGTGCTGAGGGACATGGGTTAGTGTTTGATAGGAATGGTTGGACTCAATGATCCGGTGGGTCTCTTCCAACCTGGTTGTTCTATGATTCTAAAGCAGAGCTTGGTTACTTCCCCTGTGAGTCACACAGTCCAGAGTGTGTCTTTATTTGACAAGTTAATTGTTAAGTGGAAATAAGCAGCAGAATGTTCTTTGGCTGCATATTTGCAGGGACTCAGAGAACACCGTCTCCTCCCTTGCTGGCAGTCGAGGAGGGAATGCCAGGGCAGCTGTGCTCCTCGCTGGGCTTTTATACCAGTGCTATTTTTAGCTGTTATCAGCCACGGCACACAGGGCCAATCAGCATCCGATGCCCGGAAGAAACTCTGCTCCGGTCTAAACTTCATTCTGTGCAATCTCAGAGGGAGGAGCCACATCCCCGTGAACTTGCCGCTCTAAACTTCTGCTGTTCATTATACGGGCTCGTTAACGCACGGCAAGGCAACTGCACATCGAAGGATGGGAGTAGTCAGAACCACAATGAAGTTACTGATTCAACAGATAAGCACCCTGGCTATTTGTGGTGAAAACATGGTAATTTAAAGTCCCTAATGAAGCGCAATAAAGTATGAAATCCTGCAGTGCGAAAAGCAAGCGGCGTGTTCTTTAAAGGGATTCTTTATTGTGTCATATCATGGAATCATAGAATGATTTGGGTTGGAAGGGACCTCAAAGCCCATCCAGTTCCACCCCTTCCACGGGCAGGGACAACTCCCACTGGATCAGGGGCTCCAAGCCCCATCCAACCTGGCCTTGAACCCCTCCAGGGCTGGGGCAGCCACAGCTTCCCTGGGAAACTTAAACCAGGGCTTCACCACACTCACAGGAAAAAATTTCTTCCCAATATCTAACCCAAATCTTCCCCCTTTCAGCTTAAAGCCATTCCCCCTCTTCCTATCCCTATATTCCTTAATAAAGAGTCCCTCCCCAGCTTTCCTGGAGCCCCTTTCAGTGCTGGAAGATGCTGTAAGGTCTCCCTAGAACCTTCTCTTCTCCAGGCTGAACAACCCCAGCTCTCTGAGCCTGTCCTCGTAGCAGAGGTGCTCCAGCCCTCACACCATCTCCGCAGCCTCCTCTGGACTCTAACAGATCCATGTCCTTTATGCTGATGGCTGCAGAACTGGACACACAACTCCAGGTTCTGCAGAGCAGAAGGGAAGAATCCACATCCTCTCCCTGCTGGACACAATTCTTCTGATTCACCCCAGGATGCAGTTGGTTTCTGGTCTGCAAGTGCATTGCTGGCTCATGTTGAGCTTCTCCTCCACCAACACCCTCAAGCCGTTCTCTTCAGGGCTGCTCTCAATCTGTTCCCCACCCAGCCTGTCATGGCACCTTGGAACTATGCAATACATAAACAGAAACTTCTTATTGCTCATTATTTACAAATCAATGTGGTCACCAAGGAGAAGGAGGAAAGACTGGTGCCTCCTCAAAACAGACCACATGGTGCATAAGAAATTTTCGATCCTGGACACTCCTCAAGTGTATTTGTTTAGTATCTTTCCACAGAAACATGAGATTGTAATCATTTTAGACTTTTAGAAATTGATGATGGGGTTTGTCTACTCAGATAAAGACCTGCAGGACCATGTCAGATGTGTCCTGGCGTATCCATCCTCCAGCTGCTGCTTTGCAAAAGAGCAGATTTCTTAGACTCTACAGCACTTGAACCATTCTCCCAATGTTCCTCTTAGACAGCATCCAGTCATTTTTGTCAAGTGATCATAGTTGCCCATCAGTTGAAAAAGCAGAAATTGTTTCAAAAGCTGATGAACCTTTAGAGAAGGATCAAAGTGTTTGAGAAAGAGGGAGTTCAGTGGACAACACTAAAATGCCTTTTATGAGGAACGGCTGAGAGAGCTGGGGGTGTTTATCCTGGAGAAGAGGAGGCTGAAAGCAGACCTCATTTCTCTCTCCAACTCCCTGAAAGGAGGTTGTGGAGAGGAGGGAGCTGGGCTCTTCTCCCAAGGGACAGGGGACAGGACAAGAGGGAATGGCTTCAAGCTCTGCCAGAGGAGATTTAGGCTGGACATCAGGAGGAAGTTTTTCACAGAAAGGGTCATTGGGCATTGGAACAGGCTGCCCAGGGAGGTGATTGATTCACCTTTCCTCGAGGGGTTTAAGGCACAGGTAGACGAGGTGCTGCGGGACATGGTTTAGTGTTTGATAGGAATAGTTGGACTCGATGATCCGGTGGGTCTCTCCCAACCTGGTGATTCTATGATTTTTAAACAAATGTATTTTAAATTAAAATTTAAATTATTGAGACAAGTCGTCAGTGCCCCATCCCTGGAGGTGTTCAGGTCAGGTTGGATGAGTAGCTTGGTTCAGTGGGAGGTCTCCCTGCCCATGGCAGTTGGGTGGAACTGGGCTTTAAGGTCCCTTCCTACCCAAACCATTCTATGATTCTATGAAAATAAATTGAAAAATGGAACAAATACCTGTGAGCAGAGGTCAGAAGATATAGTCAATACCTGTATATTAAGATGCAAACTCCAGTTCTTCCATTTACTGAAGTCCTCGGCTACAAGTGTAGAGCATTGAGCTTTAGATGCTGAGATTTCCCAAAGAGCTATAGTAGAAGCAAGGGAACAACCCCATCTAATGCCAACTAAGGATCCAGAGAGAAGCCCTTTGAGCTTAAGATTCGCAAAGGGCACCTAGAAGAAATCTTAACACCAATGGGGATTAGGGAACCTTATGGTTATGTTAGGAAAACACTGTTGTTGCTGAAAGAAAAACATAGAATCATAGAACAACCAGGTTGGAAGAAACGCACCGGATCATCAAGTCCAACCATTCCTATCAAACACTAAACCGTGTCCCTCAGCACCTCGTCCACCCGTCCCTTAAACACCTACTATAACAATTGGAAGAAACAGAGACCAAAAAGGATTGGTTGGTTTAGTCCAAAAAACCACTGAGGATGCCTAAGCCTAAACTGATTTTAAAAAATGCTAAATGAAAGAATTAGTGGCAATGGAAGATGGTGGCAGAAGGACAAGGATGGATCAGCTGCACATGAATAAAAGTCATTTGGAGCTCAGAAGACAGTGTAAAACCATCAGACAGTGACATTCTGAAAGAGATTTCCAAAATGAATAATAACAGCCACTTCATTTTTAGATCGACCTTGATCAGCTGATGAATTATGTATCATATGATTAGGCTGTCTGTGGCATAAAAGGACTCTATTTCATGTCCCCAAATGTCACCTCCACTCCCATGAATTTTTTATCAGATTACCAGGAACCAAAACCCAAAAAATCCTCATGGAGAGTGTGCAAAGATTTTTACCTTTCCTTGCTTCATTTGTTATAAACACATAAACAGAAAAAAGTTGGTTTTCTCTCAGAAGTTACATTCCCAAATTTTACTTCATTACACTTATAAACAGCTCAGAGGTTGCAACAGAAAATCATTTAACTTGCAAATCAAAATGTTGGGTTTGAACACTTCTCACCTGTCCTGAAACCAGACCCACACGCTAACCGGTTCATTTCTCATCAATTCCCAATTGTATCATTATAACTTCATGATCTCTGACATCTTACGACATTATCAGAGATGGACCGACAGTAAAAAGTCAACCATGGTTGTATCATTAATTAATACAAAAAAGACTACGGGACTCAATCTAAAAATCACGCCTGCAGATAAAAAAATCATAGAATCATAGAACAACCAGGTTGGAATAGACCAACCAGATCATCAATTCCAACCATTCCTATCAAACACTAAACCATGCCCCTCAGCACCTCGTCCACCCGTCCCTTAAACACCTCCAGGGAAGGTGACTCAACCTCCTCGCTGACATCCAAAATAGCATTTGCTTGGAAAGCTTTGGAGGGACTTTTTACAAAGGTCTGGAGTGATAGGACAAGGGGCAATGGCTTTAAATTGGAGAGGGGCAGATTTAGATTAGACATAAGGAAGAAATTCTTCACACTGAGGGTGGGGAGGCCCTGGCCTAGGTTGCCCAGTGAAGCTGTGGCTGCCCCATCCCTGGAGGGGTTCAAGGCCAGGTTGGATGGGATTTGGAGTCCCTGGTCCAGTGGGAGGTGTTCCTGCCCATAGCAGGGGGTTGGAATTAGATGACCTTTAAGGTCCCTTCCAACCCAAACTATTCTATGATTCTATAATTCTACTTCAGATGCTTTTTTGTTGCAAAAGAAGCCTGGATATCCTGCAGAGATGTAGTCAATAAGTTAATTTACAGACACCTTGCATCAGATGAGCCAAATCCAACCCCTGATATCTAAAGAAAAATAGGAGCAGAGAAGAAGTTTTCCCACTGCAATTCCAAAATAAATTACATATATCGTTACCAGTTTCTTTGCAGGGATTATCTATTACTTTGTGTTTGTAGAACACCAGTCCCAGCAGAGCTGCTCTTAAAGTACTTCTGAATCAATGATTAAAAATAAGACAAATCCCTCTATATTGGACAGAAACCATTTAAAAGCTGCGAGTACTGCTACCCAGATAAGTTGTCAGGGACAGAGAAACAATAATCCATCCAACAAATCCAAACATTTTCCTCTCTGGAAACGTAACAAAAGGAACTAAGATGTTTCAAAAGAGGAGAATGAACCAGGCTGGGATGGGAGACTTATTTTCAGAACATCAAAGAGGGAGTCTCAAGAAGGGAATATCAAGAAAAAAGAAACAAGTAAATCAATCCCATTTTAATTTTCTCTCGGTATGACCTACATATTTACGTTGTGTTTGCAATTGGTGCAATCACCGTGCAGCAACAATTTCCTAGACAATACGGGTCTGTAGTTTGAAGCTGTTGCTACGCTACTGGGCTCTATCGTTGCTGGAGCCAAAAGCTCAAGGTAGCACGGGAGCGTCAGCTGAAAATTGATTCGCAGACCTTTCTGGGGACAGAAAAGGTGCACGAACAAGGCACAGATTCAGCAGAGGTCAGAAGCAAGACCTTTTAGCCTTTGTGCTCAAAAGATGAAGCCAACTGCTCTGCCCTCCTGCTAAAGCCTCCGTTCTGTTCGTGACTGAGAGTCGGGGAACTGGATGTTATCTGTAAACGGAACTGCCATTCACTAATCTTTTCACACACAGACACAGAGCAATTCAGATAAGCATAAAGCAGGCTACAAAGAGCCCCACAATGTGGTTTTCTTCCTCAGAAATAAGGTTTACACAGCTACGAGGTTTAAAAGTTAAGATGGTGAAGGGGTTGGAGAACAATCATCATAGAATCATCATAGAACAACCAGGTTGGAAGAGACCCATCGGATCGTCGAGTCCAACCATTCCTATCAAACACTAGTCTTATCAAACAAGTCTTATGAGAAGGAGCTGAGGGACTTAGGGTTGTGTCACCTGGAGAGCATGAGGCTGAGGGGGGACCTCATCCCTGTGTGCAACTGCCTGAAAGGAGGTTGTAGTGAGGTGGGTGCTGTTTTTTTAATCCCCAGTGACAGGCAATGGGATGAGAAGAAATGGCCTCAAGTTGCACCAGAGCAGGTTCAGACTGGACATCAGGACAAGAGTCTGCACAAAAATGGTTCTCAGGCCCTGGCAGAGGCTGCCCAGGGAGGTGGCAGAGTCTCCATCCCTGGAAGGGCTTAAAATACAGACAAAGTTCTTAGGGATATGATTTAGTAGTGGACAGGTGCAGTCGGGTTTAATGGTCTCTGAGGTCTTTTCCAACCAAGTGATTCTATGATTTAATAGATAACTATCCTCCTATCCATAAGAGGGTGTAGGGGGCAGCCATAAAGCAGTGTTGTGTCTGCATAGTTGATGCAGATATCAGAGGTGTATATAGAATCATAGAACAACCAGGTTGGAAGAGACCCACCAGATCATCGAGTCCAACCATTTCTATCAAACACTAAACCATGGCCCTCAGCACCTTGTCTACCCGTCCCTTAAACACCTCAACCCCCTCCCTGGGCAGCCTCTGCCACTGCCCAATCACCCTTTCTGTGAAAATTTTTTTCCTCATGTCCAGTCTGAACCTCCCCTGGTGGAGCTTGAGGCCATTCCCTCTCATCCTGTCCCCTGTCCCTTGGGAGAAGAGCCCAGCTCCCTCCTCTCCACAACCTCCTTTCAGGTAGTTGCAGAGAGCAATAAGGTCTCCCCTCAGCCTCCTCTTCTCCAGGATAAACACCCCCGGCTCTCTCAGCCATTCCTCATAAGGCCTCTTCTCCAGCCCCTTCATCACCTTTGTTGCTCATTTTAGTAAACAAAAGCATTGGTGAAAGTGTGCTCCACATTCCAGAGCAGTTCTCTGACTCCAAAGCCAAACTGTTTTCATGTGATCAGAATCTGATCACATCACTCGGAAGAACCTAGTGCTCTCGAAATCTAACAGCAGGTGCAAACTGCCCTGCATGACAGCTGCTTGTAAACAGGCCAAGCAAACATTGCTGAGATCCTTACAGAAGCATTTATTGGGAAAACACCAGGGCTAGAAGATGAACAGGCTGCCCAGGGATGTGGTTGATTTACCTTCCCAGGAGGGGTTTAAGAAACGGGTGGACAAGGTGCTGAGGGACATGGTTTAGTGTTTGATAGGAATGGTTGCACTCGAGCCGGTGGGTCTCTTCCAACCTGGTTGTTCTATGATTCTAAACAAAATGTAATCTAAATGACTCCCTTGGGCAACCTGGGTCAGGGAATCACCCTTACCATGAAGAATTTCTTCTTCATGTCTCATCTAAATCTCCCCAGTTCCAATCTAAAGCCATCCCCCTCATCCCATCACTCCAGGCCCTTGTGAAAAGTGGTCCCCAGCTTTCCCAGAGCCAATTCAGGTACTGGAAGCTGCTCTAAGGTCTCCCCAGAGACTTCTCTTCTCCAGGTTGAACAGCCCCATCTCTCTCAGCCTGTCCTCAAAGCAGAGGTGCTCCACCCCTTGGATCACCTCCATGGCCTCCTCTGGACCCTTTTCAGCTGTTCCAAGTCCTTCTTATGCTGGCAATGAACTCCAGATGATCTCCAGAGGCACCTTCCAGCATTCATAACCCTGTCACCCCAGTGTAATGATCCAACATGCATGTTCATAGAATCATAGAACAACCAGGTTGGAAGAGACCCATCGGATCATCGAGTCCAACCATTCCTATCAAACACTAAACCATGGCCCTCAGCACCTCAGCCACGCACACCTTAAACTCCTCCAGGGAAGGTGAATCAACCACCTCCCTGGGCAGCCTCTGCCACTGCCCAATGACCCTCTGTGTAAAAAACTTCCTCATAATCTCTAGCCTAAACCTCCCCTGGTGGAGCTTGAGGCCATTCCCTCTTGTCCTGTCCCCTGTCCCTTGGGAGCAGAGCCCAGCTCCCTCCTCTCTACAACCTCCTTTCAGGTACTTGTAGAGAGTAATGAATCACGGAATCACAGAACAACCAGGTTGGAAGGGACCCATCGGATCTTCTAGTCCAACCATTCCTATCAAACACTAAACCAAGTCCCTCAAGACCTCATCCACCCGTCCCTTAAACACCTCCAGGGAAGGTAAATCAACCACCTCCCTGGGCAGCCTATTCCAATGCCCAATGACCCTCTGCGTGAAAAACCTCCTCCTAATCTCCAGCCTAAATCTCCCCTGGTGGAGTTTGAGGTCGTTCCCTCTCGTCCTGTCCCTTGTCCCTTGGGAGAAGAGCCCAGCTCCCTCCTCTCCACAACCTCCTTTCAGGTAGTTGTGGAGAGTAATGAGGTCTCCTCTCAGCCTCCTCTTCTCCAGGATAAACACCCCCAGCTCTTTCAGTCGCTCCTCATAGGGTCTCTTCTCCAGCCCCTTCACCAGCCTCGTGCTCTTCTCTGGACTTGCTCCGGAGCCTCAACATCCTTCTTGTGCTGAGGGGCCCAGAACTGGACACAATATTCAAGGAGTGGCCTCACCAGTGCTGAATACAGAGGGAGAATCACCTCCCTGGACCTGCTGGTCACACCGTTTCTGATACAAGCCAGGATGCCATTGGCCTTCTTGGCCACCTGGGCACACTGCTGGCTCATGTTCAGTCGGCTGTCGACCAACACCCCCAGGTCCCTCTCCTCCTGGCAGTTTTCCAGCCAGGCTTCTCCCAGTCTGTAGCTCTGCTTAGGGTTGTTGTGCCCCAAGTGCAGGACCCGACATTTGGCCGTGTTAAACCTCATGCCGTTGGACACTGCCCAGCTGTCCAGCCTGTCCAGGTCCCTTTGCAAAGCCTCCCTACCCTCCAGCAGATCGACACTTGCACACAGCTTTGTGTCATCTGCAAACTTGCTAAGGGTACCCTCAATGCCCTCATCCAGGTCATTGATGAAGACATTGAACAGGACTGGACCTAGCACTGAGCCCTGGGGAACACCACTTGTCACTGGCCTCCAGCTGGACTTAACACCATTTACCACCACTCTCTGGGCCCGACCATCCAGCCAGTTTTCTACCCAGGAGAGTGTGCGTCTGTCCAGGCCAGAGGTCTCCCCTCAGCCTCCTCTTTTCTAGGATAAACACCCCCAGCTCTCTCAGACGTTCCTCATAAGGCCTGTTCTCCAGCCCCTTCACCAGCTTTCTTGCTCTTCTCTGGACTCGCTCCAGAGCCTCAACATCCTTCTTGTGGTGAGGGGCCCACAACTGAACACAGGATATAAGAAGAGGCCTCACCAGTGCTGAGTACAGAGGGAGAATAACCTCCCTGGACTTGCTGGTCACCACGATGTAAACTACTGTATTAAACATTTATTGTTTGCATAACACAAAATGTTTATTGCTCGGGGTGAAGAATTACCTTCCTTCTTTTAGGAACTGTGCTCCTGCAGCACAAATGGGTACAGAGAGGGTGTAATTGGTAACCAGTCTCAGTAAGCCAGAAAGGCAGTAATTTTCTTGTCAAAAGATAAGAGAAGGACTATTCTTTAAACAACAATCCAGGCTTCAGGAAAACAGAAAGTTAATATTTTCAAAGAAACCCAGCCTGCAGAACAAACACGCAGCTCTACAGGGAAATCCAGCACACGGGCAAGAAGGTTGGACCTCCGAGCTAGAGCTGCAATTAGGTCAATCTGTCCTATGCACCCAGCAACACAGCCTGTACACTGGTCGTTTCTCTGTTTGGATTTCAAAGGCTTTTGTTTGAAGAAATTACAAGGTTCTTGAAAAGTGGCCGTGACAAGTCTGGACACGCTGAATCCACACAAACACCTCCGTGCTGGTACATGCTACATCCTGTTGCTGAAAATACAGAGAATTCCTTGTTGAAAGCCAAGGTTTTTTATCTTGTGACATATCCTGAAATAGTGCCCTGAGGAGGACGTGGTTGCAGAGTACTAAGATTGAGAGAATCATAGAACCATAGAAAAACCAGGTTGGAAGAGACCCATTGGATCATTGAGTCCAACCATTCCTATCAAAATGTAACTTCTGTTGGACCTGCAGATACAAAGAAAATGTATTCTGCTCTCATACTTACAGTCCCAGCTCAGTAATTGCAACAAAGGGAGAAGAACCTCCTAAGTCTCTGAGCTGTGGGATGCTTGACTCTTAAGAAATTGTTGCCCCCAAACATTTTTATATCTGAATATTCTGTGTGGTGGCCAAAACCTGTCCTTTCATCCATGCTGGATTCAATGAGTTCTGAACTCTAAGCTGTGGCTACTGGTAACTGCTGCCTCGTTTACCTTTAGAGGCCTAATAGCAGTGTAATAACATTAATTCTCTATTTAAAGCTTCTGAATGAAGTTGAGTATTTGTTAAAGTGCATTTTTATGTGATCAGAGAAGAGCAAGCTGGTTCAGCATAGTGACATCTCCTATCTTGTGGGTTTTGAATTGGAACTGGAGACAGCCTGACCTTTTGCACTGATACACAGCAGTGCAAATGAAGGAGTAAAGGGTGGCAGGATAGTCATTATCACTATTGCTGTGACTGCTGTCACTGCTAATGCTTCAGAAAAGAGCAAATCCAGAAGATGAACCCAATTTCAGAGCAACACTGGCCTCAAGTGGTCTAGAGACCGTGCAAGAAAGTCATTGTCTGTGAACAACAGTCACTAACAACCAAGGGATTTCTTTCCCACGTGCAAGAAGCAACAGCCCTCTGGGATTTCACAATTCTTGTTATACATTGCTCTATGACCTTCCACTTTACAGGCTGCCTCTTGTTATCTAGCTAATTAAAGATAGAGAAGCTGGCTCTGCATTCTGTGGAGTGAGTGCTTTATTATCTCGAGACCAGAAAGAAAGGAAAACAAAACTCCCAAAATGAAACATCATCAGTTTCTCGGAGAAGAAAAAGCCGTCACAGGAGTTCAAGTTCAGCAAGTATCCCTTGCCCTACCCATCGGGATCAGAGCACCAATCACCCCAAAGCCTCGTGTCTCATCTTCCAGCCAGGTGGGGATGTCCTGGGGCTCAAGGTCATCTCCAAGGCACTGGGCACTGACAATTTGTCAAGTGAATAGAGTCCAAAGTTTGTGCTGCTCTCCAGACTAGCTGATAAGCCCCTTTATGGGACACTCGGCTACTCTGCACAACAGAAAACAAGGAAAAGGACTTCCTCAGTCCTTCTCATAGAATGGTTTGAGTTCTTTCTGATTTTCACAAATTCAGATTAACCCCTCTCCTCTGCATGAATGGGAGCATCTGCATGCATTTTGGTTTTCCATACATGGAAAGAGGTGGGAGTGGTTGGACTCGATGATCCGGTGGGTCTCCTCCAACCTGGTGATTCTCTGATTATTTTGAAACAAGAGGAACATGAAAGCATTAGGAATAGAGATGATTTTAAAGCCAAACGCAACACTCGGGTTTCTAACATCACGCACTCAGTTGCTGCAACTTTTAAAACATGTATCCAGGATTACAAGCAGAGATATGAACTGGAACCACAGCAGAGATCTTACTTCACCCATGTAATTAATGTATTTTTAGCAGCAACCGTGATCCAGTGACTGAAATCAGACAGCTGCTGCTTCAGTCGTACTGTGTAAGTACTATGAATGTGACTCAAATGCCAAGGGCCCTCACACATGGTTCTCACAGTGTCACTTACACAGAAATCAATGGAGAAAACCCCTTGTGGCAGTACATGTGGATTCAGAATAATTAACCCACTAATTAATAGGCATTCCCTCCCCTGAAGGATCGCATCTTTTCAGAAGGGTAGGATCATAGAATGGTTTGGGTTGGAAGAGATCTTAAAGACCATCTAATTCCAACCCCCTGCTATAAGCAGGGACACCTCCCACTGGACCAGGGCCTCCAAGCCCCATCCAACCTGGCCTTGAACCCCTCCAGGGATGGGGCAGCCACAGTTTCCCTGGGCAACCTGAGCCTCGCCACCCGCAACGTGAAGAGTAGCTACAGTTAAATTGAGATGCAAGAGAAATGGCTGAAGTTCTGTGGTTTGTCTTCTGCAGGCAGAGACTAAGTAACCTGGTAGCCATTTCTGGTTTGTTTCATCGTGTTTCATTTGTTTTACCAACAATTTAAATGATCTACCTTTATGCAAAAAATTACAAAAGCAAAATCACAAAGGATTGTCACATAGAGAATCACAGAATCACCAGGTTGGAAGAGACCCACCACATCATCAACCATTCCTATCAAACACTAAACCGTGTCCCTCAGCACCTCATCCACCTGCACCTTAAACCCCTCCAGGGAAGGTGAATCAACCCCCTCCCTGGGCAGCCTCTGCTTGTGCCCAATGACCCTTTCCGTGAAGAATTTTTTCCTGAACCTCCCCTGGTGGAGCTTGAGGCCACGAAGACAGAGTCAGAGAAGAGAGCCACAAAGAGGGAATGACAACAACTTAGCATCTACAAGAAGACATGAAACAAAGGAAAAAATACTTAAATCATGACACAATTCTTAATGCATGCAAAAGAATCTCAAGAGTCTATTGATACATTATGGGAGTACTCTCCTCTATCCTGCCAGTAAGTGTAGGATAACTTGTCCACCAACTCCGTTTTCCAAGAAATTCAAGATGTACAATAGGAAGCAAAACAAGTTTCAGAAGCATTCACACAGCCATTTGATCTCCTCTATCTCATACAAGATAATCAGCAGCCAATGCAAAGGTTATAGTGTGTTCTTTCTTAAATAAACGAACTCAGCCAAGTACAGACAGTGCTGGTTGCACTTTTCACTATGTGCAGTAACAAAAGTTTTTGTTCCGCTTCTGCGGAACAGATCCCGATATCCTTATTTATGTTGAAAAGAGACAAATTTCACAAGACTTCTGTTGACATAACAGAGGGTTGGACTTGTGGTGTATGGTCCTGCTCAAGGGAAAGAAGAACTTAGAATCATAGAATCATAGAATCACCAGGTTGGAAGAGACCCACCGGATCATCGAGTCCAACCATTCCTATCAAACACTAAACCATGCCTATGACCTTGAAAATCCCTTCTCTTATGTAATTAAAAAGGAGAAACTGTTAGGTTGTGCTACTGCCTAATATTAAGAATGGTCAAATTCAAGACCTTTTATGAAGGGAACGATAGTGTTTATTTAAGAACACAGGAGTTCATGGTTTAGAAATTCACTTTATGAGGTTAGGAAAAAAAAGTGTGTAGTTTATACTTAACTTGAAATGAATGAAAAATAACCTGTTAAAAGCGTCACATTGATCTGAATGTTGAAAGAAATAAAATGAAGACCTTTCAAGAGAGAAGCATCTTTGGAACTTGTATTGCCATTATTTAAAAACTTCTCTTTAGTCTTCATTATAGTATTAATAACTATTAGTTTTGAGCTATCAGCTACTACATAGTGCAATGCAAGGATAGGTGACCTGGCTGAACTAAACTAGATCAAGGGAGATTGCACAGAATTGCAGCAAAAATCAGAATGCACCCTACGCATGCTTCCCCTTGAAGTGAAGAAATCGCAGACATCTCTACACCACATAAATCTTCTCTTTCTGTGCCTTAACATCTAAGAGAATGGATTGTCCCACCCTTGAAACAAAGCAGAGGTAGCTGTATTTCATCAATTTGGAGGATGTATACATTGATCTGAGGTTTTAAAATAGTGTTTTCATAAGAGAACCCAAGCTCTTACCTTCACAAACATGAAAATCTCATAGTCTTCCTGAAAGTTGTCGGTTTCTCCGAAGTTGTTGTTGAGGGGGAACTTGAGGGAAGTTGGAGAGCTGGAAGAAGTGCTCTGGCTCTGACGCAACTGGAAAGCTGGAGGGAAATTCACGTCGCTCTCAAACATCATGCCCTCTTCATGTTTATCTTCCAGAGTGGGGCTCATCAGGTGGACCTCCTGATACGAGTTGTCTTCTCCAGCATCAAAGTGGTGAGATGAAGAAGACCCCTCCTCCCCATCAGCCCCCTGCTGAGAGGCCACAGAATTACTACAGCTGTCTTCTGAGCTCTCTTGACTCAGGAGGTCCATGCTCTCTGGGGTTGTAGTGACGGAAGAAGGAGATGCTGAACCTTCATGGGCATGATCATAAAGATTATCCCTTTTATCTTCCTCAGAGTCTGGAATCTTACAGGTTTCTGTGTCATTCACATTTTGATAAAAGTTGGTAAAGACCTGATCCTCCATGACCACTGTCTGGGGAGTTTCCTTGTCTTCTGGCACCTGAAAAGACTACAGGTGAAGTGAGATGTTGACAGACAAATGCTCTTCAGGAGGAAGCAGAGTCTGTGGTTGCTTTCTGAATGCTCTGCTACACAGGCAGAACTCCAACAATCATTTACTGAGAGCTTTAAAGCAACAGCTACGCTTCCACCGAAGAAAAAGATAGGGCTTGTCTTACTTTTAACCCCTTTGTTGATGCGACTGCTGCTAACTGTATCTTAGGAGGTGTAATCTGGTTTTGTTCTTCCAGATAGAGCTTGGCCAGATATAGTCAAAAACAGGTGGAACACCTATCACTAATAGAAAGCTGTGGTAAAAAATTGGTATCCTTTCACGAGAAGTCAAAAATAGGAAATCTTAGGTGCTTTAGGAAGTCAAAACCAGAAAACTTATTTGCATTTTGTGTAAAGACATAGAAATTCACTAAGCACTGGTGAGACCACTCCTAGAATCCTGTGTTCAGTTGTGGGCCCCTCACCACAAGAAGGATGTTGAGGCTCTGGAGCGAGTCCAGAGAAGAGCAACAAAGCTGGGGAAGGGGCTGGAGAACAAGAAAAGCGTCTGAGAGAGCTGGGGGTGTTTATGCTGGAGAAGAGGAGGCTGAGAGGAGACCTCATTGCTCTCTACAACTGCCTGAAAGGAGGTTGTGGAGAGGAGGGAGCTGGGCTCTTCTCCCAAGGGACAGGACGAGAGGGAATGGCCTCAAGCTCCACCAGGGGAGGTTCAAGCTGGACATAAGGAAAAAATTTTTCACAGAAAGGCTGATTGGTCACTGGCAGAGGCTGCCCAGGGAGGTGGTTGCTTCACCTTCCCTGGAGGTCTTTAAGGTGTGGGTGGACAGGTCCTGAGGGACATGGTTTAGTGTTTGATAGGAATGGTTGGACTCGATGATCCATTGGGTCTCTTCCAACCTGTTGATTCTATGATTCTATGAAATGTAGACTTCACCCATTTACTCATGTTTTCCACACACAAGAACCTGTCTTCAAGGAAAAGCAAGGCAAAAGCGGCACTACAGTATAAGCAATCTGCAGTGTTGTGGTGGTTACTCACATCGCCACCAACAAATAATAATTTAGAAAAAAAATGTAAATAACAAAGAGTGATAAAGCAATATATCCATAGGCAAAAGGCATCGGGCTTGAATTGTTTCCTGTTCTACCACTGGTCCACTTTATGACCTTGAACCAGTCACTTCACCTTCTTGTGAGGTGCCTTGGAACCTAGCAAAGAAAGCATTGAGTAAATCATAGAATCATAGAAGCACCAGGTTGGAAGAGACCCACCGGATCATCAGGCCCAAACATTCCTATCAAACACTAAACCATGTCCCTCAGCACCTCGTCCACCCGTCCCTTAAACACCTCCAGGAAAGGTGAATCAACCACCTCCCTGGGCAGCCTCTGCCAGTGCCCAATGACCCTTCTGTGAAAAATATTTTCCTAATGTCCAGTCTAAGCCTCCCCTGGTGGAGCTTGAGGCCATTCCTTCTTGTCCTGTCCCCTGTCACTTGGGAGACATGTTATTGTTAACATTAATGTAATGTTAATGTTAACTATTATCACATATACTTAATGTATCTGTTACTTTTAATCACGTTGAGGTTATACATTTCCAAGTCATAAGCCGTAGACCCAATTTTCCAAATTTGTGTTAATCTCCCTTGACTTTAGCAATCTAGTCAGCCACCTTGTCTTACAATTCTCTTTCTCTAAAGAATGCAGAGACCCACAAACCTCCACAGAATCTGGAGTGGATGAATACTTCCAGCTTTAGCAGAAAGTGTACTGCCCTCTTAAAGACAGACACACATGCCAGAGCACCTGAAACAGCTGCATTTATCAGTTATGTGACCTTCAGACCTTATAACTGATGACTTTTTATCTCTATGACTACTTCATCTAGATTGTGTAGATTTTTACGAGCATTCTTGAAGTAGTAATTATATTTAACCTTTCAGATTGGAGATAAAAGGAAAAGTAAAAGGTGTTTTCCTTCTGACCTTTGGGCCTTTCGCTCTAAGAAAGACATTGAGGACCTGGAATGAGTCCAGAAAAGAGCAATGAATCTGGGGAAGGGGCTGGAAAACAAGTCTTATGAGGATCAGTTGAGAGAGTTGGGATTGTTTAGGCTGGAGAAGAGGAGGCTGAGGGAAGACCTCATTGCTCTCTACAACTCCCTAAAAGGAGGTTGTGGAGAGGAGGGAGCTGGGCTCTTCTCTCAAGTGACAGGGGACAGGACGAGAGGGAATGGCCTCTGCCAGGGGAGGTTTAGATTGGACATTGGGAGAAGTTTCTTCACAGAAACTGTTCTCAAGCACTGACAGAAGCTGCTCAGGGAGGTGGTGGAGTCCCCACCCCTAGGCATGTTTAAAAGGCAGGTAGATGAGGTGCCTGGGGACGTGATTTAGTAGTGGACAGGTACGGTTGGAGTTGATGATCTCTAAGGTCTTTTCCAACCTGGTGATTCTATGATTCTACACTTGGAACAGCCACAGGCAGGTTGGATTTCTAAAAGAAACACTCAAGAGTTGTTAGACAGTGTAACACCAGCTTCCTCCAAACAGAATGACCAAGGGAACTCAAGTTGTTTCACAGGGCAGAGCAGTAGGTGCTACCTGCCTGGGAGGTATGATTACAGTTTACTGACATTAGTGTTCTATTGAGCATTTGAGGCTCTGGAGTGAGTTGACGGAAGAGCAATGAAGCTGGTGAAGGGGCTGGAGAACAGGCCTGATGAGGAACAGCTGAGAGAGCTGGGGGTGTTTATCCCGGAGAAAAGGAGGCTGAAGGGAGACCTCATTGCTCTCTACAACTACCTGAGCGGAGGTTGTGGAGAGGAGGGAGCTGGGCTCTTCTCCCAAGGGACAGGATGAGAGGGAATGGTCTCAAGCTCCACCAAGGGAGATTCAGGCTCGACATATGGAAAATTTCTTCACAGTAAGGGTTATTGGGCACTGGAACGGGTGCCCAGGGAGGTGGTTGACTCACCTTCCCTGGAGGGGTTTAAGATGTGGGTGGACGAGGTGCTGAGGGACATGGTTTGGTGTTTGATAGGAATGGTTGGACTCGATGATCCAGTGGGTCTCTTCCAACCTGGTGATTCTATGATTCTATGATTTTAGAGTACTAAGAAAGTTAAATACCAAAGCAAACCAGTACTTGCACTTATTCAACTTGGATTCACCTTCTGAGGCTCCTAGATAAACCCCAAAGTGCCAAAATCATAGTCACGAGCAAGTTTAATCACAGTACCAGCAGAATTTCAAGTACCTACATGGACTCAGCAATACAGTACAAAGACACAGGTGAGTGTCAGAGATCAATGAGATCTCTTATCTCATGAATGCACTTCTAGCCTGATGTACCTCAAGGACTTCAAGGGTATTTAACCCATATTAAAGTCTAGTTTGAGCTGTTACTGCACAGAAACTCCTGCCTGGCACGTGTGGTCCATTCTGTTTGCTCAGAATCAAGAATACCTCCTCTTGCTATTTTTTCCACGTAACTCAGCCACAATTCTTCACAGGTAAATCCTAACTAAGAGATTCTGAAACTCTGCTGTGTGACCTGCATTGCGAACTCTTAGCATTCAAGACCAGTTATTAGGCTAATGAGAAGACTGATTGAAGGTTACTAAACCTGGGAAAACAAATAAGCCAATCAGATTTTTTTAAACTAAACTTTTTAATGAATATTTTTTGCTTTGGAGAAAATGCTCGCATTTCTTCACATTTTGTAGAAACACAACTCTGCATCAGTTCAGCTTTCTCTGAGTGTGGTCTTGATGAGCCACTCCTGCTGATTCGAACCCTTCTACAAAGAGAGTTTGCGTGTTTCGCTCATAGAAAGTCCCTCCTTAGACACTGCTGGCAAATAACTTGAAGAAGAAAAGAGAAGAGGGACCCATTCGTGACCCAAAGCAAAGAGCAAAGTCCAGCTGAACAGTATTAAATCAAATGACTGAGGTTTATATTTTTTCCTCTCCGTGAAGATGAGATTAGCAGGATGCAGCAGCACCTGCTGGAGGGTATAAAAATATCACAGGTAAAACAAGGCATAAGTTCACAACATATAAATATTATTTGAAAATAAATAGAGGTTACATGGATTTTCTTGGTCAGAAATGTGAATTACTTAAGTTCTCCTTCTCTCTGCACCCTCTCCAAGAGCAAATATGATTCTATGTCCTTTAAATGCCTCCAGGGATGGTGTCTCCACCACTACCCTGGGCAGCCTCTGTGAGTGCTTGATAATCCTTTTGGTGAAGAAGTTTTTTCTAACATCCAGTCTAATGCTTTATTCTCCCCTCCTCTCACACTAAACAACATGAGGAAGAGACCTTTATCCCACCTTCAGATCTTTTTAGGAAGTCTCTGTGTGTGGTGCTTTTTTATTTAGTCTCTGTGCTCTCCACAAGAATAAGACTCAAGTTTCTCTAGTCAGTTACTCCTACAGCCATAAACACTCATAGACCTGCACAGAAGGAACAGACTGTGAAGAACAGCACTTTTCAGAGCATCTGCAGGTCCCCATAGTTGTTCAAAATGAGACTGAGCTGGCTCAAAAGGAAAAACAAAACCAACCAGTACAACCAGCTTTTGGAGGGTCACCTTTGGACACTTGAGAAGACCATCAGAACCACACTACTATAAACTGCTACCCTAGAGAATCATAGAATCACCAGGTTGGAAGAGACCCACCAGATCACTGAGTCCAACCATTCCTATCAAACACTAAAACATGTCCCTCAGCACCTCGTCCACCCGTCCCTTAAACACCTCCAGGGAAGGTGAATCAACCACTTCCCTGGGCAGCCTCTGTCAGTGACCAATGACACGTTCCGTGAGAAAATTTTTCCTAATGTCCAGCCTGAACCTCCCCTGGTGGAGCTTGAGGCCATTCCCTCTCGTCCTGTCCCATCCTTGGGAGAAGAGCCCAGCTCCCTCCTCTCCACAACCTCCTTTCAGGTAGTTGGAGAGAGCAATGAGGTCTCCCCTCAGCCTCCTCTTCTCCAGGATAAACACCCCCAGCTCTCTCAGCCGCTCCTCATAAGGTCTGTTCTCCAGCCCCTTCACCAGCCTCGTTGCTCTTCTCTGGACTCACTCCAGAGCCTCAACATCCTTCTTGTGCTGAGGGGCCCACAACTGAACACAGGATTCAAGGAGCAGTCTCACCAGTGCCAAGTATAGAGGGAGAAGAGCCTCCCTGGCCCTGCTGGTCACACCATTTCTGATCCAAGCCAAGATGCCATTGGCCTTCTTCAAATTGATGTTTCAAAGCCCTTTATTTGAAGTCTTCCTGCCCCTTCTGTAACATTTTGTTAGGTTTTCTCTCTAACTCCATGGCTGGAAACTCCATTAGAATACCTGAGAACCTAAGAAGTATTGACTTTTTATTTGCCCAACTGTAAATGAAAACTTTTTTTTTTGTTTACCTTTAAAATGTTGGCATCTTGTCAACATCCTTGTTTACCTCTGAAACCAAGCACACTTAGAAAGCCCAGCAACCCAGCTTCGAGCTTGTTTACAGGCTCTAGTAACTGAAACAGAGAAGGTAGACAACACATCTCTCTGTATCACCCTGTCCGGCACCCTTAAGAGATGCTGCTCCAGAGACAGTTGAGAAATGATATGGTTAAGCACCCTGGTTTGTTTATAGCCTCCACCTATGTTCAACCTATTCTTTAGGGTCCAGAGTGGGCCCCAAAGATGATCTGAGGGCTGGAACAGCTCTGCTATGAGGACAGGCTGAGAGAGTTGGGGTTGTTCAGCCTGGAGAAGAGAAGGCTCTGAGGAGAACTTAGAGCAGCTTCCAGCACTGAAAGGGGCTCCAGGAAGGCTGGGGAGAGACTATTCCCAAGGGCCTGGAGTGATAGGAAGAGGGGGAATGGCTTTAAATTGGAAGGGGGAAGACTCACATTAGACATATTCCTATTTTTCTTCATCTCAACTATATAAAGCTGCATCAAAAAGCAGTAAATGACATATTAAAGGATTATTCAGCACATATTATCACAGAGATCTGTTATGTGGATAAAATGAGGAAAAGGTTTCACTTTCACTATCCAGCTATTTTAACTCTAAGTAATGAAAATTCCTTGCTTTTTCTTAAGTGTTCAAATTTTTAAACCCATTCGTGTGCAACATCCAGTTTTCACACAAATAAATTAGGAATTGAATCATAGAATCATAGAACAATCAGGTTGGAAGAGACCCATTGGATCATCGAGTCCAACCATTCCTATCAAAATTGCTTTCCCTCCACAGCACTGCCAACAGGAGGGAATAGTTTCCCACCTAGAAATTAAGTGTTTTTCTAAACCTAGCCAAACACAGAATATTTCGAGGTTGCCTTCCTGTCATTCACTAAATTGCACTGACACAAATACCTGAAATGGTTTCATAGAAACATAAAACAATCAGGTTGGAAGAGGCCCACTGGATCATGGAGTCCAACCATTGCTATCAAACACTAAACCATGTCCCTCAGCACCTTGTCCACCCATTCCTTAAACGCCTCCAGCGAAGGTGTATCAATCACCTCCCTGGGCAGCCTCTGACACTGCCCAGTGACCCTTTCCATGAAGAATTTTTTCCTAATATCCAGCCTAAATCTCCCCTGGTGGAGCTTGAGGTCATTCCCTCTCATCCTGTCCCCTGTCACATGGGAGAAGAGGCTATTACCCTCCTCTCCACAACCTCCTTTCAGGTAGGATGGAGAGAGCAATGAGGTCTCCCCTCAGCCTCCTCTTCTCCAGGATAAACACCCCCAGCTCTCTCAGACATTCCACATAGGGTCTGTTCTCCAGACCCCTCACCTGCCTCATTGTTCTTCTCTGGACTCGCTCCAGAGCCTAAACATCCTTCTTGTGCTGAGGGGCCCACAACTGAACACAGGATTTGAGGAGCGGCCTCACCAGTGCTGAGCACAGAGGGAGAAGAACCTCCCTGGACATGCTGCTCACACTCTTTCTGATCCAAGCCAAGATGCCATTGGCCTTCTTAGCCACCTGGACCACTGCTGACTCATGTTCAGTCGCTGTCAACCAACACCCCCAGGTCCTTTTCCTCCAGTCAGCTTTCTAGACAGACTTATCCTAGTCTGTAGCTGGTCAGGGTTGTTTCAAGCTGCAAACGCTCAATTCTACTTCAGCAGTAAATCTGTACAACTTCAGGTATGATTTAGTACAGTCTAGTGCTTATAGACCTTCAGTCTAGACAGGCAATTCTGGGGTGAAATACAGCACAGAGATTAAGGCAAGGGAAGGTAAACATCTGAGGGATATTTTTTAGAGATTGTTAGGAATAGTTGGACTCGATGATCCAGTGGGTCTCTTCCAACCTGGTGATTCTATGATTCTATGATCTTGCTAGCTCCCATTTTTACTTCTCTTAAAGGAACTCATCCATTTCTCCTAAGTCTGTGCTGCTAATTGAACCACAAACTGTACTAACGATGTGAAGCAGAGCTTGCCAGCCCAGTTCAAAGTCCAGAGCTGGTACTGCAGGCTGCCTTGACACTGTGTCAATCTGGTCTCATTATCAAACACTGAGCTCGTGAACAGGTGAATACTGCGAATCAGATTCGAAGCGCACAGGTAAAGGGTAAACAGGAGATTACTCACACCTTTTAGGACTGAATAGTTGAATAAGTATGTTGCCAAACTAGGTTAGCAAAAGCGCCTCCAGGCTTAAAATCTGTCTGCATCCCTGCATAACATGGTTTAGTGTTTGATAGGAATAGTTGGACTCAATGATCCGACAAGTCTCTTCCAACTCGGTGATTCTATGATTCTATAAGGTGTGTAACAAGACCTCAATGTCAGTTTGAAGAAATTGGCTGAAAGATTGTACCTGTTACATGTTTCCTTGACGCCTAATCCACTGTGTAATAAATATTTTGAAGTAAACACAATAAAGGAATTCATAAAAGACACTTCCCTCCTCCACGTGATCAGCTTTCATGTGCATATTTACAAAGGTGAATTAGTGTAACCAAAAAAAAAAAAGACAAAAAGACCTTGACTTGAACTTGATATGCAACTTGTAAATAGCTGCGAGAGGTCTAGTCTAGCTCACCTGGAATTATCTTCTCCTTTTTTACAACCATGTGCTTTGCTGCACTTTCCACGTTCCATAAATCAAGGTGAATCAAAGGCGTGTGATCTATTCAGCCTATCACTCCACAGCTTTAGAGCCGATCCAAGGTCAGCAGGCGCAGGCAGCACCACTTGCCAAACTCATACATATGGGAAAGCCATGAGAAAAAAAGAAAAACAAGCTTATATTGAATCCCCAACATAAAAAGGATATGGAGCTGTTGGAATGGGTTCAGAGGAGGCCACAAAGATGATCCAAGAGCTGGAGAACCTCTGCTTTGAGGACGGGCTGAGAGACTTTGAGTTTTCCATCCTGGAGAAGGGTAAGATCTGAGGAGAACTTAAACAAGCCTCTCAGTACCTGAAGAGGCTCCAGAAAAGCTGGGGAAGGACTTTTCCAAGACCATAGAATGCTAGGATGAGGGGGAAGGGCTTTAAATTGGAAGGGGGGAAGATTTAGATAAGATATCAGGAAGAAATTCTTCACACTGAGGGTGGGGAGGCCCTGAAACAGGTTGCCCAGGGAAGCTGTGGCTGCCCCATCCCTGGAGGGGTTCAAGGCCAGGTTGGATGAGGCTGGGAGCCCCTGAGCCAGTGGGAGGTGTCCTTGCCCATCCAAGGGTTGGAACTGGGTGGGCTTTGAAGTCCCTTCCAACCCATTTTGTGATTCTATGTGACATTCAGAATAAACACCCTAGCAGGATAAGGACAATGAAATTCAGATCCTATGCTCATATTAATGATGACACTATAGGCATGTCTTTATTTTTGTATGATGATATTTAAAATAGAGTGATGATTTCTGCTCTGTGCTGTTCAAGGACGCCTCTCTATTTACACAGAGCTGACTTCATTGTTTTTCAGCATCAGTAACTTAACAGGTTTTGCAGAATTACTAATCCTTTCTTGGAAAAAGAAGTAAACCCAAGGGAATGTAAACTATTTGCCTTAACCTACGAAGAAAACCTAGGACTCCAACTAGCTCTCAGCCCATCAGAGCACACGCTGCCTGCCTACAAGCAGCACTGGCATCCAGAGATGGGAGTCACACTCACAAGCAGGCGAAGGCCACAGCCTGGGGCTGCTGGCACACCTGCAAAGCAGGTAGGTTAGAGGCAGACTGCAGGAACACAGTACAACTGGCAGTAATGCACCCTGGCACAGTTCCCCTCGCAGTCCCAGCGCACACCCTGCACCCCCAGTGCACCCTGAGCCCCCAGGATGTCACCATCCAGCCTCAGACCTGCAACCTTACACACCTCCCCTAAAAACCTGTACTCCTCTGCAACCTTCTGGCCTCTTCTCCCAAGTGACAGGGGACAGGACAAGAGGGAATGGCCTCAAGCTCCGCCAGGGGAGATTTAGGTTGGAGATTAGGAGGAGGTTTTTCACGGAAAGGATCATTGGGCATTGGAATAGGCTGCCCAGGGAGAGGGTTGAGTCACCTTCCCTGGAGGGGTTTAAGGGGCGGGTGGATGAGGTGCTGAGGGACATGGGTTAGTGTTTGATAGGAATGGTTGGACCAGAAGATCCGATGGGTCCCTTCCAACCTGGTTGTTCTGTGATTCTGTGAACCTGCCACTTCCCCCTGTATGTGACAACCACCTCCCACACGTCCCCCTTACCCAGCCCCCCTCAACATAACTCATCTCTCCTCAGCTCTGCTCCCCCCCAGTGCCCCATGGCTCCCCCCCAACTCTGCTACCCCCAGTGCCCCATGACTCCCCCTCAGCTCTGCTCCACCCCCCAGCTCAGTTCCCCTCAGCTCAGTTCTCCCCAGTACCCCATGGCTCCCCCCAATTCTGCTCCCCCCAACACCCCATGGCTCCCCCCAGCTCTGCTCCCCTCAATGCCTCATGACTCCCCCCACAGCTCTGCACCCCCCAATGCCTCATGACTCACCCCCCAGCTCTGCACCCCCCCACCAGTGCCCCATGGTTACCCCCAAGCGCCCCATGGCTCCCTTTTAGCTCTGCTTCCCCCAACACCCCATAGCAACCCCCCAGCTCTGCTTCCCCAACACCCCATAGTCCACCCCTAGCTCTGCTCCCCCCAACCCCCCGAAACCCTCCTCTAGCTCTGCTCCCTCCACTACCCCATGGTTCCCCCTCAGCTCTGCTCCCCCTGACACCTCATGGCTCCCCCCAAATCCCCAATTCTTCCTCCAGTTCTGCTCCCCTCAGTTCCCTATGGCTCCCCCAGCTCTGCTACCGTCAACACTCCATAGTTCACCCCTAGCTCTGCTCCCTCCCGAGCCCCCAAGTGTTCCTCTAGCTCAGCTTCCCCCAATACCCCATGGCTCCCCCCAGCTCTGCTCCCTGCAACACCCCATAGCTCCCTCAGCTCTGCTCCCCCCAACACCCCACAGCTCCCCCCAGCTCTGTTTCCCTCTAGCTCTGCTCCCTCTAACTGCCCAATTATTCCTACAGCTCTGCTCCCCTCAGTTCCCTATGACTCCCCCAGCTCAGTTTCCGCAGTGCCCCATGGCTCCCCCAGCTCTGCCCCCTCCAGTGCCCCATGGCTCCTCTCCAGCTCTGCTACCCCCACTGCCCCAATTCTTCCTTCAGCTCTGCTCCCACCAATACCCCATGGCTCCCCACCCCAAGTCTGCTCCCCCCAGTGCCACATGCTCCCCCCCAGCTCTGCTCTCCCCAGTGCCCCATAGATCACTCCTAGCTCTGCTCCCTTCTAGCTCTGCTCCCCCCAACCCCCTAAGTCTTCCTCTAGCTCTGCTTGCCCCAGTGCCCCATGGCTCCCCCTCAACTCTGCTCCTCTTAGTGTCCCATGGCTCCCCCTCAGCTCTGCTCCCCACAACACCCCATAGTTCACCCCTAGCTCTTCTCTCCCCCCCCGACCCCCCAATTCTTCCTCCAGCTCTGCTCCCCTCAGTGCCCCATGGCTCTCCCCAGCTCTGCTCTCCACTAGCTCTAACTCCCCCAAATACCCCACAGTTCACCCCTAGCTCTGCTCCTCCCAAGTCGTCCTCCAGCTCTGCTTCCCACAACTCCCCATGGTTCCTCCCAGAGGCCCCTAGCTCACACCCTCCCCCCCCAACTCTGCTCCCCCCATACCCCCTGGCTCCCCTCAGTCTCCAAGGGCTCTCATAGAATCATAGAACAGCCAGGTTGGAAGGGACCCATCTGATCTTCTAGTCCAACCATTCCTATCAAACACTAAACCATGTCCCTCAGCACCTCATCCACCCGTCCCTTAAACACCACCAGGGAAGGTGACTCAACCACCTCCCTGGGCAGCCTATTCCAATGACCCTTTCTGTGAAAAATTTTTTCCTAATGTCCAGCCTGAATCTCCCCTGGCGGAGCTTGAGGCCATTCCCTCTCGTCCTGTCCCCTGTCCCTTGGGAGAAGAGCCCAGCTCCCTCCTCCCTACAACCTCCCTTCAGGTAGTTGTAGAGAGCAATGAGGTCTCCCCTCAGCCTCCTCTTCACCAGGATAAACAACCCCAGCTCTCTCAGCCGCTCCTCATAGGGCCTCTCCTCCAGTTCCGATGTCCCAATCCCCTAAGCATCCTCCAGCTCTGCTTCTCCCCCAAACCCAATCTCTCAGAGCTCTCCCTCAATGCTTATTCCCCAGTGCCCCATTCAACCCTCCCCAGCCAAGCTCTGCTCCCTTTAAGCCCCCCCCCCCCGGCCCCGCCCCCTGCCGGGAGCCAATGGCGGCGGCCGCCCCTCTCCTAACGGCCGCGGGGGCGCAGGCGCCGTTCCCGGTGCCGGCGCTCGGGGCCCTGGCGGCCGCGCGCGGACGGAGCGGCTCGGGCTGAGGCGAACGGGGACAGAGACCCCCGGGCAGGTGAGGCAAGCGGATCTGCTGGAGGGCAGGGAGGCTCCTGAGGGATCTGAACAGGCTGGATCCATGCGCTGAGGCCAATGGGATGAGGGTTAACGAGGCCAAATGGCAGCGGCTGAGAGAGCTGGGGGTGTTTATCCTGGAGAAGAGGAGGCTGAGGGGAGACCTCATTGCTCTCTACAACTACCTGAAAGGAGGTTGTGGAGAGGAGGGAGCTGGGCTCTTCTCCCAAGGGACAGGACGAGAGGGAATGGCCTCAAGCTCCACCAGGGGAGGTGTAGACTGACATTAGGAGGAAGTTTTTCCCAAAAACGATCATTGGGCACTGGCAGAGGCTGCCCAGGGAGATGGTTGATTCACCTTCCCTGGAGGTGTTTAAGGGACGGGTGGACAAGGTGCTGAGGGACATGGGTTAGTGTTTGCTAGGAATGGTTGGACTCGATGATCCAGTGGGTCTCTTCTAACCTGGTTGTTCTGTGATTCTGTGGTTCTAAGTGGGGTTTTAGGGCTCTAGTCCTAGAGTGGGGGATGCTGGTGGTTCCACAGTGGGGGCTGTGGGAGCTTTGGGGATCAGGTTGTCATCCCCCCAGAGCAACTGGAGGCTGCAACGTCTGGGCGGGAGGTGGAGGGTTTGGGAAGATTGTGGTGATGCAGGTGGTGGTTTTGTGATAGAGTGCATGAAAACCTCATTGCTCTCTCCAACTACCTGAGAGGAGGTTGTAGAGAGGAGGGAACTGGGCTCTTCTCCCAAGGGACAGGGGACAGGACGAGAGGGAATGGCCTCAAGCTCTGCCAGGGGAAATTTAGGTTGGACATTAGGAAAAAAAAAATCACAGAAAGTGTCATTGGGCACTGGCAGAGGCTGCCCAGGGAGGGAGCCTCTGGAGAGGTTCACCTTCCCTGGAGGGGTTTAAGGGATTGGTGGACAAGGTGCTGAGGGTCATGGTTTAGTGTTTGATAGGAACGGTTGGACTCAATCCGATGTGTCTCTTCCAACCATGTTCTATGATTCTATGAAAACACAAATGCTTGACACCTTTAGAGTATTGTGAAGCTGATATTGTGGTTTTGGAGCTTCCTGTGCTATGGTAAACTCTGGTTCTGCTTTTTAAAGCACCTGGCAGTGAGGAACAGGCGATCCCCTTCTCCATAGCTTATCCCACTTCCCTAATCCTTCCTCATCTTCTGTTGGAGGAGATAACTCGGTACTGGTTTCTGTGCTGCAAGTGTGAGGACTTTTAAGCCCATTGGAACTGCAAAGACTTGTCAAAATGTAGTATCACATTATGTTAGACATGGAAAAAACAATCTTGTCTCTGGACAGCACTAATTGAGAAATGTAGGGCTCCTCAGCATGGTCTCTCGGTTGCTAAGGGCCTCAGAGATCACCAAGCCCAACCGTACCTGTCCACTGCTAGACCAGATCTGTGAGCACCTCATTTACTCGGCTTTTAAACCCCTTTAGGGATGGGGACTCCACCACCTCTCTGGGCAGCCTCTGACAGGGCCTGAGAACCCTTTCCATGAAGATGCTTTCCCTGATGTCCAAGCTGAACCTGCCCTGGTGCAGCTTAAGGCCTCTCATCCCATCATCTTGGGAGAAGAGCCCAGCACCCACCTCACTACGACCTTTCAGGCAGCTGCAGACAAGGATGAGGCGTCCCCTCAGCCTCCTTTTCTCCAGGCTAAACCCTTTTATTAGACAGAGCTAGGAGTGAAGCTTCTCATTGATAATGCAAGAGAGCCACTTGCATTCCCCTTCCTTGGTCTGACTTAAACTCTTGAAGGTTTTTAGGTTCTGAGAGCAGTCTCTGGGTTCGAGTAACGTTAGCCCTCGCTTCCGTTGCCATTTCCATATGTAAATCTGGACGATAATGAAGCAGACTTACCGGAAATACTTTTAAGCTGAGGATGGTGAAACACTGGCACAGGTTGCCTGGGGAGGTGGTGGATATCCCTTCTCTGGACACATTCAAGGCCAGGTTGGATGGGGCTCTGAGAAACCTGATCTGGTTGAAGATGTCCCTGCTTGCTGCAGGGGGTTGGACGAGGTGACCTTCGTGGTCCCTTTCATCCCAAACCATTCTGTGATTCTACAATAAGTATCTGAAAAAACCCAATATAAAGTATCTTTGGTCGACTGGCTATTTCAGACCCACTTTTATGATCCAAGAAATTCAGTGCTGATAATCAGGAGGTTCAACAGCAGGAGAGCCAACACATCTTCTTTGTTCTAAAACCGAGAAACACCATATCAGCAGCGTGTAAGCTTTGTGCCTCTGTGAAAGACCTTGTTGTAGTCCCTGAATGGATAGAAGAAACACAGAGCAAGGCTTGGGGGTGATGTTACCTTCAAATCTGTCATCATTCACTTCTGAGAACACATAGACTCATAGAACAACCAGGGTGGAAGAGACCCACTGGATCATCGAGTCCAACCAAATACATGCTTCCTGTGTCCTAATGTTAGTGGCACTGATCTAAACATTTTTAATAGCTGCAGTGGTGGTTGGTCTGGATGATCTCAGAAGTCTTTTCCAACCTTAATGATTCTGTTATTTTTCTAACTTTTGTATCTTCTAAAACCTTTTTAACTGTTGGAGGCAGAGAAAAGGATAACTTCTCATGCTTTGAGTTCCTCTCACTGCTAAAGCTGAGCTATCTTTAAAGTTATTGATGTTTCTACTCACTGTCTTAAAGAGTTTGGGGGAAAGGGTTGAGATCAGCCTGAAGACATTGTGACAGTTTGGAAGGTACCCACTGTTCCTCCTGGGATTCCCCCTTCTTTGTGCAAGTGAGATAAAAGGAGAAGTTTCCTGGCAAGGGGCTGCTCTTCAGAAAGAGATATGCTCTCTAACAATGTTTCAGAAGTTTTTGTGAAACCTGGAGGTTCCCTTCCTCTTTTTTTAAAGGCTCCTGGAGAAGAGGAGGCTGAGAGGAGACCTCTTTACTCTCTACAACTACCTGAAAGGAGGTTGTAGAGAGGAGGGAGCTGGGCTCTTCTCCCTAGTGACAGGGGACAGGACAAGAGGGAATGGCCTCAAGCTCCGCCAGGGGAGATTTAGGCTAGAGATTAGGAGGAAGTTTTTCATGGAAAGGGTCATTGGGCATTGGAATAGGCTGCCCAGGGAGGTGGTTGATTCACCTTCCCTGGAGGTGTTTAAGGGACGGGTGGATGATGTCCTGAGGGACATGGTTTAGTGTTTGATCGGAATGGTTGGACTCGATGACCCGATGGGTCTCTTCCAACCTGGTTGTTCTATGATTCTGTGAATTCTGGACCTTCCTGAACAAAGCGCTGGTGTTACAAGTAATAAGTTTAAGAGGAACAAAAAAAGCTTGCAGGTCATACTTTGCATTCATAATAGTCATGAATTCCTTGGTGAGAAATCCTTGTCTCATAGCTGAGTTTACCAATGATTTGTAATTTGTAATTTTTTTTATTTTTTTTAGAGAGAGAGAAATATAGAATCATAGAATGATTTGGGATGGAGGGGACCTCAAAGCCCATCCAGTCCCACACCTCCCACTGCATCAGGGGCTCCAAGCCCCATCCAACCTGGCCTCGAACACCTCCAGGGATGGGGCAGCCACAGCTTCCCTAGTAGATAAAGAACAGGTTTCAATACTGTTGTGGTAGATATACAACAGCTTAGAAGGAAAACCAGAAGTTAATCCTGTCGGTTCTGTGTATAGAGTAAGCAGTGAGCAAATAGGAATGTTGAAATGCTCAAATGTCTTCCAGCAACTCAAGAAGTTGGGAACTACAAAAGGAAAGGTGGGATTAAAAAGAAAAAAAATGATAATTACAGTAGAAACCAAACTTCTAAGCAGGGATGTAAGCAGAATTTGGAGCTGCGTGAGACTTCTAAACATGGAGCCAGAGATGTTCAAGTTCTGGGCTTAAACACGAGTGAAAACACTGAATACCTGTCTTGGAATTTAGAATCATAGAATCACAGAACAACCAGGTTGGAAGAGACCCACTGGATCATCGAGTCCAACCATTCCTATCAAAAATGAGTTGCAATAAGAGGCAGGATGATGGAGTAATGGATTAAAAGAGGGAAAACAGTTCTTCCTTTCATTAGCCTGGAATGAAAAACATCTCATTGCTCATCATGAAAAACTGGGACAATGTGTGAGAAACTTGTGGAGCTTGTAGGCAAATACATTGTTGACTGAAGCGGTTGCTTAGACCGGTTGTTTTGCAATGAACTTCTCTAAGGAAGATGTAGATTAATCTACAACCCATTAAAGCGGTTCCTGTAAAATTGAGTTACATCCAGTTACAAGGGGTGTCCCCAGGGCTCAGTGCTGGGTCCAGCCCTGTTCAATGTCTTCATCAATGACCTGGATGAAGGCACCAAGTGCTCCCTTAACAAGTTTGCAGATGACACTAAGCTGTGTGGAAGTGTGGATCTGCTGGAGGGTAGGGAGGCTCTGCAAAGGGATCTGAACAGGCTGGACCGCTGGGCAGAGTCTAATGGCATGAGGTTTAACACGGCCAAATGCTGGGTCCTGCACTTGGGGCACAACAACCCTATGCAGAACTACAGACTGGGAGAAGTCTGTCTAGAAAGCTCCTGGAGGAGAAGGACCTGGGGTGTTGGTTGACAGCAACTGAACATGAGCCAGCAGTGTGCCCAGGTGGCCAAGAAGGCCAATGGCATCTTGGCTTGGATCAGAAATGGTGTGACCAGCAGGTCCAGGGAGGTTCTTCTCCCTCTGTACTCAGCACTGGTGAGGCCGCTCCTTGAATCCTGTGTTCAGTTGTGGGCCCCTCAGCACAAGAAGGATGTTGAGGCTCTGGAGTGAGTCCAGAGAAAAGGAACGAGGCCGGTGAGGGGTCTGGAGAACAGGCTTTATGAGGAATGTCTGAGAGAGCTGGAGGTGTTTATCCTGGAGAAGAGGAGGCTGAGAGGAGACCTCATTGCTCTCTCCAACTCCCTGAGAGGAGGTTGTGGAGAGGAGGGAGCTGGGCTCTTCTCCCAAGGGACAGGGGACAGGACGAGAGGGAATGGCCTCAAGCTCCACCAGGGGAGATTTAGGCTGGAGATTAGGAGGAAGTTTTTCACGGAAAGGGTCACTGGGCATTGGAATAGGCTGCCCAGGGAGGTGTTTGATTCAACTTCCCTGGAGGTGTTTAAGACATGGGTAGACGAGGTGTTGAGGGACATGGTTTAGTGTTTGATAGGACCAGTTGGACTCAATGATCTGGTGGGTCTCTTCCAACCTTATGATTCTATGATCCTTTATCTTTTTAAATCTTTCAGGTGCATCTGATCATCTGCCGGGAATACTTTGAAGCATCAATGATGAGCTCCACGTTCATGTTATTTTTTTCTGGAATAGTTGGTTGTTGTGGGGCCTCTGCTGGTGAGTCAGCATCCAGGTTACTCCTCGTGTCCTTCGATGGCTTCAGGGCCGATTACTTGGACACCTATAAACTTCCTCACCTTCAGGAGTTCATCGAGGGTGGTGTGCTCGTAAAACAAGTTACAAATGCTTTTATCACCAAGACTTTTCCAAACCATTACAGCATCGTGACAGGATTATATGAAGAAAGCCACGGCATTGTGGCTAATGACATGTACGATGCCGACGCCAGGAAAAAGTTTTCGCAGTTCAACGATTCAGATCCCTTCTGGTGGAACGAGGCGGTTCCCATTTGGGTAACAAATCAGCAGCAGGGAAACGGAGCAAGCGCAGCTGCAATGTGGCCTGGAACCGATGTAAAAATTAGCAATACGACCCCTCGCTTCTTCATGAAATACAACTTCTCCGTAACGTTTGAAGAGAGAGCGGAGAAAATTGTCATGTGGCTGAACAGCTCTGATCCAGTGGTCAGTTTCGCTACGTTATACTGGGAAGAACCAGATGCGAGTGGGCACAAGTACGGACCAGATGACACTGAAAACATGCGCAGAGTGTTAGAAGAAGTGGATAACCACGTCGGCTTCCTTACTGCTAAACTGAAGGCGTTCGGTTTGTGGGACACCATTAATGTCATCATAACGAGTGACCACGGGATGGCCTCGTGTTCGGAGAAGAAGCTGATTGTCCTGGATAGCTGCATCGGGCGCAATAACTATACCCTGATAGACAGGACTCCGGTTGCTGCAGTGCTGCCAAGGCAGAGTATGTTTCAGCCTCTTTTTTTGAGTCATTTCTTGAGAATTAAATCTTACTACTAAAAATTGCACACTCTGGTAGACTGTTCACACCTTTTGCAAAGCCAGCAAGTTCATATTACACAACTTTGACGTAATCTAATGAATCAGCTAAAGAATGCTTGCTTATTCATTAAATTACTTTGTTTGGGTAATCAAGGGGCATTTCTGGTTGCTGTGGGTGGTAAAGACAGTCCTTGAGAAGGCAGATAGGTAATAATTAGCATGGCTGCTCTCTTGGGGCTCTCGTAGCCTAAACGGGTTTAATTCACAGTGAGCATGAAACGAACCTTCATGTTTATGTAATTCACAGTGAGCATGAAACGAACCTTCATGTTTATGTAATTCACAGTGAGCATGAAACAAACCTTCATGTTTATGCAGAATAGAAAGTGTCGTTGTCTAAACTTCCAAGTGAAAATCTAAACCCTTGATTGCCTTTACTGCTTCTGTTGCCGTGAATGAAACTTTGCTTTGCCTACTGTGTTTTCATTTTTTGTTTCTCGGAGTAGTTACTAACTTGTCATAAGTCTGGACACTGCTGGTCTCAGTTTCCAGGAGTCAACCAGACTGAAGTAATTGTAACAAACCAACAAAATGATTTTTACAGTAACAAAACTCAATACTGTCTGCTTTGCATAGAATATTGACTATTTTTACTTATGATTGCTTTCTCTTGACTTCTTTGCTTGAATTTTGCCCTCTTTCCCTGCGAGCCCAGCAGGAAGGTTGAATTGTAGGCCTAAAACCATAGCCTTGAGGTGCCTAATTTAAAATGAGAGCAGTTTGTGAAATCCCCTTGGATATATTTTGCATTTCATGAGGGATATGGAAAAATTCCTTTTCTATCTGCCTTATAAAAATAATTGTTTTGAAAAACTGTATCTTAGAATCATGGAATGGTTTGGGTTGGAAGGGACCTTAAAGATCATCGAATTCCAACCCTCTGCTGTGGGCAGGGACACCTCCCACTGGATCAGGGTCTCACAGCCCCATCCAACCTGGCCTTGAACCCCTCCAGGGATGGGGCAGCCACAGCTTCCCTGGGCAACCTGGGCCAGGGCCTCTCTACCCTCAGCATGAAAAATTTCTTCCTGATGTCTAATCTAAGCCTTCCTCCTTCCAATTTAAAGCCATTTCCCTTCGTCCCATCACTCCAGGCCCTCCTCAGCTTTTTTGTAAGCCCCCTTAAAGTTCTGAAAGGCTTCACTGACAGGTAATTGCAGTAAACAAGATACATTTTCCAGTTGTTTCACACACTGTTTTTCTCTCGCAGACAAGATGTATGTGTATAACTTACTGAAAAAATGCGACAGTCACATGAAAGTCTATCTGAAAGAAGAAATTCCAGAGAGATTTCATTATCGGCATAACAACCGAATCCAACCCATAATTCTTGTGGCCGATGAGGGCTGGACGATTGTACAAAACGAGTCGCTTTCAAAACGTAAGTATGGTTTTCTTGTCCGTGCTTCTGTTGGTAAACTGATGTCTTCTCATTCCAGCCATCTGTGGCTTTTGTGTAAAGAGCAGAGAACTGGCACTGTGCATCTTTAGGAACATCTTGGCCTTTTCTAGACCAGTCTCAGCCTGAGCCTGGAGTGTTTTAATGGATGAGGGAGAGATGAGGGATAACACTTGGTCGTGTTTCATGTAAAAGCCTGAGGTTCATTTTTAAGAGTTCTCTTAGGCAGTGTGTCTCAAGCTGCCAGTAGAATGTGGTTTAACTGTTGTTTATGAAATGTATATAAAGGGGAAGCATAAATTGAATGAATCATAGAATCACCAGGTTGGAAGAGACCCACTGGATCATCGAGTCCAACCATTCCTATCAAACACTAAACCATGTCCCTCAGCACCTTGTCCACCTGCACCTTAAACCCCTCCAGGGAAGGTGAGTCAACCACCTCCCTGGGCAGCCTGTTCCAGGGCCTAATGACCCATTCTGGGAAAAATTTTTAACTTAAGTCTAGCCTGAACCTTCCCTGGTGGAGCTTGAGGCCATTCCTTCTTGTCCTGTCCCCTGTCCCTTGGGAGAAGAGCCCAGCTCCCTCCTCTCCAAACCTCCTTTCAGGTAGTTGGAGAGAGCAATGAGGTCTCCCCTCAGCCTCCTCTTCTCCAGGATAAACACCCCCAGCTCTCTCAGACGTTCCTCATAAGGCCTGTTCTCCAGCCCCTTCACCAGCCTCGTTGCTCTTCTCTGGACTCACTCCAGAGCCTCAACATCCTTCTTGTGGTGAGGGGCCCACAACTGAACACAGGATTCGAGGTGCGGTTGCTCTCAGTTTGGCTGCTCACTGTCTACCCTTCGCACATTTAAGTTCAGATTTCCTTATTATTTGTACAGAAGTTCTGTTTGCAATGTAAGATACATATTAATTTTAATAACCTCACAGATTTATCACAGTCATCTTCAACTTGACAACCCTTAGCACACATGGTCTTTCTTGTTTATGATTCAATGACATGTACCTAAAAATAGTCAATAAGGGTATATTTAGAAGTAACAACATTGTGTCAGGTGAAGTGAATCACTTCTCAAAACAATTTTAACTCACCAGCCAAGGCTTCCCAGAAGCAGGCAGGGGAGGCTTTAACCTAAGAGGCTACGTCGGTGTTTATTGAGCTTGTTTTCATGAACAAAGTGGCTGCGTAATGGTCAGCAAAGGGACCAATGCCGAGAGCATTCCTAGGAATGTCAGCACACAGCAGCTCTCCTTCTTTAGAGGTGAAAGATATCATTGGAGAGGGGACTTGGAACACTTTGGTTCAAAACAAGCAAGTAGGAGAAGGGGAAAAATGTAATGGTGGACTAAGCAAGCAAGCTGCAGCGCAGCAGTGTCTTTGTAGTAACAGAAATAATGGTTGAAAACATAAAACAGGAATATTTGAAGTACACTGAAGTGGTGAGTGTGACATTTGATATCAGCAGCGTAACTAAAACAGCCAAGTCAGTTCTCGAGGAGAGTCGTTAAGCTGTTCTGAAGAAATGAAAGAGAAACTGAAATGCAAGTCACTCTGATCCTGTGCTGTGTGCACTGGGAGAAATTTCTGCCCTCTTGGACAGATTTTTCAGGCATGTTATTAGGAATTTTGACTCTAGCTGCTTTTTAGTTGTTTATATTACAAGGTGAAGGGAGACCTTATCACTGACTGCAGCTGCCTGAGAGGAGGTTGTAGCGAGGCGGGTGTTGGTCTTATCTCCCGCGTGACCAGTGATAGGATGAGATGAAATTGGCCTCGAGTTGTGAGGGCAGGTTCAGATTGGTCATCAGGAAAAATTTCCTTACAGAAAGGGTTCTCGGGCTCTGGCAGACGCTGCTCAGGGAGGTGGTGGAGTCCCCATCTCTGAAAGGGTTTAAAAGCTGAGTAGATGAGGTGCTCATAGATCTGGTTTAGTACAGGACAGATACAGTTGGGCTCCGTGATCTCGATGGTCTTTTCAAAACAACTTTTTGATTTGAGGGTACTTAACGTGCTTGAACTGAACTGTACCAAGGGGAAAGTGCTTGGCTTTGATAAAGTAATTAAAGTGTCTACTTTACACAGAGGGAAATGTCTTTCTAAAATCTGAAAAATGCAACATTCCAGCTATTGACTCTTTATGGAGTGGCAACATTCTTTTCAGCTTTGGCATGAGAAGTGGGAAGGGGAAAATGAGAAACGTTGAAATGTTGATGAATGAAAGGAAGAGAGATACTAGGGTGGTACCGTGGCTGAAGACCAGTACAGGAAAAGACTCGTGGGGACTAGAGAAAAGGGTAGGAACTCTGGGTTCCTTCAGCGTTTGATTCAACAGCTGGTTTTAGGTACTGCATTAGTCTTTGGTTAAAACATAGAATCATAGAACAACCAGGTTGGACGAGACCCAATGGATCATTGAGTCCAACCATTCCTATCAAACACTAACCCATGTCCCTCAGCACCTCGTCCACCTGTCCCTTAAACCCCTCCAGGGAAGCTGAATCAACCCCCTCCCTGGGCAGCCTCTGCCACTGCCCAATGACCCTTTCTGTGAAAATTTTTTTCCTAATGTTCAGCCTAAATCTCCCCTGGCAGAGCTTGAGGCCATTCCCTCTTGTCCTGTCCCCTGTCACTTGGGAGAAGAGCCCAGCTCCCTCCTCTCTATAATCTCCTTTCTGGGAGTTGGAGAGAGCAGTGAAGTCTCCTCTAAGCATCTTCACCAGCTTTGTTGCTCTTCCCTGGACTTGCTCCAGAGCCTCAACATCCTTCCTGTGCTGAGGGGCCCGCAACTGAACACAGGATTCGAGGAGCAGTCTCACCAGTGCCGAGTACAGAGGCAGAAGAACCTCCCTGGACCTGCTAGTCACACTGTATCTAATACAAGCCAAGATGCCATTGGCCTTCTTGGCCAGCTGGGCCACTGCTGGCTCACGTTTAGTCACTGTCACCAACACCCCCAGGTTCTTCTCCTCCAGGCAACTTTCCAGACAGACTTCTCCTAGTCTGTAGCTGCTCAGAGTTGTTGTGCCCCAAGTGCAGGACCTGCCATTTGGCCTTGTTAAACCTCATGCCACTGGACTCAGTTCAGTGGTCCAGCCTGTTCAGATCCCTTTGCAGAGCCTCCCTATATAAGCATTTTGGGGGCAGGGAAGAGATAGGGGGGAGGGTAATACTCTAAATGGAAACAGAAATGATGATGTTAACTCTTGGCTTTATGTTTCTCCAGTAGGTGACCATGGCTATGACAATGCTCTCCCGAGCATGCACCCGTTCCTGGCAGCTCACGGGCCGGCTTTCCATCGTGGATACAAGCAGAGCACGATGAACAACGTCGACATTTACCCCATGATGTGCCACATCCTGGGACTAAGACCACAGCCACACAACGGCACTTTGAGTAACGCCAAGTGCCTCCTCGCCGACCAGTGGTGCCTCGGCCTCCCGGAAGCGATTGGGATCGTCATAGGGGTTTTTATGATCCTCATTACCTTCACCTGCATCATAATAATCACCAAGAATAGAGTAGCTTCCCCCCGGCCGTTTTCCAGACTCCGGCTACAATCTGATGATGATGATCCTTTAATTGGATAGCAGGTAGGGAGCCTCCCTCGCTTGCGAAGTAGGGATTTCAGGAGGAGAGTCCGAACTTGCACTGGATACTATTCTGTGATGCACTTTAACGGTATCTGTGTAAAAGACTGTACAGCCGGATCCTGCTGACTTGTCTGTGTGTGCTACCTGCAAAAATATCTTGTGATCAGAGTGGGGAAAGGGGTGGCTTTCAGCTGGAAGAGCTGCTTAACAAAATAAAGATGCTTAGTTTTTCATTCAAGCCTGTGAATGCTTTCAAAATGAAATTCCTGACTATGAACCTGCCGGGATAGACAAAGTGAATTTTAACATTTGTAAATGATAAGAGCTTTTTTTTTTTTAATTAAATTTAAATTAATGTTGACTTCTTTTAGTGTTCTTGGAAAGATCTTTTTTTTTAAATGAGAAGTTAGAAGTTAGTTCTGTTGGGACAGTGCGTTTTGATTTGTCCTTAAATTTGGGAATAGTGAGTGTAGCAAAGATCCAGTGCTTGTTTCCACCCCATCCCAGCAACGTGAGAGTAGACTGGGAAGAAGGAAAACAGGAATCAGTGAGGGAAGAATTGGTGCCCGTGTCACCATCTATTCTGAGCAGTCACAGCACTGGGATGTGGCCCTGACACTTCTAGATTTGTGTCTGTGGATGACTTAGTTCCACAGTTCCTGCACTCAGAGAGTTAGGATGATGCTTATTGCTTATTTCAGGGATGTCGATTTAACCTGAGAACTCTTGGATTACTCGGTTTAATGAGCTGTGGTAGGAAAATTACTGCTTTTAAATCCTATGAAAATTTTTCAGGTGTAAACCCTGAAGGTGTGGTTTTGTAATAAAGGTGGTTCTGCCCTGGGTACCTGCTGATCACTATCTCTTGAAGACTGTCATGTTAAAAAGCAAGAACTGCAAGTCTGACATGTAATTATCAAGTAAGGATTCCAGGCTCTTATCTTAAACCCTGGAAATTCAAAGAGAAGGAAGTAACAGATCTTATCTAAAGTAAGAAATTACCTGTAGTGTTTAAGTTGTAAAGCTGTCAAGTTCTAGCAAATACCAGTGGTAATGGTTCTCTTAATTGAAACCCTTGATTCCTTGCTAATGGTAGTCTCTATAACTTGACATATAAAAAAACAATCAGATTTTTGAAAGCCTTAGTGGCATCTTATGTTTTACTGAGTAAAGAATGTGAGGTTAAACAGATAATTACAGAATTGTTAACCCAGAAGGAGAACTGCAGTTACCAAGTCCTTTTCCTACAAGTCTGATGTTGTTAAGAAGTGAGAATTTGAAGTAGAAGGGCTGAGGTAGCTGGTAGCACAGTGTCATTTCTTGTTCAGAAGCTCAAATTCAGATGCAGTTTGTTATCAGACTACGTTTTGATCCAACGGAGAAGAAGAGCTTTAAAGGGAAGGGCTACTTTTATTTGTCCACTGAAATACATTCAAGTTTTAAAAATATCGTGTGGAAGTTTTTCTAGATTATATCTTCCTCTCTGAGGATTCTGTTTTACTGACTAAGAACAGAACACAAAACTTAACCCGTTCTGCTTCCCCCTGTGCTTCTTAAATTCTAGTTTTTGCTACTGATAAACGCTTTGCTGTGGATTAATCTGAACTTGAAAGAGGGTCCTTGAGAAGTCTGTCAGGAACAGTATAATGTACTGGATTTCAGACTTCATATAATAGTGATAACTGGACTGAACACCAAAGTTGTGCTTTCATCCTTCTGGGAGACCTAAAGTAATTGCATAAAGTAAGAGGTCAGGTTAATCAGTAACTACAAAGTGAGTGTGTTGCAGGGTAGAACCCAGGCTAAGGTGCTTAGCCTCATCTATAAATAGAAAGGCCTGACTCAGCTGAGCTATCTTTATCTTTCTGGCAGACTTAGTAAGGCCAAACTGTGCTGTCCTCTGCCTGGGAGGTGGGTTCTTCTGGCTGCTAAAGCTGATTAACTCGGTGTACGCTCCACTCACTTCTTCCTTTCCTCCAAACAGCTGTCAGGCAGCACGCGACTGATGTGTTTCGGTTCCTCAGCACCACCAGCCAGACGTCGAGGTTACCACCACGATTTTAATTACCAGAAATGCAAACGCTGACTGAAGTGCAATAGCAGCACTCGAATCTGAAATAGGAATATTGCTACAGCTGGGGAAATCCAGCTCTAAATGCATTTCTCCTTGTAGCTCTAGGGAGATTGTTCCGCTTGGAGCTTCTACCGCCTCTTAAAGCAGAAATCGAGGGGTAGTATCTGTCAGGAATCCCTATTACTCCTCCTCTCTTTAGCACTGAAGCTGAACAGTTCTGTTGGGGAAAGGGGTTAAATAATTTTAAATAAATTTATTAATAAACTTAAAAAAACCCAAGGATAAACTATATTCCAGTTGCACTGCTAATTATTATCATTTCCAAAGATGTAATAAGGTCTGTTCAGAGTGACCTGTATTCTTCCTGGCACAGTTCTTTGCTGCTGGTGGGGAGGGTTTTAAAGTAGCCCAGTAAATCCAGGATTTCATGCAGACCACGTACAAATCAAGAGAATCTAGAAAAACACCTCCTTCTCCTGAGAGACAAAGTTGATATATTTAAAGATGATTATTTTTTTAACGTGTGAGTGGCTTAAACAGGATGAAGTGTTCCGGTTACCTAATTAGGGTTTGCAGGAATTATTGCTTGTGAAAGGCAGCAGCTGATTTCCTTTAGAACAGCTGATTCAAAACAAGAACATGAGAAGCTGTGGCTTCCCCCTTCCCAAGCTGTGATCAAGGAGACATCAGCCTCTGGCACCATTTAATTTCTTGCTAAATATAGGCAGCTCTGCCACATTCAGGGAAGCTCTGAACAGCTAAACTAGCACTGAAATTCAGAAGAGAACAGGGGAAGGCTGTCCCAGTGCTTCCCAGCAGGAAAGACTGATGTGTCGTTACATCCTCTGCCTCCACAAAGGAGCTTTTCACACTGAGGAGCCTCAAAACACCCACCCTGCTGGGTTTCTCTGCTTTTTGTCCCTTAGCACCACAGACACAGTTCCAGAATTGAGCTGATTTTTAACTAACTATAATCCAAAACACTGGTTTAGGGGGAAGTTTAATTTGCTGGCAATTGAAAATTGCTCGTTGCTCTCTCCAACTAGCTGAAAGGAGGTTGTGGAGAGGAGGGAGCTGGGCTCTTCTCCCAAGGGACAGGGGACAGGACAAGAGGGAATGGCCTCAAGCTCCACCAGGGGAGGTTCAGGCTGGACATAAGGAGAAAATTTTTCCCAGAAAGGGTCATTGGGCAGTGGCAGAGGCTGCCCAGGGAGGGGGTTAAGTCACCTTCCCTGGAGGGGTTTAAGGGACGGGTGGACAAGGTGCTGAGGGACATGGTTTAGTGTTTGATAGGAATGGTTGGACTCGATGATCCGGTGGGTCTTTTCCAACCTGGTGATCCTATGAAAATAAACCAACAGCCTCGTGTACCCCCAAGGATCAGCCCACCAGGACAAAGGTTTGTTTTAATTTAATTCATGGTACCACCTTCTATTCCAAAAAACTTGCTAAGTTAATACAATTCAGATTAGGATTTCATTAAGCAAGGGCCGTCCTTTTGCTAAAGTGCAGTGGCAGCACTTGGGAACAGCTTTAAATAGGAAGGGGGAAGATTTAGATTAGACATTAGGAAGAAATTCCTCACGCTGAGGGTAAGGAGGAACTTGCCCAGGGAAGCTGTGGCTGCCCCATCCCTGGAGGGGTTCAAGGCCAGGTTGGATGGGGCTTGGAGCCCCTGATCCAGTGGGAGGTGTCCCTGCCCATGGCAGGGGTGGCACTGGGTGGGCTTTGAGGTCCCTTCTAACACAAACCATTCCATGATTCCATCATTTCCATGGGCTTGCATGTAGTTTAATACAGAGATGCCGTTTCCCGAGAGGTATGCAGAGTGGCTGAGCTCAGGAGAGCACCGGTGACCATTATTTAAACAGGGAAAATTCAGAAGCACTCCGGCTTTATTGGCATTTTGCAAAGCAGCAGGACCCTGCAGCTGCACATTTGTCACTCTTCCCACACACAGCTCAAGGCTCTTTTGTTCCACACTTCTGAAAATTCACACTGTGCAACCCTTCATCTTATAAAATGTATTTCTGGTTTTGCACTTTCTTATTATTGGTTGAAGCCACAGAATCATAGAACAACCAGGTTGGAAGAGACCCACCACATCATCGAGTCCAACCATTCCTATCAAACACTAAACCATGTCCCTCAGCATCTCATCCACCCGTCCCTTAAACATCTCCAGGGAAGGTGAATCAACCCCCTCCCTGGGCAGCCTCTGCCAGTGACCAATGACCCTTTCTGTGAAAACCTTTTTCCTAATGTCCAGCCTAAATCTCCCCTGGTGGAGCATGAGGCCATTCCCTCTCGTCCTGTCCCCTGTCACTTGGGAGAACCACATTTATAGTAAACAGCATTTCTGCATCTCTTCGCCAGGCAAGCCTGGAAGATGTTGTTGATAACAGAAACTGTACTGTTGGTGACAGTAGCGATGATTTCCATATCCACTAGCAAGGCAGACAACAAGGTCTTTTATAAAACTAAAATTCTGCTGTTGTATTTCCCCACTTCCAGTTATTTTTAAAGCCATGCTCTATGCAGAGTACAAGAATCATAGAATTATCAGGTTGGAAAAGACCTGTCGGATCATCGAGTCCAACCATTCCTATCAAACACTAAACCATGTCCCTCAGCACCTCATCTACCCGTCCCTTAAACACCTCCAGGGAAGGTGAATCAACCACCTCCCTGGGCAGCCTATTCCAATGCCCAATGACCCTCTGTGTGAAAAACTTCCTCCTGATGTCTAGCCTAAATCTCCCCTGGTGGAGCTTGAGGCCATTCCCTCTTGTCCTGTCCCCTGGCACTTGGGAGAAGAGCCCAGCTCCATCCTCTCCACAACCTCCTCTCTGAGAACACAGGATTCAAGGAGCAGCCTCACCAGTGCTGAGTACAGAGGGAGAAGAACCTCCCTGGACCTGCTGGTCACACTGTTTCTGATCCAAGCCAAGATGCCATTGGCCTTCTTGGCCACCTGGGCACACTGCTGGCTCATGGTCAGTTGCTGTCAACCAACACCCCCAGGTCCCTCTCCTCCTGACAGCTTTCTAGACAGACTTCTCCCAGTCTGTAGCTCTGCATAGGGCTGTTGTGCCCCAAGTGCAGGACCCACCATTTGGCTGTGTTAAACCTCATGCCATTAGACTCAGCCCAGTGATCCAGCCTGTTTATGTCCCTTTATATTACAAGAAATACTTCAGATGCGTATGAGTTCAGACCACTCTCCCCAGCACTCCTCTCCTTCAAGTTTTGTTCCAGAAGGGTTTTTAAATGAAGCGAGCCCTCAGTAACACAATAGCAATGATATATTTCAGCTTCAACGTTTCCAAACAGGAAGAAACAAAGAAAAGATTTGACATCTCAAAGTGTTCTTCACAGGTCAATAATGAAAGGCAAGATCATGCAAGCTTCTCAGTTGCAAAGCTTAAGTTACAAGCATTACATGGTGTTCTCAAATCCACTTTCCAGTAAACTTGTGTATCATACACGCAGAAACAAAATCCCTCACCCTCCCCAGGCAAAGAAGTGGAAAAAAATATCTCATCATGAGAGAAAAAGTTGATATTTTTCTCCAGTGGAAGCGTATGTGCTTTCAACTCCGTTAAGCGCCCACCCAACCACCTAGAGCGGCGCTGGTGAGGTAAATATCCCATCAAAGTAACTACCCCAGAGATACCTGTGAACACACCTAAGCAATAAAAGCAGCATGTTTAAACCTAAACTGAAATACCAGAATGCGGAAAGATTCCCTTCAGTTTTCTACCCAGTTTCATTTCACATCAAGCTGCCATCCACTTGTTAGGAGGTAACTAGGGAAGTGATTAGTAACAGTCCAGAGTTTTCATTTTTCTACTGGGACTTCCCTGGCCTCTCTAGAAACTGCCACAATCATCATTACTGCCTCTATTTCTCAGTTGGATAAGCCCCTGCTTGTTTTAGCTGCTGTCAACAAATTGAACGCAAGACACACCTAATGACCAGCTCCACCACGAATCAGCCTTACAGCACCAGGCACACCTGTCCCAGAAGCTTTTCTGCAGTGTTTTCTTAAGGAAAGGTCAACACAGGAGAACAAAGCAGCAAACAGAATAAAAGTAGAATTGCAGTGATGAGTCAGATTGAGCAAGACTTCATACACAAGGCTTTGAGCAACCTGGAGGGGTTCAAGGGCAAGTTGGATGGGGCTTGGAGCCCCTGATCCAGTGGGAGGTGTCCCTGCTCTTGGTGGGGGGTGGGATTGGATGGGCTATGAGGTCCCTTCCAATCCAAACCATTCCATGATACTCCCCAAATGAAGGGACTGTCCTCGAACAGACCTGCTCATTTCCCATCTTCCTACAGCTACTGTTACAGCTACATTTTCAGCAACTACCTTCAAGCGGAATATTCCACTGCCCTCCCTTCCCAAGAATTCCTCACTCCCAGCTGTGGTCTTGGGAATTATAGAATCACCAGGTTGAAAGAGACCCACTGGATCATGGAGGCCAACCATTCCTATCAAACACTATGTCCTCATGTCCCCAAACCATGTCCCTCACTGCCTCGTCCACCCATCCCTTAAACACCTCCAGGGAAGGTGAATCAACCACCTCCCTGGGCAGCCTCTGCCAGTGCCCAGTGACCCTTTCCATGAAATATTTTGTCCCAATGTCCAGCCTGAACCTGCCCTGAACCTGAGGTCATTCCCATCTTGTCCTGTCCCCTGTCCCTTGGGAGAAGAGCCCAGCTCCCTCCTCTCCACAACCTCCCTTCAGGTAGTTGGAGAGAGCAATGAGGTCTCCCCTCAGCCTCCTCTTCTCCAGGATGAACACCCCCAGTTATCTCAGTTGCTCCTCTTGTTCTCCAGCCCCTTCCCCAGCTTCCTTGCTCTTCTCTGGACTCGCTCCAGAGCCTCAACATCCTTCTTGTGCTGAGGGGCCCACAACTGAACACAGGATTCGAGGAGCAGTCTCACGAGTGCCAAGTACAGAGGGAGAACCTCCCTGGCCCTACTGGTCACACTGTTTCTGATCCAAGCCAAGATACCACTGGCCTTCTTGGCCACCTGGGCACACTGCTGGCTCACGTTCAGTCACTGTCAACCAACAACTCCAGGTCCTTCTCCTCCAGGCAGCTTTCTAGACAGACTTCTAGTCTGTTGCTGCTCAGGGTTGTTGTACCCCAAGTGCAGGACTCGGCATTTGGCCTTGTTAAACCTCATCCCATTGGTCTCAGCCCATGGATCCAGCCTGTTCAGATCCCTCTGGAGCCTCCCGACCCTCCAGCAGATCCACACTTCCACCCAGCTTAGTCATCCGCAAACTTGCTAAGGGAGCACTCGATGCCTTCATCCAGGGAAGCTTCCACGTCTGCCTGCGAGGCAGCTTAACGCCAAGCAAGCTCCCCTGTCACCAGAGAAGATTCCAGCAGGTGACTTCCAATGCAGTGAGGACCAGAGAGTTCATAACACGGCTCTGTAACTCGCCCCATTGCCATTCATTAAATCTTCTCCTTCAGGTTCAGCAAGACACACTCATGAGTACAGCGACGAGCTCCAGAGCGCTCTGAAACAAGCTCCCGCTTGTTTCAGAGCGCTCTGGAGCTCGTCGCTGTACGTAAATTCAGCCTTATTCAGCAAGAACCCTCTCATCACAGAAATTTTTTCCCATTTGGATATGCAGGTGTTGCGCTTCTGTGTGTCTTTCAACTGGCAGCCTCACGGAATGCCTAGAAAATTTAGTCCAGTGTACAGCTACCAACAGAAAAAAAAAAAAAGTCAAAACCCATATTTAACTAAAATCATAAAGTCTTCTATTTACCTAAACGTTAAAAAATTAAAAATCGAGTGCTCTAGCGTTGGTGGCTTAAGGTGGCGCCGCTTAGATTCACACTTTGGGGCGACAATTAGCAAAAAGCAATGTGCCTAAGTCTAAATTTAGACACTTAGCACCGCGTGACCTAGTTTAATAATAATGTTTTCTGAAGGATTTAATCCCCCCAAGAAATCCGTGATGGTGATCCAAGCAAAAGCTTCCTTGGGCAGGGAGGCAGAACCCCCAAAGCAGCCTAGTGGTTTCTTCGATTCTAAGAGACTTAAACCTCTCAAAGAAAAAAAAAAAAGGTGGAGTGAGAAATTAAATCCCAATGTTAGCAGTTTGCGAAGTGCATCTCAGTGGATTCATTTCCCTAAAAGTAGCCCAGAATGAGGTATTCGAGGTCTCACGTCACTACCTGTCAACATATATTTACAGCTTTCCAGATTTTCCTAGATTTTCCTAGAATATGGTGTGCGCAGAGGGAATTTATGAAGCACTGAAGTTGCCCAGGGAAGTGGTGGAGTCTCCATCCCTTGAGGTGTTCAAAACGCATGTAGATGGAGCACTTCAGGATGAGGTTTAGCAGACACGGTGGTGTTGGGCTGCCAGTTGGACTCGATGACCTTAAAGGCCTTTTCCAGCCTTCGTGGTGCTCTGATTCTATGTGCTTTATACAACCCGAACCCTGAAAGATTAAATGGTTGAGGGCTGAAAAAGGAAAGTGCTTTTTCTCTGCGTACCTGGTACGTTCACACCCCAGTGTTCTGATGGATCTGCATCCATTCCCTTTTACTTCTCATATTTATGATCCTCCTCTGTTAATTTTTTTTATATAAGCTCATTTTAAGCATCAACCAGGAAATATTATGGTACCGAGTGTTATTAATCTTGCAGCAGTGGCTGGGCAGCTTCAGTCTGGTGCATTTGCACGGCACTTGCTTGGGCAAGGAGAAAGTGCTTCGCAAAAATGGCAAGAAAAACCGTCACAAGAACAGTGCCCAGAAAGACTCCGACAACAGTCGCATAGACGTCTGCTCCAGAGGCTGCAGGAGCTTCTTCAACAAGCAAATCTTTCACAGCGTCGAACGAGCCGTTGTTTGGCAGCGCGTTAATCCCAAGCAGATGGCACAGTAAGGGGTACAAGTCTGTAGAGTTCATGGCTTCTTTGGTGGCGTTCTTCCTGAAGGCAGGCCCCAAGGCCAGGAAAATCGGATGCATTTCGGGTACGGTGTTGTCATAGCTGTGATTCCCAACTAGAAGTAGAAGACAGACAAAGGTCAGTATTTTGAAGCTGCAAAATAAGCACTGAAGAGTTTCCTGGAAATAAGACGACGAAGAAAACGAACAGGCAACGTTTGTTCTTGCAGAATCATTTTGATCAAGAGCACAAATGTCTCCTAGCAAATACCAAGTCACAAAATTATAAAAAGATGCCTTAAAAGAAGAATGAAGAGCACTAAGAAGGATATTGAGGCTCTGGAGTGAGTCTAGAGAAGAGCAACGAAGCTGGTGAAGGGGCTGGAGAACAAGAGGAATGTCTGAGAGAGCTGGGGGTGTTTATCCTGGAGAAGAGGAGGCTGAGGGGAGACCTCATTGCTCTCTACAACTACCTGAAAGGAGGTTGTAGAGAGGAGGGAGCTGGGCTCTTCTCCCAAGGGACAGGATGAGAGGGAATGGCCTCAAGCTCCACCAGGGGAGGTTCAGGCTTGACATTAGGAAAAAGTTTTTCACAGAAAGGGTCATTGGGCAGTGGCAGAGGCTGCCCAGGGAGGGGATTGAGTCACCTTCCCTGGAGGGGTTTAAGGGACAGGTGGATGAGGTGCTGAGGGACATGGTTTAGTGTTTGATAGGAATGGTTGGACTCGATGATCCAGTATGTCTCTTCCAACCTGGTTGTTCTATGATTCTATTTGAAAAATTAAAAAAAAGGTAAGCTTGCATGGCAGTAAAAATAGCACTGATTGCGTGCTATGCTACAGCCAAGTTTCCCTAATTTTCCTCAAGGAAACATTTCCTAATTTGTGGATCAAGAGATTTCTAAGAGACCAGATCTCTTAGGAAAAAAAAAAACCACACATGTAGAGACAGACTGTCTGTCTGACTGAGTAGCAGACAGGCCGTAAGCTCTGATTGCTTTGACACCTTGTCCAATTTTGTGCACTACTGAGTTATCAACAAGGATGAAGTTTACAGATCTTGCTAGCGGCTCCGCAGTGCCCCTTCCTTACAGAGGCATGAAAAACTCTGAACAAGTATATGAGCACACAGGCACTAAAAGCCACATGAAATGAGAGTCATCAGCGATCAACAACCAAAAATCTTGTTCAGTCTTGCAAGTAACGTTTTTGGGCTTCATAACCAGCAGCGAAGCTTAAAAGACTTTCAATTTGAAACATGAAAACTTACACATCATAGAATGCTTTGGGTTGGAAGAGACATTTACAGGTTATCCAGTCCAGCCCCAACTCCTGCAGGAGCAGGGACATCTTTAACCAGACCAGGCTGCTCAGAGCCCCATCAAACCCGAACTTAAATGTTTCCAGGAATGGGGCCTCCACAGAAGCTGAGGACTTTCAGAAGTGGTAGCTGCCCCATCCCTGGAGGGGTTCAAGGCCAGGTTGGATGGAGACTTGAGCAGCCTGGTCCAGTGGGAGGTGTCCCTGCCTATGGCAGGGGTGGGACTGGATGATCTTTAAGGTCTCTTCCAAACCAAACCGGTCTATGATTCTATGACTCCAACTCAACCCTTCTCCAGTAAATGAAGAGGAGATGATAAAGCAAATGCTACTCATCCTCTGCTCAACAAGTTCAGTTACAACTCTTTTTCGGTTTTAATTCCCCAGGAAGTGCTTGTCAGTTTGCTAGATCATGCAAGAAGACCTCAAGTATATGGTCACTAAAACACGTGAAAGATCTTATCTCAGTAAGTTTAATTTTTAGAAGCAGCATGTCCAGTTCCCCCTCCCCTAAGAGTAGGGTGCTCCCCAACCCATCAGGAAAAGCAACGAAGCTGGTGAAGGGGCTGGAGAACAGGCCTTACGAGGAATGGCTGAGAGAGCTCGGGGTGTTTAGCCTGGAGAACAGGAGGCTGAGGGGAGACCTCATTGCTCTCTATAACTACCTGAGGGGAAGTTGTGGAGAGGAGGTTGCTGGGCTCTTCTCCCAAGGGACAGGGGACAGGACAAGAGGGAATGGCCTCAAGCTCTGCCAGGGGAGATTCAGGCTGGACATTAGGAAAAAATTTTTCACAGAAAGGGTCATTGGGCATTGGAATAGGCTGCCCAGGGAGGTGGTTGATTCACCTTCCCTGGAGGCGTTTAAAGGGACAGGTGGACGAGGTGCTGAGGGACATGGTTTAGTGTTTGATAGGAATGGTTGGACTCAATGATCTGGTGGGTCTCTTGCAACCTGGTCGTTCTATGATTCTCTGATTCTATGAAAAGAGACAGCAATTCTACACACTCAGCTTCAGAGTTTCCCCCTTCCAGTCTTGAAAACAAAGTAAACATTTACATAGAGTAAGACTGGAGGAGAAAATACCACACAAGGTCTCTGATTAGGAAGACATGGCAAAACACACTGTAAAGGCAGGATACTTACGTAGAAAATCATCAGACTTGTTATATACAATATACCATCCTTTATCAGCTACTGCCAGGATCGGCTGAATTCTGCTGTTGTGTTTGTAGTGCAATCTGTCAGGAATCTGCTCCTTTTTATACACGGTCATATTGGGATGAGCATTGGCCAGGGCTTCATATACTTCATCCAGTTTGCCTTCAAACAAAGAAAAGAAACAGAACTTAAACACATTGATATCTTTACTGAACCCACCAGCAGTTTAACTGCAACTGAAAGTAGAGGGTAAAATGTACTTCCTCAGAGTTGATAACACCCGTAGGAGCCAGAAGCACGTTGCAAAGGTGCACAGAAGTTACTGGGAGAAATCCAGAGCATCATCTGGCATCAGACCTCAGGCTATTACTAATCATAGGATCATAGAACCAAAGAACAAACAGGTTGGAAGAGACCCAGCGGATCATCGAGTCCAACCATTCCTATCAAACATTAAACCATGTCCCTCAGCACCTTGTCCACCCGTCCCTTACACCCCTCCAGGGAAGGTGAATCAATCGCCTCCCTGAGCAGCCTCTGCCACTGTCCAGTGACCCTTTCTGTTAATTTTTTTTTCCTAATGTCCAGCCTGAACCTCCCTTGGTGGAGCTTGAGGCCATTCCCTCTCATCCTGTCCCCTGTCCCTTGGGAGAAGAGTCCAGCTCCTCTCCACAACCTCCTTTCAGGTAGTTGGAGAGAGCAATCAGGTCTCCCCTCAGCCTCCTCTTCTCCAGCCTAAACACCCCCAGCTCCCTCAGCCGCTCCTCATAAGGCCTGTGAGTACTTATAAGTTACTCATAAGCAGTAAGTGCCTTGCTAATTTTAGGAAAAACACTCATTTCACAGCTATCAGAATGCAAGCTTTCACAAGAACCAGTCAGGATACATTCGGTTATGTCTGGTGGAAAAGAAAGCTAGAACAACGTAAAGCTTGAAATCAAGAAGACAGCTTGAAATCAAGATAGCTCCTAAAGCTATTCATGCGGAAATTTGTGCATTAAGGCCATATTCTGTCTTTCCAGAAGCTTGTTTGTTTCCATGCACCATCTAACACCATCGCATGAGCAGCTAACTGCCTAGAGATAAGCAAAACCAGCTCAGCTTATCTTTCAGCAGAAGCCCCCAAGTCACAGCCCAGATGCCACCAACGCGTGAGGAGGTGTGCAAAGACTTCAGAAGCCTCAACAGCAAAATGCACAGACAAACATATAGAGGGACAGATTGAACTGGAAGAGGAAGATGGTATTTTGGTCTAGAACCATCAGCTGCTCTGCTAACAGCACTACCCACTCCTTTCTCTGCTCTTCTGCTGCATAGAGAGCGAAACCCCTCAGGAGCTTTACTAACGCTACCAAATAAATAGGCGTTTCCCACCCACAGTTTTTGATTTGCTTATTTCTAGTTTTTGAGCTTTTCTTTCCAGTAAAAGTGACTCAACAGTCCGACAGCCGAGTTCACAGTTTGTCTCCGCAGGCCAGTTTCAGTTCTACAAGGTCTGAAGCTCAGGTGGAGGACATCTAATACTGCTAATACTGCCATTTTCACCAGATGAGTGAGGTTTATGCACATCCTGTCAGTATGACTTGTCATTTCTGGCTAGTGCTACCTTCCCAGCTAGCTAAAGTTTACTTTTACAACTCCTTTATGCGGTAATAGAATCATAGAATCATAGAATCACCAGGATGGAAGAGACACAACAGATCATCGAGTCCAACCATTCCTATCAAACACTAAACCATGTCCCTCAGCACCTCATCCACCTGTGCCTTAATCACCTCCAGGGAAGGTGAATCAACCCCGTCCCTGGGCAGCCTATTCCAATGCCCAATGACCTCTTCTGGGAAAAACTTCCTCCTAGTGTCCAGCCTAAATCTCCCCTAGCCGAGCTTGAGGCCATTCCCTCTTGTCCTGTCCCCTGTCCCTTGGGAGAAGAGTCCAGCTCCCTCCTCTCCACAACCTCCTTTCAGGGAGTTGTAGAGAGCAATGAGGTCTCCCCTCAGCCTCCTCTTCTTCAACATCCTGCTCAACCATGTTTGCCTCCACTAGGACAGAGCTCCCAAAGTCAGCTCTTCTGTCCCCACTGAGAAACAGCACCCAGAGACGAGCACCAGAATGTGCTAAGGCAGCAGATAATCTCAGTTCAGACACATTAACATTTTAGTTTGAGGTAGAACCATAGAATCACCAGGTTGGAAGAGACCCACCGGATCATCGAGTCCAACCATTCCTATCAATCATTAAACCATGTCCCTCAGCACCTTGTCCACTCGTCCCTTAAACCCCTCCAGGGAAGGTGAAAGTATTCTTCAAACAAAACATAAAAGACATTTGTTTATGTGTTTAAAGGCCACTTAAGTCTGCAAAATATTCTCCCCACTGGGACATTAAATAAAAGTGTTACCCATGAGTGATGCAAAAAATGCTGTATTTGCACCAAGTAGGTCACAGCTTTTGATGATCAAAAAAAAACCTCCTGAAGGGAGGTTGTGGAGAGGAGGGAGCTGGGCTCTTCTGCCAAGTGACAGTGGGCAGGATGAGAGGGAATGGCCTCAAGCTCCACCAGGGAAGGTTCAGGCTCGACATAAGGAAAAAAGTTTTCACAGAAAGGGTCATTGGGCAGTGGCAGAGACTGCCCAGGGAGGTTATTGACTCGCCTTCCCTGGAGGTGTTTAAGGGACGGGTGGATGAGGTACTGAGGGACATGGTTTAGTGTTTGACAGGAACGGCTGGACTCGATGATCCGGTGGGTCTCTTCCAACTTGGTGATTCTATGAAAATAAGGAGCAGCACCTCTGCATCACTGAAACTAAACACATACCTGACACTTAAGCAGCCCTCCAATTACTGCAAGCAGACATCAGATTTTGTTTGCCACAGTATTCTTGAGCATCATTTTGACAATAAAACATTATGAACATTACTGGCTGGCTGTTCAACTCGATGAGGCGAGAAAACTCAAGTGAACTACAATAGCTGGCAACTAATCAAATAGCCAATACAGGCTTTCTTTTTATCTAAGATCCCCATCTGGTTTCAGTTTACTGTTTGAGTTGGAAATCTAATTCTTCCACTGTGGCTTTAGCATCTTGATGAAAGGCAAGATATGGGACATTAAGTGGTTATCTATCTAGAATGCCACTCATCCTTGATAATGCTGTTAGATTATTTTACTTCTCATAAGGACTAAAGGATATTTGGCAATATTAGTCAAAACCTGGTAGATCCACTCACTTTTGATTCTATGATTCTATGATTCTTTTCATTTCAGAAAGTTGATCTGGGCTGAGGAACATGGTTTAGTGTTTGATAGGAATGGTTGGACTCGATGATCCGGTGGGTCTCTTCCAACCTGATGATTCTATGATTCTACTCCTTGCTTAGGGCTGATGTCCTACCACTTAAGTTAAAGAGAAGTCTATAAAGCTTAAACACTAAACTATTTATTTCAGAGAATTTTAGTTGCAGCTCCTACCTTCTTTTGGCAAAATAGTCACTGCAGGAGAGTGCTCGATGATGGTGTAGAGCTCTCTGTTCACATACCGATCGAGCTCGATGAGCCTTTCCGAGGAGCACTGTAACATTCCATGATCGCTCGTGACTATGACATTTATCTCACCCCACAGCTTCGCTTTCTTCAGTTCAGACATAAGGTATCCCAGCTTTTTGTCAACATCACTAATTATTGGTCCCATGAGTGGGTTTTCTGGCCCCAGAATGTGGCCCATCTCGTCAGGCTGTTCCCAATAGAGGAGACCGAAGTTTATGGGTTCTTCTGATGTAAACCAGTTGATAAGCCTAGCGACTCTATCTTCAAAGGAAACAGATTCGTTGTAGGGCATATAATATGTAGGAAAGACTCCGTGTATTTTCACATCTGTTCCAGGCCACATTGCTGCTCCAGTTTTATGTCCTTCCCTCTGGTTCGTGATCCATATTGGGGTGGCTTCTTCCCAGAACTTGGAGTTGTAAATATCCATGGTGTTCATCGAGAAAGTTTCATTCAGGATAGGATCATACATCTCATTAGCAACTATGCCGTGGCTTTCTGCGTAAAGCCCAGTCACCAGCGTGTAATGATTAGGATACGTTACTGTTATAAACACGTTCGTGACCTGTTTGACGTGAACACCACTCTCCATGGCACGGTGGAAATTGGGAGTTGGGACTTTATAGATGTAATCCCACCGGAATCCATCAAAAGATACCAGCAACACTCGGGACGGGGCTGGCTGGAGAGACAGAGTGCTGGGGAGGCACGGTAAGAGAATTGCCAGGACTTTCCAGTAACAGTTCATGGCTATTCTGGCAGGAATCCTTTCCCTCTTCTGAGGCAACATGGCACCTGTTGAACAGAGACAGATTTCAGAGAATCATAGAATAACCAGGTTGGAAGAGACTCATCGGATCATTGAGTCCAACCATTCCCATGAATCACTAACCCATGTCACTCAGCACCTCGTCCACTCGTCCCTTAAACCCCTCCAGGGAAAATGAGTCAACCACCTCCCTGGGCAGCCTCTCCCACTGCCCAATGACCCCTTCTGTGAAATTTTTTTTTCCTAATGTCCAGTCTAAACCTCCCCTGGTGAAGCTTGAGGCCATTCCCTCTCATCCTGTCCCCTGTCCCTTGGGAGAAGAGCCCAGCTCCCTCCTCTCCACAGCCTCCTTTCAGGTAGTTATAGAGAACAGTGAGATGACACAGAACTTTGTATTGGGCTGCATTCCCCTGCCCCAATTTCCCTTCCCAAACACTTCCTTGTTCAAAACTCAGTTACCCAACTCGAAGTGAAGTTCCCTGTATGAACGCTCGCACGGGATTTTCCTGTCTGTAATTGACCTAAAATCCCGTGCTATTATTGCCCACTTCTTGCGCAACAGCATCATTTGAGCAGCAGATGAGACACTGTTCAATCCAGCTCTGCCTGTGGACTGCACGACACTCAACACAATTCCCCTTTTTAAATAAATAAAGATTTTCCTAAGTCTCTCTTACACTCATCTTCAGTGAACATACTGTGAGCACACATTCATGGACCAGGTCCTCTCCAAACACTCAGTCCCACACTGGTCTGGTCTTCAGTAGACTGAGCAGACATCCACAGATCAGGCTCTCCCCAGACACTCTGTGCTCACCCCCTGACCTCTGTCCCCTCAGCCACTCAACCACCACACTCAATTAGTCTATTAATTGCGTATTTTTAACAAATAAGACATTTTCCCAAGTCTCTCCTGTACTGGGTTTCCATGGACACACTCCGGGCACATGTTTATGGACCCAGCTCCCCCCAAACACTCAGCCCCACACTCTATTTCTCCATTTACTCTCTATTTTTACAAATACACAGTTTCCCAAGGCTCTCCTGGTCTCCCTGGATGTGCTCTGAGCACAACATTGGGACCATGCAATACCCACACACTCACCCCCACACTCACTCTCTCCATTAATTATGTATTTTTAACAAATAAAGGGTTTTTCAAGGCTTTTCTGTATTGGTTTCCCTGGACACACTCTAATCACACATTTATGGACTCAGCTCTCCCCACACAATCACCTCCACACTCTATTTCTCCTTTAACTACATATTTTTAACAAATAAAGGGCTTTCCAAGTCTCTCTCTGGTCTGATCTGCACTGTACATGGTCTTAACACAAATTCACAGACCAGGCTCTCCGCACACACTCTGTGCTCAACCCCTGACCTCTGTCCCCTCAGCCACTCAAACACCACACCCAATTACTCCTTTAATTACATATTTTTAACAAATAAAGGAGTTTTTCCAAGTCTCTCCTGTACTGGTTTCTCTGGACACATTCTGAGCACACATTTATGGACCCAGCTCCCCCCAAGCACTCAGCCCCACGCTCTATTTCTCCATTTACTCTCTATTTATACAAATACACAGTTTCCCAAGGCTCTCCTGGTCTCCCTGGATGTGCTCTGAACACAACATTGGGACCAGGCAATACCCACACACTCACCCCCACACTCTCTCTCTCTCCATTAATTATGTATTTTTAACAAACAAAGGGTTTTTCAAGGCTTTCCTGTACTGGTTTCCCTGGACACACTCTAATCACACCTTTATGAACCCGTGTCTCCCCACACAATCACCTCCACACTCTATTTCTCCTTTAACTACATATTTTTAACAAATAAAGGGCTTTCCAAGTCTCTCCTGGTCTGATCTTCACTGTACATGGTGTGAGCACACATCCACACACCAGATTCTCCACAGACACGCTGTGCACACCCCCTGACCTCTGTCCCTTCAGCCAATCAAACACCACACCCAATTACTCCTTTAATTACATATTTTTAACAAATAAAGGAGTTTTCCCAAGTCTCTCCTGTGCTGGTTTCCATGGACGCACTCTGAGCTCACATTTATGGACCCAGCTCCCCCCAAACACTCAGCCCCACACTCTGTTTCTCCTTTTACTCTGTATTTTTACAAATATTGGGTTTCCCAAGGCTCTCCTCGTCTCCCTGGATGTACTCTGAGCACATCTTTAGGATCATGCACTCCCCACACACTCTATCTCTCCATCAATTATGTATTTTTAACAAATAAAGGGGTTTCCAAGGCTTTTCTGTATTGGTTTCCCTGGACACACTCTAATCACACATTTATGGACTCAGCTCTCCCCACACAATCACCTCCACACCCTATTTCTCCTTTAACTGCATATTTTTAACAAATAAAGGGTTTTTTTCCAAGTCTCTCCTGGTCTGGTCTTCACTGCACATGGTCTGCACACAAATTCATAGACCAGGCTCTCCCCACACACTCAACCCCACACTCAATTTCTCCATTAATTATGCATTTTTAACAAATAAAGGGTTTTTAAAGGCTCTTTTTTACTGGTATCCCTGGATACACTCTGAGCACCCCCTTAGGACCCATGTCTCCCCCCACACCCTCAGCCCCACACGCCATTAATTGCCTATTTTTAATAAATAAAGGTGTTTTTTTTTTAAAGGCCTCTGCCCTACTGGTTTCCCTGGACGCACATATTTACGGCCACAGCTCTCCCCACACTCAATTTCCCCACGAATCCCGCATTTTATAACAAATAACCCCTTTCCCAAGCCTCTCCCGTGCCGGTCTCCTCAGTCATCCCCGGCCAGGCTCTCCCCAAAACCCAAATTCTCCTTGAACTGAGCATTTTTGCCTCAACCTCCCTCTCCCTCACCCTCCCGCCCCACCCCCCACCTCCCCCCCTCAACCCCTTTACCAGCAGCGATAGAGGCGCCGGCTAGAGCGGCCCCGGCGCGCGCCGCGCGGACACGCCCCCTCGGGGAACGCGGCGGGGATTGGTCGTCCGGTCCTGTCAATCACACTAAGGCACCGCCCACTCGGCCGTAGCCACGCCCACTTCTCCACAGCCGCCTCACGAGGAGCTGTCAATCAGCCAGTCAGCGCCTCGCCCAAAAGCCACGCCCCCCTCCTTGAAGGGATAGGCCTGGGACGCTGTCAATCATCCCGTTGGCAACGCCCACCGCGCCAGGCCACGCCCACCTGGGGGTCAAGGGAAGGGAGTAGAGGGTATTGGAGGCACTTGGAGGAGGATGAGGGGAGGATGAGGGAAGGATGAGGGGAGACCTCATCGCAGGTCACTGCTTCATAGAATCATAGAATCATAGAACAACCAGGTTGGAAGAGACCCATCGGATCATCGAGTCCAACCATTCCTATCAAACACTAAACCATGTCCCTCAGCACCTCATCTACCCGTTCCTTAAACACCTCCAGGGAAGGTGAATCAATCAACTTCCTCACACAGGGGAGGGGGAGCAGGTGCTGAGCTCTTCTATCTGGTGACCAAGGACAGGACACAAAAGAATGGCAGGAAGATGCACCAAGGGAGGGTTAGGTTGGACATTAGGAGAAGGTTCTTCCCCCCAGAGGGTGGTGGAGCCCTGGAGCAGCTCCCAGGGAGGCAGTCATGGTGCTGAGCCTGACAATAGAGAGATCTACCTGTCCCTGACAATAGAGGGATCTACCTGTGCCTGACAATAGAGACATCTACCTGTCCCTGACAATAGAGGGATCTACCTGTGTGCACACACGAAGATGTAGCAGTCCAGTTCCCATGTCTCACACTGTCCTGCTGGTCATACAGGCAATATTTAACCTTTCAGTGCCTCAGTCAGCTGGCAAAGGGGATTATTCGGGTCACTGACAGGTAGTTCCAGGCCTGGAGTAAGAGCCCAGGAGCTTCCAGGCTTGGGGACACGCAAAGAGGCAGTGCAGACTCCCAGCACTGGTGTTTTTCCTTAATGAAAAAGCTAAAAAAAGTCATAATCCAGAGGAATTTCTTTTAATATTCAAATAATCTTCACTTGACTGAGTGAGAAATTCTTGGTCTTGTGTGTAGGCTCTCAGGAAACGTGAAAAAAAAGGAATTGCATGAGGAGGAGCGTCTTAAAACCATGGGAAAGGGACTTGAGGCTCACTCCAGAGCCTCAACATCCTTCTTGTGCTGAGGGGCCCACAACTGAACACAGTATTTGAGGAGCAGCCTCACCAGTGCGGAATCCAGAGGGAGAATCACCTCCCTGGACCTGCTGGTCACACCGTTTCTGATCCAAGCAAGGATGCCATTGGCCTTCTTGGCCACCTGGGCACACTGCTTGGGTGCCCTTTAACTTACACTCATTAATTGGGAAAAATAGTCCTCCCATTTGCTGTTTGTTCAGCTTGAACTTTGAATTTTTTTTGAATTTGTTTGGCCTTTCGTCACTCAGATCATGAGGTCTTGGGAACTGCCCCCGCTCCTGCAGTGGCTGGGATGGGTCACTAGAGGGTACAGGTGTATATGGATTTAAGGCTAGAATAGCTAGAAACGATAATATTTCTCAGCTGCTTGAAACTATTACAAAGTGAAGGACACTGAGGTGAAATTCAGCGGTGAAGCTGAACATCCTGGAGCAAAAGTCTTATGAGGAGCAGCTGAAGGACCTGGAACTGTTTAACCCGGAGAAAAGGAGGTTGAGAGGAGAACTCATCCCTCTCTACAACAGGTAGCATTGGGCTGATGGTTGGATTGATTATCTGAGACGTCTTTTCCAACGTCAATGAACCTTTGACAACAAAGCATGGACGAGGAGTTTGCTAATTCCACCAAAATGTTTAATACCATAATAGATTTTCACTGAAGTACAGAGCTAATGTGAATATTTGTACAAAATATGTGGTTAAAAATAGTATTGATTTATAATATATACAGATATGTCACATCTGTGTCAGAAATGCAGACACTTGACTTAAAAGATGAGTAATGTTTTTTAGATCTACAACAACATACATGAAATATTTCTGCAGCTACCCACAGCAGGACAACTTGGCCAAACTGACGTCGAAGGATCCGTCAGTCGTTACCTGTGACGTTCTTTTCTGAACAAGAACTCTGCTCTAAAATGGATTCAAAACATTTACCTTCGTTAACCGAACGGCGAAGAGAACACATCTGTGTGACGCTAATGTAGACACAACTTTCTCGTACGAGATTCGTGACCCATTACAATAATCGGTTAAAACAAAGCTGATTTACTGGTGTATGATAATAGAGAAGTTTAATCCTTTCTGCTGGATACTCTGAGGTGGGTGAGGAAGCCCCTGACTTGGGGACAGCAAAAGAGCTCTTCTTAATCAGCTCTCAGTTATATGGATTTAAATCCTGAAGTCTGTCTTAAGGTCCTGAATGGCTTCATTTTTCACTAACCTGGAGGCTGCTCAGCACTTTAGAGCTTTCCCAGCCTTGATCCAGCAAGATTCTCCCTAACAAACATCCCAGATCCTAAGCTTTGTAGCCACTCCAACAGTACAGGGTCTGGATGAGCTTTAAGGTCCCTTCCAACCCAAACCATCCTATGATTCTACACCCTATGGTTAAAAGACTGCACAGGCTACTCTCACTGTAGCCTCAGAGTCTCTGCGTAGCAACTGAATAAATGGAGAAGAGAGGAAACAAATTAAGGCTCTTTGTTAATGCTCCCTGAGCATTCAGAGCTCTTGCCCTTCCATCCTGAGTGCTGTTGCTCTTCTACCTCTAATGGCAAGTTTCCCTCCCCTCCAAGCCAAGAGGAAATATACTCGACACTTCCAATAGACACGTGGGAAAGAGCTTTTACAGCACGTCCTCCCTTGAAATTTTACCCCCAAATCATAGAATCATAGAACAACCAGGTTGGAAGAGACCCACCGGATCATCAAGTCCAACCATTCCTATCAAACACTAAACCACATCCCTCAGCACCTCGTCCACCCGTCCCTTAAACAGTCCTAAAGACTTCTGTCCAAGACTTCTTAAGCAGATCTCATTTTCAGAATCATGAACAATCACCCTTTGAGAAAGTTACGACTTTTATGCCAGGCACCCAGGGGAAAAACAAAACAAAAAAAAAAAGTCATTCTTTAGATCTGAGTGATTGAAGAGAAGAATTTCACATGACAGGTAATCAGCAAACTCATCTGCTGGTTTCCAGTCTTTTGCAAGATCCAGTACAAAGTGAAGCAAGAGACTACAAACAGTTTCAAATATTGTAATAATCCATGTTAATAGAACGATCTCCCCAGCCTGGATGGGAGCTGGAGGCACCCGTGCTCACTGTTTTTATCCTTTATTACAAAGGCAGAGTCAGAACCACTCTTTTCAAACACACCTCGTCAAACCCACAGCAAACCAAGCTCTCTCCTGGCTCTGTGAAACTACAGCAATTCACGATGGAACATGGAATACGCTTCCAATAAGAGGGCTGCCTTCTCCCTACAAATTCCTATGGAAACGGAGCGTGACCTAGGTCACACATTTAAGCATTTTCAGTTCTACCAGTTAAGAGCACGGGGGGTGTGCTCCACACTGGTCAGTTTATTAATCCATTTTAAGCCTTTAAATGCTGCTTTTCCCAATGCCAATGCAAGCAGAACACAAAAATATTGTTTGCTGTATTTATTTGTCAAACTAAGCTCTGAATTACAGAAGTGTCAAGGTGAGGAATTAGCCAATAGCCTTTGAATACTCCTATAAAATGTGACTAAATGGAATATCTCAGAAGTACGTACAAGACAATGATAATGCTGAGATCTGTCACCCTGCTCAGACTGGAATCGAGCCTGGTGTTCACTCCCTTACTCTGCTGAATGGGAGGGAGGGAGGAAAAAAAGACCAAAATAGAACCTACCTATCCCTCCCACTCAGTTTAGGATCAAATAAATGATAAACAATTTATCCATGGGGCATGTTTTTATAGCATCGTGGAATGGTTTGGGTTGGAAGGGACCTCAAAGCCCATCCAGTGCCACCCCTGCCATGGGGAGGGACGCCTCCCACTGGACCAGGCTGCTCCAAGGCCATAATATAAAGCACTTCATAGTAACTGTCTATAATCTTTGTTAAGTTCCGGGAAGGATGCTCTTGCCATGTTTTCTTGCTGAAAACAGCGTGTTTGAGCACATGTATCAAAGCTGGGAAGGGAGGACTTTACACAGCCTTGTCTTGATTGAAGGATTAGACTCATAGAATCATAGAACAACCAGGTTGGAAGGGACCCATCGGATCTTCTAGTCCAAACATTCCTATCAAATTAGGATTAGGGCCACAGATTTTTTTTTTTTTTTGTTCTTTTCTTCCAAAATACTCTTGCTCTGTGCATCGTCAATGTTTTACATGCTTTTAACTGTACCTCAGAAGCCGTTAAAGTTTTGATTTTGTATCTGAAGGGGTCAGAAAGGACAAGCAGGCAGCGGGAACAGAAACAGCGACTGTTCTCCCCTGATCTCCCTTCATTTCCAAGCAGCAGCAGGAACAAGGTCCACTCAGCAGAGGGCTCCAGGGCATCGTTGTTCGCAGGCTGCTGCTGCTGCTTTGGAAAGGAAATTAAAGGACGTTTTCTCTGTCACTGTGCATCAGAAGCTGCCATGTAACACAAAGATTTCATTCCTATTTTTAGCAGTGCCACACGAGAGAATCTGTTTTAGCGCTGCGGACACCCTGGGAAAAGAGCAAGCCAGAGGGACAGAGCTCACAAAAGAAAACTCCACGGAAGCAGATGGAGCCCTGTCATTAATCACCGAGTCAAAGAGGGCAGTGGCTCTTCCAGAGGGGCGTTTTATGAAATACACCTTTCCTCCATGCCAGGGAAGAACCAGCCCCTACCAAAACACCAGGTGTTTCTTTAAGAATCATAGAATCATAGAATCACCAGGTTGGAAGAGACCCACTGGATCATCGAGTCCAACCATTCCCACCAATCTCTAAACCGTGCAAGAGTCACATATGCTTTCACAAGAGGGACTTAATTCCATAATACCCGAAATATTTTTCTCTGTTGACCCTGTATTGTCCTATAAAGGTGACAGAGAAGCTTTTAGCATGGCTACAAGTGGCTTCTCTTGTGGTTTTTTTTCCCAGTTTGTAGCTGTTTCCATTTCTGTGTTTCGACTGGTGAGCCACGTCCCACTCCCTCCTGGGTGTGCTATGTAGTTTTATAAAGATAAAAAGTATTGACAAAGGGTATTGACAAAGGGTGTTAGTGTTCCATAGGAATGGTTGGACTCAATGATCTGGTGGGTCTCTTCCAACCTGGTTGTTCTATGATTCTATGAATGGATCCTGGTTTTAAATCTGTGAAAACGCACTTTGAGGAAAGAACATTTAAGACTCAATGTTTTAATTTGCAGTATCATTTTACAACATTTCAGGCCATAGATCGGAACCTAGTCTCTCCAAAGTTTGAATCCATAGATACAAGGACTAGATTTGGCCTCCAACACTGCTGCATCTAAGAAAAAAACCCAGAGGATGGATGTGGACTGGAGATCTCTGATAGCTCACATCAGCTGAGGACATGGCTGGTAATTTCTTCCATACAGCATATACAATGAAAGATCTTGGGCATTTGAATCTTACTTTCCCTGTTTATATATATCACTCTAAAACCCATGGACTTTAGCGTTCTCCATGTTCTCCAACAGTGCTGTTACTCCTGAAACAGTGGAGATGCCTCTGGTGGTGTTTCCAATGGGAACATCAGCTTGGAGATGCCCTGGCCCAGGTTGCCCAGAGCAGTGGTGGCTGCTCCATCCCTGGAAATGCTCAAGGCCAGGCTGGATGGGGCTTGGAGCCCCTGATCCAGTGGGAGGTGTCCCCATGGCAGGGGTGGGACTGAATAGACATTGAGGTCCCTTCCAAGCCAAACCATTCTGTGATTCTATGATCCTTATAAACCTAGGGCAGCCAGTGACTCATTATCTTTATTTAAACCAATCCTAAATGCATCACTGAAGAAACCTCTAAGGAGCTAGACAACTTCACACAGATATCACGAGGATACTGAAGCCCCATTTTTATGATCAGTCTCTGCCATATTTAATACGTTTCTATTAGTGTCGCCCACACACGATGACGTCCATAATGCAGTAACAAGCATCACGTTATAGACAGATGCTAAGTAGAGCACTACATCTCAAGAGAAATATTATGGGGCTGTGGTGGTCAGAGAATGAACTATGTGAGAATCATAGAATCACCAGGTTGGAAGAGACCCACTGGATCAGCGAGTCCAACCATTCCTATCAAACACTAAACCATGTCCCTCAGGACCTTGTCTACCTGTGCCTTAAACCCCTCCAGAGAAGGTGACTCAACCTCCTCCCTGAGCAGCCTGTTCCAATGCCCAATGACCCTTTCTGTGAAAAACTTCCTCCTGGTGTCCATCCTGAACCTTCCCTGGTGGAGCTTGAGGCCATTCCCTCTCATCCTGTCCCCTGTCACTTGGGTGAAGAGCCCAGCTCCTTCCTCTCCACAACCTCCTTTCAGGTAGTTATAGAGAGCAATGAGGTCTCCCCTCAGCCTCCTCTTCTCCAGGATAAACACCCCCAGCAATCTCAGCCGCTCCTCATAAGGCCTGTTCTCCAGCCCCTTCACCAGCTTTTATGACAGAAGGTCGTGATTACAGAACCTAAGATGACTTCTCGGATCCTAGAATGACCTTCCAAGATGTATTTACTTCCTTTATTTTACGTAAAGGATTTTATGAGTGGTGGAGTCTCGCTGTGCCACTTTACAGTCCCTTTGGGGAGTCCAGCTGCAGCTAATTCACTCCAAACCCCGACCGCACCTTACACACACGCTCAGTTTTCTGCAGAATTAATTTCCGTGGAACTACTCATGTGCATAAATTAAGCGCATGCTTAAATATATGCAAAATCTGAGCTCAAATGTCTAGAAAACATGTTCTCAAAATGACAAGTACGTGTAAAAAAAAAAAAAAATCGCGGAATCCATCATCGCGGAAGGTCTGCCAGACAGGGAATCCCAAGTCTGTCTGCTCTCAGCCGCGATGACAACACAGAACAAGTTTTGGAACCCGGTGTACACTGCGAGTGAAAGAAACATGCAGGACAGAGTGAAAAAGGGGGGATTCGATTGCATGCAGTCTAATTTCACATGTGAAGTTATGGTCCTGTCTTCTTTGGCCTAAAAAAAAAAATAATAAAAGAAAAGAAAACCAAGAAAAGAACACCAACTAACCTCTCCTCGCCTCCACAAACCCAAACTGCATACAGCTCAAGAAGGGCTTTAAAGCACGGGATACAGGGAGGAAAAAGGTCGGACTATTTGGGATGTGCGATAATTTCTATCGTTTTCAGGGCTATTCGACACACCACTAGGAAAAGCGTTCAGCCAGTCCTTCCCAGAACGTACAGCTACGACAGAGAGCAACGAATCCCATCTTAAATGAGCAGCCGGCTCCTCTTTCTTCCTTACACTCAAAGAGAAGAACCACTTATAGCTTTATGAGAGATAAAATGACAATCACTGTTGATATTCTGGCTCCTTTCTCCTTCGGAGAGACAGAAAGACCCCAGAGCCTCCAGTAAACCGCTGCCTTCTCCCCACAGCCCAGAGAGCTCGGTCTCGCATCCCTGCCACCACCAAAGCAGATTCGGCAGCTCTTGGTGGAACAGGGTGGCTTTCTACTGTTCCTAAAAAATGCTGCAAAGATAGTATTCCGTACAGAAAATTCCAGGGGGGGGTGAAAAGGCCAGCAGATTAAAAACCACACACAACCCCCCCCTTAAAAAAAGAAAAGAGGGGAAGACTGAGGTCTGCTGGGGAACTGAGGAGGGGAGAGGAGCAGGCTGCTTGATGAAGGGCACTAGCAAGTATTTGGGGAGTCTGAATATCAAGCTTGATATCGGCCTAATTGCCCCTCCCCAAACGATCTCTCTGGTTGTGGTGTTTCAGCATGCAAATTACAGCTGTCAAAACATCCTCGGACTGAAACCTTCCCTTCCTTCTTTAGTCTTGATTGGTCCTTTCCAGAAAAAGCTATTAGTTGGTGTGTGATATGGTTACATATGCAAAGATCTTTTTTTCCTAGCCCTTTAATTACATAGGTTGATTACTGAGAAGGGATTGCAATGATTTTTAAATGTCCTGGTGCTGGAAAGGCAATGACTGCCTTCAACAAAACAAAGCAAACAAAACCCAAGAGCTGTGCCGGAGGAGAGAAGCGCTGCTTCTGCCGGAGAGGCTCAGTTAGATACAGGAGGCGGCAGACCAGGACGCCGAGTTTGAATGATTTTGGGCTTTGGAGAATTCTTTGGGTCCTCGTCATCTTCCATGTCGCTGTCGCAGACGTGCACTACCACACTGGGAGTGGACTCTGTTCCTGCGTGCAGCTCGTATTTCTCTCCTGGAAGCAGAGGAAAAAGAGTTTGATCAAAAGGGTCCCGTGTCCAGTTTGGGAATTCCCAACCTAAGAAGGATACGGAACTGTTCCAACAGGTCCAGAGGAGGCCACGAAGATGATGTGATGATCCCTCAGCACCTTGGCCACCCACACCTTAAACCCTTCCAGGGAAGGTGAATCAACCACCTCCCTGGGCAGCCTCTGCCAGTGCCCAATGACCCTTTCTGGGAAATTTTTTTTTCTAATGTCCAGCCTAAACCTCCCCTGGTGGAGCTTGAGGCCATTCCCTCTTGTCCTGTCCCTTGGGAGAAGAGCCCAGCTCCCTCCACTCCACAACCTCCTTTCAGGGAGTTATAGAGAGCGATGTTGTTCAAGAAGAAAGGAAGACACACACAGAAAAAAGCAAAAGGAAGGGCTACCATGGCTCTGCCTGCTGGATTTTTTATTTTGTACTTACTACCTTAGTATTTTTCTGCAAACACCAGCTGCAATTAGAACAAGGTGCGGCTCTATAGAAGTCCCATACTTACTTTCCTCCTGCTCTAAGCTCAGCCATAAAAATGTTTTCTGCAGGTTTAGCCGCAGTTCTGCAGGGATGAATAATTGTGAGCACAGAACCGAGTCTGTGGCTCCTTTCTGTGAGGGCTTCTTTCCTTGAGGGCCACAAATATGATCTGGGGGCTGGAGCACCTCTGCTCTGAGGACAGGCTGAGAGAGTTGGGGCTGTTCAGCCTGGAGAAGAGAAGCCTCAGGGGAGACCTTAGAGCAGCTTCTAGTACCTGATGGGGCTCCAGGAAGGCTGGGGAAGGGCTTTTTCCAAGGGTATGGAGTGACAGGACAAGGGGAAAGGGCTTTAAATTGAAAGGGGAAGATTTAGATTAGACATAAGGAAGAAATTCTTCACACTGAGGGTGGGGAGGCCCTGGCCCAGGCTGCCCAGGGAAGCTGTGGCTGCCCCATCCCTGGAGGGGTTCAAGGGCAAGTTGGATGGGGCTTTGAGCAGTCTGGGCCAGTGGGAGGTGTCCCTGCCCATGGCAGGACTGGACTTTAAGGTCCCTTACAGCCTAAACCATTTTTTGATTCCATGAAATACTGGTCAGCAACAAACCTTGAGACTTCATCTTCCTCATTCTGAGGATTCTGCAGGGAACATGCAGTGGTTCTGGAGTAACATTATGAAAAAGAATCCAAGCTACCACATGTCCGTGTGGTCACTGTCAGCCTATTTTAATTTCACCATGGCTTGTGGGTCTTGAGGATGAGCAATAGTCTAAAGGGTTGATCCAGAACAGTTTCTAGTTCTCAGTGCTGCGAATAGGCATTTGTCACTTCTGAAAGACCAAGTTGTCCCATCAAAAATATCACCATGTCTCATCTAATTTTTTCCCCCTTCCAATATGAAGCCATGCCCCCTCATCCTATCACTCCCTGCCCTCGTAAAAAGTCCCTCCCCAGCTTTCCTCTAGCCCCCTTCAGGCACCAGAAGGCTACTAGAAGGCCTCCCTGGAGCCTTCTCTTCTCCAGCCTGAAGTGGTGGTTGGCTCACTCCAAATGATTGCATCCCAGGCAGATCCTGGCAGTGCTGCCTGCCGCAGGATGAAGTGAAACCACAGTCAGTCCTTACATTCAATTCAGTCCTTATCTCAAAGCATTTGTCATTTGCTCTGCTACTATTTCTCTGATACTGCTGTGATGCTCTGATACTGATGAGAAGAGCAATGAAGCTGGTAAAGGGGCTGGAGAACAGGCCTTATGAGGAGCAACAGAGAGAGCTGGGGGTGTTTAGCCTGGAGAAGAGGAGGTTGAGGAGAGACCTTATTGCTTTCCTCTTCCTGAAAGGAGGTTGTAGAGAGGAGGTAGCTGGGCTCTTCTCCCAAGGGACAGGGGACAGGACAAGAGGGAATGGCCTCAAGCTCCACCAGGAGAGATTTAGGCTGGACATCAGGAGGAAGTTTTTCACAGAAAGGGTCATTGGGCATTGGAATAGGTTGCCCAGGGAGGTGGTTGATTCACCTTCCCTGGAGGTGTTTAAGGGATGGGTGGATGAGGTCCTGAGGGACATGGTTTTGTGTTTCATGGGAATGGCTGGACTCAATGATCTGGTGGGTCTCTTCCAACCTGGGGATTCTATGATTCGTATTTTTCTTTATTAGCAACCTTGTGGTAAAGGAATTCAGGGGCAGCAGGTCTGGGACTGTGCTCAAGTGCTATTTGTGCTGACAAATCCTCAGTCCCAGCAAAACTTGGGTGGCTTGTGACTAGAGGACAAGCTGCACTTTTGCCTAAAAACCAGGAGGCAAGTAGTGAATAATGGCTATAAGTCAGGCATCTCGCTGTAAGAAATGTTTTACTGCTGCGATACCATTAATGTTGACATTTAACTGCTCTATTTTTGGCAACCTGTCCTCTGAATACAAATTGAGCAAAGCGTTACAGGTCTTGCTGAGAGGCTAAAATATAAAAAGAGAAATGGCTTGGTTTGCGCTGCATTGAGAAATTATATGGTTTTTCTTTGCCCTTTTTTTTTTTTTTCCCTGCGGGCTCCAGCTAATTTCTCAGCTCTGGGCTGACGTCAATGCTGCCAGCCGGCACCGAAGGCAACGTTGGTCACTGTCAGCTCAGAGAGGCTCCGCAGCGCCGCACACACACAGCGCCAAGCCCTCTCCTCCCGCACCAGCACCACCAAGTCAATCAGATTCACTGCCCTCATAAGAGGTAATAATCCCAGTTCAAATACCATGTTCTTTTACGGCACTGGAATAGGCTGCCCAGGGAGGTGGTTGATTCACTTTCCCTGGAGGGGTTTAAGGGACGGGTGGATGAGGTCCTGAGGGACATGGTTTAGTGTTTGATAGGAATGGTTGGACTCGATGATCCAATGGGTCTCTTCCAACCTGGTTGTTCTATGATTCTATGATTCTAAATCCTTCCCAGAAGGACTCTTGCCGCTGAAAAACAGCAGTGGAAATAAGCACAGACACAAGGGAAAATATTCAGGTGCCTCTGGCACCGCTAAGTGCAACAGCAATTAATGCCACTTTGCAAATCAAAATGTGAAGCATTCATGCATTGGGGGTTTAAGGCATGTGGATATTTCTGAGCAGAATCATCAAATCACAGAATGGGTTGGATTGGAAGGGACCTTAAAGATCATCTGATTCCCCACAACCACCATGGGCAGGGACACCTCCCACTGGCCCAGGCTGCTCCCAGCCCCATCCAACCTGCCCTTGAACCCCTCCAGGGATGGGGCAGCCACAGCTTCCCTGGGCAGCCTGGGCCAGGGCCTCCCTACCCTCACTGTGAAGAATTTCTTCCTTATGTCCAATCTAAATCTTCCCCCTTCCAATTTAAAGCCCTTCCCCCTTGTCCTGTCACTCCATACCCTTGGAAAAAGCCCTTCCCCAGCCTTCCTGGAGCCCCATCAGGTACTAGAAGCTGCTCTAAGGTCTCCCCTGAGGCTTCTCTTCTCCAGGCTGAACAGCCCCAACTCTCTCAGCCTGTCCTCAGAGCAGAGGTGCTCCAGCCCCCAGATCATATTTGTGGCCCTCAAGGAAAGAAGCCCTCACAGAAAGGAGCCACAGACTCGGTTCTGTGCTCACAATTATTCATCCCTGCAGAACTGCGGCTAAACCTGCAGAAAACATTTTTATGGCTGAGCTTAGAGCAGGAGGACAGTAAGTATGGGACTTCTATAGAGCCGCACCTTGTTCTAATTGCAGCTGGTGTTTGCAGAAAAATACTAAGGTAGTAAGTACAAAATAAAAAATCCAGCAGACAGAGCCATGGTAGCCCTTCCTTTTTTCTGTGTGTGTGTTTTTCTTTCCTCTTGAACAACATCGCCCTCTATAACTCCCTGGAAGGAGGTTGTGGAGAGGAGGGAGCTGGGCTCTTCTCCCAAGGGACAGGACAAGAGGGAATGGCCTCAAGCTCCACCAAGGAAGGTTTAGGCTGGATATTAGGAGGAAGGTTTTTCACAGAAAGGATCATTGGGCAGTGGCAGAGGCTGCCCAGGGAGGTGGTTGATTCACCTTCCTTGGAGGTGTTTAAGGGACGGGTGGACGAGGTGTTGAGGGGCATGGTTTAGTGTTTGATAGGAATGGTTGGACTCAGTGATCCGGTGGGTCTCTTCCAACCTCCTTTAAGGTAGTTGTAGAAGGAAGAGCACAAAAGCAAATGATGATATTTCAGAACTAAGAGGAATATCCTGTGACTTTCTCTTTGTGAAGCGATGATATGACCTTTCAGTGATGCTGCGTCTCTTGTCTAATGAGGCTCTTTTGCCCAGCAAAGAGGATGCTCCTCTAATTAATTAATAATGAAGAAAGAGTAATGACACAGTGCAGCTACCTCATCCCTGATTATGGCTCATGATCCAAGGTTAACTTGTTCAGAGCTGTCCACTCATGTTAAACGTGTCATTAGCATCATAAAAAATACCTTCCACTTACAGTCCCTTCATCCAAGCACTTTATAAATAATGTGGTGCAGATAACAAGCTGTCCCCAGCACGGGTGCATGTTCATGCCAGAAGGGATGCAACAACCCATATGGTTCCCCTACTGCATGGATCTGCCCTACATGAGATGGAAGAGCTGCTCTCAGGAAGCCCATTACTGATGCTGCAGGAGAAGGGCACTCTCCTCTCCTGGCCAGCAGGACAAGGCAGAGGGAAATCAAGATGCCAGTGGCATCTTGGCTTGGGTCAGAAACAGTGTGACCAGCAGGTCCAGGGAGGTTTGTCTCCCTCTGGATTCGGCACTGGTGAGACCGCTCCTCAAATCCTGTGTTCAGTTGTGGGCCCCTCAGCACAAGGAGGATGTTGAGGTTCCGGAGCGAGTCCAGAGAAGAGCAATGAAGCTGGTGAAGGGGCTGGAGAAGAAGAGGAACGGCTGAAAGAGCTGGGGGTGTTTAGCCTGGAGAAGAGAAGGCTGAGGGGAGACCTCATTGTTCCCTATAACTACCTGAAAGGAGGTTGCAGAGAGGAGTGAGCTGGGCTCTTCTCCCAAGTGGCAAGGGACAGGACGAAAAGGAATGGCCTCAAGCTCCACCAGGGGAGGTTCAGGCTGGACATAAGGAAAAAAATTTTCACAGAAAAGGTCATTGGGCATTGGAACAGGCTGCCCAGGGAGGTGATTGATTCACCTTCCCTGGAGTTGTTTAAGGGACGGGTGGACGAAGTGCTGAGGGACATGTTTAGTGTTTGATAGGAATGGTTGGACTCGATGATCCGGTGGGTCTCTTCCAACCCGGCTGTTCTATGATTCTATGTCTGCTTTCTGCAGCCTGCAACTCCTGCTCCCTGCCCCTGGCAAGGGGAGCAAAGGGCAGGAACCACAGAACTGAGCGGAGAGGAAGGACAGAGATGGAAAATTTTATCTATCAGCCATCTGTGTGGCCCTCCACCCCCTTTTAATCCTCTCTGGGAATCACATGAGGTATTTAGCACTTCTTTTAAGTCAGTAAGAACAAATACGAGAAAATTTTGGGCACAGAAAACTTGCAGTGTGAGACCTGGTCTGGACAGGATCCTGCAAGGTGGAGCCAAACCAGGGAGGAGCAGGGCAGGAGCTACACATCCTCCTCAAGAAGGTACAGGAACACCATAACTGGTTCCATAATTGTAGAACAGCTACATCAGAATTGCTCAGAGACAGAAATGAACCCCCACCCTACACCTCCTCTGACCCCTACTCATAGAATCATAGAACAACCAGGTTGGAAGGGACCCATCGGATCATCGAGTCCAACCATTCCTATCAAAGAATATACTCGTTCGCAGCCCCAGCAGCCAAGCGGCATTGACTGCCACGTTGTGTCCCGAGAGGTCTCACCGAGGACCTTTACACGTAACACTTCAGACTGGTGCTTCTCTACTGCGAAAAATGTATTTTACATGACCTGGAGTGTAGCCTGAGGGTGTTCTGGACGTGAAAAGCCTGCTGGAATGTCGATGAGGGACTGGAAAACGAGGAAAGAACCGAAACTGATAGAAATTTGTTTATATGGGCTACTGGAGAGGGTGTCCAGCCTGCACTGCTCTCCAAACAGGGTGAGTGACAGGCAGGGGCTGGTGGAGGCAAGCGGAGGCCAGGGTGGCCACCTGGGCTGCAAGCAAACTGGTATATTTAATATAGCAAAGATCCCTAGCAAGTTAGTCATAGAATCATAGAACAACCAGGTTGGAAGAGACCCACCGGATCATCGAGTCCAACCATTCCTACCAATCTCTAAACCATGTCCCTCAGGACCTCATCCACCTGCACCTTAAATACCTTCAAGGAAGGTGAGTCAACCCCCTCCCTGCGCAGCCTCTGCCAGTGCCTAACGACCCTTTCAGTGAAGAATTTTTTCGTAATGTCCAGCCTGAACCTCCCCTGGTGGAGCTTGAGGCCATTCCCTCTCGTCCTGTCCCCTGTCCCTTGGGAGAAGAGCCCAGCTCCCTCCTCTCCACAACCTCCTTTCAGGGAGTTGGAGAGAGCAATGAGCAATTTTCAATTGTAAACAGGATTTTTTGGGAGCTGATAAGACACAGTTAATTTTTTGTGTGTGTGTGTGTTTCTGACTGCATCTAGCTCGGCCGAGCCGACCGGCGTGATTTGATGTAGAGCAGCATGTTTTACCGCCGCGATACAGAGAAATGAGGTTTGGTGGGATTTGTTTTTCAATGAAATGCTAACCAGAGGAAACGCTATTTTAAACCCGCCGCTGCGGTTCACTAAAATTGATCTCTCGAACGAGGGCTAAAAATAGAAAGCGGAGAGCACACAATGGCTTTTCATATCGCTCCCTGCAGGCTCCTTAAATACAGGGGAATGTGACCTTCACACGAAGCTGTCCCCGAGCGCGGGACGATGAGTGATATTTCACATTTCGCTGCTCCAGAACAGGAATTGATTTATTACCCAGCTTGCTCAGGGATTCGTTTCCATGTTTCCATTTATAATATTGCTGCATCAAAGGGGCGGGAGGGTGGAAAAAGGGAGTTTTTTGGTTTCCTTTTATTCAGCAAAGCATCAATTCTGCAAAGAATAATATGCATTGTAGTATGTAGTGTCACGCCTGGCAGCCTTTTTCTGTGGGCTTTTCTCACGAAGTGGAATAAAACACAGGAATCCCTGATGTTCTCCTGATAAACATTTCCCCCTGGGAGAACTCCTATGTGGAAAAGATTTGAGATGATCCTGTAAACCTTATGAATTACAAGACATCTCTCATCACACCCCAAGCACTTCAGCTCTGGGTTACTGTGTGCGGTTACACGAAAGCCCCAGTGATAAGAGCAACTAGGAGCTGAGCTTGTGGAATGGTTTAGTGTTTGATAGGAATGGTTGGACTTGATGATCCGATGGGTCTCTTCCAACCTGGTTGTTCTATGATTCTATGAATATTGTCAGGCTCGGTGCCTGGGAGCTGTCCCAGGGCTCCACCACCCTCTAGGGGAAGAACCTGCTCCTAAAATCCAACCTAACCCTCCCTTGGTGCATCTTCCTGCCATTCCCTCAGGTCCTGTCCTTGGTCACCAGAGAGAAGAGCTCAGTGCCTGCTCCTCCTCCTCCCCATGTGAAGAACTGGGATGAGGTCCCCCCTCAGCATCCTTCAGGCTGAACAGACTGAAGTGACTTCAGCTGCTACTTGTACAGTTTGCCCTCTAGATCCTTCAGTGGCCTCTTCTGGACGATCTACAGCAGCTTCAGATCCTTTTTCCACTGCAGAACCCAAAACTCCACGCAGCACTCAAGGTGGGACCACTGAGACCTGAAGCTACTGCTTACACCTGAACCTTCTCCCTTTTGTGAACTTTTAACAGATGATGCTTTAACAGCTTTTTAAAGAAAATGATTTGTAAAGATCACTGAACTGAATCCATAGTAATCCTCTCTGCAAAAAGTCTGGTTTCATCAGATGAGTGTTTTCTAAGAGAAAACACTGTTTTGAAAATCCCACCTAGCTTTAATACCTGGGGTCACCTGAAGATGAGAAGACAGAAGGAGGTCTATCTGCATTGTCCACAGACATCTATCCTCCATTAACAGAGGCTAAAACTCATTCCTGCTGCCTACAGTTTTCAACAGAAAACGAGCAGCCTCAGTGCTGCCAGGACTGGGGAAGCGTAGATCTCTCCTGACAAACTTGTTAACAAGAGATTCTCCACTCTGGTGGAGCTGCAGTGCTGCCTTAACATTTGAGGAGGTATTCCACCTGTTGGAATGCAGTACTGAGCATAGAATCATAGAATCACCAGGTCGGAAGAGACCCACTGGATCATCAAGTCCAACCATTCCTATCAAACACTAAACCACGTCCCTCAGCACCTTGTCCACTCATCCCTTAAACCCCTCCAGGGAAGGTGAATCAACCACCTCCCTGGGCAGCCTCTGCCACTGCCCAATGACCCCTTCTGTGAAAAAATTTTTCCTAATGCCCAGCCTGAACTTCCCCTGGCGGAGCTTGAGGCCATTCCCTCTCGTCCTGTCCCCTGTCACTTGGGAGAAGAGCCCAGCTCCCTCCATGCAGATGTGATTTAAAGCAAAAACTCAAGTTCATGGACAATCCCCACCTAAACCGCCAGTTGTATCATAAGTACAAACCCAAGCACAATAAATTATGTAAACAAGCTTTGATCTGCTATCCAATCCAACAACACTGATGAGCTGCAGGTAAGATATAATTTGATATGTGGATATGTTAAAATTCATCCTTAAGCAAAGAGCCAGTTGATGAGCGTCAACTTCAATCCAAAACTTTAATGCAACTTAAAACTTACCTGGTCCGAGCTTTGAAACTGCATAAAGGAGGTCGTAGTTGATGACAGGCGTTGCATCATCTATTGGTTGCCACCCTACGGGTGGGGAGGCTGGAGGTGAGATGAGAAACTGTTTCGCAGGCTGTGGTGGTGCCAAATGAAGCTTGTCTCCATCTGTCTCGGAGGTCTGAATCTTTAAAGCAGAACAAATACATTGTTTAGTAGAGGGTGGGTAAATGAAATGATTGCTCGAGTCATATGCTTTCTAACACCAAATGCCACTCAGGTAGGGTTTCGGCGTCAGCCTCAGCAGAGAAGGCCTGGAGATGAAATGCATCTCAACCTTACAGATGGCTCCTCAACAGTAAATACACCGGGGGGGCTGTAACACAAGCAAAGCGACAATGTTTGTGCTTATTCTATATGCTCTGAAGATAAATGCAAAGCTTTGGTGCTCACAGCTGCTACTTCAGAGACTTTTGAGGCTGGAAAGATATTGTGATCTGTTGGTTTAAACTCCTCAATAAAAGCAGATATTAGACAAGAATCATAGAATCATAGAACAACCAGGTTGGAAGAGACCCATCGGATCATCAAGTCCAACCATAAGAAGCCAGTCACTCCTGCACCACTGTCTGAGCAGTAACATCAGAATGGTTTCTAAAGGTCTGAGTCCTTTAGAATCATAGATTTGTTAGGTTGGAAGAGCTTTTTGATATCATCAACTCTCACAGTACCTGTTTGCTGCTAAATCAGATCCCTAAGCACTTCATAAACCTGTCTTTTAAACCCCTCCAGGGATGGGGACTCCACCATCTACCTGGGTAACCTCTGCCAGTGCTAGAGAACCATTTCCTGATGTCCAAACTTCCCCTGCTGCAACTAAGGCCATTTCTTCTTGACTTAACACATGGGAGAAAAGATCAGCACCCACCTCACCACAACCTCCTTTCAGGTCTCTCCTCAGCCTCCTCTTCTCCAGGCTAAATAGCCCCAGGTCCCTCAGCTGTTCCTCATAACTCTTGTTCTCCAGCCCCTTCCCCAGCTCCGTTTCCTTCTCTGGACTCGCGCGAGCCCCTCAATGTCCTTCTTGGAGTGAGGGGCCCAAAACTGAATCCAGGATTGGAGGTGCAGCCACACCAGTGCTGAGTCCAGGGGCACAATCCCTGCCCTGCTCCCACTAGTTGCACCGTTTCTGATAACAGCCAAGATGCTTATCATCTTTCTTGGCCACCTGGGCACACTGCTGCCTCAAGCCAGCTTTAGCTGAAGTGATAAAGGAATCTATGATGTTCCTTACTGTTGCAACTAGTTGTTTTCATTTTATTTTGATAGGAATGGTTGGACTCGATGATCTGGTGGGTCTCTTCCTACCTGGTGATCCTGTAATTCTATGATTTCCATCTTATTCCCATCTTAAATTATCTAGTTGAAGTCCTGCTTTTTTTCCTGCTATATTTAAGAAGCATCAACATGAATGACTTAAACTACAGCCACAGCTGAGCCAAGTTCACAACCACCTGGGGCCCACAAGCAGCCCCGAGAAAGCACCCTGCTACCCTGGCCTGGCTTTGCAAAGAGACAGTTTGGGTCTCTCAAAGCCGTGAGGAACGGCTGAGAGAGCTGGGGGTGTTTATCCTGGAGAAGAGGAGGTTGAGGGGAGACCTCTTTGCTCTCTACAACTACCTGAAAGGAGGTTGTGGAGAGGAGGGAACTGGGCTCTTCTCCCAAGTGACAGGGGACAGGACGAGAGGGAATGACCTCAAGCTCCGCCAGGGGAGATTTAGGTCGGACATTAGAAAAAAAAAATCATGGAAAGGGTCATTGGGCACTGGCAGAAGCTGCCCAGGGAGGTGGTTGAGTCACTTTCCCTGGAGGTGTTTAAGGGACAGATGAACAAGGTGCTGAGGGACATGGTTTAGATCCAGTGGGTCACTTCCAACCTGGTTTTTCTATGATTCTATGAAATCAGCTTAGATATGGAGACTAATGGCTACTATACACATTTTTCTTATTCTCACGTTATCCCAGGTTTCTGATTAACTTCTTGATAGTCGGTTCAGGTGAAATGATTGTCAGATCTGCTTACCAGCACATTTAAAACCCTTCAGAAGAAAGTCAGAGCCAGAGGCAAGAGGTTAAGGCATATAAACCAGGACTGAGGTAGGCTTTCAACACCTAAATCCATCTGTGAGGTCTTCTGAAATAACCTAACCCATGAAGCATAATGGATTTTTTTACAAGGGTAGTTTCCCATCCTCCTGAGCTTCTGCTTAAGCCTGGGCTCAAAACAGCTCCTAGTCTGACCATGCTCAAACTTTAACTGCCACTTAGGTTTGACTGAGGCCTGCGAATGAGCCTGCCCTTCACCCAAGACCACTCTGCAGTTCAAAGCACACTTAGGTTGTTTATAAGCACCAGTGAGTGTCCCGTGAGCCGCAGCAGCCACAGCAATTCATTAAAATACATTCAGAGGAGGTGATCCCCTTCACAGAATCACAGAATGAGTTGGAAGGGACCCACAAGGCTCACCCAGTCCAACTCCTGTCCCTGCACAGGACACCCCAACATTCACACCATGGGGATGACGCTGTTGGCCAAATGATTCTGGGATATTGTCAGGCTCAGCACCGTGACTGCTTCCCTGGGAGCTGTTCCTGGGCTCCACCACCCTCTGGGGGAAGAACCTGCTCCTAAAATCCAACCTAACCCTCCCTTGGTGCATCTTCCTGCCATTCCCTCAGATCCTTGGTCACCAGAGAGAAGAGCTCAGCGCCTGCTCCTCCTCCTCCCTTTGTGAGGAACCAGTGACCTGCGATGAGTTCTCTCATTCTCCTCTTCTCCAGGCTGCACAGACCAAGCAACTTCAGTTGCTCCTCATACAACTTCTCCTCTAGACCCTTCACCACCTTTGTGGCCTCCTCTGGGTGCTCTCCAGTAGCTTTAGATCCTTTTTATACTGTGGTGCCCCAAACTGCACCCAGCACCCGAGGTGAGGCTGCACCCCTCCCTCGCCCAGCTCGATGCACGTTCTCAACCTCCCTCACCATTCTCTATCTTGGCTGGAGCCTAGAAGCCACCCGGGCTGGGGGAGATCTGGGTTCCCCCTCTCTTGTCCAAGAAAAACCTAACCCCATCTGACACTTGCAACAGAGGGATATAAATCACCTATGTCCCCAGGCTGGGGGCGTTGTTCTCCCTGTACTTTCTTCCTTTTACTTGAACTTCATAAATTCCTTGTAGAAAAGTCACAGCTGTATCCAGTGAGGAGATAAGGCGGGAGGAAGCCTGGCTGTGGCTCAGGGCTGCAGTCAAATAAGTAATTCAGCCCTGCTTTTATTATCAACATATGATACTTTACATTACTGCTTTGTTATGGTTAGTTTAGAGAGTCACCCGCAGGAAACACCCGACGCTGTAAATCACTTCTAAGCTATGTAACTTCTGTGTGTTAAATAAGCAACTCGGGTCCTAAGTGCTCCTTTAAATTTACTGCAGATCCCCCAGGCAGGAGCAACACAAAGATGTTTGAGTGATCTTTTAGCAGAGATTGGCCATGGGAGAAACCTTTATTACTTTTATTCAGTGTTATATTCAGTGCAATATTTCTATCTAGAATCATAGAATCATAGAATCACCAGGTTGGAAGAGACCCATCGGATCATCGAGTCCAACCATTCCTATCAAACACTAAACCATGTCCCTCAGGACCTCATCCACTCGCACCTTAAAAAGTAGACATCAGATTGCGTTACCTGTGCAAAATACAACTTGAGCTTCTTCTCTCTGAACTGTGTTTCATGCAGCTCTATTCTGGCCCGAGCAGCTGATTTGGGGCTACTAAAATTTATCCGCACACGCCTGAAGCTTTTAAAGAGCTGGAATGTCACGCAGTCATCATAGGCACGGAACAAGCCTTCGAATTTCTCCTGTAAACAAAAAAAGAAATAATGCTGAAGATTAACTTTGTGCTCTGTCTCATCGGTCTGTGTCAAAGGATGATCAGAAACCTGATGTCAACTTTTTAACCAGGAGGTTTCAGCCTTTGGGGTGGGTCCCATAGACTAAGAAAGGCTCTGTGAAAAGGCACCACAGAAAACACTGCTCTGGAAGTGCTGAACTCTGCACAACATTTGGGGAAAGGAGTCTTTAAATCGAGAACCCAGAGGCTCTTGAACTTCTTTGAGTTGAGCAAAATTGCGATAGTGAGTTATGAAACGAAGCTGCAAAGGGCACGACGGAAAATACCAGAGAGCTGTGATGTCGTCGGCGTGAAAGCAACCATTGTGCTGAATGACAATGGAGTAGCAGACACAGCCAGGCCCCACTGGAACAGAGCACCGCGTTCACACCAACCCTGCAGGGTCACTTTGTGTTGCACAGTATGCTTTTCTGGCCCTTTTGTCATTTCAGTATTTGTTACTTGAAAATTCCTGTAGCAGCAAAGGGGAAAAAAAAAATGAGATAATCATAGAATCATAGAACAACCAGGTTGGAAGAGACCCACTGGATCATCGAGTCCAACCATTCCTATCAAACACTAAACCATGTCCCTCAGCAACTCGCCCACCCGTCCCTTAAACACCTCCAGGGAAGGCAAATCAACCACCTCCCTGGGCAGCCTATTCCAATGCCCAATGACCCTTTCTGTGAAAAACTTCCTCCTAACGTTCAGCCTGAACCTCCCCTGGCAGAGCTTGAGGCCATTTCCTCTCATCCTGTCCCCTGTCACTTGGGAGAAGAGCTCAGCTCCCTCCTCTCCACAACCTCCTCTCAGGTAGTTGTAGAGAGCAATGAGGTCTCCCCTCAGCCTCCTCTTCTCCAGGCTAAACACCCCCAGCTCTCTCAGCCATTCATCATAAGGCCTGTTCTCCAGCTCCTTCACCAGCTTCGTTGCTCTTCTCTGGACTCGCTCCAGAGCCTCAGTATCCTTCTTGTGCTGAGGGGCCCAGAACTGAACACTGAATAATGGTGTCTGTCCCAAAGACCAGTTCCAGTCTTAATGACGTTTGGCTGTACAGCTCCACGTCCAAAAGCACGTGGCACAAATATGGATATTTTACCATTGAAAAAAAAAAAAAAAGGTTCTGAAATGTGGTGCTTCTCTGGATCTAGGGACGAACAGAAATCCACGGTACGGCAGCAGCCCTGGAGGATCAGACGCTCTCTGCCATCTCTCTGCAATCTCTGTTCACGCAAAGGGTTGGCTCCTCACCACCGAATAAGCCCTTAGTCCTTACTAAGGTTCTGACATGCTTGCACAGGGCTTTTCACTCCCCCAGCCACAGACTCATAAAATGTTAAGGCTGAAAGGGAGCAGCTACCATCATGCCCAACCTTTGTGTTTACTCAGATTTTAGGCTGCTACCGAATTGTTATCTGCTGATGTTGCAAATGAGACAAAGAATCCAGAACTACTCTGAAAAACACATCCTCACGCTGCACCAGGAAGCACTAAGAGCACTGTGGGAGAACCTATGCTCAGCATAACACACGTATTAAAGAGTTAACTAGGAAAACAGAGCTGTTCTGTGGCAAGGAAGACAGGCAGCATCACTTTTATAGAATCACAGAATCACTAGGTTGGAAGAGACCCGTCGGATCATCGAGTCCAACCATTCCTATCAAACACTAAACCATGTCCCTCAGCACCTTGTCTACTCATGCCTTAAACACCTCACTTTCCTACATTCATATTCTGAAGACAGATTTTGTGTTTCTCCTAAAAGCTCCCAATATATTTGATAGGAACGGTTGGACTCGATGATCCGGTGGGTCTCTTCCAACCTGGTGATTCTATGATTCTAAGGAGCGTCAAAGACTGCCGTGGAGGCACCAGATCTCCTTTCATTCGCCGCCAGCTCTGTGGTCTTGTTCCCCACAAGCGATATCCCACCTCTGGGAGCCTTTCAAAGGAACCTCTCTCCCTGTGGTCTATTATCTTTCATGATTTCCATTTCACTCTGCCTGACCTCCCTCACCTCTTCCTCTCACCACAGGAGATACTTCAGAGGAGAAAAGAAAAAAGAGAAATGAGAGCACTCAGTGGTTTGGGTGAGGGAGACTAAAGGCACACAGTCATCCCACAAACAGCGTGACGCTGATAGGTTGGTACAAGCAGGTCTAACGTTCAAATTGTCAACATTTCGCATCCTAGTTATGTTTTTCCTTTTATCTGCTTTGCTTACGTTTTTGCAAAATTCCATTTTCTTGAGCAGAAATCTACATCGAGTGGCATTTGGGTAAAGGTCAGCCAAAAGCAGCAGTCATCTCAGTCCTGTCCTGCTTAGAATGTTGATGCTACAACCTTCACAATGACTGGTGGAACAGGGCTGGGGGAAGGGACAGAAAGGGACAGGCGACCAGCGTTCATATCAAGTAGGACTGACTCAGTGTTCAAAAACACGTGGTACATGTGTATAATCTAAAAAAAAGATGATAATGACTGGAGAGTGCCCAGAGGAGGCTACAAAGGTGGTGAGGGGTCTGGAGGGGAAGTCATATGGGGAGTGCCTGATGTTACTGGGTCTGTGCAGCCTGGAAAAGAGGAGAATGAGTGGAAATCTCATCGCAAGTCACTGCTTTCTCACACAGGGAGGAGGAAGAGCAGGCGCTGAGCTCTTCTCTCTGGTGACCAAGGACAGGACCTGAGGGAATGGCAGGAAGATGCACCAAGGGAGGGTTAGATTGGGCATTAGGAGAAGGTTCTTCCCCCACAGGGTGATGGAGCCCTGGAGCAGCTCCCAGGGAAGCAGTCACGGTGCTGAGCCTGACAATATTCCAGAAGCATTTGGCCAAGCCCCTCATCCCCACGGTGTGAATGTTGGGGTGTCCTGGGCAGGGATAGGAGCTGGACTGGGTGAGCCTTGTGGGTCCCTTCCAACTCATTCTGTGATTCTGCGAACAGGTACTAGTGGCTGAGAGAGCTGGGCAGGGGGCGGTTAGCCTGGAGAAGAGGAGGCTGAGAGAAGACCTCAAGCTTCAGCTTGGACACCAGGAAAAATGTCTTCATGGAAAGGGTTCTCAGGCCCTGGCAGCAACTGCCCAGGGAGGTGGTGGAGTCCCCATCCCTGGAGGGGTCTAAAAGCCAAGTAGATGAGGTGCTCAGGGATCTGGTTTAGTAGTGGAATAGTACAGTTGGGCTTGATTATCTCAGAGGTCTTTTCTAACCACACAATTCTATGATTTTATGAAACCGCGTATGGACTTCTCTGGACACTGGCAAATGTCTATTCATGATGTGACCATTTCTTAGGAAACAGATTCTTCCTCTATAGACATAGCAGTATTTTCGTCTTTTGACCAGTCCTGTGTGCCCACCCTTTGTGCACAGTGTCCATGACACCGTGGAACCCGGTTCTTGGTTAGGGACACTGTGAAAGAAGGGAGGACAGGATTTCACATGTGGGTCTGCAACAGCAAGCGCTAGGAACGTTCTGGACAATACTGAGATGGACTCTCATCAGGCACCAAAAGGGACAGGTGGGGACTTCGCTAAATAAAGCTGATTAAGTCCTGGACGCCAAACATAATGCTGGGAGAACATTAAAGCGCTACAGCCTTTATTCTGCTTACTTTTCAATTTGATACTGGCACAGCTTGAGAGATCCAGCTTTGATTAACCTCCTAAAACAGGCAGGGGGAGGAGGGAAATCAAACCCTCTGTCTGATATTATTACAGGGCCACTGTGGGGACACATCTACAGCACCTCCTGAAACTGCTTCTCTCATTAAAAAGAATCATAGAGTCTTTAGGTTGGAAAAGACCTTTGAGATCATTGAGTCCAACTTGGCCAAACACCCCCAGGTCCCTCAGCGGCTCCTCATAACCCTTGTTCTCCAGCCCCTTCCCCAGCTCCGTTGCCTTCTCTGGATACGCTCCGACCACTCAATGTCCTTCTTGGAGTGAGGAGTCCAAAACTGAACAGGATTCGAGGTGCAGCCTCACCAATGCCGAGACCTGGAGCGCATTTTCTTATACATTCTAATGACCCTGAAAGAATTTTATCCAGATTAGGACAGTCAGCAGATATCAGAAGTCAAAAGACAAAAGCAATGAAGGCATAAGGGTTTCCTGGGAATTAATATCAAGCTGGGAGGAGCCAGGATGGCTCCAGATGCAGCTGAGGGCCATCAACTGCAGTTGGTGATTAATGGCCTCTGCTGGGTCATTATTGTTATCAGAATAATTATCTATATATAATTATATATAATATATATGTTATATCATATATGATTATCATTATTACATCAGAAAGTGCAGAAAAATCCAGCTGTATTGAGTGATTTTGCGCCTGTACTTGGGACATAAAAGAAGTGGAAACAATTGGCAGAAATACAAGTGCCCAGGTGGCCAAGAAGGCCAATGGCATCTTGGCTTGTATCAGAAATGGTGTGACCAGCAGGTCCAGGGAGGTTCTTCTCCTTCTGTACTCAGCACTGGTGAGGTCACTCCTTGAATCCTGTGTTCAGTTCTGGGCCCCTCACCACAAGAAGGATGTTGAGGCTCTGGAGAGAGTCCAGAGAAGTCCCTGAAGTTGGTGAAGGGGCTGGAGAACAGGCCTTATGAGGAGCAGCTGAAAGAGCTGGGGGTGTTTATCCTGGAGAAGAGGAGGCTGAGAGGAGACCTCATTACTCTCTACAACTACCTGAAAGGAGGTTGTGGAGAGGAGGGAACTGGGCTCTTCTCCCAAGTGACAGAGGACAGGACAAGAGGGAATGGTCTCAAGCTCTGCCAGGGGAGGGTCAGGCTGGACATCAGGAGGAAGTTTTTCACAGAAAGGGTCATTGGGCATTGGAATAGGCTGCCCAGGGAGGGGGTTGATTCACCTTCCCTGGAGGTGTTTAAGGTGCAGGTGGACGAGGTGCTGAGGGACATGGTTTAGTGTTTGATAGGAATGGTTGGACTCAATGATCCGGTGGGTCTCTTCCAACCTGGTTGTTCTATGATTCTATGATTCTAAGTTAAAGAAGGTTTCAAACATCAGAGTAACAACCCAGAAACAACCTCCGCGTTACAGCAGCAGCAACAACAGATTTTAAGATTGAATCCAGCTGATTCGTGTGAGGGACTACGGCAAAATATTGACACAACAAGCATTGTAAAACGCGGCCGGCGGAATTAGCAAGTGAATTGGGCTCTATCACTGCACAACCCTTCCAGCTCCGTGCTCCTGTGATTTATTTCCAAACATGTCTCTCGTGAATAGCTCTGCTGCTATTGTGTTGGGGCAGGACTAAAGCCAAGGCCTCATTCCAATCCATGGAAGTCTCTCCGCAGACAGCAGTGAGCTTTGGACCGGAGCCCTAGAACTCCGACACAAATCAACACGTTATTATTCAGCGTGTTTGCGCTCATTATCACCCCTGGTACACATTTGATTTAGGAGACGGCCGTGATTGAAAACTTCAGTCTGATCCTTTTTTCCTAGAGTTTTGTAAGCAAACAAAGCAGCCTTTTCCCCCATTTTCATTTTTCTGTTTGTTTATAGAAAAGAAACGAAGTCACTCGTTGTGTACAATAGGGAATCTGAGGCATAATTCACAACGATGAAACACATAATTTGTTTATTTGGGGTTGTTTATTCTGGAGAAGAGGAGGCTGAGAGAAGACCTCACTGCTCTCTATAACTACCTGAAAGGAGGTTGTGGAGAGGAGGGAGCTGGGCTCTTCTCCCAAGGGACAGGATGAGAGGGAATGGCCTCAAGCTCTGCCAGGGGAGGTTTAGGCTGGACATTAGGAAAAAATTCTTCATGGAAAGGGTCATTGGGCACTGGCAGAGGCTGCCCAGGGAGGGGGTTGAGTCACCTTCCCTGGAGGTGTTTAAGGGACAGGTGGACGAGGTGCTGAGGCACATGGTTTAGTGTTTGATAGGAATGGTTGGACTCGATGATCCAGTGGGTCTCTTTCAACCTGGTTGTTCTATTCTATGATTCTATTCTGTTCTATGATATTTTCTTGAAATGAGTTCTATACCTGGTAGAAATTTTCATGTAAGGAAAACCTAAGTCTCAGCATCCAACATTTTCTGTCTCCACACAACCACACTGTTTGCAGCACTGCGGATCTCATGCGGCAGAAGGAGAAAGATGGAATTTGATAGAACACATAGAGGCTGTGTGCTAAAGAGTCTGGGAAGAACATTCAACCACCAGATTCATTCCCCATTTCCAGCAAAGAGGACGGGCAGAGGGGTTAATTCTAGAGGGGATAAAGAATCATAGAATCACTTGGTGGGAAAAGACCTTTGAGATCATTAAGTCCAACCGTACTTATCCATTACTAAACCAGATCCCTGAGCACCTCATCTACTTGGTTTTCAAAGCCCTCCAGGGATGGAGACTCCACCACCTCCCTGGGCAGCCTCTGCCAGGGCCTGAGAACCCTTTCCATGAAGATACTTCTCCTAATGTCCAATCTGAAGCTGCCCTGGTGCAGCTTGAGGCCATTTCCTCTCGTCTTTTTGCCTGTCAGTAGGAAGAAGAGACCAACACCCACCTTGCTAGAACCTCCTTTTAGCATCTTATTCCAGAGAGAGACTTCGAGACACTACACAGTGTGGTAAAGGCATTTTTAATTCATAAAACCATAGAATCATAGAACAACCACGTCGGAAGGGACCCATCGGATCTTCTAGTCCAACCATTCCTATCAAACACTAAACCATGTCACTCAAGACGTCATCCACCTGTGCCCTAAACACCTCCAGGGAAGGTGAATCAACCACCTCCCTGGGCAACCTATTCCAATGCCCAATGACCCTTTCTGTGAAAAACTTCCTCCTAATCTCCAGCCTAATTCTCCCCTGGTGGAGCTTGAGGCCATTCCCTCTTGTCCTGTCCCCTGTCACTTGGGAGAAGAGCCCAGCTCCCTCCTTTCTACAACCTCCTTTCAGGTAGTTGTAGAGAATAATGAGGTCTCCTCTCAGCCTCCTCTTCTCCAGGCATCATCTCACAAACCCAGTGATGACAAAAAATAGGTAGGAAACTGGGAGAAACTTGCTGGTTGCACCTGCCACTGGGACTGAAGCAATAAGAGCTGCCCCTCACTCCTAGTCCTTCTGCGCGAGGAGACTCCACCAAGGCATGAGAGCTCTGCCATAACACTGCAAACCTCCTGCAGCACAAACCACGACACATTTGCCTCTTGAAAAATCAACTGAACTCAATACTTTTATGGTCAGCTTCGAACTCATCAGCACAACAAAAGGCACAGAGATAATATCTGCCCCAAAGCTTAACGGGAACACAGGCATTCACATCTCGGAAAAGGCTGACAAATGTCAGGGGCAGTGAATTTTGCTGCGTCGTCGCCTTTCTGTTTTTAACCAGCTCACATCCCTGTTTACCTCAATGTGACGCACATTCCTCCTTCTTAGCTCCACTGATCTGGAAACCAAAGGCTCCTTCAAGATGAAATAAATTGTTCCCGTGGCAATGCCAAGGGGGTGATTTAATGCAGTTTGGAGAATTCTCAATTCAATTTCACACCCGACGACTGAGCTAAAAGAAAAATCCACACTTGATGTTTCTTTTTTGTATGAGCACTGCTCTTCTACCCTGTCACCAGCAACAGCTGAAAAGCTCCATATTATGGTTTGGCCTATTACTATCATAGAATTGCTTGGTTGGAAGAGACCTTTAAGATCATCAAGCCCAGAGGTACCTGTCCACTACTAAACCAGCTCCCTGAGCCAATGACTGTTCTGTAGAGACATCATCTTTGTTCTCTGAGAAGCTACTTTTGATTCCTGTCCTGGCTACCATTTTACTGAGGGACATGGTTTAGTGTTTGATAGGAATGGTTGGACTCGATGATCTGGTGGGTCTCTTCCAACCTGATGATTCTATGATTCTATGATTATGCATCGCTGGGTTTTTTTTTTAATCTTGCAATTTATTTGGTGGAGAAAAAAAAAAAAAGCAAGAGGAGGTTTGTGGAGGATTGAATGCAATTTGTGTTTTCCAAAGAGCAGCCTTATGTTTTGGTCTTACAGTGGTAAAGTAATACTCATAACAGAGACATGAATCATAGAATCATAGAATCATAAGGTTGGAGGAGACCCATTGGATCATCGAGTCCAACCATTCCTATCAAACACTAAACCATGTCCCTCAGCACCTCGTCCACCCGTCCCTTAAACACCTCCAGGGAAGGTGAATCAACTACCTCCCTGGGCAGCCTCTGCCAGGGTCCAATGACCCTTGCTGGGAAAAACTTCCCCCTGATGTCCAGCCTAAATCTCCCCTGGTGGAGCTTGAGGCCATTCCCTCTCATCCTATCTCTTGTCATGTGGAAGAAAAGCCCAGTTCCCTCCTCTCCACAACCTCCTCTCAGGGAGTTGTAGAGAACAATGAGGTCTCCCCTCAGCCTCCTCTATTCTAGGATAAACACCCCCAGCTCTCTCAGCCGTTCCTCATAAGGCCTGTTCTCCAGCCCCTTCACCAGCCTTATTGCTCTTCTCTGGACTCACTCCAGAGCCTCAACATCCTTCTTGTGCTGAGGGGCCCACAACTGAACACAGGATTTGAGGAGCAGTCTCACCAGTGCTGAGTACACAGGGAGACAAACCTCCCTGGACCTGCTGGTCACACCTGACCAAAATAAAAGAAGTCTTTTTAGTTTGACTGATTTCAAGAATTCAAACAACAACTGAATAGATTATGTAGGGAATTCCAAGGAACTCTCTGCATTGGATTTAGGAATGTATAAGTACATTTTCTCCATAAAGATGATTAGACATTAGGACGAAATTCCTCATGCTGAGGGTGGGGAGGCCCTGGCCCAGGTTGCCCAGGGAAGCTGTGGCTGCCCCATCCCTGGAGGGGTTCAAGGGCAGGTTGGATGGGGCTTGGAGCCCCTGATCTAGTGGGAGGTGTCCCTGCCCATGGCAGGGGTGGGACTGGATGGGCTTTAAGGTCCCTTCCAACCAAACCATTCTGTGATTCTAATTGCTGCAAACATTTGAGCCCAACAATTAACTGGTAGCACAACGAACAAATTGCTGGGTGCATGTTTAGCCTGTTTCAGTAATTCCTAAAGTTTCTGTTATCTTAATTAAGCAAAGAAACTTGAGGAGTTAAAACATCCTTAATTAGTTTATACCAATAGTTTCAATGACTGTTCCGATAGGGGCAGATCCCTACAGCAAAACAGTTGGTGCTGAGGACTCTCTGCCCATCAGTAGCTGGAGCATATCAGGAAAGCTCCTGGAGTGCATCTTCTCTATTAATTTCATCTGAAAGTTATCCAGTTAATGAACTCTCCTGTGTTGTGAACGAAAAGCACAGTTAATCAAGATCAACAAGATTGTTACCTCATGAGAATCCCCATCTCCGACTAAAGAAGCTCATGTAGCCACAAGGCAGCATCTCTCATACAAACAGTGGAAAAGCTAAAAAACCTCCAAAATGAAGTGCTAGGGACAATAATAAGTAAGGGCCTGGTAGTCAAAATTGTGCAAGATGCTAGGATTAAAGTTCTTGGGCACCTTGATCCAGTGGGATGTCCCTGCTCATGGCCTTGGCATGGAACTCGATGATCTTTAAGGTCCCTTCCAAGCCAAACTATTCTACGATTCTTCATTATGAGAAGCTGCATTAAAAAGATTCATACCGACTGTATGAACTTCAGGACTGTAAGAAAAGCTATGTAAATACCCGTTTTATGACACTGCTTTTCATTGCTCTTTGACAATTTAAGTTTCATCTCCTCAGCTCTCAGGTATGACCTTCTCCTCTCCTGTGTGGGGACACTGGGGTGAGGACTTGCTTCTAGTCACAATGTCCACTTATGGGCAACCATGAGAGTAAAAACCAGCGTTTCCATCACACGTTCATGAGCTCCTGACTTCTACAAAGCCCAGGCGGAGCATCTAGAAGGATCAGCTGCTTCAAAATCTGTCACTGAGCCTGCTGAAGCATCAGGGGACACCTCAGTGACACAGAATCGGGACCTCAGCGAACGGAATGCTAAACGCGAGAATGAAATAGAATAAAAAGAACCCTAAGAGCTGAGAATCTTTGTTTTATTTATACACTTGGAGATGTAATGTTGTAAAACAACCATAAAATACATACTGTGCATTCCCTGTCTTTGTCAACCCAGTTAAGCTAGAAAAATAAACAAGACAAAAAGCCCTGGGACCGTTTAAACAAATGAAATGCTTGCCTTGCCTAGTCCTGATTTACTATTTTGCCTACAGTGACCAACATTTATAGCATTTCAGCTGTTTCTCATCATCACTGAGAATGATTTTTCCCTTCTCTCTCCCCCAGCTGCACTGAGATGACTAAAAATACAGTCTCAGCGTCTCTGGATTTAGAAAGGACACAGACAACTTTGAATGTGATTATTAAAAAAAAGAACAGGCAAAAGAGTGGAAGAAAATTTAATCTCGTGCTCTTCCATAAACGTTATTTATGGGAAAAAGGCACAAGGGGAAACAACTGACCCACCAAAGCACGTCCTCAGAAGTTTAGCAATAATTCTCTGCTAAAATGCGCCTTCAAACCCAAAGGAAAACAGTCACAGAATCACTTCTTGAGCTCTGCCTGGGGAGGTTCAGGCTGGACACCAGAGAAAACATATTCATGGAAAGAGTCACTGGGCACTGGAACAAGGTGCCCAGGGAGGGGTTGAGTCACCTTCCCTGGAGGGGTTTAAGGGACAGGTGGATGAGATGCTAAGGGACACGGGTTAGTGTTTGATAAGAACAGTTGGACTCGATGATCTGTGGGTCTTTTCCAACCTAGTGATTCTGTGAGATCACCGAGTCCAACCATCCCTGTCCACTACTACACCAGGTCCCTGAGCACCTCATCTCCCCGTCTTTTAAACCTCTCCAGGGATGGGGTCTCCACCACCTGCCTTTCTTCTCATCACCACAGCCCACACCTTGCTTAGACTCTTTGACAGTTTGTAATTAGGCTCTGCAAAGGGACCTAAACAGGCTGGATCCATGGGCTGAGTCTAATGGGATGAGGTTTAACACAGCCAAATGGCAGGTGTTGCACTCGGGGCACAACAACCCTATGCAGAGCTATAGACTGGGAGAAGCCTGGCTGGAAAACTGCCTGGAGGAGAGGGACCTGGGGGGGTTGGTCGACAGCGACTGAACATGAGCCAGCAGTGTGCCCAGGTGGCCAAGAAGGCCAATGGCAGCTTGGCTTGGATCAGAAATGGTGTGACCAGCAGGGCCAGGGAGGTGATTCTCCCTCTGGACTTGGCACTGGTGAGGCCGCTCCTTGAATCCTGTGTTCAGTTGTGGGCCCCTCAGCACAAGAAGGATGTTGAGGCTCTGGAGTGAGTCCAGAGAAGAGCAACAAAGCTGGGGAAGGGGCTGGAGAACAGGCCCTAGGAGGAATGGTTGAGAGAGCTGGGGGTGTTCATCCTGGAGAAGAGGAGGCTGAGGGGAGACCTCATTGCTCTCTACAACTACCTGAAAGGAGGTTGTGGAGAGGAGGGAGCTGGGCTCTTCTCCCTAGTGACAGGGGACAGGACAAGGGGAATGGTCTCAAGCTCCACCAGGGGAAATTTAAGCTAGAGATTAGGAGGAAGATTTTTACACAGAGGATCACTGGGCATTGGAATAGGCTGCCCAGGGAGGTGGTTGATTCACCTTCCCTGGAGGTGTTTAAGGGACGGGTAGATGAGGTCCTGAGGGGCATGGTTTAGTGTTTGATGGGAATGGTTGGACTTGATGATCCGATGGGTCTCTTCCAACCTGGTTGTTCTATGATAATTCTTGCCGGTCTGTCTCAACCATCTGTCACTCACCGTCCTACACTTTGCATTGACTTTGCAAATGACTCGAGCAGGTCTGCTTTCTGTGTACGTTCAAACAGCTCCGAGAAGCTGCAGCCTCCAGGATTGTAGTCTCTGTACAATAAAGAATTCAAGGACATGACTACGCTATCTCCAGTCGAGCCAGCGAATAGACCCTGCAGCAAACCTAAATAAATCACAGGTGAAGAGCACTTCAAACTTGAAGGTACACAGAGAAGTATCAGAAATAAACATGTAAGGAAGAGGAAAAAAAGAAAACAAGGAAGAAAAGTCACTCTTGGGCTGGAAGAGAGCAGAGGTGTAGACAGCAGAAACTTTCATAGAAAAACCAACAAGCAGGTTGGAAGAGACCCACCAGATCATCAAGTCCAACTCTTCCTATCGAACACTAAGCCATGTCCCTCAGCATCTAAAGCAGCATGGCCAGAGAGAAGAGAAGGCTCCAAGAAGACCTTAGAGCAGCTTCCAGGACTGGAAGGGACTCCAGGAAATTTGAGGAGTGTTTTTTTGCAAAGGGCTGGATTGATGGGATGAGGGGGAACGGCTCTAAATTGGAAGGGAAAAGATTTAGATTAGATATTAGGAAGAAATTCTTCATGATGGGGAACAGGTTGCCCAGGGAAGCTGTGGCTGCCCCATCCCTGGAGGGGTTCAAGGTCAGGCTGGATGGGGCTTGGAGCCCCTGATCCAGTGGGAGGTGTCCCTGCTCACAGCAGAGGGTGGAACTGGATGGGCTTTGAGGTCCCTTCCAACCCAAACCATCCTATGATTCTCCCACAGTCACTGATTTGGTGTCCACAGAGGAACATAGATGAGCTGTTATCTCCTGGGTATAACTGATCATGATATTGTTATCTCTCTGAAAAGTTTACCAGTCAGTTTGGTTTTGCAGATCATGCCAGAAAACGGATGGAATGCAACTGCATAAACAGAGTTGATTGACTTCATGCTTTTTCTCTACTGTCACTGTAGCACCCGATTCAGCGTTGTCCTACAAAAATGAAGACGCTTTCCAGTTTAAATAGACTGCAGCCAAAAAAAAGATGTGCTTGAAATATTTTTACCCTTCTACAGACTATTTTCTCCCCCATCAGAGGTCACAGTCTCTACAGGATGCCAGGATCCCAAGCTGCACAGATGCTGAAATATTGAAGAATCACAGAATCATAGAATCGTTTGGTTGAAAAAAGACCTCTGAGACCACTGAGTCCAGCCATACCTGCCTGCTGCTAAATCAGATCCCTGAGCAAGCTTTTAAACCCTTCCGGAGATGGGGACTCCACCATCTAACAGACTTATAAGGAATGGTTGAGAGAGCTGGAGGTGTTCATCCTGGAGAAGAGAAGACTGAGAGGAGACCTCATTACTCTCTACAACTACCTGAAAGGAGGTTGTGGAGAGGAGGGTGATGGCCTCTTCTCCCAAGGGACAGGGGACAGGATGAGAGGGAATGGCCTTAAGGTCCACCAGGGGAGGTTCAGGCTGGACATTAGGAAAAAGTTTTTCACAGAAAGGGTCGTTAAGCATTGGAACAGGCTGCCCAGGGAGGAAGTTGATTCACCTTCCCTGGAAGGGTTTAAGGTGTCGGTGGACGAGGTGCTGAGGGACATGGTTTAGTGTTTGATAGGAATGGTTGGATTCGATGATCCAACCATGTCTCTTCCAACCTAGTTGTTCTATGATCTCCCTGGACAACCTCCCCCTGCCCTGGAGTTAGGGAGGTGACAGACCCGGGCTCTGCATCAAGTCCATGAGGGCAGAACAAGAAGCAATGGTTTCCATCTGCCTTGACAGCCGCCAGCGCTGTCTGCTTCGTGACAGGAAACAACAAGGGAATTTCAGTCTTACAGTGATATAATTGTTTTATTAGGCAGATGGAAGAAACCCCCGGGGTGAAAAAAAGCAAATATTCCTGACTAAACTGCTCCCATGCCACTTCTCAACCAACTGGATAATTTCCAGTTGGCACAGATTTTGTTTAGAAACAAAAAGTAGACTAATCCTATCTTACAGCTAAAACCAGCACTGCTCTTCAGCAAAAATCATTTTCATTTCCTGATGTGAAAGTTGCATCAGTGACAGTGTGATATCAAAAGGACACTGGACTGACGTGATGAAACTGAAGCTGCTCTTAGAATCATAGAACAACAAGGTTGGAAGAGACCCATCGGATCATCGAGTCCAACCATTCCTATCAAACACTAAACCATGTCCCTCAGCACCTCATCTACCCATCCCTTAAATCCCTCCAGGGAAGGTGAATCAACCACCAAACTGGGCAGCCTGTTCCAGTGCCCAATGACCCTTTCTGTGAAAAACTTTCTCCTGATGTCCAGCCTAAATCTCCCCTGGCAGAGCTTGAGGCCATTCCCTCTTGCCACAAGAACAGTTTCCACTTTTCTATTTCAAACTGTTTACTTACTCAGTACAGGACGCTAAGAGTCAATTAACAAATTATCAACTTAAATTGAACAAGTTAGAACGGTTTGGGTTGGAAGGGACCTCAAACACCATCCAGTTCCAATCCCCTACCACGGGCAGGGACACCTCCCACTGGATCAGGCTGCTCCCCTTGTCCTGTCACTCCAGATCTTTGGAAAAAGTCCCTCCCCAGCTTTCCTGGAGCCCTTTCAGGCAGAGGAAGCTACTCTAAGCTCTCCCTAGAGCCTTCTCCTCTCCAGGCTGAACATCCCCATCTCGCTCAGCCTGTCCTCAGAGCAGAGGTGCTCCAGCCCTCTCATCTTCATGGCCTCCTCAGGACTAGTTCCAACAGCTCCATCTTAGGTTGGGGATTCCACAACTGGACACAGGACTCCAGACGGGGTCTCATGAGAGCGGAGCAGAGGGGCAGGATCCCCTCCCTCCCTGCTGCCTGCGCTGCTTTGGATGCAGCCCAGGACATGGTTGGTTCCTGGGCTGCAAGCGTACGTTGCTGGCTCATGTTGAATCATAGAATCATAGAATCACCAGGTTGGAAGAGACCTACTGGATCATCGAGTCCTACCATTCCCACCAATCTCTTCAGTGCAGTCCACAGACTCTTTCTGAGGGGCATTTAAGTAAGAAACACAGTGGATCTAGATTTGCTACATAAAAGCCTCCAATTTGACAGAAAACACTTAGAGGAAAATAAATCAGAAAAGGTTGAAAGCGAGGCTGCCCTCCTACAGGTAAGCGGTCTAAAAATAGAGTAGGTCAATATATACTAATCTGCAGCTATTATCAACCACATACTTTATTTTACACAGCTTCACACACTCCTATTAGTTATCATCATTGGGCATTGGAATAGGCTGCCCAGGGAGGTGGTTGATTCCCCTTCCCTGGAGGTGTTTAAGGCACAGGTGGATGAGGTCTTGAGGGATTTGGTTTAGTGTTTGATAGGAATGGTTGGACTAGAAGATCCGATGGGTCCCTTCCAACCTGGTTGTTCTATGATTCTACAATTACCACAGTATCCAAGACATTTTAAGCCTTTTCTTTAAGTCCATCTGCTCTGCTTCACTATGAAGCCATTTAAACTATAAAACTATACAAATGTTAAAGCTTAAGCAGAAATTTCAGTGAACACTAGGCCTATGACATTCAAATTCATTCTGTATTGTTTAATAGGACACAGTATGCAGTGAGGAACCTCCTGCTTCAGGACAGCTGCTTCAAGCCAAGCAGATGTTTTTATTCAGCACTACTTAGTGACACCAAGCTCCTTCTCCTACCCCAAGAGATATTACACTCTAGGAGAATCATAGAATCACCAGGTTGGAAGAGACCCAAGGGATCATCAAGTCCAACCATTCCTATCAAACACTAACTCATGTCCCTCAGCATCTCGTCCACTCATCCCTTAAACACCTCCAGGGAAGGTGAATCAACCACCTCCCTGGGCAGCCTCTGCCACTGCCCAATGACCCTTTCAGTGAAGAATTTTTAACTAATGTCCAGATTGAATCTCCCCTGGCGGAGCTTGAGGCCATTCCCTCTTGTCCTGTCCCCTGTCCCTTGGGAGAAGAGCCCAGCTCCCTGGAGTTAATATTGTGGGCAGGTAGCTTAAATCACGATGGTTTCCCCAACAGTTTCAGTCAACTTATCTGCTACAAAAGCAAGAAACACATATTAGAAGGCTCTGGGGACACCTTACAGCTGCCTTCCAGTACCTGGAGGGGTTCCAGGAAAGCTGAGGAGGGACTTTTATCAAGAGCCTGGAGTGATGGGATGAAGGGGAATGGCTCTCAACTGGAAGGGGGAAGATTTAGAATAGACATTAGGAAGAAATTCTTCATGCTGAGGGTGAGGAGGCCCTGGAACAGGTTGCCCAGAGATGCTGTGGCTGCCCCATCCCTGGAGGGGTTCAAGGGCAGGTTGGATGGGGCTTGGAGCCCCTGATCCAGTGGGAGGTGTCCCTGCCCACGGCAGGGGTGGAACTGGATGGGCTTTGACGTCCCTTCCAACCCAAACCGTTTTATTCTTCTATGGTATCTAACCATCTTTCCTCTCTTTATTTTCCATTTACTTTATAGAATCAGACAAAAATGCATGCACATCCCAAACCTCTAAAAGTTTCCGTATGCCAGTGATTTACTTCTGTCTAGCATAAGCAGCAGACTTATCACTGTTGTGCCCAGCATTTGGCTTCGCTCCCAACCTGTCGTGATTAATACGAGTTGTTTTTAGTTCAGTGATTCTCAGATTATGGTTCCAGGCCTGGCAGTCGCCTGCGGAAAGCTGGCTGGTCGCAAAGCGCTGGAATTGCTCTGATATAATCAGCTGTTTCTAAAGATAAAGGTATTACCTTTCACACTTCAGTAGTTTTCTTCTTAGGGTCTCTAGGCAAGATAGCAACATGAAATTGCATTTTTAGGCAAAAAACGTGCATCTGGACAGCGTGATCAGCCGAAAGAGACAAAATGCACACCAGCAGTATCAAGAACAAACTGACCAATGGCCACATTGATGTAGAATCCAAGAAAATGGATAAAGATAAGGATGTTCATTAAAGATAAGGATGTTTGATAGGAACGGTTGGACTCGATGATTCGATGGGTCTCTTCCAACCTGGTTGTTCTATGATCCTATGACTCTATGTTGAGGCTCTGGAACGAGTCCAGAGAAGAGCAATGAAGCTGGTGAAGGGGCTGGAGAACAGGCCTCATGAGGAACGGCTGAGAGAGCTGGGGGTGTTTATCCTGGAGAAGAGGAGGCTGAGGGGAGACCTCATTGCTCTCTACAACTCCCTGAAAGGAGGTTGTAGAGAGGAGGGAGCTGGGTTCTTCTCCCAAGGGACAGGGGACAGGACGAGAGGGAATGGCCTCAAGCTCCACCAGGGGAGGTTTAGGCTGAAGATTAGGAAAAATTTTTTCCCAGAAAGGGTCACCTCATCCACCTGTCCCTTAAACACCTCCAAGGAAGGTGAATCAACCCCCTCCCTGGGCAACCTCTGCCAGTGCCCAATGACCCTTTCTGTGAAGAATTTTTTCCTGATTAACTTGTTGAACAGCATCAAAGCTTTAGTCAAAATATCCACCATCCACAAGTCCTTTATCTAGTTGCCCCTGTCAGGAACTTGTATTGATTTGACACGATTTACTCTAGAAAACCCCAGACTAATTAATCCCAAAGTTCTTACAAACTTATTTCCCAGAATTCAAGTTCAATAAAACGATCTGTAATTATCCAGGCCTTTCTCCCCCTCCTCCTCCTTTCAAAGACAAATGCTAATTCTTTTTGATATTTCCTTCTTTCTACTTTTTCATAGGAATGGTTGGACTCAATGATCCGGTGGGTCTCTTCCAACCTGGTGATTCTATGATTCTTCCCATCTCCCACCCTCAGCAGTCTCTCCGTATCCTGGAACTCGCAAAGATACTTTTATTACTTTGAAAGATTACTTCAACTCTATCCTAAAGCATCCTTTGGTAGACTTTTATCAGATCCAGCACATTTCAGTAATGTCAATTTACCTTTTTAGCACTTTTTCTCTGCTCTGGCCCCTACCAGGGGTTTGTTTGTCTGTTCCTATTCATTTATCAGATTATCTTTCAAGTTTTTTATAGATTAAGGCACAAAATCAGTCCTACCTGAACCCTCCCTGCATTGTTTGTTGCCTTCTTCCTGTTAATTGATTTGCAAGATGTTTTCCTTTTACTTTTTTGCAGAAATTTCCTTGTCCTCCTTTAAATCCTCTGCTAATTGAAATTCATTTTGCCATTTTGCACACTTGGTTTTTTCTCTTTAGATATAAATCCTTAAACTGCTGTAGAGCAAAAGGAGTATCTGATCTCGCCCTAACAGTCTCTTAATGTATGTCCCATCTGTCCTTCCCATCAGGACAGATAATCTCCATTATGCATTGAAAAGTGCCTCCTTAACGGCTAATTCTCATGCATTTCTCAGTCTATCAGATAATCTTCTTAGGAGACACCATTTAGCAGCTCCAAGAGGTTGCTGAAAATGACTTTTCCCCCCAAAAAATAATTCTCCTTGTTCATCTGAGCTCAGCTTTTCGTTACTTCAAAAGCTTTCTTCAAAATACATCTCCACCAGAAGTACTTGTCATTATTAATTTCTTCCTTAATTGCAAGGATCAGAGCCCAAAACGAAACACAAATCACCTCCATTTGCTGAAAGAAGCATGCCCAGAAGTGTCTTCACAGAAAAGGTTCTCAGGACCTGGCAGAGGCTGCCCAGGGAGGTGGTGGAGTCCCCATCCCTGGAGGAGTTTAAAAGCCAAATAGATGAGGTGCTCGGGCATCATGTTTAGAAGTGGACAGGTATGGTTGGCTTCAATGATCACAGAATCATAGAAGCACCAGGTTGGAAGAGACTCACTGGATCATCGAGTCCAACCATTCCTATCAAACACTAAACCATGTCCCTCAGGAGCTCATCTACCTGTGCCTTAAACACCTCCAGGGAAGGTGAATCAACCACCTCCCTGGGCAGCCTATTCCAATGCCCAATGACCCTTTCTGTGAAAAACTTCCTCCTAATCTCTAGCCTAAATCTCCCCTGGTGGAGTTTGAGGCCATTCCCTCTTGTCCTGTCCCCTGTCCCTTGGGAGAAGAGCCCAGCTCCCTCCTTTCTACAACTTCCTTTCAGGTAGTTGTAGAGAGCAATGAGGTCTCCCCTCAGCCTCCCCTTCTCCAGGATAAACACCCCCAGCTCTCTCAGACGTTCCTCATAAGGTCTGTTCTCCAGCCCCTTCACCAGTTTCCTTGCTCTTCTCTGGACTCGCTCCAGAGCCTCAACATCCTTCTTGTGCTGAGGGGCCCACAACTGAACACAGGATTCGAGGAGCAGCCTCACCAGTGCTGAGTCCAGAGGGAGAATAACCTCCCTGGCCCTGCTGTCACACTGTTTCTGATCCAAGCCAAGATGCCATTGGCCTTCCTGGCTAGCTGGGCACACTGCTGGCTCATGGTCAGTTGCTGTCGACCAACACCCCCAGGTCCCTCTCCTCCTGGCAGCTTTCTAGACAGACTTCTACCAGTCTGTAGCTTTGCAATCTTGTTTAGTAGTGGACAGGTATGGTTGGACTCAAAAGTCTTTTCACAGAATCATAGAATCACCAGGTTGGAAGAGACCCTCTAGTTCGAGTCCAACCATTCAAAGACAAAAGAACAGTAGGTGGCTTTAAACATTTTTGTTACTTTAAGCAAAACCAAGCACTGAAAATATTTGTATTTGATGCTCTGTTTGCCAGTCAAAGCCATCAGAGCAACCACTCAAAGATCTTGAGCAGCGCACAAATAAAACCACATCAGATACGTACTCTTCAACACCAGAAGCTGCTTTCCCCCAATAGAAATGGCAAATGCAGGGATGTCACCCCAAAAAAAGGATCCTACGATGATCTATCATCCCTTACTGCTTTCCCTCCTGTTTGATAATTTCAACTATTTAGAAATTTCTAGTAGCATTTACCACAGTGGACAAAACCAACAGGGGAAAACACACAGTGCCTTCTTACATTCCAGAAGGATGAAACAGAGAAGAATAAAAAAGTGGGGATAAGATATATGAAAAGGCAACACATTTTTTTCCTGAGGGTTTACAGCATCATAGAATAGAATCATAGAACAACCAGGTTGGAAGAGACCCGTCGGATCATCGAGTCCAACCATTCCTATCAAACACTAAACCATGTCCCTCAGTACCTCATCCACCTGCACCTTTAACATCTACAGGGAAGGCAAGTCAACCACCCCCCATGCACATGTAGCTTAGTCTGGTCACATTCAACCACCTTTAAGACATTTAATGATAAAACGTTCTGAGGAGAGAGTTGAAAGGAGGGAGGCAGCAGCCCAGAGTAACCAGAAAGGGATTTGATTACCCGGAGGCAGAATGGAAGCCTTTGGAAGGTGCTTTCAGGGAAGGAGATGAACTTTCAAAATTAATTGACAAGGATGCTGACCTGTATGGTAAAAGCTTTATCGCAAAAACCTGGTTTTGACCAGCAGCTAGTTTCATCTGACATCTTGTGTCAGCTTCTGCTCTCAAAGTCCCTAGTGTTTGATAGGAATGGTTGGACTCGATGATCCAGTGGGTCTCTTCCAACCTGGTTGTTCTATGATTCTATGAGCAGCCTGATCCAGTGGGAGGTGTCCCTTCCCATGGCAGGGGTGGAATTGGATGGGTTTTAAGGTCCCTTCCAACCCAAACCATTCTGTGATTCTATGATTCCGGGAATGCCTCCACCTTTCATAGCCCAGATAAAGATTACTCACTGTAGTATATGAAGCAGACAGATATTTCTGCGAGTGACAAATGAAGCTGAAGGATTTACAGGGTGCAGCTGCCTGCTGATACTGCTCTGAGCACAATAGGTTCATTGTGTTTCTCAGCTCAGCGACTTCCATCAATGGAGAGAGGATTATGTGGTGTTGCAGAACTAGAGGTCCTTCCATGCTGCAGTACATTTTTCCTGCTAAACACGAAGCCATTCCGCAAGACCAAGTCCATCTCTCCATCCAGATGCTCCCATAGCATCAGGCACATTCAGAAGGTAGCAAGTTTGGACTAATTAAGAAAGAAAAATACCCAAACCCATCTAGCAACTAAGCAAACCTCAGTGCTCTCTGGAAAACATCTACAGCCCAAACAGTATTTGAGATTCAACATCTACAGAACTCAGTTATTAAAATCATAGAACAACCAGGTTGGAAGAGACCCATTGGATCATCGAGTCCAACCATAAAATCATAGAACAGTTTGAGTTGGAAGGGACCTTAAAGATTATGTAATTCCATCCTCAGTGCCATGGGTAGGGACACCTCCCAGTGGATCAGGCTGTTCAAAGCTCCATCCAACCTGGCCTTGAACCCCTCCAGGGATGGGGCAGCCACAGCTTCCCTGGAAAACCTGGGTCAGGGCCTCCCCACCCTCAAGCATGAAGAATTTCTTCCTAATGTCTAATCTAAATCTTCCCCCTTCCAATTTAAAGCCATTCCTGTCAATCCAGACCCTTGGAAAAAGTTCCTCCCCAGCTTTCCTGGAGCCCCTACAAGTACTGGAAGCAGGTGTTAATCGAGGGCTATTGGTTCTACCAGACCTGCTCCATTCCAAGCAGGCTTCCTAAGCAGAAAACTTATTTCCTGGTCCCTTAGTTCTCCATCTGCAATTGAAAACACTTGGAGCTTTTTATCTCCACCACCACTTTGAAGTTTTTCAGCAAGTCCAGGAGTACAGAGAAGACAGGCTGCCATGGAGATGCTGCAGCAGCAGCCAGCTCTGCACCAGCCCATCCAGCTGGTCTCCTATCACACGGTTCGCTCTGCGGACACCCGGCAAGGACACCGGAGCCGTTTATTCCATCAGAGCTGCCACAACCAAAGGCTCCTCCTTGATTCAGCACCAACAGAAATACCCAGTGGGAGCTGGTAAATGCATCACAGGAATGCTGACGTTACAAGATGATGATCTGTGCTTTCGGGAACTACCATGAACAAAGCAGAAATCAACCTTAATTCTAGATGGAAAGCACAGCCTGGAGCCAAGCTTGGTGGTTGAATGAGCGCTTTAGAAGCACTGTCAACACGAAAAAAGGTAGAGGGTTTTGCTTTTTGGCTGGAAAAAGAATTAAATGTACAGCCTCCTGTACTGCTGTTAGTGCAGAAGGGCAGCCAAGCTGTGTGCCTCGAGCTAGCAGGGGTTGACGCTCCTCTGCATGATCTACACCACACAGAAGGAAGTCTACTCAACAGCAGAAAGTCAGTAAATGCAGATATTTCCAGGAGGATTACAGTTTTAGCTGAGAACTGACTGGAGCTTTAGCTCTGACAGTGTCTAGACCTTGGCAGCTGGTGTGTTAGCCAAATGTTCCATAAGTGGTGGTACTCATTGAATCACAGAATCATAGAATCACCAGGTTGGAAGAGACCAACCAGATCGAGTCCAACCGTTCCTATCAAACAATAAACCATGTTTCTCAGCACCTCATCCACCTGTCCCTTAAACCCCTCCAGGGAAGGTGAATAAACCCCTTCCCTGGGCAGCCTCTGCCACTGCCCAATGACCCTTACCATGAAATAATTTTTCCTAATGTCCAGCTTGAACCTCCTCTGGCGGAGCTTGAGGTCATTCCCTCTCATCCTATCCCCTGTCACTTGGGAGAGGAGGCCATCACCCTCCTCTCCACAACCTCCTTTCAGGTAGTTGTAGAGAGCAATGAGGTCTCCCCTCAGCCTTCTCTTCCCCAGGCTAAACACCCCCAGCTCTCTCAGCCACTCCTCTTGTTCTCCAGCTGGAGGGGTTCAAGGGCAGGTTGGATGGGGCTTGGAGCCCATGATCCAGAGGGAGGTGTCCCTGTCCATGGCAGGGGATTTGGAACTGCACGGGCTCTGTGGTCCCTTCCAACCCAAACCGTTCTGTGATCAAAAGCCATGTGTATCTATTTCTCCTGCAGATTTTCAGGGTATTTTTGGCAGTCACGCTGCTGTTTGGTTTCCTCCTTACAGCCTCAGTCTGTGGAGTCTTGTGACTGTGCAACAGCCTCTTCCCACAAATGACACTCACGTGGCTAAGAACTTGAAGAAAGAAACCCTGAAACTGCCCCAACAAGTCATGATTTCTGCCACTGGGCAGCTGGCAGCACCCAGAGGAGCACCAACGCTCCTCCCTTTTTCTACAGTTTTCTTCACTTGACTTGAATCTTAGAACACTTCAAACTTTAAATGCCAGAACCTCTCTGTGAATGAGCTGCTTGTGCAAATACAGAACTAAAGCAGAAAGCAAGAAACACAAGAACCCAGCAAGCTTTGGCCCTCTAGAACCCAGAAGATCTGATACAATATTCATAGAATCATAGCTTGGGTTGGAAGGGACTTTAAAGAGCATCCATTTCATAGAATCACAGAACAACCAGGTTGGAAGAGACCCACTGGACATAGAGTCCAACCATTCCTATCAAACACTAAACTATGCCCCTTTCCAGCCCCACTTCCACTTGACGAGGTTTATCAAAGCCCCATCCAACCTGACCCTGAACACCTCCAGGGATGAAGTACACACGGTTTCTCTGGGCAACCTGGGCCAGGGCTTCCCCACCTCGTCCTATCCCTGATCAAGAGCCCCTCCCCAGCTTTCCTGGAGCCCCTTTCAGTGCTGGAAGCTGCCCTAAGGCCTCCCCAAAGCCTTCTCTTCACCAGGATGAACAACCCCAACTCTCTCATTGGAGACTGCTAACCCTCTCAAAGAGAACTGCAGGGCAAGGACTGGTCTCCAAACCATCCATCCCAAACAACTTCTATGTGCAGTGTGCTCACTGCAGTATTTGAACAATATAATGACTTTGCAGACGACAGAGATCCTTCTCCAGTGGGGATTAATCTCAAAGCAATCCAGTCCAATGATCCAGTGGGTCTCTTCCAACCTGGTGATTCTATGATTCAGTCACAACAGTGGAACTATTTCTACTATTTCTCTCTGCTGAATGCCTCATGACACGTTGTTTTCCCCCAACGTTAAGATGAAGGTCCTATTCATATTACTTTACATTACTGTCTTCAGATACAAATTCAATCAGTCTGGATCATTAGTACTTCTACTCTGCCTCATGGTCCCAATCGTAACTTGTTGCCAAGAGGAATAGGTTGAGGAAATATAAGTGAATCATAGAATCATTTGGTTGGAAAAGACCTTTAAGATAATCAAGCCCAACCGTACGTGTCCACTACTAAATCACATCCCTGAGCACCTCATCTCCCAGTCTTTCAATCCCCTCCAGGGATGGGGACTCCACCACCTCCCTGGGCAGCCTCTGCCAGGGCCTAAGAAAAACCTTTTCATGAAAATACTTTTCCTGATATCCAATCTGAACCTGCTCTGGTGCAACTTGAGACCATTTCCTCTTGCCCCATCACCTGTCACTTGGGAGAAGAGGCCAACACCCGGCTTGCTACAACCTCCTTTCAGGCAGTTGCAGACAGGGATGAGGTCTCCCCTCAGCCTCCTTTTCTTCAGGCTGAACACCCCCAGGTCCCTCAGCTGCTCCTCATAACTCTTGTTCTCCAGCCCCTTCCCCAGTTGACCTTGCTGAACCTCAGCCCATTGGTGTCAGCCCATCGATCCGGCCTGTTCAGATCCCTCTGCAGAACCTCCCTGTCCTTCAGCAGAACAACAATGCTGCCCAGCTCATTGTCACCCACAAACTTACTAAGGGTTCATTCCATCCCATCATCTAGATCATCGATATTGAACAGAAACGAAGAGCAAACATGAAGAATTACTAATGTACAAGAATATCTTGTTTCAACTCTGAGCAAAGAAGCTGGTCAAGGGGCTGGAGAACAGGCCTTATGAGGAACGGCTGAGAGAGCTGGGGGGGTTTATCCTGGAGAAGAGGAGGCTGAGGGGAGACCTCATTGCTCTCTACAACTACCTGAAAGGAGGTTGTAGAGAGGAGGGAGCTGGGCTCTTCTCCCAAGGGACAGGACAAGAGGGAATGGCCTCAAACTCCACCAGGGAAGGTTCAGGCTGGACATTAGGAAAAAGGTTTTCACAGAAAGGGTGACTGGGCAGTGGCAGAGGCTGCTCAGGGAGGTGGTTGACTCACCTTCCCAGGAGGGGTTTAAGGGACGGGTGGATGAGGTTCTGAGGGACATGGGTTAGTGTTTGATAGGAATGGTTGGACTCAATGATCCGGTGGGTCTCTTCCAGTCTGGTTGTTCTATGATTCTATGATAACTATTTGAGGGATGTCTGGAATGTCTTTATTACAAGCAAACAAGAGGTTCATTAGCGAATGGCCTATGTAACAAACATCATTACATAAAACAATCATCGAGAGGCACCGCAAGAAGAATTTTACTTATCCAGGTGAACTTCAAAGCCGAACCACGCTCTGTGATTTCTATGGTTACCTTCTCAACTTTACTATTAATAGTTCCTGATGCACAGGCTCTGCACAGTCACTTGCATGTTGATTAGCCTGACCCAATTTTCTGGATTGCAAAGCAGCAGCTGATCAAAAGTGCAAGGCCTGGTGGACGGCTTCATGGATAGAAAACCAGCGGTGTCCGTGCTGCAGGCCACCTGCCAGCGTCAGGGCAGCCTCAAGTTGACACAAGCCTCTGTTGACAGGATGAGCCACTCCAAAGGCTGAAACTCAAAAGTTTCGCCCTAGTATCATAGAATCACCAGGTTGGAAGAGACCCACCAGATCATCGAGTCCAACTGTTCCTATCAAACACTAAACCCTATAAAATAAGCTTTCCCCTCCATGAGGAGCTTTGTAGCAGAAGAAAAAGGAAGGAGCATAGGGTAGACTTCAGTTTTCAATCCTACTCACACCTTCCAGTGGATGTGTGGGAGGGCTGGGCAGAGGGAGGCAGAGCAGAATAGAGGATGGGGAGAAGGCAGGACCTCCGTGCTTGCTTTTGCTCTTTTACTTCAAATTCCACACCTATTTCTCTCAGAAACAGCCTGCCGGGCTTCTTAACTTTAAAACTTGATGATCCCATCATCCTATCAGCGTTAAGATAAACATTTTTATACTGACAACCAAAAAAACTCAACCCCTTGAAGCAAAGCCTTTCTGCAGACAAAGAACGACATTCTTTTTCTTTGCTGCAGTTCTTCTGGGGGCGAGCGAAGAGCAGTCGGTGCCTCCACCTTTAAAACATCAGTAGAGCCAAAACTTTCATCAGGAGGATACATGTGCTGCATCCTGCTGTGTGGAGGAAGAGCAGGGACCAGTACAGCAAAAGCTAGGTTCGGGCTCTGGAAGCAGCTGAGCTGCGGCAGCGCTACACACGGCCTCCAACAACCCCCTTTGTGGACAACTGAGTGAAAACTAAAAAGTCTAGAAAGCTGCCTGGAGGAGAAGGACCTGGGGGTGTTGGTTGACAGTGACTGAACAGGAGCCAGCAGTGGCCCAGGTGGCCAAGAAGGCCAATGGCATCTTGGCTTCAATCATAAACAGTGTGACCAGCAGGTCCAGGGAGGTTCTTCTCCCTCTGGACTCAGCACTGGTGAGACCGCTCCTCGAATCCTGTGTTCAGTTGTGGGCCCCTCACTACAAGAAGGATGTTGAGGTTCTGGAGCGAGTCCAGAGAAGAGCAACGAAGCTGGTGAAGGGGCTGGAGAACAGGCCTTATGAGGAAGGGCTGAGAGAGCTGGGAGTGTTTATCCTGGAGAAGAGGAGGCTGAGAGGAGGCCTCATTGCTCTCTATAACTACCTGAAAGGAGGTTGTGGAGAGGAAGTTGCTGGGCTCTTCTCCCAAGGGACAGGACAAGAGGAAACGGCCTCAAGCTCCACCAGGGGAGGTTTAGGCTGGACATTAGGAAAAAAATTTTCACAGAATGGGTCATTGGGCATTGGCAGAGGCTGCCCAGGGAGGGGGTTGAGTCCCCTTCCTTGGAGGGGTTTAAGGGACGGGTGGACGAGGTGCTGAGGGACATGGTTTAGTGTTTTATAGGAATGGTTGGACTCGATGATCTGGTGGGTCTCTTCCAACCTGGTTGTTCTATGATTCTATGCAATGGGTCTGCAGTGATCCGTGGGTCGCTGAGGACAGAGAGCTCCTAGCATCCCAGCCAGACAACTTCAAAGCAGACTCGCTGTTCCTGAGCTGCACTGCAGTCTGCAGTGCAGTCTCCACTGGAAATACACCCAAAGTCTCTGCCCTCAATGTTCTGATTCAGACATCAGAAGGAAAGAAAAAAAGAATTTAAAAAGGCAGTTTTAACCAATCCAGTAAAGTCCAAGCAACAGGGAAGGGGTCACACTTTCTGCAACGACTCTGTAACCCTTTTGTTCTCTTTCATCTCGTGTTCCTGGGCCACACTTTCCAGATGCTGCAGCCTCAGCCAGGCTAAGCTCACTCACTCCAAAGTCAAAAAGCTTTCTGCTGATTCAATGAAAGCCACATTTTTGCTTTTTCATCGCTTCTCTCATATGAATGACGACACAAGCAGATCTCTACAGGTTTAATGCCCTGCACTGCCTTATGTGTTCAACCAGAACACATAAGAACGGACCAGACGCTGGAAGGTAGTTGTTCCAGGTCCAAGTCCCTGTCAATGCAGGTGTAACACCTAAATATTTAAAACACATGTTCTGAAGCGAAAAGGAAGGAAAACAAAGTATTAGCAGGTGAATATTTCACTACAGCACATATGTCCCGATGCAGAACCATTCCTCTGAATTATTCCCTTTTTCATCTCTAAATTGAGTCTTAAACTGCTGGGGAAAAGCTTCTTAAATTAAGAAGAATCTCTTGCCAGCAACACAAAAGCCTCTGTATAAAGTATATATTAATATCACCTGGTAACAAACTAAGAGGGGAAAAAAACCCCACATAATATCCTCTTGAAAAAATGAAAAGGGATTTATTTCCAGATATTTCCACTGGCTTCAATGTTTGCCTCTGAAGTCAACAGAACAGGGCTTCAAAATTTGACCTTCAATTTGTAAATACCTCTTTCCCTGTTCTAGTCGTTTAATGCTACGAGCAGAGCAAGCAGATTAGAAACCGATGTTGTCTGTATCTTTGTCCTTTAAATAAACTGCTGAATTTCCCTGGACTACCTCTGAGCTCTTTCAGATGATCTGCGAAAAGCACCCTCAAAATTCTCCCTTCAAACTTAATTTGCAGTGATTTTCTGGCAGTAATACGCGAATAAATGGAAAAGATAATTGATTTCAACAGTAAGCAATCACACACAATGATTTTTCTACAGCCGTTGTCTAATTAAGAGGATGAGCTCCATCGAGCCTTTGATTTAAGCACCGTTTTCGTTGTCCTCGTACGATACGCAAGATGCACAACTTTTCGCATTCTGTTTTATTGCAGATGCACCAAAATACTCTGCTGCAAACTTTTAATCCTTCGCAAAAAAAAAAAAAAATTACACTGTTAAACACTATTTGGATCGGGAGAAAAGAAACAGCTGCTGCTCAACTGAAAAATACGTGAAGATTACCGAGAAATAACATTTAGAGCAAGACTGAATGAAAAAAAAAGCAACAAGGAAATAAAACTTATCTCAGCAAAATGAACAAGGGATGGTTTGTTATGAATATGAAACATGCACAGATGTCAGTTATATAACCTGTTTCTTCTGTCATTAAAGAGTAAACACAAGCCTATTCTTCCAGCTTATCAAAAGATAGTAAAAAGCAAGCACGTTTCTCTATTTCTCTCCCCTAATTAACGGATCTTTCTAACTGCCTGTGTTTTAACTCCTGCAGCGCGAGCTCCTCTCCCTCCTTATTCTTCCAAGCAGCCTGCTGCTCCCCGAAAAGGGCTTTTCCGCAACAAAAGAATTGGAGGTGCATACCTTAACCTCTTGGTTGGTAAAAATCTCCACATCCACCCCACAGGCAACCAGAGTGGAGACATCACAGTCCATGCTCCGGGCTGGCATCCCCCACTGTGGCACGCAGAGTTAGGCAATCTCACAGTAACAACGGTCGGAAGGGAAAATAAATAAATAAATAAATAAATAAATAAATAAATAAATAAATAAATGAAAAATCTTCGGTATCGCAGCCGAACAGTCCAAAATTTGTGTTTCAAAGCTTCCGACACGAGGTCTTTGCACTGGAGCGAGGTGCTCCTTGCCTCTCCCCTGTCCACCCACCAACTGAGCCGGCACGGCAGAGGAACAGCGCTATTCCATCTCTCACGGCAATGACATCACCACCGAGACTGACAGAAGCTAAATCTATTTCCCCCCCCCCCCAACCCTTTTATCTCTAGGCAGCACAGCGGATCAAATTGAACATGATTATGTGCTAAATCTGAACTCGGACTGAATCAATTCGAGCAGCGTTCGCTGGCAACTGAGTCATAGCTGTTGTTTCAGCTGAGTGCTTATGTTGGCAAAAACGATCGCCTGACACTGAAAGCTCCGCTCGGAGTGTAAATTAACTCAGCATTTAAAGCCACCGAGCTCCGGGTAGCGTTCGGTGCTTTATTATACCTTAAAACATACAGTTTGGTTGGACTCGATGATCCAGTGGGTCTCTTCCAGCCTGGTTGTTCTATGATTCTGTGATTCTATGAAAATCTACAGCAGAGTATCAATCATAGAATCATAGAACAACCAGGTTGGAAGGGACCCATCCGATCATCGAGTCCAACCGGTGAGAAACAAAACACACCCCAAGCACCTCCGCATTCTGCTCTTAATACCTCTAAGCCTTTTTTAATAAAGGGCGCTCTGTAGCCCCACACACGAGATCAGAGAACATCAAGTCCTGTCATCGGAAGCCATCAACACGGCAAATTCGATCCCAGCGCTCAGAGAGACAAGTTGCGCTGTGACTCACCCTCAGGAAGATCAGAGGGACGGCTGCGAGGGATTGGGAAGTCAATCCCCCTTCAAAGAGCGGAACATGGACATTTCCCTTGAAACTAGGACTTTGCACTAGGCGATCTTTATACCCCCTGTCCTTCGGGTTGCCCTGCGCAAACGTAACTAGATCCACCCGAAAGAACCAGATTTAAGTCAAGTGAGGATGTTTTACACCTGCTGACTCAGTTGGTTGCTAATGCTTTGCAAGTGGGTTGGTTCTTTTTCAATGATAGAACTAAAACACAAGTTTGGGACTTCAGAAGTTGATCTTTATCTTAAGCTTGCACCATTATTTTTCCCCTAATGTCTCACTCTTGTGATTCATAAATTACTTTTAATTGTTGTAGGCCTAGAGATTATATTTAGGGGTAAATCAGACTAACAAGCAGAATTAAAATCATAGAATCATTCAGGTTGGAAGAGACCCACCGGATCATCGAGTCCAGCCGTTCCTATCAAACACTAACCCATGTCCCTCAGCACCTCATCCACCTGGCCCTTAAACACCTCTAGGGAAGGTGAATCAACCACCTCCCTGGGCAGTCTGTTTCAGTGTTTAATGACCCTTTCTGTGAAGAATTTTTTCCTTATCTCGAGACTGAACCTCCCCTGGCAGAACTTGAGGCCATTCCCTATTGTCCTGTCCACTACTGATCAAAGAATCATAGAACCACTTGGATGGAAAAGACCTTTGAGATCATCGAGTCCAACTATACCTGTTCACTACTAAACCAGGTCCCTGAGCACCTCAACTACCCAGCTTTTAAGCATCTCCAGGCATGGGGACTCCACCACCTGACAACCCTTTCCGTGAAGACATTTTTCCTGATGTCCAAGCTGAACTGGCCCTGGTGCAACTTGAGGCCATTTCTTCTCATCCCATTGCCTGTCCCTTGGGAGGAGACCAGCACCCACCTCACTACAACCTCCTCTCAGGCAGTTGCAGATAGCAATAAAGTCTCCCCTCAGCCTCCTCTTCTCCAGGCTAAACAACCTCAGGTCCCTCAGCAGCTCCTCATAACTTTTGCTCTCCTTCCCCAGCTCTGTTTCCTTCTCTAGACACGCTCCAGTTCTTCCGTGTCCTTCTTGGAGTGAGGGGCCCAAAACTGAACCCAGGATTGGAAGTACAGCCTCACCCCTGCCACGTACTGGGGCACAATCACTTCCTAATGCTCAATGGGAACAGTTGGACTTGATGATCCAGTGGGTCTCTTCCAACCTGGTTGTTCTATGATTCTATGATTAATTTTTCTACGCTATCAGCTGATCTTTAAGATCGTTTCCACCCAAACCATTCTATGTGATTATATAGAAAAAAGTGATATCGTATATAAAAAAAAAGTCTTAAAGCTGCCTGAGTGAAGTTCTAAGCAGGCAACAAGGAAAAATCATTTCATCAGCAAACTGAGAAGTTAGTCAGTGGTTATCAAAGAGTTGGAAGGAATGACTGAAAGCAAAGACAAGTCATGTCTAATGACTAATGAAATGAATTAAAGTTTTACCAGCGTGGACCAACAGGACAAGCAAACGTAACAACGACTTGAAAAAGGAAAGGATTGAGATTAGATGATGCTGATGATGCTCTTCTCCCAAGGGGCAGGGGACAGGACGAGAGGGAATGGCCTCAAGCTCCACCAGGGGAGGTTCAGGCTGGACATTAGGAAAAAATTTCCATGGAAAGGGTGATTGGGCACTGTCAGAGGCTGCGCAGGGAGGGGGTTGATTCACCTTCCCTGGAGGTGTTTAAGGGACAGGTGGATGAGGTACTGAGGGACATGGGTTAGTGATCGATGGGAGTGTTTGGACTCGATGATCTGGTGGGTCTTTTCAAACCTGGTGATTCTGTGATCCCTAAGATCTAGAAAGTTTTCTGAAGTCAACGCGATGCCTGTCCTGCATGTGGTTTTGCAGCAGGAAAACTTTCCTTTTGTCCAAGGAAACCTTACTCGGATCACAATCACTTTCATTTCTTCTTTCTTCTTGCCTATTCCTAAGCACAACCTATTTTTTCCCCTTAAACCCACTCTAACTCATTAGAGTATTTCAGTGAGCTCTTCAGAGGGACAACCTTCTCGGTTTGGCTTCTCAAAAACAAAGATTACCTAACTGAAGAACTCTACAGTGTGTTTGAGTGCTCCAACTTACGTTTTTCAATATACGTCATATTCTGTTTGTTTCCACTCACTTATCCTTTGAAATCAAGGCAATACTTGTGAGAGAGCTTTTCCAGGACATTCTACACTTCCTTAATAGAATCATAGAATCATAGAATCACCAGGTTGGAAGAGACCCATTGGGTCTCCTACCATTTCTATCAAACACTAAACCATGTCCCTCAGCACCTCGTCTACCCGTCCCTTAAACACCTCCAGGGAAGGTGAATCAACCCTCTCCCTGGGCAGCCTCTGCCAGTGACCAATGACCATTTATGTGAAGTGTGAGGAGCGGCTGATGCCACTGGGTCTGTGCAGCCTGGATTAGAGGAGAATGAGTGGAAACCTCAGGTCACAGGTCACTGTTTCCTCACAAGGGGAGGAGCAAGCGTTGAGCTCTTCTCTCTGGTGACCAGGGACAGGACACAAAGGAATGGCAGGAAGATGCACCAAGGGAGGGTTAGGTTGGACATTAGGAGAAGGTTCTTCCCCCAGAGGGTGGTGAAGCCCTGGAACAGCTCCCAGGGCAGCAGTCACAGTGCTGAGCCTGACAATATTCCAGAAGTCTTTGGCCAAGCCCCTCATCCCCACGGTGTGAATGTTGGAGTGTCCTGTGCAGGGACAGGAACTGGACTGGGTGAGCCTTGTGAGTCCCTTCCAACTCTGGTCAGTCTGTGATATGTATCAAGCTGAGCCATTGCTGGGACTCTAGAAACGCTGCAGGAAACCATAAACTGTGCACAAGAGTAAAGGCTGTAGCCTAGGACAGCGTTATCCCAGCACTGGGCAAATCCAGGTTTGTCCCTGGCTAGAACAACAGAACTGACTTCCCTTCTTGCTTTAGAAATGTTTTGTCTTAGAATCATAGAATCATAGTACAACCAGGTTGGACGAGACCACTGGATCATCGAGTCCAACCATTCCTATCAAACTGATTCAAATAAAAGACAGACATGGTCATCAAGTGTTAATCACCAGAGAGTCCAGTGATGCTGCAGGATTACTTTGGCTCTTGTGAAGGATCAATACCACCTGGAGTTACATTTAATCAGTATTAGGAGTTCCAGAACCTGTTAGGTGGCTATACACGTAAAAACTTGGTATGTTCTTTCCCAGCCTGGATATTCAAGTGGGTCTTGATTGCTCTTAACTTCACTGTCCTGAAATATTAACATAGCGTGAGTGATGCCCATTTAATTCCATGTACAAGCCCTGAAACTAATAGAGAAATTTCTGAATGACTCTTCAGAAGTCTCGTGTTTTCCATTTTTAGAATTAGCGGTTGTGATCTTAAACCTGATGTAATATCGGTGGGAAATAGCAGTGGATTTACATACTTGTGGATATGTTTATATTAGAATTAGAGAATCATAGAATAACCAGGTTGGAGGAGACCCACCAGATCATCGAGTCCAACCATTCCTACCAAATATTAGTTCAGATCATTTTCTTCTGAAAGGTTCTTCCACTTCATCCGCTTTGACTTGCATCACAGAGAGCCTCTGTGTCTCTCAAGTCCCTTCCACCCTAAATTGTTCCGTGATTCTACGTATACCTGATCCACAAATCCCGATGAATCACTATCAGTGATCTGGAGCGTCTCCTGGAAGAGTAGGTTCTTTGAGCATGCTGAAGTACATATGTGTCTAAATCAGTTTTTGTTGATGAAATGTGATACTTTAAAATTAATCTTTCTTTTTTCTTGAGAATTTGGTGAACTGCATTTAGCACAAACATCTAATCCAGAGGTAAGAAATTTTTTTGAAAGAAATTGAAGGAATTTTTCTTTAAATTTGATTGAAAAACAGGTCTCCTGGTCTGGAGAAAGCAGTCAATATTAATTAATTTTAAATTTTCCATAATAAATTTTATTATTAACATTAGGTGAGACTATTATTATTAACATTAGATGAGTGACAAAGCTGATGAAGGGGCTGGAGAACAGGTATCATGAGGAACGGCTGAGAGAGCTGGGGGTGTTTATCCTGGAGAAGAGGAGGCTGAGGGGAGACCTCATTGCTCTCTACAACTACCTGAAGGGAGGTTGTGGAGAGGAGGGAGCTGGGCTCTTCTCCCAAGGGACAGGGAACAGGACAAGAGGGAATGGCCTCAAGCTCCACCAGGGGAGATTTAGGCTGGAGATTAGGAGGAAGTTTTTCACACAGAGGGTCATTGGGCATTGGAACAGGCTGCCCAGGGAGGTGGTTGATTCACCTTCCCTGTAGGAAAAAAAAAACCCAGTAGTTTTTTACACTGTGGTGTCCAGAACTGCCCCCAGCACTCGAGGTAGGACTGCACCAGCGTGGGGCTGAATGCCGTGGCGCGTGCACCCCAGGACACGGTTGACCCTGCTGGCTGCCAGGGCCCCACTGGTTCGTATGAATAGTGCCCCAGATTAAAGACTTTTCAAACTCACCTGTCAAATCAATAGAATAATTTGTGCCAAATCCTGACCCCCTGTTCTGCAAGCAAACTACCGCTGACTTCGCCTTAGGGAAAGTCATTGTATCTGGACCTCACGGAGACATCAGCCACGTTGGAATCAAAAATACCAGCTAAATTCAGAAGCAAGTGTGACCTTTTTTGCTCGCTGGATGAAGCTTGTGCTCATTATTACTGGCAATAAAGGGATTATTTCTGTAACAGCCCCACTTGCAGATGCAAACCATATTGTTTAAGGCGTCCAAGTCCAGAGAAATAAAAAGAAACCCTACATCAACGACCCTTTGATGCTTCAGGGAGCACTGTAAATAGACTTAGGTTATGTCTGACTCAAATGGTTTTAATGATGTGCATCTTTATCGATCTCACTCAGCCTACTACGCAAATATTTAAACCGAGCTCCCTCATGCACTGTGGCTAGGAACATACTTACAAATATAAAACTATTTTTTACCAGAAATATACAAGATAAATAATTAAAAAAATCCCCATAAAATTTAGTAACGTAAGAGGGTGCCCTGAAAAAAAAAAAAACAAAAACAAAAGAAAAAGGATCATTGTTCCAGTTCCTCTGTCTGCAGCAGAAGATATGAAAGGCCAACCAGACACATTCATCAGGAGCAAAGTTAGCTCCTTCAAAGAGGTTTTTCACAACGACAACTAGCAAAAGTGAAATATCGAAGACTGACTAGTGTTCAGCTCAGCCACAGAAGAAGAAAAGAACATGCCTAATTATTTTTTTTTCTTATGACAGTAAGCATTGACTTGTGCTAAAGTAGGTTAGATCAAGAAGGTTGGACTTGACAGATAAAACAACCAGAGGGACACACCAGTAACACAACGGACCAAGGGAATCCATAGTTTGGGTTGGAAGGGACCTCAAAGCCCATCCAGTTCCACTCCTGTCATGGGCAGGGACACCTCCCACTGGATCAGGGGCTCCAAGCCCCATCCAACCTGCCCTTGAACCCCTCCAGGGATGGGGCAGCCACAGCTTCCCTGGGCAACCTGGGCCAGGGTCTCCCAACCCTCACCATGAAGAATTTCTCCCTAATGTCTAATTTAAATCTTCCCCCTTCCAATTTAAAGCCATTCTCCCTCATCTTATCACTGCAGGTCCTTGGAGAAAGTCCCTCCCCAGCTTTCCTGGATCCCCTTCACGTACTAAAAGCTGCCCTCAGGTCTCCCCAGAGCCTTCTCTTCTCCAGGTTGAACAACTCCAACTCTCTCAGCCTGTCCTCAAAGCAGAGGTGCTCCAGCCCTGTGAGCATCTTTGCGGCCTCCTCTGGACCCATTCCAACATTTCTAGATCTTTCTTCTGTTGGGGATTCCAGAACTGGACACGTGACTCCAGATGAGATCTCCCAAGAGTGGAATAGAGGGTCACAACCCTTCCAACACCCTGCTGGCCACACTGCTTTGGGTGCAGACCAGGACATGTCCTCCTTCTGGGCTGCAAGAGCACATTGACGGCTTCTGCCGACCTTCTCATCAACCAGTGAGAATCTGGACTGGGCACTGGGAATGAAGGGAAGGAGTTGGCAGAACTGAATCCTATAGGTGATGTTACCACTTGGCAGTTGGTTTCCTCAGCAGCAAGACAGGAATAATAGAATCATAGAATTATAGAATCATAGAACAACCAGGTTGGAAGAGACCCATCAGATCATCGAGACCAATCATTCCTATCAAACACTAAACTATGTCCCTCGGGACCTCACCTACCTGTGCCTTAAACACCTCCCCGTGAATCAACCACCTCCCTGGGCAGCCTGTTCCAATGCCCAATGACCCTTCCAAACTTGCTAAGGGAATGGTGATATTTACCTGCTATATTGCAGGATTAATGAGCAAGTGTAAAAGAGATTTCCCAGGCAAAACTCCAGTTGATAGAATTTTGTTGTCTTTAACTTTATAAAAATGATAGAATGAGCAAAGACTGCAAAGCAGGAGAAGCGTTTACACATATTTACTCTTGCCAGACTTGAAAACAGAATTAAAACCAGGCCATGTGTGGGTTCCGTAAGAGTCTGACACGCACAGGAGGTGCCAGGCCAGCGCTCTGAGAGCTGCAAGAAAATCCCACATCTCAGGCACCTCCTCAGCTCACTCTGGGGAGGGGGAAGTGCCGATAGTGAGATGCTGAAGAGAGGGATTCAGTTCCAAGAGAAGCACATGACCTCGGACAAAACCCACAGGAACTTGCACTCCAAAGGAATCATAGAATCATCAGGTTGGAAGAGACCCACTGGATCATCAAGTCCAACCATTCCTATCAAACACTAAACCATGTCCCTCAGTACCTTTTCCACCCGCACCTTAAACACCTCCAGGGAAGATGAATCAACCACCTCCCTGGGCAGCCTCTACCAGTGCCCAATTATTCTTTCTGTGAAAATTTTTTTTTCATATGTTGAGTCTGAACTTCCCCAGGCAGAGCTTGAGGTCATTCCGTCTTGTCCTGTCCCCTGTCACTTGGGAGAAGAGCCCAACTCCCTCCTCTCCACAACCTCCTTTCAGGGAGTTGGAGAGAGCAATGAGGTCTCCCCTCAGCCTCCTCTTCTCCAGGATAAACACCCCCAGCTCTCTCAGCCCTTCCTCATAAGGCCTGTTCTCCAGCCCCTTCACCAGCTTCATCGCTCTTCTCTGGACTCACTCCAGAGCCTCAACATCCTTCTTGTGCTGAGGGGCCCACAACTGACCATAGGATTCAAGGAGCAGCCTCACCAGCGCTGAGCCCAGAGGGAGAATAACCTCCCTGGACCTGCTGGTCACACCATTTCTGATACAAGCCAGGATGCCATTGGCCTTCTTGGCCACCTGGGCACACTGCTGGCTCATGTTCAGTCACTGTCAACCAACATCCCCAGGTCCTTCTCCTCCAGGCAGCTTTCTAGACAGACTTCTCCCAGTCTGTAGCACTGCTTGGGGTTGTTGTGCCTCAATGGGCTCAGAGCTCTGGTATTTATTTGGATTTTAAGTGTAAGCTGGGCAGGACAGGCACTCTCCTTACTACATGTTATTTAATGGATGATGCTGGCTGGAACAGGCCTATAATATCCCTGCCTACAAACACGAATTCTAGCGATCCATGAGCTCTGTTAACAGTTTCAAAACCTATTTTTAAATCCTTTCAATTTACCTTTCCTTGTCTCAGCCTAGCTAAGGTATTTAACATGCCTGTATGCTTTCCCTGTCATTTCAGACGCTTCATCACAGCAAAACGCCCTTGAAAGGAGAGCCTGGAATACAAATGTTGGCTGCTGCGAGAGAGACCAAGCTTATCTCTCGGCTGCAGCTCGGCGCGGGGCACGCAGGTGAGAGATTTAATGGCTGCGCCGAGAGAAAACAGCGCCTCTGCCAAGCCAGCAAAAGCAGCCCAGCTCAAAGGGAGAAAATAAAGAGTCAACTGCCAAACAGCAAGCAGTCAGATAGCAAATAATGAAGCGATGAAAAACAGATTTCTCACGTAATTGCTGTTTTATCACAATATTATAGGGTAGGTACGTATTTTGCCGCAACACTCAAAACCTCTAGCTCTTCTCCTGTTAATGCCCTGATCCAACTGCAGGTAAAAAAAATTAAGTATTGATATGTCAAATTTGCCACATATAAATTTCATAGAATCATAGAATCACCAGGTTGGAAGAGACCCACTGGATCGTTGAGTCCAAGTGTTCCTATCAAACACTAAACCATGTCCCTCAGCACCTCGCCCACCCACACCTTAAACACCTCCAGGGAGTCTGAGTCTTTTATCCTCTGTGCCTTCATTACAGACCTTCATTGGATTTCCATTCCAAGAAATTCGCTGCTATAATTTTTGTATTTATGTTAACAGTGATTAAATAATAGGGGACCCAAAAAGTCAACTCTAATGTTTCACAGAATCATAGAATCACAGAATCACCAGGCTGGGAGAGACCCATCAGATCATCAAGTCCAACCATTCCCATCAAACACTAAACCATGTCCCTCAGCACCTAATCCACCCGTCCCTTAAACACCTCCAGGGAAGGTGATTCGACCACCTCCCTGGGCAGCCTCTGCCAGTGCCCAATGACCCTTTCTGTGAAGAATTTAGTCCTTACATCGAGCCTGAACCTCCCCTGGCGGAGCTTGAGGCCATTCCCTCTCATCCTGTCAAGAGCTGGTTCCCATCCAGTCATCTTATCCATGAAGCATGAGGACACTGGTTTCAGCAGATGTGTATCTAATACAGTTCTAAATCATCCAGTCATTGTATATAAAAGGGCATCACCAAGCATTATCAATAATAAATTGACAGCAATTAAATAGCAGACGCATTAAAAACAAAACTGAGTGACAGCAAATGGATCTTATTTCAAAGTGACTTGTCTGTATCAAACCAATCAACATCCTTGCGAAACATGGAACTGCAAACAATGAACCCGAGTGTGTGCGGATACACAAATCAAAATGTTCTCTAGTTGAACGCTCCCACACAAAAATTCTAACTCGTTCTGTCTGGGGAAGGGGCTGGAGAACAAGGGTTATGAGGAGCGGCGGAGAGACCTGGGGTGGTTTAGCCTGGAGAAAAGGAGACTGAGGAGAGACCTTATCACTAGCTACAACTGCTCAGAAGGAGGTTGTAGTGAGGTGGGTGCTGGGCTCTTCTCCCAAGTGACAAGGGACAGGACGAGAGGGAATGGCCGCAAGCTCCACCAGGGCAGCTTCAGCTTTGACATCAGGAAAAACGACTTCATGGAAAGGGTTCTGGCAGAGGCTGCCCAGGGAGGTGGTGGAGTCCCCATCTCTGGAGGGGTTTAAAAGACAGGTTCTCAGGGATCTGGTTTAATGGACAGGTCAGGTTGGACTCAATGATCTCAAAGGTCTTTTCCAACCAAGTGATTCTATGATTCTAAGTTGACGAAAGCATTGCCATGAAACCAAAAATAGTTCCAAATTCTTCTTTGAAAGCAGGTCCTACTGTCAAGAAGCCTCTTGCTACATGTTGTAATATTTGAGCCTCTTTATCTCTTTGGCCTGAGGAAATTGTAATACAATTGGTGATATCTCAAGTGAACTGAAGTAGAAGTTTACTTTTCCATTTTCTTAAGTTGGAAGAGCGAGCATAAAGTTCGGACTGTAAAAGCTCAGCTTATGATGAAAACTTCCAGACATTATTTTAAAGTTGCACGTTAAATCATAGAATCATAGAACAACCAGGTTGGAAGAGACCCATCAGATCATCGAGTCCAACCATTCCTATCAAACACTAAATGACAAGTGAATGCTTTTACTTTTCTGTTTTCTCACCAATGAGGAAATAACCACCTTTCTGCAGTTTAACCGAACTTGCTTTTTACGCTACAAAGGAAGAAAATCCTTTAGAAAGGAAAGTTGCAAAACAAATACTGGCCTCCAAACTAATGTAATCTCAAATTCATATTTTATGATACACATTGATACAGAATCAAAGAATCACAGAATCACAGAACAACCAGGTTGGAAGGGACCCATCGGATCTTCTAGTCCAACCATTCCTATCTAACACTAAACCAAGTCCCTCAATACCTCATCCACCCGTCCCTTAAACACCTCCAGGGAAGGTGACTCAACCACCTCCCTGGGCAGAACACCTGTAATCAAAGGGTGGAGAGGAGCAGGTTTTTTTAGTGGCTTTTTACCCTCGTCAGATGGGCTCCTGTGTGTGATATAAAAATTGAGGCTGTTGCATTAACTCTTAATAATAATAATTATTATTATTGAGTGCTTCGGTGCTGGCATTGTCTCTCTTCATAGCTTATTTGCATCGTTCTCATTTAACTGATTGTTATGGTCTAGCCTCAGCCTGGCCAAGCCCAGCAGCTAAAACCAAGCATTTGGGCTCCCAATTCCATTTCCTCCACCCCCAGGCAAAGGAAAATGAGTGGAGAAGGACCTGGGCTCGGAAACCAAAACTAGAGTTTTAATGAAATAACAGCAATAATAATAAGGATGATGAATAACGTTCTCCTCCTTGAAGAAGAGGATAGTCATGTTCCAAGATGTACATAACAAAGGAAGGTCAAAACTCTTTAAATCAGCTCTTAAAAGACTGCCTGAAAGTATTCTAACACTGGATCAGATCAACTCCTTCTCACAGAAAGGATAATAGAGATTTATTCCCCACTCTAAATTACCAAGCGTATCTCAAGCATGTTTATGTTTCTGTGACACAAGGAAGTAACTGAAGGCAGCCAAAAGCCAAAAACATTCCTTGAAGATAACCGAGTTAGAATTCAAACAAAAAATAATTTCTTATCTTTTGGGCAGAGCAACCAAGAGAGTTTTATATTTCCTGTTCCATCAATGTTCTTTTAGCGTTTTAAAATATTATTGTAATGTCTGGCTGCTACTTACAGAATATTTGACTTACACCAAAGAATGCAGTGACATTTCCGTGGGGACCTGTCGCAGACGATAAACAGTGAGTGTATTTATTACAAAGAAGAAATTCCCAAGCTAAATAACTTCTCCATCAAGCTCCAGACTGGTGCGGGGCAGACGGCTGCCCCACATTAGGCTGCCCTAAGAGGAGACCATTGAATCATAGAATCATAGAACAACCAGGTTGGAAGAGACCCACCGGATCATTGAGTCCAACCATTCCTATCAAACACTAAACCATGTCCCTCAGCACCTTGTCCACCCGACCCTTAAACACCTCCAGGGAAGGTGAATCAACCACCTCCCTGGGCAGCCTCTGCCACTGCCCAATGACCCTTTCTGTGAAAAATGTTTTCCTAATGTCGAGCCTGAACCTCCCCTGGTGGAGTTTGAGGCCATTCCTTCTCGTCCTGTCCCTTGGGAGAAGAGCCCAGCTCCCTCCTCTCCACAACCTCCTTTCAGGCTGCCCAGGGAGCTGGTTGATTCACCTTCCCTGGAGGGGTTTAAGGGACGGGTAGATGAGGTCCTGAGGGACATGGTTTAGTGTTTGATAGGAATGGTTGGACTCGATGATCCGATGGGTCTCTTCCAACCTGGTTGTTCTATGAATGCTGAGAGGACAGCACGATTGGCATCACTGCGGGAAAGAAAAGGGCAAAAGGCACTTGAAATATGTTTAAAACAAGTATGAGAGGGAAGAAATGCAAAGCAAAGACGGTAATGAACTTGAAATGGAACTGCAAAACAGTGGTGTGAATACGCAAGAGTGTTAGTTGGAAAGAGAAAAAGGAGCCTGAGCACACTCCTGCTTCATATCGTTTTGCATCATCAGATACATCAGAATCTTGGTCATGATGACTCATAAGGAAGATGCTTAACAGCACTGTTGAATAATGAAATAGCATGAGAGAAAGTGTGGGAGTAATGAAATCCAAGCACATGGCCAGCTCAGCTAAGAGATTATCGTGGCCAATAGATTCCTTCTTCAGCCAAGGAAGCAGGAGGGAAGAACAGTGCTGAAGTTTGCTGAGCACTGACAAAGTCAGACGGATCATCTGGGTCTCGATTCCAGGCGACATGATATTGCAGAATAAAAGAACAAGAAAGACGTCAGAAAAGCAAGAGCCGTTTGGTTTCAGTCATTCAAGTTTTTACCTCGTCAGCAAAGGACACGTAAGTGTCGACTCAAACCATCCAGCTGGATTTAAGGAGCCAGATCAGAACTGAGAAGCTGAATCAACTCCAGGTTTTATGCTGATGGTTGAAGACAGGTAAATAAAAGAACAATCCAAGGCAACTTAAAGAGTTCCTACCAACAGAGACAACGGAGCACAGAGCAACAACAGGTTACGTCTCATCAGTAAATGGAGAGCACAGCACCAAATCCAAGTCTAACAGGAGCTCATTAACAACCAAAACTAAGAACACACTGGAAATTATTTAACTTCCACGGAGGCCGATTTTAATTTGCGTAAAAACTTCAAGAAGTGCCAGTCAAAGCAGTGCCTGAATTTGTGCAATAAAATTACTTGAATGACTGTGAAGTTGACACAAGCAATCGGTCATTTTAAATTAAGTGGTACTCAGTGATTAATTTAAGCCCAGGACAAACAGGAACCAGAAGTCCGATACCAGCATATCAACAGTGCTGAACCTACTGAGAACATTCTACTGCACTCAGAGTTTTGATAGGAATGATTTAGAGGAAAAGTCTTTATTTGTGACTTCTTGGTTGTTTAGTCTAGAGAAGAGGAGGCTGAGGGGAGACCTCATTGCTCTCTCCAACTCCCTGAAAGGAGGTTGTGGAGAGGAGGGAGCTGGGCTCTTCTCCCTAGTGACAGGGGACAGGACGAGAGGGAACGGCCTCAAGCTCCACCAGGGGAGGTTCAGGTTGGACATTAGGAAAAAAATTTTCATTGAAAGGGTCATTGGGCAGTGGCAGAGGCTACCCAGGGAGGTGGTTGATTCACCTTCCCTGGAGATGTTTAAGGTGCAGGTGGATGAGGTGCTGAGGGACATGGGTTAGTGTTTGATAGGAATGGTTGGACTCAATGATCTGGTGGGTCTCTTCCAACCTGGTGATTCCATGATTCTATAAGAAAACAAGTAAGGATCTGGGAACAGCTGAGCTGGAAGGCAGGTTTGGAGATCTGTAGTGTCAAAGGTGGTGAAGGGGCTGGAGGACAAGTATTATGAGGAGCGGCTGAGGGACCTGTCCATCTTCAGCGTGAAGTATTTCTTCCTAATGTCTAATCTAAATCTTTCCCCTTCCAATTTTAAGTCATCCCCCCTCATCCTATCATCCCAGGCCCTTGGAATGATGCTAATCATTTTCCATCTCTTCATTCATGCAAGAAGGAAGGAATGCAAAGAACGAGATGTTCTGATCTGTAATAGCGGCACTGCAGAGACAGGCCAGGAAGCAGTACAGATAAAAGCCTGATTTTAAAAGGCTGCATCCAACCATGCTCCATCTAGAGCAGCTTATACGCGAGGGAGTTCTACTTGTGCCTATTAGGCAACAAAAAGGCTGATACCAGACATACCCAGTGAATCAGCCTCCTACAGCATGCTGGCCATAGGGTTCACGTGTAAAGCAAAGAGCAAGTCCAGAGAAGAGCGATGAAGCTAGTGAAGGGGCTGGGGAACAGGGCCTATGAGAAGCGGCTAAGAGAGCCGGGGGTGTTTAGCCTGGAGAAGAGGAGGCTGAGAGGAGACCTCATTACTCTGTACAACTACCTGAAGGGAGGTTGTAGAGAGGAGGGAGCTGGGCTCTTCTCACAAGTGACAGGGGACAGGACTAGAGGGAATGGCCTCAAGCTCCACCAGGAGAGATTTAGGCTGGAGATTAGGAGGAAGTTTTTCACGGAAAGGGTCATTGGGTATTGGAATAGGCTGCCCAGGAAGGTGGTTGATTCACCTTCCCTGGAGGTGTTTAAGGCACGGGTGGATGAGGTCTTGAGGGACTTGGTTTAATGTTTGATGGGAATGGTTGGACTGGAGGATTCGGTGGGTCTCTTCAAGCCTGGTTGTTCTATGATTCTATGAAACGCTTCACAAAGCTAATGCTAAGAAAACCACGGCACAAAGAAATTAATGACTTTGCTGAACGATCCTCAGAAGTCAATGAGAAGAAGACTACCCAGGTACATAAAACCACATTACTTTCCACACACCAAGAAAGTGTTGCCTAAGTGTATGTATGGCCTTAGAGGACAGTCGAATAACCTCAGATTAAATCATAGAATCACAGAATTACCAGGTTGGAAGAGACCCACTGGATCATTGAGTCCAACCATACCCACCAATCTGTAAACCACATCCCTCAGCACCTTGTCCACCCACACCTTAAACACCTCCAGGGAAGGTGAGTCAATCCCCTCCCTGGGTAGCCTCTGCCACTGCCCAGTGACCGTTTCCATGAAATATTTTGTCCTGATGTCCAGCCTGAACCTCCCCTGGTGGAGCTTGAGGCCATTCCCTCTCGTCCTGTCCCCTGTCCCTTGGGAGAAGAGCCCAGCTCCCTCCTCTCTACAACTTCCCCTCAGGGAGTTGGAGAGAGCAATGAAGTCTCCCCTCAGTCTCCTCTTCTCCAGGATAAACAACCCCAGTTCTCTCAACCACTCCTCACAAGGTCTGTTCTCCAGTCCCTTCACAAGCTTCGTTGTTCTTCTCTGGACTCACTCCAGAGCCTTCTCCAGGACTCACTCCAGGCCCTGCTGGTCACACCGTTTCTGATCCAAGCCAAGATGCCATTGGCCTTCTTGGCCACCTGGGCACACTGCTGGCTCATGGTCAGTCACTGTCAACCAACACCCCCAGGTCCTTCTCCTCCAGGCAGTTTCCAGCCAGACTTCTCCTACTCTGTAGTTGCTCAGGGTTGTTGTGCCCCAAGTGCAGGACCTGACATTTGGCCTTGTTAAACCTCATCCCATTGGTCTCTGCCCAGGGGTCTAGCCTGTTTACATCTCTTTGTAGAGCCTCCCGACCCTCCAGCAGATCAACCATTAACAAAACCAAACCCAAACATACAATAAGATGCTAATACTTCGCATTTGAATATAATGCAAACACCATCAGTTTCATAAGCACTTTAAAATGCTTTGACTACGATTGACTTATTAAAATCCTTCCCCAACGATCTCATTTGCAAGCTGAGGAAGCAGATCTCATTTGCAAGCTGAGGAAGCACAGGCTGCATGAACAGACTGTGAAAACGGGTTGAAAGATGCCACCTGCAGTCCTGTGTCCCATTGTGGAATCCCCAACATAAAAAGGATATGGAAGAGCTCAAACAGGTCCAGAGAAGGTCACAGAGATGATCCAAGGGCTGGTGCATCTCTGCTATGAGGACAAACTGAGAGACTTAGCAGCATCATATGCTGCATGTCAGCTCAGACAGGACCTAGTTTGAAGGTGACCGCAGTTGATTCTTTTCATTTGTTAAATAAAAAGTTACAGGCACAATTTCAGGTTTGGTTTGTTTGGGGGTTTTTTTGCATCAGAAGTCATCTTTTACCCTGCACTAGAGTTATAAATGAGTATGCAGTGAAAAGAACTTACTATCTTCTGATACAGGCAAATAAAATTCAATAATCATGTCATTGGTCACAGATCAGTCTGCTGGCAAGGCTTGAAAAAAAATACTTTATTTCCAATGCATTTAAAACTCCTGATGTAATCAAATAATTCAGGAAACATTTCCTTCAGTCCATTTGTTTACTTAACTATCTCTACACATCAGACAGTGATGGTATCAATTAGTTACGAATTAGCTCTGTTAAATATTCCTGTGTTTATCTAGAGGACATCTCCCCTGCCCCATAAAGACCAAGGATCTAAAGCTACTGGAGAGCTACTCTCAGAGGAGGCCACAAAGTCACTGAAGGGTCTAGAGGGCCAACTGTACAAGGAGCAGCTGAAGTCACTTGGGCTGTGCAGCCTACAGAAGAGAAGAATGAGGGGAGACCTCATTGCAGGTCACTGCTTCCTCACAAGGGGAGCAGGAGGAGCAGGCACTGAGCTCTTCTCTCTGGTGACCAAGGACAGGACACAAAGGAATGGCAAGAAGATGCACCAAGGGAGGGTGAGGTTGGACATTAGGAGAAGGTTCTTCCCCCAGAGGGTGGTGAAGCCCTGGAACAGCTCCCAGGGCAGCAGTCACGGTGCTGAGCCTGACAATATTCCAGAAGCATTTGGCCAAGCCCCTCATCCCCATGGTGTGAATGTTGGGGTGTCCTGTGCAGGGACAGGAACTGGACTGGGTGAGCCTTGTGAGTCCCTTCCAACTCTGGTCAGTCTGTGATATGTATCAAGCTGAGCCATTGCTGGGACTCTAGAAACGCTGCAGGAAACCATAAACTGTGCACAAGAGTAAAGGCTGTAGCCTAGGACAGCGTTATCCCAGCACTGGGCAAATCCAGGTTTGTCCCTGGCTAGAACAACAGAACTGACTTCCCTTCTTGCTTTAGAAATGTTTTGTCTTAGAATCATAGAATCATAGTACAACCAGGTTGGACGAGACCACCGGATCATCGAGTCCAACCATTCCTATCAAACTGATTCAAATAAAAGACAGACATGGTCAACAAGTGTTAATCACCAGAGAGTCCAGTGATGCTACAGGATTACTTTGGCTCTTGTGAAGGATCAATACCACCTGGAGTTACATTTAATCAGTATTAGGAGTTCCAGAACCTGTTAGGTGGCTATACACATAAAAACTTGGTATGTTCTTTCCCAGCCTGGATATTCAAGCTGGACTGGGTGAGCCTCATGGGTCCCTTCCAACTCAGGTCATGCTGTGACCAGAATACAAAAGATTCCTCCCCACCCTCCTAAGCAGTCCAATGGAAAGGACAGAAATATTATATTTGTAAATTAGAAGATATAAAGATAAAAGCAGAGTATTTTATCAAGTTATTATTAACAAAAACCATCTCCTTTCCTAGGCTGTGCTACGAACAGCACAAGTACTCGATCTTCCCATTTTGTTCAAAACATACTGTAGATTTCCTTAAATAATTTACTGCTGCATATTTCAGCTGATCCCATTCATCTAAGCCAGACTGAAACTCTATCCATCTTGTGCATTACTTTGCTTTTAAAGTAACCCTATACACTTCAGTAGGGCTTTGAAAAACAAGACAACAGATATACATAAACATGGGCCAGATTTTAATCATCTTAATGGAAGGCTATTTTCCTTCCTTTCCTTCTCATTAAAAAAAAAAAAAAAAAAAAAAAAAGACATGGTCTATGGTTACCTGTAACAACAAGACATTTATCATAACAACTTCCCTGCTTCGGGAGGTGGGATAGTAATTGAGGCCTGTGATACACAGAGAGAATCATAGAATCACAGAACAACGAAGTTGGAAGAGACTCACCAGATCATTGAGTCCAACCATTCCTATTAAACACTAAACCATGTCCCTCAGCACCTCGTCCACCTGTCCCTTAAACACCTCCAGGGAAGGTGAATCAACACCCTCCCTGGGCAGCCTCTGCCAGTGTCCAATGACCCTTTCTGGGAAAATTTTTTTCCTTATGTCCAGCCTGAACCTCCCCTGGTGGAGCTTGAGGCCATTCCCTCTCATCCTGTCCCCTGTCACTTGGGACAAGAGTCCAGCTCCATCCTCTCCACAACCTCCTTTCAGGTAGTTACAGAGAGCAATGAGGTCTCCTCTCAGCCTCCTCTTCTCCAGGATAAACACCCCCAGCTCTCTCAGTCACTCCTCATAGGGTCTGTTCTCCAGCCCCTTCACCAGCTTCGTTGTTCTTCTCTGGACTCGCTCCAGAGCCTCAACATCCTTCTTGTGCTGAGGGGCCCACAACTGAACACAGGATTCCAGGAGCAGCCTCACCAGTGCTGAGTCCAGAGGGAGAAAAACCTCCCTGGACCTGCTGGTCACACCGTTTCTGACACAAGCCAAGATGCCATTGGCCTTCTTTGCCACCTGGGCACACTGCTGGCTCATGTTCAGTCGCTTTCAACCAATACCCCCAGGTGCCTCTCCTCCTGGCAGCTTTCTAGACAGACTTCTCCCAGTCTGTAGCTCTGCATAGGGTTATTAGGACAGAGCCTGGTCAGCACAGAAAGATAAACCTGCACCCAAGTCCGAAACAGATCTGCAATCATTCAGTTATTCTTCCTCTCCACACTGAGGATATCGAGCTATCCACTAAGAAATTTCCACTAGGTCTCCACTTTGGATCATTTCTTTTGTAGGCAAAGGTACTAATGTCCTCATGTCAGTTGGTATGAAGAACAGAACTTGCAGAATTCACAGCTCAAGAGGTTGATGGACACAAACACCAACAAGGTTAAAAAAAAAGCAAGCAGCCAAGAGCTAGAAAGAGACAAGTGATGGCTGTTTTACCTATGTAGTCTTGTTTGCTTGGTCTTTTAGAATTCATGGTGAGGATACAAGAGGAAATGGAATGATATCCGAATACAATAACGTGATTTGAATCACTGGCATAAATCAAGTGGAGAATTTGAAGTACCACAAGAAACAGAAGCATAAAGAAACAGTTCCCATGTTTCCTTTCCAAGCCTTTCAAAAGGTCCTTATCCCCATCTTCTGGTGAATCTATTTAGACAGACGAGAGATTCCAACTGTGAACTGTTGGATAAAAGCTCACATCTTCAGGATCAATGTCAAGAAGCAGATAATAGGATATTTTCTGAGGGAAGCTACCTTTTTCTTAGGCTGCACAGAACCTGCTGCTTCCCCACACACACGAGGTAAGCGGCAGCCTGAAGCTACTGCAAACACAGCAGCGCAGCCATGGTCCTGGAGCAAGAAAGTAAAAGACATTTAAGCCTCCAGTTTCAAGAAGAGTGGAGGGTTGACCTTTTTCGTTGTAAATAACATGCCCATCCGTGACCTTTTAGAAGTAGAGGAAGACTGCAAAACTAAATCTCCAAGAAAAGGATTTGCATTTGTTCCGTGTGCTTCCTTCGGTGCCTCAGGCTTCTTTTTTGTGTAATTCAAGTCTTCATGCACGGATTTACACCATCACTCCCTAGGGGCCAGATTATAAACCCTTCCAACTCATTCTAGACATCTTTTTGCCAGGCATCGTCCCACCTGCTTAAAAGGAACTGGCTACAAACACCAACCATTCATCTCCTATTAGACATAATTAGACAGCTCCTCTCGCTGCACTGGCCTTGGCATAAAATGCAGGAGGTTGTGTGGTTTTTTTTTACTTTTCTGACACAGCTGGGGCTGCACCGTTCACTCCCAGTGTGAGGATGGTTTTGGGGAGGTGGCAATTAGTGAATTAGCACAAATGAGGAAGGTTTCTCTCCATGCCAGCCTCTGGCTCTGGTTATTTCCATTCTCACCCTCAATGACAAAGGTAAAAGCTCTTTATTTAACTGCACGGCATTCAGGGCAGGTTTAAACCCTCCCTGAAAGCTCATTTATTTACAGGCTCCGTCCTGGCTAGGAGTGGGGTCCCCCTCCTCTGCTCTGCACCCCCAGTGCCGCCCTGGGGCTGGTTTTCCTATTCTCTCTTATGGTTGTGGGGTGGGGGGACGGGGGGAATCACACCAGGTAATGGGGTTTGTGGTAGGCACAGGAGCGTTTGCAGCTCATTTAGGATGGATAAACCACCAGGATTTACACTTTGGAAGCTGAGAAGGCGGCTCTGAGCTGATTTAGGGCTCTGAATCTCTCCTCTAGCTGCCTATTGCCTTGACTGTTGTCATCATTAGGTTCCAGAGTGAACAAGCGCCACATAGCACACTCTGATAGGAACGGTTGGACTCGATGATCCGGTGGGTCTCTTCCAACCTGGTGATTCTATGATTCTATGAAAAAAGATCTTTTCCGAGCACTGAAAAATTGTTCATGAACTTCAAATACGTAACTCAATCTTAAGTGCTTGCCTTGAAATTCCTACACTTCTAGGTTCATTTTACTGTTATCAGCAGAGCAGTGAAGCTGTTTGACCAAGAGCTCACTAGCAGAGCAGGACACCCATAAAATCTCGAACAAACATGAAAGTACAAGGTACTTGCCTATAAATATATGTATATATGTTACACGTATATACGTATACACACACACATATACAGAAGATGATCTGAAGGCTGGAGCACCTCTGCTCTGAGGACAGGCTAAGCAAGATGAGGATCATAGAATCATCAGGTTGGAAGAGACCCATTGGATCATCGAGTCCAACCATTCCTATCAAACACTAACCCATGTCCCTCAGCACCTCATCCACCTGCACCTTAAACACCTCCAGGGAAGGTGAGTCAACCACCTCCCTGGGCAGCCTCTGCCACTGCCCAATGACCCTTTCAGTAGTTGGAGAGAGCAATGAGGTCTCCCCTCAGCCTCCTCTTCTCCAGGCTAAACACCCCCAGTCGCTCCTCGCAAGACTTGCTCTCCAGCCCCTTCACCAGCTTTGTTCACCATCAGGATGTTCAGCCTCAAGAGAATGCGGCTCTGGGGAGACATTAAAGCAGCTTCCAGTACCTGAAGGGGCTCCAGGAAAGCTGGGGAGGGACTTTTCAAAGTGCCTGGAGTGAGAGCACAAGTTGAGCTTGGATGGACTTTAAGGTCCCTTCCAACCCAAACCATTCTATGATTCTATGATTACTGCTGTTCATAGAATCATAGAATCACCAGGTTGGAAGAGACCCATAGGACCATCCAGTCCAAATGGCACAAAACCAGGAAGGATTAAAAATATATATTTCAGAGTTAATATTCCAGTTGCAAAGTATTTAAAACTTCATTCCTTAGCATGCATTAGCTTTCCTTCTTCCCACAACTGAAGAGCTGTGGTACATGAAGGAGTCAGCAGATGGCACCCATGGCACTTGATACAAGCCCAGCGCTCACATTCTGATGTCCTTTATTTCACACACATGCAGGAGGTTCTCTACCAGTCAGGATTTTCCTTTATACAGTGTAAACAAACTTAATTTATACCCACTTAGACTATCTTCACTATCAAGGTGACTTGATATGTGATTATTAGGTGCAAGGAGACGTCAGAATGAAGTATAATGAAGCTGGGGAAGGGGCTGGAGAACAGGACTTATGAGGAACAGCTGAGAGAGCTGAGGGTGTTTATCCCGGAGAAGAGGAGGCTGAGGGGAGACCTCATTGCTCTCTCCAAATCCCTGAAAAGAGGTTGTGGAGAGGAGGGAGTTGGGCTCTTCTCCCAAGTGACAACAGGGTAGGACGAGAGGGAATGGCAAAAATTAAATGAAAAGCTAATTTAGTCAAACTGAAAGCTAGACAATAACAGGTTTGTCGAATATTCTAGCAAACTGAGGTGGGAAGACCTTCCGCAAAGCCATTTCTTTGACATCTTTTTTACCTAAAGGAAAAATGTGATGGCAGTGAAGCCGCTTCTGTCTAAGAAGGTGACTATTGCCTGTGCGACTGTGCTTATCTTGCTCGGCTCTGTCTGCTGCCTCCTATCTTATGCTGATATTGCAAACCCTTCAGCACAACAGCCACGATTTCGTTTTCAGACTCCGTTTACTGCAGGACCTCAAGCCACAGCTTGGGCTCCTGGGTTCAAGCGCAACACAAATATGTAGCAGGGCACTGGGGGCGAGTTATCACGAAGTTTTATCAAAGCCCCTTGTCACTAAATAAAATGGAAAGGTGTAAGTGGCTGAGTTTTTATAAGAAAACAGATTTAATACTCAGTTGTGAATACAAAAGGTAGGTGGGAACGAAGAGACATCTACCTGCAAGGAAATTCATGGTTTCTGCTCAGTATTACATGCTGTGGGAGAGAAGGGTGTGCAGGGACTCTACAGTCCTGCCTTTCACTGCCTCTCACTCCTGAACTGTCCCCACAGCCACCATCAGACATGGGTGTTGTCATCCTTGTGTCTCAGCTTCTCTGTTTGCAGAGAACAACAACAGCCTGTTGGGAAACAAGAGGGAATGACCTCAAGCTCCACCAGGGGAGGTTCAGGCTAGACATTAGGAGGAAGTTTTTCACATAAAGGTTCATTGGGCAGTGGCAGAGGCTGCCCAGAGAGGGGGTTGATTCACCTTTCCCAGAGGTGTTTAAGGGACAGGTAGACGAGGTACTAAGGGACACGGTTTAGTGTTTGATAGGAATGGTTTGGACTCGATGATAGAATCATAGAACAACCAGGTTGGAAGAGACCCACCGGATCGATGATGATCGATCCGGTGGGTCTATTCCAACCTGGTTGTTCTATGATTCTATGATTCTATAACAGTGCTCTTCACTTTAATAATTTCAATCTCAAACTCCACATATTGGTGTTTTTACCCATTCTATGATACTATATAATGTCAATCTGATCATACATTCGAGGTCAACGGAAACACTATCAAGCTAGAGGGTTTTGAGTAGATAATCTGAATCATAGAATCATAGAACAACCAGGTTGGAAGAGACCCATCGGATCATCGAGTCCAACCATTCCTATCTGCTTCCATAAGCGGCCGTTACCTCTACGAAAACATCTCTAAATATACACATAGGACATTTCGAATCCTCTGTTATGTAGGTCATAAACCAGCAGGGAGACAGAAAAACTTCACTTTCAAAACCGTAAGGGTGGCAGATTAAAGGCAATCAGTGATGAATAAACTTATTTATTTGGGAAATACTTATTAGAAGGTAATATAGAATGTAGAATATAGAAAAAGAAGCCTGATTATCTTGCTAGGAAACACTCCTTTTGTGCTGTGTGGTTCTTCCTCTAACTGCAAGACAACCAGGAGGAAGCAGAATGCTTCAGAAGCAGCTGTATTACGGAACACACAGAGACAGAATAACTGCTCTGTTTGAAGAAACACCTCAGCTGTTCCTTGTAGTAATAAGGAATAACAAGAAATTGTTGTTATAATAATAAGGAAGTTGTGTACTTATATACAAAAGATAAGAGCCTTCACAGAAGGACATGGGAAAGAAGGACAGCATAACCCCATTCTGTGGTTTCTCTGCAGTTTCTGTTGACAGCAGCAGAATTTAAAGGGATTTAAAGGAATTTAGGACTGTCCACAACCAACTTTAAGTCAGATGGCAAGAAGCAGCCATGCATAGAATCATAGAACAACCAGGTTGGAAGAGACCCATCGGATCATCGAGTCCAATCATTCCTATCAAACACTAAACCATGTCCCTCAGCACCTCATCCACCCGTCCCTTAAACCCCTCCAGGGAAGGTGAATCAACCACCTCCCTGGGCAGCCTATTCCAATGCCCAATGAAATAGGCTCTGCACATTTATTCAGAGGAACAGGATCATTTGCAGACGAGCAGAGCATGGGTCTAGGAGTTATTCACATTAGCATAAATCATCCTAAGCTAATTTTTTTCTTTGCTTGTTAAACAGATTCTTGAAAGAATCCACTCGAAAGCTTTACAAAGGCAAGAAAGTCAAAGCAACCAGGGCTAAAAGAGAGTAAGCCTCGCTATGTAGAGTGAATGTTTATTAAAAATGTATATCGTGTTCGGTTTTGGAATCCCCAGCATAAGAAGGACATGGAGCTGTTGGAACAGGTCCCAAGGAGGCTACAAGGATGATCCAAGGGCTGGAGCACCTCTGCTACGGGGAAAGGCTGAGAGAGATGGGGATGTTCAGCCTGGAGAAGAAAAGGGTCGGAAGAGACCTTATAGTGACCTTCCAGTACCTGAAGGGGCTACAAAAAAGGGACTGTTCACAAAGCCTTGTGGTGACAAGACTAGGAGCAATAGCTGTAAATTGGAGAGGGACACATTTACACTAGACATAAGGAGGAATTTCTTCACTCTGAGGGTGAGGAGGCCCTGGAACAGGTTGCCCAGGGAAGCTGTGGCTACCCCATCCCTGGAGGGGTTCAAGTCCAGGTTGGATGGAGCTTGGAGCAGCCTGGTCCAGCAGGAGGTGTCGCTGCTCATGGCAGGAGTGGGACTGGGTGGGCTTTGAGGGCTCTTCCAACCCAAACCATTCTGTGATTCTATAATTCTATATTAAATACATTTGATTGTACAACATAGGAGGCAGTCTCTGTTTGCGGCTCTGTCCCAGGAAATGAAAAAAAATATATATATAAAATAACTCTAGTTTCCCAGCTGGCAGAAGGCTCATCTAGACAGCCCTGGTGTTTGATGCAACAGTCTCAGCCATGTGGAATCCCCATTCCCACCACCTCAACACTGGTGGTATTTCAGCCTGAGTGAACTGACTGTATTTTTGTGGATACTACGGACTCCAGCTGCTAAACAGAGAGGAAAAAAAAAAAAAAAACAACAAAAACAAACCACAGCTTTCATCAAGAAATATCTTTGAGACAGAAAAACAAGCAGCTTTCAGAAGAGTCATGAAGAATAAAAAAAACCCTTGACTTTATCATGGTATTTAGAACTCAGCCCCATGGTCCACCCTAGCATGTTATGGGGGCCAACTCCCACCCCATAAGGGGTTGGTACCTCATTTCAGACAAATCATAGAATCACCAGGTTGGAAGAGACCCACCAGATCATCAAGTCCAACCATTCCTATCAAACACTATAGCATGTCCCTCAGCATCTTATCCACCCACACCTTAAACCCCTCCAGGGAAGGTGACTCAACCCCCTCCCTGGGCAGCCTCTGCCAGTGCCCATTGACCCTTTCTGTGAATTTTTTTTTTCCTAATGTCCAGCCTGACCCTCCCCTGGCGGAGCTTGAGGCCATTCCCTCTCATCCTGTCAAATGTTTGGTTGTAAAAGAACTTCAAGATCATTGTACCTGTGGACTACTAAACCAGATCCCTGAGCACCTCATCTATCCAGTTTCTAAACCTCTCCAGGGGTGGGGACTCCACCAGCAACCTGGGCAGCCTCTGCCAGGGTCTGAGAACCCTTTCCATGAAGACATTTTTCCTGATGTCCAAGCTGAACGTGCCCTGGTGCAGCTTGGGGCAATTTCCACTCGTCCCATTGCCTGTCCCTTGGGAAAAGAGACCAGAACCCACCTCACTACAACCTTCTTTCAGGTAGTTTTAGGCAGGGATGAGGTCTCCCCTCAGCCTCCTTTTCTCCAGGTTAAACCACCCCAGGTCCCTCAGCTGCTCCTCATAATCCTTGCTCTCCAGCCCCTTCCCCAGATCCGTTCCCTTCTCTGGATGTGCTCCAGCCCCTCAAGGTCTCAGCACAGAATCGCAGAATGAAACGGACCTTAAAGCCCATCCAGTTCCAACCCTCTGCCATGGGCAGGGACACCTCCCACTGGATCAGGCTGCTTCTCAAGTTTTCAGTTCTGTTCTTTATGTGCAAATCAGACACACCAGGATGAAACTATCACATTTCTCCCCAGTACTAGTTCCAATAACTCTAAATGCAAGACCTCTAAACGATTGCATGCAGCAGCCTTACAATGTTTTTTTTTTTTTTTTTACACTTTTTAGACTAACTGCAAGGCTAAATAAAGACAAGAACCTGCTGCAGTGTAACAGATGCCTTCATTATTCTCTCTTGCCAGGGATACTCCAATTTCTTTTTCCCATCCAACCGTCATCTTAACGTCCGTCTCATTAGCATCTACCACATGGAAAAGTTTTCTCTTATCCCTCTGAGACACAGGCATTACATCCATAATTGCAGTGCCTCTGCTCTGTATTCAGTTTCAAAGCTCAGCATAAAAGTAAAAGAATTTAAGGAGGGTAAAGTGTCCATAAAATGCAATTAAATTAGAGCAAGAGAAACTACAGTTAAAATAATTACATTAAAGTGTGATAATAAAACCATGCAAGATACGTTATTCTTTTAAAATCCTTTGTACTACCGAGGAAACCAAGAATCTGAACGAACTCATTAGCTGACAAAATGATCGTTTATCAGCAGATCTGTGCCTGAGGCTCGGATCAGAGAACACGGTTTTACGGTTGGACTCGATGATCCGGTGGGTCTCTTCCATCCTGGTTGTTCTATGATTCTATGATTCTATGAACACAGCCCTAAAGAAGCTCCTGTGCTACTGCAGCCAATGCTGAAACTTCCAGCAACCACAAAGCAGCATCACTTTAGAAACATCTTTTCAAGAGCAGAGAAGTAACTGATAACTCTTTTCACCTTGATTCAACTCTGATGATACAATCTATTGCGGAATCCATCTGAACTGTGAGTGCAGTGTGGAGGGGGATCTGTGTTCAGTTCTGGGCCCCTCAGCACAAGAAGGGTGTTGAGGCTCTGGAGCGAGTCCAGAGAAGAGCAACGAAGCTGGGGAAGGGGCTGGAGAACAGGCCTTATGAGGAACAGCTGAGAGAGCTGGGGGTGTTTATCCTGGAGAAGAGGAGGCTGAGAGGAGACCTCATTGCTCTCTACAACTACCTGAGAGGGGGTTATGGAGAGGAGGGAGTTGGGCTCTTCTCCCAAGGGACAGGGGACAGGACAAGAGGGAATGGCCTCAAGCTCCACCAGGGGAGATTTAGGCTGCACATTAAGAAAACATTTTTCCCAGAAAGGGTGATTGGGCAGTGTCAGAGGCTGCCCAGGGAGGGGGTTGATTCACCTTCCCTGGAGGGGTTTAAGGCATGGGAGGACAAGGTGCTGAGGGACATGGTTTAGTGATTGACAGGAATGGTTGGACTCGATGATCCGGTGGTTCTCTTCCAACCTGGTGATTCTATGATTCTATATATTTTGAATGAAACATTTGAGAAATTCCTTTAAATAACTGGCAACTAACGTGGTAAATTTCCTGCTTAGAATGGGATTAAGTCAGAATGTAGCTTCTTTAGATGCAATGGCTTTATGCATCGGGAATCAAGGCTGAATTTCATTTAGAAGCCTTTTCCTTGGGTCAGAAAACTGATATCAGAACTTATGGATGGATTAGGACCTCTAATGGCATTAAAATAAGGAACAGCTGCTGCCCTAACCACATTAGAACGGCTTTACTGCACTTTGATTGCTATCAGCTAGAAAAACAGTATTTTTGTTGACTTGAAAATGGTAGCTGCCGGAAGGGGAAGAGCAAACTTAGGTTTGATTATTAGCAGATATTAGCTGATAAGAACTACTGAGTGGAACTAACCACAGACTTTCCTTAAACAACATCACACCAGAGTCTGCCCAGGGAGGTGGCTGATTCACCTTCCCTGGAGGGGTTTAAGGGACGGGTGGACGAGGTCCTGAGGGACATGGGTTAGTGTTTGATAGGAATGGTTGGACTCAATGATCCAGTGGGTCTCTTCCAATCTGGTTGTTCTATGATTCTATGATTCTGTGATTCCCTCTGGCTCCCCAGGTCAGTGTTTCCTGATGCCACAACTGTAGGTCCTCACAAACCTCGGCATGGATTTACCAACACCTTCGTTAAAATGTCTCCTTAATCAAAACTCTGCATATTTTAGCAGAACTGATAACAAAACGATATTACTGTACAAGAAAATTGAACTACTTACCCTGAATAGTCCTTTCCCAGGACAGATTTCCCACCCACCCTGGTTCCTCGAGATAACGTGTTCCCTCTAGAGTAGAGCACGACCACAGAAAGCCAATCCTGGAAGAATTTTTCCATAGCTGCTCTTAAGGAGAAAAAGTACGTTCCCAAATCTAAAAAGCAGACAGTAACTGCTGTCTTGTGTGTTCTGGAAAGAACATTAATCAGTTTATTTTTGTAATTTACAAACAACTAGGAGAGCTAGATGCTTTGAAGCACTACTCCGAATGTCAGCTGCGAGGGATACAGGGCTACCTTTAACCCAGTTGGTCTTCTGCCAGGCACGTTCTCCCAGGGAAACAAGGGCATTCGTGCTACCAAGCACCCTGTACGTGGATGGGAAAATAACCCCAAGAACAGTACAAAGATACACAGAATACACAGAATCATTAGGTTGGAAAAGAACCCCAGGATCATCAAGTCCAACCACTCCTATCAATCACTAAATCATGCCCCTCAGCAACTCATTCACCCATCAGACAGCTCCAGGGAAGGTGAATCAACCACCTCCCTGGGCAGCCTCTGCCACTGCCCAATGACCCTTTCTGTGAAAAATGTTTTCCTAATGTCCAACCTAAATCTCCCCTGGTAGAGCCTGAGGCCATTCCCTCTCGTCCTGTCCCCTGTCACTTGGCAGAAGAGCCCAGCTCCCTCCTCTCCACAACCTCCTTTCAGGTAGTTGGAGAGAGCAATGAGGTCTCCCCTCAGCCTTCCCTTCTCCAGGCTAAATTATAAAAGAAAAAAACCAAACTTCCAGAACTACGAATTACTAGACCACATCCACGTAACAGAAAGTGGTGTTTCTGGCCCAGAAGTACTTATTACTTCTTTTACTGTTTAAAAAAGCCCAACGCATTTGCAGAGGAACTGAACTTTGATAAAATGGGGGAATATTTGGCAGTGTTGGGGGGCCAACAGGATAATCGTAGCCACATACACTTTCTGCTTGCATGTATGACATGGCCATACAGAGGGGTAGGATTTTTCACAGAAAGGGTGATTGGGCAGTGGCAGAGGCTGCCCAGGGAGGCGGTTGATTCACCTTCCCTGGAGGGGTTTAATGGACGGGTGGATGAAGTGCTGAGGGACATGGTTTAGTGTTTGATAGGAATGGTTGGACTCAATGACCCGGTGGGTCTCTTCCGATCTGGTGATTCTATGATATACAAACAGACTGGTGAGTAAGAGGCTGGAGAGCAGCCCTGTGGAAAGGGATCTGGGGGTTCTGGTTCAGGGTAAGTTTACCATGAGCCAACAGTTGGCCCTGGAAGCCAATAGGACCAAGCGTGCCCTATGGTGCATCAACTAGCCAATTGAGGGAGGGGACTGTCCCGCACTGGTATAGCCCCAACTTAAGTGCTGAGTGTAGTTCTGGGAACTGCAGTATATAAAGGATCTAAAGCTGCTGGAGAGCATCTAGAGGTGGCCAAAACGTGATGAAGGGTCTAGAGGAGAAGCTGTATGAAGAGCGGCTGAAGTCACTGGGTCTGTGCAGCCTGGAGAAGGGAAGGTTGAAAAGGGAACTCATGGGAGGTCACTGCTTCTTTACACAGGGAGGAGGAGGAGCAGGTGCTGAGCTCTTCTCTCTGGTGACCAGAGACACAACCCGAGGGAATGGCAGGGAGATGCCAGGGGAGGGTTAGGTAGGACATTAGGAGAAGGTTCTTCACTACTGCCCTTTCTCTAGTGAAACCCAAGCACTTTTCTTTCCAGTCCTAGGCAGTTCCACTTACACATTTTTGGCTCTTAATGCCAGTCATACACTATGTCCAACTTCACAAAGTGACTGTTTTCATTATCTGAGCTCCTTGACATAACTGACAAGTGACCCACACATAAGCGCAGAAACGACAGTTAGAGAAGCTGTTAGAGCAGCATCACATTGCACCTGTCAACACGTAGCTCACTCACAAGGTCCAGCAGCTCCACCGTAGAAAGAAACCTAACATAAGTTTGTGAATGACAAATATCAAAAGCTCTTTCAGTTCATTGAGAGGATTTATATAATTATAGACTCATAGAACAACCAGGTTGGAAGAGATCCATCGGATCATCGAGTCCAACCATTCTCATCAAACACTAAACCAAGTCCCTCAGGACCTCATCCACCTGTCCCTTAAACACCTCCAGGGAAGGTGAATCAACCACCTCCCTGGGCAGCCTATTCCAATGCCCAATGACCCTTTCCGTGAAAAACCTCCTCCTAATCTCTAGCCTAAATCTCCCCTGGCGGAGCCTGAGGCCATACCCTCTTGTCATGGGGTTGAAAACGTTGGGATTATCAATCCAGCAGTCAGACAGGATCTCAGATGCGCAACATAGAAGTTCATTGGTGTTTTCAGATGAAATACTGTATTTCAGTGATCTAGTGCACAGAGAACGCATTTGAATCATAGAATCACGAGGTTGGAAGAGACCCACCGGATCATCGAGTCCAACCAGTCCCATCAATCTCTAAACCATGTCTCTCAGCACCTCATCCACCTGCACTTTAAACCCCTCCAAGGAAGGTGACTCAACCACCTCCCTGGGCAGCCTCTGCCACTGCCCAATGACCCTTTCTGTGAAGAATTTTTTCCTAATGTCCAGCCTGAACCTCCCCTGGTGGAGCTTGAGGCCATTCCCTCTTGTCCTGTCCCCTGACACCTGGGAGAAGAGCCCAGCTCCCTCCTCTCCACAACCTCCTTTCAGGTAGTTGTAGAGAGCATTGAGGTCTCCCCTCAGCCTCCTCTTCTTCAGGACAAACACCCCCAGCTCTCTCAGTCGCTCCTCGTAAGACTTGTTCTGTCTTGCAATGAGTTACAGAATACACACCATTTTTAGGCTGCATACTCCTCAGAGCAAGAACAGCCTCTTATAGCTCCATTTTAGTGCCTCTATGGTCATATTAAAAAAAAGTAGTTCTTCAATGTCTGTAAACCGCCAAGCAGAGAAGACAGGATTCCCAGAGGACACCAATGATTCACGAAGCGCTCAAGGACACTGCTCCTGCAGCCTTTATTCTACATCTAATCAAATAAAAACACACGTACAGAGATTGAAGAAACACTCCGGTCGTTACGGAACGGCAGGGAATAAGCTTCATCCCATTTATAAAGCCGAACAAAACGAAGTAGGCGGAGATTCCGCAGAACCTGCGTCAAGTGGCAGTTTCTGATAACGCTACCGGATCGACGGGTGATAACCTTAAAAGGTAGAAAAACTGAAAGTAAAACAAAGCGACAGCAAGTGTACCAGGAAGGCAGAATGAAGCCTGCATTCCTTTCCAGCCTTGGAGCGGTGACTTCATCTTCGCTGGGGTGACCTTCCACTGAGTCCGGGCTTGAATACTAATATTAGACTAAAAAGAAGTGTGCCACCCTCTAAATATAATGATGACTCAACACCTAGAGGCTTCAGTGATGTAATAGCACCAAAGAGGCTCAGACTTCACAGTCTAGATTTTCGAAATACTAAATCAAAGGGAACAGATCTTCCCCTGCAGAAACGAAGCTTCCTAGAGCATCGTCTCGAATTAGCCTGGAGGGAAAGGGAACCAAAACCCCACTTCACGCGTGGCAGCAGACACCCCGGCTCCACTTCGTTTAAAAGGGGCAGCGAACAGACACACTTCAGAGTCAGTAGACAGTTCCAGAATTATCGTATAAAAATGTAAGACGACGCAGCAGATCACTGAGCAGTCCAGTGTCTTTTACTGCACCTTAAAAATAAAAATAGCAGCACGAAGATGTGCTCTGGTGAGAAAGCTGAGGGCGAGTACAAAGGGAAAAAGCCTTTTATAAGCAAGGCTACAGAGTTCTCTTAAAGCATCATCCTTGGACAAATATTTCAGCACTTACTTGAGGTAGCTTTAAATCTTTCTCAAGGCTCAAACTCAGTAATTCATCTTAGAATTATAGAACTTTCAGGAAAAAAAAGTCAAAGGAAGTGTAACATAGGCATCTGTAGCAAACGCAAGTACTCATCCAATATCAGTGTAGTTATAATATGAAAGAATCCCTCATGAAAACAGTAATTGTTTTCATAATAAAGTCTTTCCATGAAAAGTAAGATTATCTTTTCCACTGGCTTCTTAGTTCAACTTCATTGCTCTTCCCTTCTCCACCACACCTCCAGCAAGCTCACAGCTCAGGGAATGCATTGTTCACAACCTTCATTCCTCAGTCTTGCATTCACGCACTGACCATCCGAGAATCACAGAGCCACCAGGTTGGAAGAGATTCACCCGATCATCAAGTCCAACCATTCCTATCAATCACTAACCCATGTCCCTCAGCACCTCGTCCACACATCCCTTAAACACCTCCAGGGAAGGTGAATCAACCACCTCCCTGGGCAGCCTCTGCCACTGCCCAATGACTCTTTCTGGGAAAATTATTTTCCTAATGTCCAGCCTGAACCTCCCCTGGTGCAGCTTGAGGCCATTCCCTCTCGTCCTGTCCCCTGCCCCTGGGGAGAAGAGCCCAGCTCCCTCCTCTCTACAACTTCCTTTCAGGTAGTTGTAGAGAGCAACGAGGTCTCCCCTCAGCCTCCTCTTCTCCAGGCTAAACATCTCCAGCTCTCTCAGCCGCTCCTCTTCTTCTCCAGTCCCTTCACCTGTTTAAGGTGTGGGTGGACGAGGTGCTGAGGGACATGGTTTAGTGATTGATGGGAATGGTTGGACTCAATGATCCGGTGGGTCTCTTCCAACCTCGTTGTTCTATGATTCTATGATGTTCAGAGGAAACTTATGTGTTTGAGCTTGTGCCCACGGCCTCTGGTCCTGGTCAGCACTGAAAAGAGCCTGGCTTGGCCTCTTTGCACCTGAGCCTTCTCTTCTCCAGGGTGAACAGCCCCAGCTCTCTCAGCCTTTCTTCATAGGAGAGATACTCCAGTCCCTTCAGCATCTTAGTGGCCTTTTCACAGAACCATAGAATCACCAGGTTGGAAAAGACCCATCAGATCATCGAGTCCAACTGTATTTGCTGGACTCCCTCCAGTGTGCCCATTTCCTCCTTCTGCTGGGAAGTCCAGATCTGGCCACATATTTTCTCCTACAGAAACAATAATATCTCCTCTTGGTTTGAATGACATTGGAAGAAAAAGAGCACTTAATGGATTCCGGCTATCATCTCCTAGGCAGCTCCACCATAAATAAAATGCTCGGAAACTGTTTAATCATTCTTTAAGTGAAATAAAACTCTCAAGGTTAATAGGTGCTCTTTTCAATTTAAGCCAAAGAAACTGAGCTTCTAAACAGCTTTGAGTAAACACATCCTTCCCGCACGGAATATTCTAATAGTAAGGGGTTTGTGTAAGCAGCTCCCCAGGCTCTGCAGCATCTGAAGAAAACATCTTAAGAGACGAAGATGCTTCACTTTGACAGGGAGCTTACCAGTTCCAGCCTGAAGGAAATTACACAGCAGGCAACAGAAAGGATGATTTTACAAAACAGCGATAGATGCATAATAAAAGCACGACAGAAAGGTTCCTACCCAGAGAGCCTGAGGGCTACGTGTAGGAATTAACTCTTAGAACACACACATATGCAGCCGCAGGAGTAATCAGAGTGGTGCCCTTTGCCTCCCCACAAGTGCTTTATCAGGAGAGATAAAAGGAGCAGCACCTCCCATTCAGTCACACCACCAGCCAAAAATAACAGCCTAGATTTTGCTGTATCTCCTCACATAAGTGCTCCCAGCAGTTTTTCCAAAAGACGCGTCGCAAATCCCAGGGTTTAGGAGTAATTCTATTTTTAGCTTCTTTACAATAAGACTTCCATGACCCAAGCATGTCAGTTCTGTCCACTGGGCATTGGAATAGGCTGCCCAGGGAGGTGGTTGATTCACCTTCTCTGGAGGGGTTTAAGGCATAGGTGGATGAGGTGCTGAGGGACATGGTTTAGTGTTTGATAGGAATGGTTGGACTCGATGATCCGATGGGTCTCTTCCAACCTGGTTGTTCTATGATTCTATGATTCCTAACCCCAAAGAAATCCGCTCCTCCCATGTACAGGTTATACACCAAAGTGATCTGAACACATGATAGCGATGGGGACATTGTTGAACAGTGATGGGGACACTTGCAGTGCTACCGACTAGGAGAAGTCTGTCTAGAAAGCTGCCTGGAGGAGAAGAACCTGGGGGTGTTGGTTGACAGCTACTGAACATGAGCCAACAGTGTGCCCAGGTGGCCAAGAAGGCCAAGGGCATCTTGGCTTGGATCAGAAACGGTGTGACCAGCAGGGCCAGGGAGGTTCTTCTCCCTCTGGACTCAGCACTGGTGAGACTGCTCCTTGAATCCTGTGTTCAGTTGTGGGCCCCTCAGCACAAGAAGGATGTTGAGGTTCTGGAGCGAGTCCAGAGAAGAGCGACAAAGCTAATGAAGGGGCTGGAGAACAGGCCTTATGAGGAATGGCTGAGAGAGCTGGGGGTGTTTATCCTGGAGAAGAGGAGGCTGAGGGGAGACCTCATTGCTCTCTCCAACTACCTGAAAGAAGGTTGTAGAGAGGAGGGAGTTGGGCTCTTCTCCCAAGTGACAGGGGATAGGACGAGAGGAACTCCAGTTTTGCGAAAGCCTTGTTGGATCATCTACTTCTCCACACCTTTGCTCATTCTTAACTGAAGAGCTCAGTATTTTCTGGTCACATTGAGGTGGTTCTGCCCCTCTATTCTTCTCTTGTGAGATCCCACCTGGGGTACCATGTCCAGTTCTAGAATCCTCAGCATAAGAAGGAGATGGAGGTGTTGTAACGGGTCCAGAGGAGGCTACAAGGATGATCCGAGGGCTGGAGCACCTCCTGTAAGAGGACAGGCTGAGAGAGGTGGATTTGTTCAGCCTGGAGAAGAGATGGCTGCAAGGAGACGTCATAGCAACCTTCCGGTACCTGAAGGGGCTACAAGAAAGCTGGGGAGGGGCTGTATACAAAGGCCTGGAGGGATAGGACTGGGCGCAACGGGGATAAACTGGAGAGGGGCAGACTTAGACTAGACATAAGGAAGAAATTCATCATGCTGAATCATAGAATCATAGAACAACCAGGTTGGTAGAGACCCATCGGATCATCGAGTCCAACCATTCCTATCAAACACTAAACCATGTCCCTCAGGAACCCTGGACCCTCAAGAACCCTGGACCCCACCTGAGGGTGGGGAGGCCCTGGTCCAGGTTTGCCAGGGAAGCTGTGGCTGGAATTTACCCTATGTCTGATATAAAGCGGTTGAATGATTCAAATTAAACGCAAATGCCTTAAATATTTTTGTTTTAAAACCTATCTTTAGTGAGCATATTGCTCAGATATCTGTGTGTTAAAGTTGGAACTTGACACTTCAGGTAAGGCAACTTTAAATCTGTCAGCAAGGATTCTTTACATGAACACTGCCGCATGCTAGAACCACTCAGAAGTTTATATATTTAAATATTACTTATGCGGCGAGTTCACACATCAAACCAAAGGAACCTTTTACAACGACAGGTTTCTCTGGCTTTCTTCACCATCCATATCGTAACACCCAAATCAATCTACTTCCATTTTTTTCTTAAAAGTCTAAGGCAGGAGTAAAAGTCAAAGATATATTGCAACATCTCTGTTTTCGGTAGAATGGATCGATGTATGATTGATCATGTATCATGATTGATCATGTATAATTGATCGATGTATAATTGATCGATGTATAATTGATTGCATAATTGATCATCATCGGCATTCATTAATTGTGAGCATGTGAGATTAGAAACTTTAGCTCAGCAACAATATTTTATATTGAATTCATCTGTGCTCTTACCCTGCAGCAACAGTTAATAACAGAAAGGATTACGGGTATTAATCAACTGGGAGCACAACTACGTGTTCTACAGGAATAACAAAATTCATAATCAGCTCCCCAGGTCCTTGGATTTAATGAGAAATAGGAAGGTAATCCCATCTAGTTAAATATAGACTTACAGGAGTAACTACCTGCAAACAGAGCCATTTGATCCATGTTTACAGACATGCACATGGAGCACAATATCCACCTCCAGAAAACGGTCTCTGTTCTTAAGGCACATCCTTAAATCCTGCAAGTCTTTGGGGATTGCTATCCCACACCCTTACATAACCACCCCTTCCAGGTTCTAAGTAAGCCACCAGATAAATAATAGAATGTGGCTCTCAAAAGGGAAAGCGCAGGAGCAAGTGGGGATAGAATTGCTGCAGGAAGAAGAGACATTCTCAAGCTCTAGGTGGGTCCAGCCCTGTTCAATGTCTTCATCAATGACCTGGATGAAGGCATCGAGTGCTCCCTTAGCAAGTTTGCAGATGACACTAAGCTGGGTGGAAGCGTGGATCTGCTGGAGGGTAGGGAGGCTCCAAAGGGATCTGAACAGGCTGGATCACTGGGCTGAATCTAACGGGATGAGGTTTAACAAGGCCAAATGGTAGGTCCTGCACTTGGGGCACAACAACCCTGAGCAGCTACGGACTAGAAGTCTGTCTAGAAAGCTGCCTGGAGGAGAGGGATCTGGGGGTGTTGGTTGACAAAGACTGAACATGAGCCAGCAGTGTGCCCAGGTGGCCAAGAAGGCCAAGGGCATCTTGGCTTGGATCAGAAACAGTGTGACCAGCAGGGCCAGGGAGGTGATTCTCCCTCTGTACTCAGCACTGGTTAGGCTGCTCCTTGAATCCTATGTTCAGTTGTGGGCCCCTCAGCACAAGAAGGATGTTGAGGCTCTGGAGCAAGTCCAGAGAAGAGCAACAAAGCTGGGGAAGGGGCTGGAGAACAGGCCTTATGAGGAGCGGCTGAGAGAGCTGGGGGTGTTTATCATGGAGAAGAGGAGGCTGAGGGGAGACCTCATTGCTCTCTCCAGCTACCTGAAAGGAGGTTGTGGAGAGGAGGGAGCTGGGCTCTTCTCCCAAGGGACAGGGGACAGGACAAGAGGGAATGGCCTCAAGCTCCACCAGGGGAGGTTCAGGCTGGACATCAGGACAAAATATTTCATGGCAAGGGTCACTGGGTAGTGGCAGAGGCTGCCCAGGGAGGTGGTTGATTCACCTTCCCTGGAGGTGTTTAAGGCACGGGTGGATGAGGTGCTGAGGGACATGGTTTATAGACTGGTAGGAATGGTTGGACTCAGTGATACAGTGGGTCTCTTCCAACCTGGTTGTTCTATGATTCTTACTCCTGCAGATGTCAATTCTTTGCCTTTCAAGAAGATGCTGTTTTCAGCCATTCTGTTTCCGACTAATTGTAAAGTTAAACACACTCTCCCACAGCTTCTCTTCCCTTTGTTCTTACTACCACTCATTTTCTATTCCCCAGACAAAACAGAATTTCAGATAACTTAAAACATTTGAGGTTATCCAAGAAGGAAAGGCAGCTTCCCATCGCAAGGGCATGTCATCAGCAAGTCGGAGAATCTTTCACATATTCACCTTTGCCACCTGCATCAGGACTGCAGCTACAGTTGCTACGAAGACACCTACCAACGTTTCATCATTCAGTAATCTGAACAAAAGAAGAACATTTTTGTTCACCATGGCTGATAAAAAGGTTTTTAAGCTCTTGAAATAAGTTCACGGCAGAAAGGAAACTTAGAAAACTCGTATTTATCATCCAGTTTCTTTGCCAGAGACAGATTAAACTGCTTCATTGAAACTGCAATAAACACAAACATAAGTTTTTGGGGTTTTTTCTTGCATTTAAAATACAAAAGCTGACACTGTACCTTGCTGTCCTCATCTTCAAACACAGACTGGTGAACGTTGCAAGCAAAGAGAGAATTTGGGAGGTCATTGAAGTCGATTATTTCATGAAAATCTTCCTCCGCAAAGCATCTCTTTAAATTGTTGTCTCCGTTTATAGAGTAGAGGAGCCACTGTCCCCCGTCCTCGGGGATGTAGTCGTAGTGACTGAGGCCTCGCATTCCAAAGAAGTACGAGTCTCCCCTCATCCCTGGAAGCAAAGAGAAAAGAGTCACGGTTGCACCACACTTTTACTAATATCACATACACAAGTTAATCAAGAAAATCTTAGTTTGGCGGCTTAGCTTGTACAAAGTCCATTTCACGTTATTTTAAGGCAACAAATGACCTCTGAAACAGGGTACTAAGACTACTTCCCCAAGGTTCAAACAGGGACTTTGCTTTAGTTTCATTTATTAGCGCAGAAAACACCTAACAGCATCAGCACAACCTCCTGAACACAAGCAGAATCAAGGCTTTAAGTGCCCCTCACACTAAAAGGCTTAACAAGGCCAAATGTCGGGTCCTGCACTTGGGGCACAACAACCCTATGCAGAGCTACAGACTGGGAGAAGTCTGGCTGGAAAACTGCCTGGAGGAGAGGGACCTGGGGGTGTTGGTCGACAGCGACTGAACATGAGCCAACAGTGTGCCCAGGTGGCCAAGAAGGCCGATGGCATCTTGGCTTGGATCAGAGACGGTGTGACCAGCAGGGCCAGGGAGGTGATTCTCCCTCTGTACTCGGCACTGGTGAGGCTGCTCCTTGAATCCTGTGTTCAGTTGTGGGCCCCTCAGCACAAGAAGGATGTTGAGGTTCTGGAGCAAGTCCAGAGAAGAGCAACAAAGCTGGGGAAGGGGCTGGAGAACAGGCCTTATGAGGAACGACTGAGAGAGCTGGGGGTGTTTATCCTGGAGAAGAGGAGGCTGAGGGGAGACCTCATTGCTCTCTCCAGCTACCTGAAAGGAGGTTGTGGAGAGGAGGGAGCTGGGCTCTTCTCCTAAGTGACAGGGGACAGGACAAGAGGGAATGGCCTCAAGCTCCACCAGGGGAGGTTTAGGCTGGAGATTAGGAGGAAGTTTTTCCCAGAAAGGGTCATTGGGCATTGGAATAGGCTGCCCAGGGAGGTGGTTGATTCACCTTCCCTGGAGGGGTTTAAGGGACTGGTGGACAAGGTGCTGAGGGACATGGTTTAGTGTCTGATGGGAATGGTTGGACTCGATGATCTGGTGGATCTCTTCCAACCTGGTGATTCTATGATTGGACATTGCCCTACAGCCTCCTCAGAGCTCGTGACTCGAAGCTACGCAGAGGAATAATTAATTCCCTCATATTTTCGTTTCTTTCAATAACACTGTGCGATCATTGGCTTATTTTTCTCCCCCAAACATAAGGAGTTTGAGAGTTACGTAAACAGTGTGCTCATCTGTTTCAGATTTGCCCTTGCTCTACTGCCTACTCGCCATTCCCTATAAATAGATGTAAATATTACTCCGACTCCAGTATTTAGGACTAATGTCCAAAATTAAACCCTATAGGCTTATTTAGACTTAATCTCCGTAAAGCAAAGCTAAATTACGGAGCTAATTTGCTGTGCCTGTGCCTTTCCTATAACCTCAATCCTGCTGCAGCTCTGAAATGACGTTTGGCTGATGACAGAGCACATCACTCTGCAGCCCTTCTGCTACGGAAATGTCAGGAACTGTTAGCGCTGAAGGCTCAGGGCAGGCAGAGCCGTCAAGAAAACCAACTAAAGTCATGCTCAAAAGCATCCCTTTGCAGCACCGAGTCCACACTTAACCTCACGCTCAAAGTGTGTGATGGAGACAAACTATTGGTCATTATCAAAGAATCATAGAATCACAGAATCATAGAATCACCAGGTTGGAAGAGACCCACCGGATCATCGAGTCCAACCGTTATTATTCAGAGCAACTAAGTTCGGAAGGGCCTGCTGAGGTCATTAGTCTGAACCACGACGTCAGGTCAGGAGAATTCAGGACCTTGCCCAGAGGTTAATTGGACAATTTTACAGTCTAGATTGTGCTTTTGCCAAGCGAGGTTGGACCAGATGACCCCTGAGGGCCCTTCCAACCTGTTATTCGATGATTCCATGAAACGCTGTACAGCAATATGACTCATAACGTCTATAATTAGGAGGACATTAGGAAGAAATTCCTCATGCTGAGGGTGATGAGGCCCTGGAACAGGTTGCCCAGAGAAGCTGTGGTTGCCCCATCCCTGGAGGTGTTGAAGGCCACGTTGGATGGAGCTTGGAGCCCCTGATCCAGTGGGAGGTGTCCCTGCCCATTGAAGGGGGTTGGAACTGGATGATCTTTAAGGTCCCTTGCAAACAAACGACTCTCTGAAACCCTTGATAGTTAATTAAGCCAAACCATTATGACAAGGAACAAAACAGAGCAGGATTTTAAGTTAAAACCATGAAGTTCAGGTATTTTAACTACCATAGTTTGCAATAAGGAAATGAGCACATGCCACAGCAGATGGTTCTAAAATACACAGATTCAACAGTCTGTCAGACACTAGAAATCAATACATCCTTATATTACGTGGCAGGAGTTTTGCTCTGATAGAGCTCTTAATCAAGAAAGCCTGTTCCTTTTTGCAGTCAATTCGTCAGACTGATTTGCTCAGTGGGACTTGGGTATTGGCCACATCTTCTAGTCACTGTCTTCCATGTTTTTGGACCTGGAGGAGATTCTCCCCCTCAACGTGGCTCTCATGAGACACCCACCTAAAGTCTTGTGTAGAGTTCTGGAAACTCCAACATCATCTCACAGAATCACAGAATCACCAGGTTGGAAGAGATCCATCAGATTATCAAGTCCAACCATTCCTATCAAACACTAAACCATGTCCCTCAGCACCTCGTCCACCCACAACTTAAACACCTCCAGGGAAGGTGAATCAACCACCTCCCTGGGCAGCCTCTGCCAGTGACCAATGACCCTTCTTGTGAAAAATATTTTCCTAATGTCCAGCCTGAACCTCCTCTGGTGGAGCTTCAGGCCATTTCTTCCTGTCCTGTCCCCTGTCCCTTGGGAGAAGAGCCCAGTTCCCTCCTCTCCACAACCTCCTTTCATAGAATCACAGAATGACAGAATCATAGAATCGTAGAATCACCAGGTTGGACAAGACCCCCTGGATCATTGATTCCAACCATTTCCACCAATCTCTAAACCATGTCCCTCAGCACCTCATCCACACACACACAAAAAAAAAAAATAACAAACAAGAGGTGATTATGATTCTATCTATCTTTAGACATAGAATCACAGAATCACTAGGTTGGAAGAGATCCACTGGATCATCGAGTCCAACCATTCCTATCAAACACTAATCCATGTCCCTCAGCACCTCACTCCACCCTGGTGGAGCTTGAGGTCATTCCCTCTTGTCCTGTCCCCTGGCACTTGGGAGAAGAGCCCAGCTCCCTCCTCTCCACAACCTCCTTTCAGGTAGACATGGTACAACTCTAATTAAAACCAACAGAAACAAGTAGAAAATGGAATTAAGTGGCAAATAGCAATAGAATCATAGAATGGTTTGGGTTGAAAGGGACCTCCAAACCCATCCAGTCCCACCCCTGCCATGGCACCATATAGAATTATCCACTGCTTTAATAAGGAATTTCCTTGGTGACCATGTTCCTGCCTCTAGAGTTTTTAAAAAGACTCCCTGAGGGACACCGAGAAACAGGCACAAATCTCTTGAAATTGCTAGGGAACTTTACTTTTTCTTTTTTTTTCTTCATTAAACAGTGCTTGCCATGACAAACAACGGGACTAAAAATAGAATAAAGCAAACAAAATGTCACAAATAAAAGTTTTAAATACGATTGCTATAAACTAAAAGATATTATTGAGTCCCCAGTGCAAACCTGGAATCTGTGATCTACAGGAATTAAGAAAATTTGAGGGGAAAAAACAAAGCAAGAAAAGTTGTTTTTCTAGAAGGGTCCAGCAAAAACACAGGAGTTCCACCTCTCCTCCTATTGAAAAAAAAAAGCACAACTCAAACCTTGCAAGTTTTACCATAATTCAAACCCACTAAGTAAGATTTTACCAAAACGATGAGTTTTGCCTTAAAATAGCCACTGAAGTAATGAAAGCAGAGTCACCAATTTCTGTCACCTAAGGGTGCGACTCCTGCTGAAGTCAACTGAACCCACCCTCAAGACTTTGGTAGAAGGGTTGGTAGAAGGTGTAAGAGGGACATTCAGCTCCTAGCAGCCTCCTCAAATTTCATTCCGTTCTGCAAGATGAACACCGGAGATCAGTATTCATTTTATATCCTGCTAATTCTTCACTATGGAAAGCTCCCACGGACTGAAATGAAGACATTCGACTTAATTAGAAAAGGCAGAGCAGGACCTCATGTGACAGGATTAATGAAAGGATTGGATGGGGCTTGGAGCAGCCTGATCCAGTGGGAGGTGTCACTGTGCCCATGGCAGGGGTGGAAATGGACGGGTTTAAGGTCATAGAATCATAGAACAAGCAGGTTGGAAGAGACCCATCGAATCCTCGAGTCCAACTATTCCTATCAAAGGTCCCTTCCAATCCAAACCATTCTATGATTCTATGATTTTTAACCCCAGTTTGGTTAGCACTACAAAAATAATCTCCACGATTCCTCTTACAAAGTGGCAGATAGGAGAAAGAGGATTTTATTTCTTTTTTTCCTATTTTTTTTTTTTAATGCTAACTGGTACAAATCCCCTTTCATTGACATTTTAGCCGTATTAAATTTAGCTGAGCCTTTGTAACTATTTTTGGAAGCTTTTAACGTCCAAAGGGACTATTTGCTTTTATTCATCCAAAGCAGGGCTGGCCAGCTCAATCTGTTCACGACCCTGTGTTTTGCTTCGAAGGCTCAGCTGTGCCTCCCAAGCCAGGGAAGTGTTCCATGGGCAGCAGAGGAACACTCAGCTGCCACTGGTTTGCTGAGCAATCTGCATCTCCGGCGCTGGAGAAAATGAGGCGGTAGACACTGGTGCTCCACCCTACAAAGCCGAGACCCTTCTTTTAGGAAGAAATTTTTCACGGAAAGAGTCACTGGGCACTGGTAAAGGCTGCCCAGGGAGGGCGTTTTGTCACCTTCTCTGGAGTTGTTTAAGGGACAGGTGGACGAGGCGCTGAGGGACATGGTTTAGTGTTTGATTGGAATGGTTGGACTCGAGATGATCCGGTGGGTCTATTCCAACCTGGTGGTTCTATGATTCTATGACCCAAGCCCTGTTCCACAATAGGAAGGTGATAGCGTGAGCAACCAATGCCAGGCTCGCCTCCCATCCCCAGAGGTGTCCCAGGCCAGGCTGGATGGGGTCTGGGGCAGCCTGATCCAGTGGGAGGTGTCCCTGCCCATTTCAGGAGGGTTGGAACCGGATTATCTTGGCCCAGGTGGCCAATGGCATCTTGGCTTGGATCAGAAACGGTGTGACTAGCAGGGCCAGGGAGGTTCTTCTCCCTCTGGACTCGGCACTGGTGAGACTGCTCCTGGAATCCTGTGTTCAGTTGTGGGCCCCTCAGCACAAGAAGGATATTGAGGCTCTGGAGCAAGTCCAGAGAAGAGCGACAAAGCTGGTGAAGGAGCTGGAGAACAGGCCCTGTGAGGAACGGCTGAGAGAGCTGGGGGTGTTTAGCCTGGAGAAAAGGAGGCTGAGGGGAGACCTCATTGCTCTCTGCATCTACCTGAAAGGAGGTTGTGGAGAAGAGGGAGCTGGGCTCTTCTCCCAAGGGACAGGACGAGAGGGAATGGCCTCAAGCTCCACCAGGCTCAACATTAGGAAAAAATTCTTCACAGAAAGGGTCATTGGGCATTGGAACAGGCTGCCCAGGGAGGTGGTTGACTTGCCTTCCCTGGAGGTGTTTAAGGGACGGGTGGGTGAGGTGCTGAGGTGTTTGATAGGAATGGTTGGACTCAATGATCTGGCAGGTCTCTTCCAACCTGGTGATTCTATGATCTTTAAGGTCCCCTCCAACCCGAACTAGCCCATGATTCCATTAAGGTTTTCTGTGCTACTCTTAAGGTCAAAAAGTTGGGCTATGATTAATCAACCACTAGAGTCGCCATGGTAACATCAAGGTATTTAAAGAACAAAAAAACCTTCCCAAATCCAAAGAAACCAGAACAAGCTTTCCAATTACCTTCACTTGGTCTCTTTGCTACTCTATATAAAGCCGGTCAGTTTTATAAGGGGCACGCAGCATGACGACGCTGCTGGCCTTCAGCCAGACCTGTCACCTCACGCAGGGGTCACTGGAACGCTTGTTTAATAGCCCTGGAGCTTATCACATAAGATTCGCAACTGCTCCTCAATTCTTAGCAAGACCTACTTTCCCTTTCCCTGTTGGGAGGGGGGAAAAAGGGAAGAAACCACATGTCAGAACTACACATAACGGGAGCTGTTCAATGTGTTCATAGAACAACCAGGTTGGAAGAGACCCATCGGATCATCAAGTCCAATCATTCCTATCAAACACTAAACCATGTCCCTCAGCACCTCGTCCACCCGTCCCTTAAACCCCTCCAGGGAAGGTGAATCAACCACCTCCCTGGGCAGCCTATTCCAATGCCCAGTGACCCTTTCCATGAAATATTTTGTCCTGATATCCAGCCTGAACCTCCCCTGGTGGAGCTTGAGACCATTCCCTCTCGTCCTGTCCCCTGTCCCTTGGGAGAAGAGCCCAGCTCCCTCCTCTCCACAACCTCCTTTCAGGTACTTGTAGAGAGCAATGAGGTCTCCTCTCAGCCTCCTCTTCTCCAGGATAAACACCCCCACCTCTTTCAGCTGTTCCTCATAAGGCCTGTTCTCCAGCCCCTTCAACAGCCTCGTTGCTCTTCTCTGGACTCGCTCCAGAGCCTCAACATCCTTCTTGTGCTGAGGGGCCCACAACTGAACGTAGCATTTGAGGAGAGGTCTCACCAGTGCCGAGTACAGAGGGAGAAGAACTTCCCTGGACCTGCTGGTTACACCGTTTCTGATCCAAGCCAAGATGCCATTGGCCTTCTTGGCCACCTGGGCACACTGCTGGCTCATGGTCAGTTGCTGTCAACCAACGCCCCCAGGTCCCTCTCCTCCAGGCTCCTTCCAGCCAGACTTCTCCCAGTCTGTAGCTGCTCAGAGTTGTTGTGCCCCAAGCACAGGACCCACCATTTGTCCTTGTTAAACCTCATGCCACCCAGAAGACATTCAAACATCACAGTGATGTGGAACAAAGTCTCCACGTTTTCTTGAAAAGCATTTTCTATTGGTACACACAAGCAAATTATAACTTAAAACACATTTGGGACATCACAGCAATGACAAACATTTTCAATGCAAGCAGTGACACATCAGGCTGCTGAATCTGAACAGGTACTACAACACTTAGAAGAGGACAATTAGATTACGTAGCTGAGAGCTCCTCAGAAGTTTTAAAAGAAAGGGGCAGTTCCTGAAGTCAAAAATGGAAGATACCAGTTACTGATCAGCTTGATATAAACCAGCAACATGCACTCACAGCCCAGAAGGACAAACGTGTCCCGGGCTGCATCCAAAGCACTGTGGCCAGCAGAGAGGGAGGGGGTCTGCCCCTCTGTTCCACTCTGGGGAGACCTCACCTGGAGCCTTGTGTCCAGTTCTGGAATCCTCAACATAAGAGGGGCATGGAAGTGTTGGAGTGGGTCCAGAGGAGGCTACAGAGTTGATCCAAGGGCTGGAGAACCTCTGCTCTGAGGACAGGCTGAGGGGATTGGGGATGTTCAGCCTGGAGAAGGCTCTGGGGAAACCTTAGAGCAGCTTCCAGTGCTGAAAGGGGCTCCAGGAAAGCTGGGGAGGGACTTTCTCCAAGGGCATGGAGTGATAGGACAAGAGGGAATGGCTTTAAATTGGAGAAGGGGAAGATTTAGACTAGATATTAGGAAGAAATTTTTCATGCTGAGGGTGGGGAGGCCCTGGCCCAGGTTGCCCAGAGCAAGGGTGGCTGCCCCATCCCTGGAGGGGTTCAAGGGCAGGTTGGATGGGGCTTGGAGCCCCTGATCCAGTGGGAGGTGTCCCTGCCCATGGCAGGGGTGGCACTGGATGATTTTGAGATCCTTTTCGTGCTCAAACTACTATGATTCTGTCTACATAGAATCTTCCTCTGTTCTTGTTTACTGTGATGCATTTGTAGTTTTCCTAATGGTTTTATATCTTCACAGTATTCAAGACTTCCATCTGCTCAGGAATGATGTGTAACCATACAATTATCTTTACTACAAGAATAACCATAGTACAGTTTCTTTATAGTAATTCCATATTTCCATAGAAAAGGAGCTTTCCTTTTGTTCAGAGCAGACATTCATACTGGTAAACAACACAAGGAGCAAACCAATTTCTACGTCCAGAACTTTAAAGCCTAACACAGAAGCTCATGTAAAGCATAAAACGGAATTAAACTACAGTTTTCATTTGTCCGACGGCTTAAACAGCAGAAAGAAATCAGACATTTTCCTTTAAGAAACACCAAGCTCGAGGAGAAATCATAGAATCATAGAACAACCAGGTTGGAAGGGACCCATCGGATCTTCTAGTCCAACCATTCCTATCAAACACTAAACCAAAAGTATTTTTAACAGTGTATGAGAGGCTCTGAGAGACGGAGTACAAACCAAACCAACAACTTTGAGGAGCTACCTGCTGTACAAGCGCCAAGGAACAGCAGCGTGGGACATGCAGCTAACTCTAGAGCAGCCCAGCAAGTCTCCCTGGGGGATGCGGCTTCGCTGCCCTCCTGTGCTCCAGCCTTAAGGTGTGAGGGCACCTGGGGCAGATCCACAAAGGACACACACAGCTACCCCCAGGGCTGAAAAAGCTCTGTGCCACCTCCTCATCCTGCCCCATCTGGGGCGATGCCCCCTCTCCTCTCCCCCAGCCCCGCAGCAGGGATGCTCCTGCATCCCTCACTGCCCTTTCTCCTCCACCTGCAGGGATGCTCCTGCCTCTCCTCCACCTGCAGGGATGCTCCCTCCCCTGCCCCACAGCCAGGGATGTGGTCCTTTGCCAACCCTGCTCCCCTCCACCCCAGCAGGACCTCAGGGGGCTGAGGGGAGAAGGGATGGGGAGAGAGGAGAAGGGATGGGGAAAGGAGAGGAGAGAGGGGACGGGGAGAGAGGGGACGGGGAGAGAGGGGACGGGGAGAAAAGGGAGAGAAGGGATGGGGAGAGAAGGGAGAAGGGATGGGGAGAGAAGGGAGAGGGGATGGGGGAGAGAGGGGATGGGGGAGAGAGGGGATGGGGGAGAGAGGGGATGGGGGAGAGAGGGGATGGGGGAGAGAGGGGATGGGGGGAGAGGGGATGGGGGGAGAGGGGATGGGGGGAGAGGGGATGGGGGAGAAGGGATGGGGGGAGAAGGGATGGGGGGAGAGGGGATGGGGGGAGAGGGGATGGGGAGAGGAGGGATGGGGAGAGGAGGGATGGGGAGAGAAGGGATGGGGGAGAAGGGATGGGGAGAGAAGGGATGGGGGGAGAAGGGATGGGGGGAGAGGGGATGGGGGGAGAGGGGATGGGGAGAGGAGGGATGGGGAGAGAAGGGATGGAGAGAGGGGAGAAGGGATGGAGAGAGGAGAAGGGATGGGGAGAGAGGGGAGAAGGGATGGGGAGAGAGGGGAGAAGGGATGGGAACGAGGAAGGATGCGAGGGGAACGAAGAAGGATGCGAGGGGGACGAGGAAGGACAGGCTGGAGTCGAGGAGGGATAGGATGGGGTCGGGGAGGCATAGGAAGGGTCAGGGAGGGATAGGATGGGGTCAGAGAGGGATGCGCTGTGGTCGGGGAAGGACGGGACGGGGGTGAGGAAGGATGCGACGCCCCAGCCTGTCCCCAAAGCCACGGAGGGCACCGTTGGGGCACCGTGGGAGCCCGGAGCGGGTGTCCCCGCACCCCGCGGGGAGGACCCCGAGCCGTCCCGTACCTGCCGCCGCGCCGGCTCCGCCGCTCGCTCCGCGCCGCCCGCGCTCGCCCCGCGCCGCGCCGGGAGGGGGCGGGACCGGCCGAGCAGCGCGGGCCAATCAGCGCGCAGCTCGCGCCGAGGGGCGGTGGAGGCGGCCAATGGGAGGAGGAGGAGCGGTGGGGCCACGCCCCCAGCGCGACCAGGCCACGCCCCTTAAACCAACACAACGTCCCTTGTGGGTTAGGCCACGCCCCCTGATTCCAGGCCACGCCCCCCGCCTAGGGCCCAAGATCCTCTATGGGGCGAGGGGGAAGGGGAAGGATGAGGTGAGGTCATGGAATCATAGAATCATACAACAACCAGGTTGGAAGGGACCCATCGGATCTTCTAGTCCAACCATTCCTATCTAACACTAAACCATGTCCCTCAAGACCTCATCCACCTGTGCCTTAAACACCTCCAGGGAAGGGGAATCAACCACCTCCCTGGGCAGCCTGTTCTAATGCCCAATGACCCTCTGTGTGAAAAACTTCCTCCTACTGTCCTGCCTAAATCTCCCCTGGTGGAGCTTGAGGCCATTCCCTCTCGTCCTGTCCCCTGTCCCTTGGGAGAAGAGCCCAGCTCCCTCCTCTCCACAACCTCCTTTCAGGTGGTTACAGAGAGCAATGAAGTCTCCCCTCAGCCTCTTCTCCAGGGTAAACACCCCCAGCTCTCTCAGACACTCCGCATAGGGCCTGTTCTCCAGCCCCTTCACCAGCTTCGTGGCTCTTCTCTGGACTCGCTCCAGAGCCTCAACATCCTTCTTGTGCTGAGGGGCCCACAACTGAACACAGGATTCAAGGAGTGGCCTCACCAGAGCTGAGTACAGAGGGAAAATCACCTTCCTGGTGCTTCCTGCATGCTGTGGGCATCTTCCTAATGTGGAGGAAGCTGAAATTGTGGAAAGGACGCTAAGGAAGGTGATAAACCAGCTGTGGCTTGCAGGATCTTCCAGCAATGCTGTGGCCCTGCTCCCACAGCACTGAGTGGGAGGTTTGATCCTGATAGCTCAGCCTTAGCCCATCTCACCCAAATCCCCAGCGGCTCCTTATCTTCACTCTGCAGCTGCTTCTTATCTACAGGTTTCATCTGCAAGCAAAAGTGGCCTCTCAAATGGACTGATGCAACTACAGTGAATTCCAACACCAATAAAGCACCGTAACCGAAAGGCTCTGCCCCTTGAATTCTTCTGATTTCTGATCATCAAAATAAAAACACGGCCTCGTTCCGGTGTCTGCAGGAGGTTTTCAGGAGAAATGAGCAATCGAAATCTGCAGATTCTCAAGAAGTGACCCCTTCTTCCTCTTCAGGGTGTTCAGCCTGGAGAAAAGAAAGCTCCAAGGGGACCTTAGAGCAGCTTCCAGTACTGAAAGAGGCTAAAGGAAAGGTGGGGAAGGACTTATTTACAAGGACATGGAGTGATAGGATGAGGGGGAATGGTTTTAAATTGGAAGAGGGAAGATTTAGATTAGACATTAGGAAGAAATTCTTCACACTGAGGGTGGGGAGACCCTGACCCAGGTTGCCCAGGGAAGCTGTGGCTGCCCCATCCCTGGAGGGGTTCAAGGGCAGGTTGGATGGGGTTTGGAGCCCCTGATCCAGTGGGAGGTGTCCCTGCCCGTGGCAGGGGTGGAACTGGATGGGTTTTGATGTCTCATCCAACCCAAACCATTCCATGATTCCATGACTTTTACTCAACAAGAATCTTGGCCATAGTCTTTAAATTCCAAGCTTTCCCTTGAAAGCATTTTACTCCTCAGTATTTCTGAGGAGTCTGGGATAACAGCTGCTTCATCAGCATCGTAAAAGGAGTGAATGAAGAGACTCAAAATGTTTCCTCTGAATATTTTGACCCTAACTCTACAAGTAATTTACCAGTAGCACAAAGATGACAGTTCCAACTCGGGAAAGCACACAGCTTATCCGAAAACTTGCAGACATCCATTATGAGCAACAAGCAGGCTTTAGTGCTCAGATGAGAATGAGCAATACTTACAGCTTTTAATCCACACAGACTTTGCAGCCGTCGGTAATTATTATTATTACCCCAACGTATAGAGGAGGGGTTCAAGGCCAGGTTGGATGGGGCTTGGAGCCCCTGATCCAGTGGGAGGTGTCCCTACCCATGACGGGGGTGGGACAGGATGGGCTGTGAGGTCCCTTCCAACTCAAACCAATCTGTGATTCTATGATTTATGCTCACCGCGTAATCCCAAATACTTTGGCCAGACGTGGATTATGACTTCTTGCAAATGGCTGAGACTGGAGATTAGGATGGATAAAACGAGTAAAATTAATGTTGACTCTGTCAGCTTTCATGTACCCTTGAGTGTTTCTGTTACTTTTTCAGAATGTAAAAACACAGTTGGATCCACCTAGCTCTGTATCTCATCTCCAGCAGCCAAGCTGGATGCTTAGTAAAACAGTGTAAAAATAGACCATGTATTCTTCTCCTATTTACCTTATAATTTCCCAGCAACCAGTGAGGCAGAGAATTCTGGGACTCAGGGTTGTCTCCACGTACTACACTGAGCAGCTACTCCAGTGATCCTGTTCTCTACGACTTCATCTTCATTCTTTTTGAGCTCATTTTGTCCTGTCCCCTCTCCCTTGGGAGAAGAGCCCAGCTCCCTCCTCTCCACAACCTCCTTCAAGGTAGCTGTAGAGAGTAATGAGGTCTCCCCTCAGCCTCCTCTTCTCCAGGATAAACAACCCCAGCTCTCTCAAACGTTCCTCTTAAGGCCTGTTCTCCAACCCCTTCACCAGCTTCGTTGCTCTTTTCTGGACTCACTCCAGAGCCTCAACATCCTTCTTGTGCTGAGGGGCCCACAACTGAACACAGGATTCCAGGAGCAGTCTCACCAGTGCCGAGTACAGAGGGAGAAGAACCTCCCTGGACCTGCTGGTCACACTGTTTCTGATCCAAGCCAAGATGCCCTTGGCCTTCTTGGCCACCTGGGCACACTGCTGGCTCATGGTCAGTCGCTGTCAACCAACACCCCCAGGTCCCTCTCCTCCTGGCAGCTTTCTAGACAGACTTCTCCTAGTCTGTAGCTGCTCAGGATTGTTGTGCCCCGAGTGCAGGACTCGGCATTTGGCCATGTTAAACCTCATGCTGTTGGTCTCAGCCCAGTCGTCCAGCCTGTTTAGGTCCCTTTGTAGAGCCTCCCAACCCTCCAGCAGATCGACACTTCCACCCAGCTTAGTGTCATCTGCAAACTTGCTAAGGGAATCTTGGAGTTCTTTTCCAACCTTAATGATTCTATCACTCTTTCAAGCTGTTGTGAATTTTCTCTGTTTCTTAAACTTTATCACCATCCTTTCTATCCTTTCTAATTTCACTCAAAAATATTGCTTTCTTTAAAATCTTGATTCTGCTAAAACGAGTGGTGAATTTTGCTGGCTCTGGAATGGGTAAGAGCTGAGTGGCAGAGGAACTCTGAGCACAGGAGTCTTATGACTTTGGAGGTCCCCTAGTCATCTGAGGCTCCCCTTTTTGAACACTCCCTAGATCCACACGAACATGGGTGGATGAGGTGCTGAGGGACATGGTTTAGAGATTGGTGGAAATGGTTAGACTCAATGATCCAGTGGGTCTCTTCCAACCTGGTGATTCTATGATTCTATGATCTCAACACTTCAAGCATCTCTAGCAGCAAAATTGAGAGCTCGAGGCAGCGTCTGTGTGTGCCGTTCGGGTTATTTTTTCCCCACGTCCATTATTTTCGCACTTATCACCACTGAATTTCGTCGGCTGCTTTATCAGCCAGTCACTCAGCACAGGGAGACGACATTGCCTTGACACCTCCTCGATTCCATCCTGTCTGTGCACAGCCACTGCAGAGCAGCTTCAGTACAACATATTGCAGGTGTTTAAATAAAAATGTGCAGAGGACAGGTCGTCTCTTCCCTCTCACACACCCCCCCCCCCATTTATCTACACAGAATTTTTTGCACAGTTCTGAGTCCAAGATTAATAACTTCGCCAATGACAAATTGCTGCAGAAAAGGAGAATTCTCCTTCACTTGCTGCAAAATATTAGTGGCTGTAATGACCTTGCGCATGAACCAGCAATGTGCTCACAGCCTAGAAACCAACCATGTCCCAGGCTGCATCTAAAGTAGCACAGTCAGCAGGGAGGGAGGGATTCTGACCCTCTGCTCTGCTCTCATGAGACTCCATGGAAAGGGTCATTGGGCATTGGAATAGGCTGCCCAGGGAGGGGGTTGATTCACCTTCCCTGGAAGTGTTTAAGGGACGGGTGGATGAGGTGCTGAGGGACATGGTTTAGTGTTTGATAGGAATGGTTGGACTCGATTATCCGATGGGCCTCTTCCAACCTGGTGATTCTATGATTCCACCTGGAGCCCTGCACCCAGTTGTGGAATCTCCAACATAAGAAGGAGATGGAACTGCTAGAATGGGTCCAGAAGAGGCCAGGAAGATGATCCAAGGGCTGGAGACACCTCTGCTGTGAGGACAGGCTGAGAGAGTTGGGGATGCTCAGCCTGGAGAAGAGAAAGCTCTGAGGAGAACTTAAAGCAGCCTCCATGTATGTGAAGGGGCCCCAGGAAAGCTGGGGAGGGGCTTTTTCCAAGAGCCTGGAGTGATAGGATGAGGGGCAAGGGCTTTAAATTGGAAGAGGATGATTTAGATTAGACATTATGGAGAAATTCTTCACTGTGAGGTTGGTGAACCATTCCACCATTCTGCGAAAAGGCAGAGAAATCCAGTACAATGGACTTCTCCATCAAACCTGCCTAGCACTGCTTTAGAGCTAAGGCTCCCAAATTTTACTTCTCAACAATTAATAAGCAATAATTACCACACTATTCACTTCATAGATGTAAATTGTGCCTTGCAGTCGAATGCACTCGGCGGTTTCCTAATTAGCACATGTAAAAATAGTGTTTGCGCTACCTTTGTTTTCTTAGTTGTTTACATTCTAAACCAGCTTAAATAACACATTCAGCAGCTCAGTCACTAAATGAGCATCTTGAGTTTTTTTCAGAGCACCTCCAATTCTCAGATTTGCAGAGCGCTGCTGAAAATCAGGCCATTTATTTAGGTGTCTATATTTAGGTCCATGGGTTTGAAGTGTTTGGCTTGAGGTCACATAGCTCCGGCTCGTTGCATTTTTTTTTCTTTCATTTCCATTTGGGTCACAATGGGCAAGTCACTTCTAATAATTCTCATGACAAATCCAAGAAATAGCAGGAGAGGTGGTGAGGATCACTTGCTAAATACCATTAGGATGCTCAGTGCTTCCTCACATACGTGAAGTTTCCCTCCTCACACACAAGAAGTTTCCTTCCCAGAGAATTAGCATTGAGGGTACCCTTAGCAAGTTTGCAGATGACACAAAGCTGTGTGGAAGTGTGAATCTGCTGGAGGGTAGGGAGGTTCTGCAAAGGGACCTAAACAGGCTGGACTGCTGGGCTGAGTCTAATGGCATGAGGTTTAACACGGCCAAATGCCGGGTCCTGCACTTGGGGCACAACAACCCTATGCAGAACTACAGACTAGGAGAAGTCTGTCTAGAAAGCTGCCTGGAGGAGAGGGACCTGGGGGTGTTGGTTGACTGCGACTGAACATGAGCCAGCAGTATGCCCAGGTGGCCAAGAAGGCCAATGGCATCTTGGCTTGGATCAGAAACGGTGTGACCAGCAGGTCCAGGGAGGTTATTCTCCCTCTGTACTCAGCACTGGTGAGACTGCTCCTCGAATCCTATGTTCAGTTGTGGGCCCCTCAGCACAAGAAGGATGTTGAGGCTCTGGAGCGAGTCCAGAGAAGAGCAATTAAGCTGGTGAAGGGGCTGGAGAACAGGCCCTATGAGGAGCAGCTGAGAGAGCTGGTGGTGTTTTATCCTGGAGAAGAGGAGGCTGAGAGGAGACCTCATTGCTCTCTGCAACTACCTGAGCGGAGGTTGTGGAGAGGAGGGAGCTGGGCTCTTCTCCCAAGGGACAGGGGACAGGATGAGAGGGAATGGCCTCAAGCTCCACCAGGGGAGATTTAGGCTAGAGATTAGGAGGAAGTTTTTCACACAGAGGGTCATTGGGCATTGGAATAGGCTGCCCAGGGAGGGGGTTGATTCACCTTCCCTGGAGGTGTTTAAGGCACAGATGGATGAGGTCCTGAGGGACATGGTTTAGTGTTTGAGAGGAATGGTTGGACTCAATGATCCGATGGGTCCCTTCCAACTTGGTTGTTCTATGATTCTATGATTCTAATTTCAGTCTAAAATCAGAGATAAATCAGTGCCTCAGGAAGGTGAGACAGTGCGTTTAGAGACTGAACTTCTGTTGTGGGTAAACTGTGCTCATTTCCTAGCTTCCCTTTGTCATCTTTTTCATTCCTCTCTGTATTTACGCTCATTTGGACGAGCCAGATGTTTTAGCTGCCCATATTTTGATTGGGTAAATCCCAGAGAGCGAGTGTTTCTACTTGTTAACATGTGGAGCAAACCACAGTTTGTTCGTGAGGAATCAGAGCTGACGTTACCAGCCACGCTGCTGAATGGTGACGACACATCCAAGACGGCTTTTGGGTTCACGAAGTAGCACGAAAAGGCTCTTGGAGAATCAGCTGTGAAATGAGCAGTCCAAGACTCTGCTGGGAAAAGGACACTGAGAATTTAAAGAAACAAGGAAATCAGGTTCCTTTACATCCTCATACTGCAGCTTTTTGTTCCCCTGCTTCAGCGTGTGGGGTGCTTGCAGCTAGGGATGCAGGGACACACGCAGTCTGCAATTCACACAGGGCTGTCTTCATTTTCATAGAATCATAGAATAACCAGGTTGGAAGAGACCCACCGGATCATCAAGTCCAACCATTCCCATCAATCTCTAAACCACGTACCTCAGCACCTCATCCACACATCCCTTAAACCCCTCCAGGGAAGGTGAATCAACCACCTCCCTGGGCAGCCTCTGCCACTGCCCAATGACCCTTTCTGTGAAAAACTTCCTCCTAATGTCCAGTCTAAACCCCCCCTGGCGGAGCTTGAGGCCATTCCCTCTTGTCCTGTCCCCTGTCCCTTGGGAGAAGAGCCCAGCTCCCTCCTCTCCACAACCTCCTTTCAGGTAGTTGTAGAGAGTAATGAGGTCTCCTCTCAGCCTCCTCTTCTGAACACCCCCAGCTCTCTCAGCCGCTCCTCATGTCCTCCAGCCCCTTCACCAGCTTTGTTGCTCTTCTCTGGACTCGCTCCAGAGCCTCAACATCCTTCTTGTGGTGAGGGGCCCACAACTGAAAATAGTAAGTGCTTTCCTCCTCCTCCTCTCTCTTGAAAACAAAATTGTTTTAAAACTCAGTGAAACCTGTTTTTCCCCTTGATCTCTCATGCATCTATGTTAAAAGAAAACCCATCTCTTGGTTAAAAATACTCTGCAACCAGAAATTGGGACATGGTATTTTTGTTGTCTTCAAACATAAGGGTTAGCTGAAAGATGACAAAGCTCTGTTTTGTGGGGCTTTATGTTAGATCTGGAATTTTTGCAATGTCACATCAAACCCACTTTTTTTTCTAGGCAACTCTCAGTCTTGGAAGTGGATGGAAAGCGTGAAGACTCTTTGTTCCTGTTCTTGTTGCTATAAAAGACACAAGACTCCTGTCTGACTTTTGTCTGCCCCTAAAGGGACATGGTTTAGTGTTTGAAGGGAATGGTTGGACTCGATGATCCGGTGGGTCTCTTCCAACCTGGTTGTTCTATGATTCTATGATTCTGTGATAACTGTGACTGTATTTTTTGCCTGAATTGTGCACAGAAATAAAGTCTTATACACACTCCCCTTAACAACACTTCTGCTAAGGCACATTTTGTTTAGGCCCATTATGTGGGTTTATGCCTATAGATTATTATTATTATTATTTTTTTTATACATTGTGACACGGATCTAGAAATACACTGGTGATTGACAGCTGGCCCTGTGATGGTGCCAGGGCCTGCCTGCTGCCAGCCCTTGTGCAAGGTGAACGCCGGAGATGGCAAAATGGAAACAGTCACCGCGACACAAATATTCTTGGGCAGTCACAGCTTCCACAACGCTGGGTCATAAAATCATAGAATTGCAGAATCATTTGGCTGGAAAAGACCTTTGAGATCATCAAGTCCAACCCTACCTATCTACTACTAAATCATAGAATCATAGAATCACCAGGTTGGAAGAGACCCACCGGATCATCAAGTCCAACCATTCCTATCAAACCATGTCCCTCAGCACCTCGTCCACCTGTCCCTTAAACACCTCGAGGGAAGGTGATTCAAACACCTCCCTGGGCAGCCTCTGCCAGTGCCTAATGACCCTTCCTGTCAATTTTTTTTTCCTAATGTCCAGCCTAAATCTCCCCTGGTGGAGCTTGAGGCCATTCCCTCTTGTCCTGTCCCCTGGCACTTGGGAGAAGAGCCCAGCTCCCTCCTCCACAACCTCCATTCAAGTACTTGTAGAGAGTAATGAGGTCTTCCCTCAGCCTCCTCTTTTCCAGGATAAACACCCCCAGCTCTCTCAGCCGTTCCTCATAAGGCCTGTTCTCCAGTCCCTTCACCAGGTTCGTTGCTCTTCTCTGGACTCGCTCCAGAGCCTCAACATCCTTCTTGTGCTGAGGGGCCCACAACTGAACATAGGATTCGAGGAGCAGCCTCACCAGTGCTGAGTCCAGAGGAAGAAGAACCTCCCTGGACCTGCTGGTCACACCTTTTCTAATCCAAGACCAGATGCCATTGGCCTTCTTGACCATCTGGGCCACTGTTGCCTCATTTTCAGTCTCTGTCAACCAACACCCCCAGGTCCCTCTCCTCCAGGCAGCTTTCTAGATAGGCTTCTCCCAGTCTGTCACTTGGATTTAGAATCATAGAATCACCAGATTGGAAGAGACCCATCAGATCATCGAATCCAACCATTGGTGCTCGTGGACACAGAGGAATTCACTGCCCACTTTGTTCGTACAGACCCACACGTGCAAACTGTGCGCATCCACAGCACCTCCGAGCCAGACTGCAAGGGCAGAGCCTGTAAGGAAAATTTTAGCAAAGCTGAATATGTTGATTAATACCCAAAGGACAGGACAGAACCATCTCCTGCTGATTCAGGTCTTCTGACTATTTTAAGGAACAAGCAGATCATTGTGATGAGACTGGCTTTTAACAAAGCGGTGCCTGATTTCAGCTCACGCTAAGCAGAGACCACTTGCCAGGTTTTCAGACAGTAAAACACACTTTGGTTTATTTTTTCAGAAAAAGGAACTTCAACCCTCAGGTTTAGTTCCTCAAAACACCCTTGTAATCATCCTTTTTCATCTGTGTATTATTCCATTTCTGTAAACAAGCTTAAAATAGTAAATGATAATACTGAGATGTGGACAGAGGAAGACTATCAAAGGCAGTAGGTTAAGCTGTAATGAGAGACCCACAGAGCAGAGCTCAGTCACACCTTACTTGGGGCAGAGAAGGACCTCAGGGTCTTGGTTGACAGCAGCCTCCAGTACCTGAAGGGGCTGTGAGAAAGCTGGGGAGGGACTTTTACAAGGACATGAAGGGATAGGAAGAGGGGGAACGGCTTTAAATTGGAAGGGGACAGATTTAGATTAGACATTCGGAAGAAATTCTTCACACTGAGGGTGGGGAGGCCCTGGAACAGGTTGTCCAGAGCAGTGGTGGCTGCTCCATCCCTGGAGGGGTTCAAGGCCAGGATGGATGGAGCTTGGAGCCCCTGACGCAGTGGGAGGTATCCCTGCCCATGGCAGGGGTGGCACTGGATGGTCTTTGATATCTCGTCCAACCCAAACCATTCCATGATTCCATGACTTTTACTCAACAAGAATCTTGGCCGTAGTCTTTAAATTCCAAGCTTTCCCTTGAAAGCATTTTACTCCTCAGTATTTCTGAGGAGTCTGGGATAACAGCTGCTTCATCAGCATCGTAAAAGGAGTGAATTAAGAGACTCAAAACGTTTCCTCTGAATATTTTGACCCTAACTCTACAAGTAATTTACCAGTAGCACAAAGATGACAGTTCCAACTTGGGAAAGCACACAGCTTATCCGAAAACTTGCAGACATCCATTATGAGCAACAAGCAGGCTTGAGTGCTCTGATGGAAATGAGCAACACTTACAGCTTTTAATCCACACAGACTTTGCAGCCGTCGGTAATTATTATTATTACCCCAACGTATAGAGGAGGACACTGAGTCATTGAGGGATGAAGTGATTCGCCCAAAGAGCACAGTGAGTCAATAGAGAGCTGGGAGTAGAGCTCAGAATTCCCTGCCTTATCCATTGGAGTCCTCAGATAATATCATTTTATGAATGCTCTGTCTTTGTAAAGACTTCGGTGCTATAATTATCTTCCCAGGACTCTCATGGAAACAAGATATTTATAACCCCGTTAAGCCTTTCCTAGTAATTTTATGATCAAAGTGAAAAAAATACCTAACGCTGTGCCACTCAGTCACATGCCCAGTGCCATTCAGAGCGGCCGCAGGATGAAAGCTTCTCCTTGCTTGTTTCAATTAAACGATCACTATCACTTGAATGCCTTTCTCCTGCCTAATTCCCCTTCCACCGCACACTGGTGGAGAGGAAATATTTTTTGCCACGTGAAGAGCCATGAATTTAGAATGTACGAAATAATTGAGGGAGATGCTTGCTGCCAATAGAGCCCATTGATTTATGCTAAAAATGTGAGCGTTTAAGATTGAATTGGCCCAGAAGTTCAGCCGTGTCCTGGGCTGCATCCAAAGCCGCGTGGCCAGAAGGGAGAGGGAAGGAACTCTTCTACCCTTCTCTTGTGAGACCTCACCTGTCTGTTCTGGAATCCCCAACATAGGAATCATAGAATCATAGAACAACCAGGTTGGAGGAGACCCACCGGATCATCGAGTCCAACCATTCCTATCAAACACTAAAACATGTCCCTCAGCACCTCGTCCACCTGAACCTTAAACCCCTCCAGGGAAGGTGAATCAACCACCTCCCTGGGGAGCCTCTGCCAGTGCCCAATGACCCTTTTTGTGAAAATCTTCCTCCTAATGTCCATCCTGACCCTCCCCTGGTGGAGCTTGAGGCCATTCCCTCTCATTCTGTCCCCTGTCACTTGGGAGAAGAGCCCAGCTCCCTCTTCTCTACAACCTCCCTTCAGGTAGTTGTAGAGAGTAATGAGGTCTCCTCTCAGCCTCCTCTTCTCCAGGATAAACACCCCCAGCTCTCTCAGCCGCTCCTCAGAAGGCCTGTTCTCCAGCCCCTTCCCCAGCTTCGTGGCTCTTCTCTGGACTTGCTCCAGAGCCTCAACATCCTTCTTGTGCTGAGGGACCCACAACTGAACACAGGATTCAAGGAGCAGCCTCATCAGTGCTGAGTCCAGAGGGAGAATCACCTCCCTGGACCTGCTGGTCACACTGTTTCTGATACAAGAATGAGATGGAACTGTTGGAATGAGTCCAGAGGAGGCCACTAAGCTGATCCAAGGTCCAGAGCACCTCTGCTATGAGGACAGGCTGAGAGAGTTGGGGTTGTTCAGCCTGGAGAAGAGAAGGCTCTGAGGAGAACATAGAGCAGCTTTGAGTACCTGAAGGGGCTCCAGGAAAGCTGGGGAGGGGGAATGGCTTTAAATTGAAAGGGAGAAGATTTAAAGTAGACATTAGGAAGAAATTCTTAGTAGTGAAGCCCTGGCACAGGCTGCCCAGGGAAAGCTGTGGCTGCCCCATCCCTGGAGGGGTTCAAGGCCAGGCTGGATGGGGCTTGGAGCAGCCTGGTTCTCTTTAGAATTACCATACAGAGGCTAAGACTTGCAACAACAGGTTAGCAAATGAGGTCCTAGGACCCCGGTTTAGCAAAGCACCATAAGCATGGGCGTAAACTGAAATCAATTCTGCAAATCGCAGAATCACAGACTGGTTTGGGTTGGAAGGGACATCAAAGCCCATCCAGTTCCATCCCCACTCCATGGGCGGTGACACCTAGAATCATAGAATCATAGAACAACCAGGTTGGAAGAGACCCATCGGATCATCGAGTCCAACCATTCCTACCAAACACTAAACAATGTCCCTCAGCACCTCATCCACCCGTCCCTTAAACACCTCCAGGGAAGGTGAATCAACCACCTCCCTGGGCAGCCTGTTCCAATGCCCAATGACCCTCTGTGTGAAAAACTTCCTCCTCTTGCTGGACCAGGCTAAAACCACTTGAAGTATTTGCTTAGAGCAAAACACTCACTTAAAGTTGAGTTTTGCTTGGCACGGCGCTTAGGCACAGCACAGAGCCTGGGCCTTGGAATTAATCTCCTTTGGAAAGGAAGTCATTATTTTTAGCTCACCTCCCCATGACTACAGCCGTATCTTTTAGTCCTCAGATATCTATTTTCAGGAGGCCTACGTGCTAAGCCTAAACTTCTGGTTTCTGTGACAATCGGTGGCACGGAAAAAGATATCGAATACCATTACTGGCGGAGAGAAAGAGGCCACTTGAAATACTTGACTGCTAAGTATAATCGAGATTTGCCTTCAGTGAGGCTCGTGAGAGGGAAGACATAAAAGAGGCTGTGATTATTCTGGGAGGTGGCTGCTGACACCAGGGGTTATCTTCTCACCGCGCTGACTGGAAAGGGTTCGCTTGCAGTAGGTTAAAAATTTGAACTCAAAATATTTTGACGAGTTTTTGGTCAAATATTACAATTCCACCGGAAATTTATGATTTCAGAGGAAATGTTTAGACTTCCCTCAAAAGTATCACAAAAGGATTGGCTGCAGTGTGATAGATTCTGTGGGTTTTTTACGCTGAAGCTTTTCTTTGACGTACGTCAGAGTCCAAGAATTATTAAGAGAAATTTGATTTGAAAGAGTGTTATCATTCACTTCTTATAATTTCAGATTTCCTTTCTCTCTTTAAGAAGACCCCTACCATTTGTCTCACTGGCTTAGGCATGGGAGTTCCTTATCCCAATACAAATCATGGAATCATAGAATCATAGAACAACCAGGTTGGAAGAGACCCACCGGACCATCAAGTCCAACCATTCAAACGAGCCCAAACATATAACCTTAGCCAAGCCAGATTTTGCTCAGATAGATCTGTCCTATGGAACGCCTGGAGTTGGAGTGATTGTATTTTCTAAGATGGTTTTCGAGGGATCATAGAATCACTTGGTTGGAAAAAACCCTTGAGATAATTGAGCCCAACCATATGTGTTCAGTTGTGGGCCCCTCACCACAAGAAGGATGTTGAGGCTCTGGAGAGAGTCCAGAGAAGAGAAACGAAGCTGCAGAAGGGGTTGGAGAACAGGCCCTATGAGGAGCGGCTGAGAGAGCTGGGGGTGTTTATCCTGGAGAAGAGGAGGCTGAGAGGAGACCTCATTACTCTCTACAAGTACCTGAAAGGAGGTTGTAGAGAGGAGGGAGCTGGGCTCTTCTCCCAAGGGACAGGAGACAGGACAAGAGGGAATGGCCTCAAGCTCCACCAGGGGAGATTTAGGCTGGAGATTAGGAGGAAGTTTTTCACACAGAGGGTCACTGGGCATTGGCAGAGGCTGCCCAGGGAGGTGGCTGATTCACCTTCCCTGGAGGGGTTTAAGGCACAGGTGGATGAGGTGCTGAGGGACATGGTTTAGTGTTTGATAGGAATGGTTGGACTAGAAGATCCGATGGGTCTCTTCCAACCTGGTTGTTCTATGATTCTATGATTTATATCTGCCCACTGCAAAACCAGATCCCTGAGCATCTTGTTTCCCTGCCTTTTAAAGCCCTCCAGGGATGAGGACTCCACCATCTCTCCGCATGACTTCCAAACCTAGCAGTCCTGAAAGGGTGGTGAGTTTAGTGTCTCAGATTTGAGAAGTCAGTGAAGAACTGGCCCACAAATTAGGAAAGCAGCAAGAGAGCTCGAGTTTTAAACACCAGGAGGTAGGCAATCAGCTGGGGAGCATGGATAGGACTATTCTGGGATGGAATACCACAGCGCAAGGTATGGACAGCATTTAAAGCTGAAAGGAAGAACACATCTCAATGTGTCCGGCAGGGAAGCAGCTCGGTGGTTCATCCATCCAGAGGTGGCCAGCAGAGGAATGTGAGTTAGTGTTGGGCAGCTTTCATTCCCGGTGTTTATACCGGACCCGGCACAGTGCCGTGGGTTGTTGTGTCCCCACCAAGTGTAAAGGGCTCTGAAAGAAGAAGAAAATCAGTAGGAACATTGAAGTTAATAGAATTATCATTGTGCTTTAAATTACAGAATCACAGAATCACAGAACAACCAGGTTGGAAGGGACCCATCGGATCTTCTAGTCCAACCATTCCTATCAAACACTAAACCAAGTCCCTCAAGACCTCATCCACCCATCCCTTAAACACCTCCAGGGAAGGTGAATCAACCACCTCCCTGGGCAGCCTATTCCAATGCCCAATGACCCTCTGTGTGAAAAACCTCCTCCTAACATCCAGCCTAAATCTCCCCTGGCGGAGCTTGAGGCCATTCCCTCTTGTCCTGTCCCCTGGCACTTGGGAGAAGAGGCCAGATCCCTCCTCTCCACAACCTCCTTTCAGGGAGTTGTAGAGAGCAATGAGGACTCCCCTCAGCCTCCTCTTCTCCAGGACAAACACCCCCAGCTCTCTCAGCCACTCCTCATAGGATCTGTTCTCCAGCCCCTTCACCAGCCTCGTCGCTCTTCTCTGGACTTGCTCCAGAGCCTCAACAGAGCTCGTCCTCGGGTCCCTCTCCCCCGGTGCCCCCCATACAAGAGCTCCTTGGAGCTTTGGTCTTAGAGAATGAAGAATCATAGAACCATAGAATCACCAGGTTGGAAGTGACCCACTGGATCATTGAGTCCAAACATTCCTACCAATCTCTAAACCATGTCCCTCAGCACCTTGTCCACCCACCCCTTGAACCCCTCCAGGGAAGGTGACTACCCCCTCCCTGGGCAGCCTCTACCAGTGCCTAATGATCCTTTCTGTAAAAAAATTTTCCCTAATGTCCAGCCTAAACCTCCCCTGGTGGAGCTTGAGGCCATTCCCTCTCATCCTGTCCCCTGTCACTTGGGAGAAGAGCCCAGCTCCCTCCTCTCCACAACCTCCTCTCAGGTACTCATAGAGAGCAATGAGGTCTCCTCTCAGCCTCCTCTTCTCCAGGATAAACACCCCCAGCTCTCTCAGCCGTTCCTCATAAGGCCTGTTCTCCAGCCCCTTCCCCAGCTTCGTTGCTCTTCTCTGGACTCTCTCCAGAGCCTCAACATCCTTCTTGTGCTGAGGGGCCCAGAACTGAACACAGGATTCGAGGAGCAGTCTCACCAGTGCTCCAGAGTCCAGAGTCCAGAGGGAGAAGAGCCTCCCTGGCCCTGCTGGTCACACCGTTTCTGATCCAAGCCAAGATGCCATTGGCCTTCTTGGCCACCTGGGCACACTGCTGGCTCATGGTCAGTCGCAGTCAACCAACACCCCCAGGTCCCTCTCCTCCTGGCAGCTTTCTAGACAGACTTCTCCCAGTCTGTAACTGCACAGGGTTGTTGTGCCCCAAGTGCAGGACCCGGCCTATGAGACGTGTTCCCGAAATGTTATGATAGGGACATAATGATTTAGGAAAAATGCAAGAGCTTTTTATGTTATTTCTTCTGTGACATTGCAGCCTGAGGATATTTGGAGCGATGCACGTGGGTGTGATAATCTCTTCTTTGGAATACATGTTGGGAATGTGACCTCTGCTTCAGTCTTTGCTTCCCAAATACAGACTCTTTCATTGGCTTTCTTGGTCGCCTGGGCCACTGCTGGCTCACGTTCAGTCTGCTATCGACCAACACTCCAAGGTCTGACTGTAAGTCAGGATGGGACAACCTTCCTCTGTGATCCAGGTGGACTTTCTGCCACCACTTGAGATGAACATCTCACATTCTTCAAGGAGAGCAGAGGAATTAAGTTCTTCCAGCTTCCAGCCGGGAGCCTGAAGGGCAATGACACCCTAAAGGGCAATGCCACCAAGCCCCTGCCACTCTAAACTTGTCCCTCTTCTCCTTGGCATCTGAGCCAGAGGGCATGTTTGTCATGTTTCTGTTGTGACAGGCAGGCTTGCTGACTTTGCTGCTTATGAGGAACAACAGTTTGTGGGAAGTGGAAACTATATATTGCAAACAGAGAAAGAAATCACTGCTGAGTGGAGATCTCACCACTCTCCCTTAACGGCAAAAACTTTCCGTGTTGCAGTTGCTCCTACAGTCTTACCCTGTTTCTCTTCCACCGCTGAGTATTTAGAGGAAGAGCACTGCAAGTGTTGCATCTGATTTCATATCTTTACAGTGTTAGTAGCCCAGTTCTATGCTCATTGTTTTTGCGAGAAAAAAACCTGCAGAAAGCAGTTATGAAATCTCTTCTAACATTTAGTCAATGAGGAAGAAAAATACCCTTGTTGGTGGTTTATCGTATAGAGAGCACAGCATCACTAACATCGCTGCAGTTAATCTCAGGGACCTAAAAGGGACCTAAACAGGCTGGACCACTGGGCAGAGTCCAGTGGGATGAGGCTTAACACGGCCAAATGCCGGGTCCTGCACTTGGGGCACAACAACCCTATGCAGAGCTACAGACTGGGAGAAGCCTGGCCGGAAAACTGCCAGGAGGAGAGGGACCTGGGGGTGTTGGTTGACAGCAACTGAACATGAGCCAGCAGTGTGCCCAGGTGGCCAAGAAGGCCAATGGCATCTTGGCTTGGATCAGAAATGGTGTGACCAGCAGGGCCAGGGAGGTTACTCTCCCTCTGGACTCAGTACTGGTGAGACTGCTCCTTGAATCCTGTGTTCAGTTGTGGGCCCCTCAGCACAAGAAGGATGTTGAGGCTCTGGAGCAAGTCCAGAGAAGAACAAGGAAGCTGGGGAAGGGGCTGGAGAACAGGCCTTATGAGGAGCATCTGAGAGAGTTGGAGGTGTTTATCCTGGAGAAGAGGAGGCTGAGAGGAGACCTCATTACTCTCTACCACTCCCTGAAAGGAGGTTGTAGAAAGGAGGGAGCTGGGCTCTTCTCCCTAGTGACAGGGGACAGGATGAGAGGGAATGGCCTCAAGCTCCACCAGGGGAGATTTAGGCTAGAGATTAGGAGGAAGTTTTTCACACAGAGGGTCTTTGGGCATTGGAATAGGTTGCCCAGGGAGGTGGTTGATTCACCTTCCCTGGAGGGGTTTAAGGCAGCGGTAGATGAGGTGCTGAGAGACATGGTTTAGTGTTTGATAGGAATGGTTGGACTCGATGATCCGATGGGTCTCTTCCAACCTGGTTGTTCTATGAGTCTATGATTCTATGAGTCAGTCTTCCTATTTAAAATGAAGATCAAGTTATTCCTTACTGGTTTTATTAACCCTCCTCTCAAAGTTTTGCTTCATTGTACATAACCCTAGTTGGGCATTGTTGTTCAGAGCATGTCATGAATGAAGGATATAAAGATGTGGAATGCTTTATAAATGCATTGATTTTCTTACCTCCTTTGGAACAACATCCAAAAGCTGAAATTCATATTTGTACAGGAACAGCACAACAAGCAACTGGATTTCCATGATAGCAAACCACCTGCAAGAGAAGGCAGGAGAACATCAGCCAGCGAGCCTGACCATCCAGTGTGTTGTCATAGAATCAAATCATGGAATGGTTGGGTTGCAAGGGAACTTAAAGTCCATACAGTTCCACCCCTGTCATGGGCAGGGACACCTCCCGCTGGATCAGGGGCTCCAAGCCCCATCCAACCTGCCCTTGAACCCCTCCAGGGATGGGGCAGCCACAGCTTCCCTTGGCAACCTGGACCAGTTCCTCCTCACCCTCACAAGAAAACATTTCTTCCTGAGATCTCATCTCAATCTTCCATCTTTCAGGTATCATCAGATGAAATACAGGTTATCTTTAAGGATTTTTACATTCCACACTTTAGTTCTGCCTGAAATTTTATCTCCGGTAGGAAAGCACACTGTGGCTTGGTTCAGCTTCAATTACTCAATGAAGAACACAAACATAGTGGCTGCCCCTACTTTCCAGTTAAACATCATAGACTCATAGAATCATAGAACAACCAGGTTGGAAGAGACCCATCGGATCATCGAGTCCAACCATTCCTATCAAACACTAAACCATGTCCCTCAAGATCTAATCTACCCATCCCTTAAAGACCTCCAGGGAAGGTGAATCAACCACCTCCCTGGGCAACCTGTTCCAATGCCCAATGACCCTCTGTGTGAAAAACTTCCTCCTAATCTCTAGCCTAAATCTCCCCTGGCGGAGCTTGAGGCCATTCCCTCTTGTCCTGTACCCTGTCCCTTGGGAGAAGAGCCCAGCTCCCTCCTCTCCACAACCTCCTTTCAGGTAGTTGTAGAGAGTAATGAGGTCTCCTCTCAGCCTCCTCTTCTCTAGGCTAAACAATTAGAGCACCACCATCTCTCCAACATCCGACTTAAATCCAGGCCCTTATCATTATGAGTTTTTTTCCACTGTATAAACATTTATGTTCTTCTAATGCTTTCTGACTTGAAATAACTTTCTAGGAGTGAGAAGGCAGTCAAATATAGAAAAGGCGATATGACTAATTGTGCTATATAAAGTTACGTAATCCAGCTGGGAGCCTGATGACATGAGAGCAGTTCTGAGAGCGGAGGGGTTTTTATTTAATGCGTCAGCATTAGAACACAGCGTGAGACCCACAGGCACAAGTTTTGTTCTGCAACACTCACAAGAAATGTCTTTCTCAGTCAGCCTGGAGAAGGTCTCAGATAGAATCACAGACTCATAGAACAACCAGGTTGGAAGAGACCCACCGACCGGATCATGGAGTCCAACCTTTAATAGCTCCAGGTGAACTCCTCTAAGCTGCTGTTTTTTAATATTGGTGTCACAGAATCATAGAATGGTTTGGGTTGGAAGGGACCTTAAAGACCATCCAGAGTCTCATGGGCAGGGACACCTCCCACTGGATCAGGGGCTCCAAGCCCCATTCAACCTGCCCTTGAACCCCTCCAGGGATGGGGCAGCCACAGCTTCCCTGGGCAACCTGTTCCAGGGCCTCCCCACCCTCAGCGTGAAGAATTTCTTCCTAATGTCTAATCTAAGTCTTCCCTCTTCCAATTTAAAGCCATTCCCTGTGGCCCCATCACTCCAGGCCCTTGGAAAAAGTCCCTCTCCAGTTTTTCTGGACCCCTTCAGGCACTTGAAGCTGCTTTAAGGTCTCCTTGGAGCCTTCTTTTCTCCTGACTGAACAACCCCACCTCTCTCAGCCTGTCCTCATCGCGGAGGTGCTCCAGCCCTCGGATCATCTTTGTAGCCTCCTCTGGAATTGTTCCAACAGTCCCACATCCTTCTTACATTGGGGTTTCATTCCTTACACTGGGGATTGTAGAACTGCATTCAGGAAGAATTAAACATGTCCTAAGCACTTAGCTACAGGAGTCATGTTATTTCGCTTTTCTGCACAGTTTATTTCCCATTATCTGAGAGATGCTGGGACACTGGGACGAAAGGCCATGGGGAATTCACCGGGGACAAGGCCGCGCGACTGCAAACGGCGTCAGCCTGGATTTGGCCTGGCAGGTGTGAAGAGGAAACTAATAAGTCCCACAAGACCCAAGCTAACTCCTGCAGAGCCACTGAGGTCCACGCGCTGAGCCGCTCTGCGCTCCGGAGTGGGAGGATGCCTGTTTGTTTTGGCAAAACTTCAGACCCGAATTATCTCTGTGATTTCACACTGGAATTACCTTGAGATAGGGAACTCGTGGTGACCTTGAGCTCGGGGGAAGGCAGCGCAGAGATATTTCAATGGGAGTTAGCTCGGGTCGGGTAGGGCTTGCTGGCCCAGAGGAGCAAGGGCTACACAAAGGTGGGTTCCTGGGGTTACAGTGGGGTCCTGAGCTTCTGGGGCAGAAGGTGCTGCCTCTGAGATGTCTTCACTGGTTTGGCACAGATCTACCCACAGAACCAGAGAATGCTCTGAGCTGGAAGGGACCCACGAGGCTCACCCAGTCCAGCTCCTGTCCCTGCACAGGACACCCCAACATTCACACTGTGGGGCTGGAGGTGTTTTCCAAAGGCTTCTGGAATATTGTCAGGCTCAGCACCGTGACTGCTTCCCTGGGAGCTGCGGCAGGGCTCCACCACCCTCTGGAGGAAGATCTTTCTCCTAATGCCTAATCTAACCCTCCCCTGGCATCTCCCTGCCATTCCCTCAGGTCCTGTCCTTGGTCACCAGAGAGAAGAGCTCAGTGCCTGCTTCTCTTCCTCCTCTTGTGATGAAGCAGTGACCTGTGATGAGTTTTCCTCTCATTCTCCTCTTCTCCAGGCTGAACAAACCAAGTGACTTCAGCTGTTCCTTGTATGACTTCCCCTCTAGACCCTTCATCACCTTCGTGTCCCTCACATGCAACCTGTTGGAGCAGCAATGGTTGTAACTGATGAGGGCAGCACTTTCCACCGGTCGATCTCAGAGTACTTTTCATAGAACAATCAACAACCAGGTTGGAAGAGACCCACCAGATCATCAAGTCCAACCGTCCCTATCAAACACTAAGCCATGTCCCTCAGCACCTCGTCCACCCGTCCCTTAAACCCCTCTAGGGAAGGTGAATCAACCACGTCCCTGAGCAACCTCTGCCACTGCCCAGTGACCCTTTCTGTGAAAAATTTTTTCCTAATGTCTAGCCTGAACCTCCCCTGGCGGAGCTTGAGGCCATTCCCTCTTGTTTCCCAACAGGCTGTTGTTGTTCTCTGCTAATAGAGAAGCTGAGACACAAGGATGACAACACCCATGTCTGAGGGTGGCCATGGGGACAGTCCAGGAGTGAGAGGCAGCGAAAGGCAGGACTGTAAAGCCCCTGCACATCTTTCTTTCTTACATACACAGCATGTAGTACTGAGCAGAAACCATGAATTTCCTTGCAGGTAGACGTCTCTTCGTTCCCACCTACCTTGTGTATTCACACCTGAGTATTAAATCTGTTTTCTTATAAAAACTCAGCCACTTGCACTTTCCCATTTTATTTAGTGACAAGGGGTTTTGACAAAACTTCAGGATAACTGACCCCTAGTGCCCTGCTACGTATCTGTGTTGCGCTTGAACCCAGGAGCCCAAGCTGTGGCTTGAGGTCCTGCAGTAAACAGAGTCTGAGAACGAAATTGTGGCTGTTGTGCTGAAGGGTTTGCAATATCAGCATAAGATAGGAGGCAGCAGACAGAGCAGTGCAAGATAAGAGAAGGAGGAGAGAAGAGGCTCATAGAAGAGGAGGCTGAGAGGAGACCTCATTGTTCTCTACAACTACCTGAAGGGAGGTTTTAGAGAGGAGGGAGCTGGGCTCTTCTCCCAAGTGACAGGGGACAGGACGAGAGGGAATGGCCTCAACCTCTGCCAGGGGAGATTTAGGCTAGAGGAAGTTTTTCCCAGAAAGGGTCAATGGGCATTGGCAGAGGCTGCCCAGGGAGGTGGTTGTTTCACCTTCCCTGGAGGTGTTTAAGGCACAGGTGGATGAGGTCTTGAGGGACTTGGTTTAGTGTTTGATAGGAATGGTTGGACTCGATGATCCGATGGGTCTTTTCCAACCTGGTTGTTCTGTGATTCTATGATAAGCACAGTCGCACAGGCAATAGTCACCTCCTTAGACAGAAGCGGCTTCACTGCCATCACATTTTTCCTTTAGGGAAAAAAGATGTCAAAGAAATGGCTTTGTGGGAGCTCTTCCCACCTCAGTCTGCTAGAATATTCGACAAGCCTGTTATTTTCTAACCTTCCGGTTGACTAAATTAGCTTTTCATTTCGTGATGAACTTTTGCAGTGGAGAAATTAAATGTTCAATACTATTAATATATAAGTGCTGGTACTGAATTAATTCAGAATGTGTCTGAAACGTGAAATATTGTTTCACAGGATCACAGAATTGCTTTTAAAAGGTTTTAAAAGACCTTTGAGACCATCAAGACCAACCGTACCTGTCAACTACTGAACCAGATCCCTGAACTTCATCCACCCGTCTTTTAAACCCCTCTAGGATATTTGGTTTTGTTCAGTGATAGCAAAGAACTCTGCAATGTGTGATCTAGATACATCCCTTGATTTAATTTCCTTACTTCCAGCACCACCATGTGATTCTTCTAGAATTACTGCTGAAAAGGATGAAGGTGTGTGTTACCTTTTGGGTTGCCAAAGGGTTTGAAAGGACTGTTTGTCTGCCAGCAACAAAAAGATTCTCTGTCCGTTGTCTATGTAGAAATGTTATCGTTTTCTTTCTAACCAGAAACTTATTTTAAAGATCATAGAATCACAGAATCACCAGGTTGGAAGAGACCCACCGGATCATCGAGTCCAATCATTCCTATCAAAATATCATATATTATCAGATATTATCAGAGAAGAGCCTGAACAAAGAAATACGTCAGAATATATAAACAAGCAGCTTCCAGGACCCATTGTTTTGCAGCTCGTCCTGTACCCGCAGATGCCTCTTGTGAATTCTGCTGTCGCCCTTGCTGGGAGAGTGGTGATGCTGATATTTAGCTCAGAATCATAGAATCATAGAATCATAGAACAACCAGGTTGGAAGAGACCCATCAGATCATCGAGTCCAACCATTCCTATCAAACACTAAACCATGTTCCCCAGCACCTCGTCCACCTGTGCCTTAATCACCTCCAGGGAAGATGAATCAACCACCTCTCTGGGCAGCCTCTACCAGTGCCCAATGACCCTTTCTGGGAAAAACTTCCTCCTAATCTCTAGCCTAAATCTCCCCTGGTGGAGCTTGAGGCCATTCCCTCTTGCCCTGTACCCTGTCACTTGGGAGAAGAGCCCAGCTCCCTCCTCTCTACAACCTCCTTTCAGGTAGTTGCAGAGAGCAATGAGGTCTCCCCTCAGCCTCCTCCTCTCCAGGATAAACACCCCCAGCTCTCTCAGTCATTCCTCATAAGGCCTGTTCTCCAGCCCCTTCACCATCTTTGTGGCTTTTCTCTGGACTCGCTCCAGAGCCTCAACATCCTACTTGTGCTGAGGGGCCCACAACTGCACACAGGATTCAAGGAGGAGCCTCACCAGTGGTATATGGTACAATATGGTACAAGCCACAGAGGTACAGCAGCGAGTGAGGAAGTCTTAACGGCGAAGGCAGTTTTATTCACTTTGCTTATGCCTTCACAAAATTTCTCTGACGCTCATGTCCAGTCTGCTATAAGTGCAGATTCAAGAATTCAGATCCTCTGCAACGCTCTCTCGACTCCTTGCTCCAAATCATAGAATCACAGAATTGCTTGGTTGGAAAAGACCTTTGAGATCGAGCCCAACTGTACCTGCCCACTACTAAACCATATCCCTGAGCACCTCATCCACTCATCTTTTAAACCCCTCCAGGGGTAGAGACCTCGCCACCTCCCTGGGCAGCCTCTGCCAGGGCCTGAGAACCCTTTAGGTGAAGAAGTTTTTCCTGATGTCCAATCTGAATCTGCACTGGTGCAACTTGAAGCCATTTCCATCACCTGTCCTTTGGGTGAGGAGACTAGCATCCACCTCACTACAACCTCCTTTCACGTAGTTGTAGACAGGGATGAGGTCTCCCCTCAGCCTCCTTTTTTCCAGGCTAAACCACCCCCAGGTCCCTCAGCTGCTCCTTATAAGACCTGTTCTTCAGCCCCTTCCCCAGCTTCATTGCCTTCTCTAGACACTCTTGACTTCAACTGAGTAGTTCTAAGGATTCTTAGTTACTCATTTCTTAGAGGAGACCGGCTTTCAAAGGCAGAGAATTGAGCACAGAGATATTTGAACACAGAAACAAGGAGCAGCTGCCTCCCTGGGCCTGGTTCCAGGAAGAGGGACAACAGAGCAAACAGCAGAAGGAATGCAGGAAGCGTGGAGGCTGGCAGCGCTGGAGGAGTGACAAGAGAGAAGATCTGCAATTTAAGCCATCATAGAATTGTGTGGGCCTTGATGGAAAGACGAGATTTGAACAGAGAGGAGCCAGTTAAGACGTTTGGAAGATTAGCACGGATATCAATGGTATCATAGAATCATAGAATCACCAGGTTGGAAGAGACCCACTGGATCATCGAGTCCAATCGTTCCTATCAAACACTAAACCATGTCCCTCAGGACCTCCTCTACCTGTCCCTTAAACACCCTCAGGGAATCAACCACCTCCCAGCCTGTTCCAGTGCCTAATGACCCTTTCTGTGAAGAATTTCTTCCTTATGTCAAGTCTGAACCTAGAGCGATGAAGTCTGACACATCTTTACTACTGAAATTTTGACATACCAAGTCTTAGAATCATAGAATCATAGAACAACCAGGTTGGAAGAGACCCATCGGATCGTCGAGTCCAACCATTCCTATCAAACACTAAACCATGTCCCTCAGGACCTCATCTACCCGTCCCTTAAACACCTCCAGGGAAGGTGAATCAACCACCTCCCTGGGCAGCCTATTCCAATGCCCAATGACCCTCTGTGTGAAGAACTTCCTCCTAATCTCCAGCCTAAATCTCCCCTGGTGGAGCTTGAGGCCATTCCCTCTTGTCCTGTCCCCTGTCACTTGGGAGAAGAGGTAACCTTAATGCTCGTCTCCCTAAACGAACAACTCTCCCATGATGAAAAGAGGCCTCTGGAGCAGCAGAGCTAAGCTGACTTCCCTCCCTTGAGGATACCTCGTGATACACGAGTCACAGATTTTGCTTCTACATTGTGACCCAACCTGTCTTTTCATAGAATCATAGAATCACAGAACAACCAGGTTGGAAGAGACCCACTGGATCATCAAGTCCAACCATTCCTATCAAACACTAAACCATGTCCCTCAGGAAATGAGGGACAGGAACGAAACCACTTTCCAAACACTTTAAACAAGGTGCATATAATACTGAAAATTGGGGCCTGACAAAGAGCAAGGCAATGAAAACACTTAATCTCCAAGTGTAAGAAGAGCCCAGTTCCAGAGAGTTGCTCTCTGCAGGGTTTGGGAATAAATAAACCCCAGCTGTTTCACTGACCTTCCTGGACACTGATGCTTTCCTCCTCCGAATGCCACAAAGCCGTCCAAGAAAGCATTCTTCTCTAAATTTGCCTCTTTCCAACGATCCTGTGGGAAGAAACTTTTTTTTTCCGAATCAGCCTTATATAAATAAAGCTTAACTTTATTTCTCCAGGCTAAAAATGACCTTGGACAGCTAATCCTCAATATAAAGTTGCACTAATGCCTTTTTTTTTTTTTTTTTTTTTACATTCAACCTGTTAAGAGTCTGGATTTAAAAGTCTGCAGTGACTCAGGGAATGAAATGAGGGTCTCATTTGAAACGTAGTTCGATGCCTCACAGCACTGGGGAGGTGGTCAAATTCAGCATTCTTCATACAATCAGGAGAACAGGTCCTGTGAGTAGTGACTGAGAGAGCTGGGGGTGTTTAGCCTAGAGAAGAGGAGGCTGAGGGGAGACCTCATTGCTCTCTACAACTACTTGAAAGGAGGTTGTGTAGAGGAGGGAGCTGGGCTCTTCTCCCAAGGGACAGGGGACAGGACAAGAGGTAATGGCCTCAAGCTCCACCAGGGCAGATTTAGGCTGGAGATTAGGAGGAAGTTTTTCACACAGAGGGTCATTGGGCATCGGAACAGGTTGCCCAGGGAGGGGGTTGATTCACCTTCCCTGGAGGTGTTTAAGGCACAGGTAGATGAAGTCCTGAGGGACATGTTTTAGTGTTTGATAGGAATGGTTGGACTCGATGATCCAATGGGTCTCTTCCAACCTGGTTTTTCTATGATTCTATGATTCTAATCATAGAATCACCAGGTTGGAAGAGACCCACCAGATCATTGAGTCCAAACATTCCTACTAATCTCTAAACCATGTCCCTCAGCACCTCGTCCACCCACCCCTTAAACCCCTCCAGGGAAGGTGAATCAACCACCTCCCTGGGCAGCCTCTGCCAGTGACCAATGACCCTTTCTGTGAAAAACTTCCCAATGTCCAGCCTAAACCTCCCCTGGTGGAACTTGAGGCCTTTCCCTCTTGTCCTGTCCCCTGTCCTTTGGGAGAAGAGGCCAGCTCCCCCCTCTCTACAACCTCCTCTCAGGTAGTTGGAGAGAGCAATGAGTTCTCCCCTCAACCTCCTCTTCTCCAGGATAAACACCCCCAGCTCTTTCAGCCACTCCTCTTGTTCTCCAACCCCTTCACCAGCTTCGTTGCTCTTCTCTGGACTCGCTCCAGAGCCTCAACATCCTTCTTGTGCTGAGGGGACCACAACTGAACACGGGATTTGAGGTGAGGTCTCACCAGTGCAGCATACACTTCCTATCCCTCCCCATTTTCCTCTATCCTGTGTCTTGAGTTTTCGCATTGCTCATAAAAATACAACCTTCTCCTTTTAAATATACATGTATTCAAAGTAGGTGTTCAACCAATCCCTCCCCTCACCCACAAAATTGTAAAATGGGTCTTGAATGGCTCATGAACATCTTACAGATAAACCCTTTCTGAGATGCTGTGCACAGACAAATATCTATCAGCTGTGACACGAGAGAATCATAGAATTGCTTGGTTGGAAAGAACTTTGAGACCATCAAGTCCAACCATACCTGTCCACCACTAAACCAGATCCCTGAGGATTTCATCCACTCATCTTCTAAACCCCTTCAGAGATGGGGACTCCACCACCTCCCTGGGCAGCCTCTGCCAGTGTCTGAGAACCCTTTCAGTGAAGAAGTGTTTCCTAATGTCCAATCTGAACCTGCCCTGGTGCAGCTTGAGCCAAGCAAGGTGACACTATTTGGAACAGCGGCGTCCAAGGAGTACTCGCTTATTCCTCACGGGAAAGCTCCACCAGGGGAGATCAAGCTCCACAAGGGGAGATTTAGGCTAGAGGTTAGGAGGAAATTTTTCAGACAGAGGGTCATTGGGCAGTGGCAGAGGCTGCCCAGGGAGGTGGTTGATTCCCCTTCCCTGGAGGTGTTTAAGGGACAGGTGGGCAAGGTGCTGAGGGACATGGTTTAGTGTTTGATAGGAGTGGTTGGACACAATGATCTGATGGGTCTCTTCCAACCTGGTTGTTCTATGATTCTATGAAAAAGAATGAGTTTCTAGCAAACAAGCTGTCTTGCTCTTTAGGAATGAAGTTACTAAAGAAACAAACCACTGCGGCAAAGGTTCCTAGGGTTTCAAACAGGCAGGAGTTGTTGTGAAAGGTTTCAAGCCGGTGTCGGCTTCTCTAGAAGGGAAGCTTTGTTTAAAATACTCCTCGATATATTTCTTTTAAAAAAGGCAAATCGTTCTGTAGCAGACAGTGCTAAAAAGAGCAGTTACACGCCTGCCCACGCAGCCAGCTGGGGTGGAATAATAATCAAGAAACTCTAGATGAGATACTGAATTAGCAGACCTAACACCTACCAGAAATCATCTGACAGGAAGGGCCAGTGGACCTGGGTAGAGATGTGAAATATAGGACAGATACCAGTGAGAGGAGAGTTCTTGGAGTTGGGTTCAACAGTGATATCAGTGGGTTTTTTTTCCCATGGTGGGCTTTGAATCAAGATCAAAGTGATACAAAGCTGTACCATGTTATTTGGAACACGTAACTGCGCTTTAAATGTTTGCTTATTCCTGCAGGATCCTCCTTTCTATGCACAGCTCTGTACACAAGGTCATAGAATCATAGAATCATAGAATCACTAGGTTGGAAGAGACTCACCAGATCATCAAATCCAACCATTCCTATCAAACACTAAACTATGTCCCTCAGGACCTCATCCACTCGTCCCTTGAACACCTCCAGGGAAGGTGAGCCAACCACTTCCCTGGGTAGCCTGTTCCAGGGTCCAGTGACCCTTTCTGTGAAGAATTTTTTCCTTATAACCAGCCTAAAACTCCCCTGGTGGAGCTTGAGGCCATTCCCTCTCGTCCTGTCCCCTGTCACTTGGGAGAAGAGCCCAGCTCCCTCCTCTCCACAACCTCCTTTCAGGTAGTTGGAGAGAGCAATGAAGTCTCCCCCAGCCTCCTCTTCTCTAGGATAAACACCCCCAGCTCTTTCAGCCACTCCTCTTGTTCTCCAACCCCTTCACCAGCTTCGTTGCTCTTCTCTGGACTCGCTCCAGAGCCTCAACATCCTTCTTGTGCTGAGGGGACCACAACTGAACACGGGATTTGAGGTGAGGTCTCACCAGTGCAGCATACACTTCCTATCCCTCCCCATTTTCCTCTATCCTGTGTCTTGAGTTTTCGCATTGCTCATAAAAATACAACCTTCTCCTTTTAAATATACATGTATTCAAAGTAGGTGTTCAACCAATCCCTCCCCTCACCCACAAAATTGTAAAATGGGTCTTGAATGGCTCATGAACATCTTACAGATAAACCCTTTCTGAGATGCTGTGCACAGACAAATATCTATCAGCTGTGACACGAGAGAATCATAGAATTGCTTGGTTGGAAAGAACTTTGAGACCATCAAGTCCAACCATACCTGTCCACCACTAAACCAGATCCCTGAGGATTTCATCCACTCATCTTCTAAACCCCTTCAGAGATGGGGACTCCACCACCTCCCTGGGCAGCCTCTGCCAGTGTCTGAGAACCCTTTCAGTGAAGAAGTGTTTCCTAATGTCCAATCTGAACCTGCCCTGGTGCAGCTTGAGCCAAGCAAGGTGACACTATTTGGAACAGCGGCGTCCAAGGAGTACTCGCTTATTCCTCACGGGAAAGCTCCACCAGGGGAGATCAAGCTCCACAAGGGGAGATTTAGGCTAGAGGTTAGGAGGAAATTTTTCAGACAGAGGGTCATTGGGCAGTGGCAGAGGCTGCCCAGGGAGGTGGTTGATTCCCCTTCCCTGGAGGTGTTTAAGGGACAGGTGGGCAAGGTGCTGAGGGACATGGTTTAGTGTTTGATAGGAGTGGTTGGACACAATGATCTGATGGGTCTCTTCCAACCTGGTTGTTCTATGATTCTATGAAAAAGAATGAGTTTCTAGCAAACAAGCTGTCTTGCTCTTTAGGAATGAAGTTACTAAAGAAACAAACCACTGCGGCAAAGGTTCCTAGGGTTTCAAACAGGCAGGAGTTGTTGTGAAAGGTTTCAAGCCGGTGTCGGCTTCTCTAGAAGGGAAGCTTTGTTTAAAATACTCCTCGATATATTTCTTTTAAAAAAGGCAAATCGTTCTGTAGCAGACAGTGCTAAAAAGAGCAGTTACACGCCTGCCCACGCAGCCAGCTGGGGTGGAATAATAATCAAGAAACTCTAGATGAGATACTGAATTAGCAGACCTAACACCTACCAGAAATCATCTGACAGGAAGGGCCAGTGGACCTGGGTAGAGATGTGAAATATAGGACAGATACCAGTGAGAGGAGAGTTCTTGGAGTTGGGTTCAAACAGTGATATCAGTGGGGTTTTTTTTCCCATGGTGGGCTTTGAATCAAGATCAAAGTGATACAAAGCTGTACCATGTTATTTGGAACACGTAACTGCGCTTTAAATGTTTGCTTATTCCTGCAGGATCCTCCTTTCTATGCACAGCTCTGTACACAAGGTCATAGAATCATAGAATCATAGAATCACTAGGTTGGAAGAGACTCACCAGATCATCAAATCCAACCATTCCTATCAAACACTAAACCATGTCCCTCAGGACCTCATCCACTCGTCCCTTGAACACCTCCAGGGAAGGTGAGTCAACCACTTCCCTGGGTAGCCTGTTCCAGGGTCCAGTGACCCTTTCTGTGAAGAATTTTTTCCTTATAACCAACCTAAAACTCCCCTGGTGGAGCTTGAGGCCATTCCCTCTCGTCCTGTCCCCTGTCACTTGGGAGAAGAGGCCAGCTCCCTCCTCTCCACAACCTCCTTTCAGGTGGTTACAGAGAGCAATGAGGTCTCCTCTCAGCCTCCTCTTCTCCAGGCTAGTTGTAGGGAGTCATCCTTGACATGATGGGGAATATCAACAACTTTAAGGCAAGTTGTTCGTAGGCTTTCGTTGTGAAACAAATGAAGAGGAGAAAAGAAAGCAAAATACCCACACTCAGAGTGACAACTTACAGGTTTGAACTCTTCTGGGTCAGGAAAATGCTTTGGATTCCTGTGTAACCAGTACGGGGACAACATCAGCATGTCACCTGCAGGGACAGTGAAGTTCTGAAAGGAGAAAAAAATCACAGGTTCAGTTGACAAAACAGATCCTCCTTAGCACTTCTATTCCATCAGCAGAATGTCCCAATAGAGGGCAAGTGAGGGTGGTGAAGCCTTGGTGAGCATATTACATGTTTGAAGCTTCTTGTTGTTGTTTCCCCTCAGCCACTCCTCATAACCCTTGTTCTCCAGCCCCTTCAATAATTGCTTAAACGGGAATAGTTGCCAGTTGCTTAAGAGAACCTTTCCCCCTAGAAACATTTAGCCTTAGAGGTGTTTAGCCTAGAGAAGAGGAGGTTGAGGGGAGACCTCATTGCTCTCTCCAACTACCTGAAAGGAGGTTGTGGAGAGGAGGGAGCTGGGCTCTTCTCCCAAGGGACAGGGGACAGGACGAGAGGGTATGGCCTCAAGCTCCACCAGGGGAGATTTAGGCTAGAGATTAGGAGGAGGTTTTTCACAGAAAGGGTCATTGGGCATTGGAATAGGCTGCCCAGGGAGGTGGTTGATTCATCTTCCCTGGAGGTGTTTAAGGGACGGGTGGATGAGGTCCTGAGGGACTTGATTTAGTGTTTGATAGGAATGGTTGGACTCGATGATCCGATGGGTCTCTTCCAACCTGGTTGTTCTATGATCTTATGATTCTATGAAAGTTTTATCTGTTACTAAACTGTGGTCCCTTCCACTCCATTTGTGTCTGATCCCTGTTTCATCAACCATCAGCACAGCATCTCCAGCTCAATTCAGTTCCATCTAAATTAAATTCAGATTTGCGAGTAAGACTGAGCAGAAGAAGCAAAACCACTCTGAAATGAATGATGATTAAATTAATGATGATGAATTGTCAGTTAAACCTAAACTGGTGTGAGAGACTTTGGAACATCCCTACAGTTGCAATTCTACCCAGAGCTTTTGGAAAGCTCCTTTCCAGACAAACCATAAAGGATCCTTTGGGGATAAAGACAAAAAATAACAAAACTCACGTGAATTTTTATTGGATTTACTACTTTCTTGGTGATTGCACCTGGAGACCGCAGCCGTATGGCTTCCAACGCGCACCATTTAATAAAAGGGAGCTTCTTAAGGTCCTCTTCAGAGACTTCTAGTTTGCCTTTACCTGTTGGAGCACAAGAAAGAGGACTGTGTAAAAATTAGAATCATAGAATCATAGAATCACTAGGTTGGAAGAGACCCACTGGATCATCGAGTCCAACCATTCCTATAAAAATTAGATTTCAAATTGTTTTGATATGTGCTGACACGTCTTGCTTTAGACCTTCTGATTGACTCCCTTGAGTCCTTAAGACCTTGTTTAGACTCAGATGTTTCATTTCAAAGTAAATACATAAGCCAAAATCGGAACAATTTAAGAAAAGCCATTGAAGATAATGTAATAAATCTAAGGGAGGGGGAGATAAGGCATTTTCCAGAAGAGGGCAAAGGTGACCTTGGAAGCTAAGAGTCCCTGGACTTTCTCAGTACTTTGGTAGGAAGGTACATGGGCACCTCAGAGACTGAAAGCACCAAGAGAAGTAGTCAAGGCTGAGCTGTGAAAAACTTCCTCCTAATCTCTAGCCTAAACCTCCCCTGGTGGAGTTTGAGGCCATTCCCTCTTGTCCTGTCCCTTGGGAGAAGAGCCCAGCTCCCTCCTCTCCACAACCTCCTTTCAGGGAGTTGTAGAGAGCAATGAGGTCTCCCCTCAGCTTCCTCTTCTCCAGGATAAACACCTCCAGCTCTCTCAGACGTTCCTCATAAGGCCTGTTCTCCAGACCCCTCACCAGCTTCGTTGCTCTTCTCTGGACTCGCTCCAGAGCCTCAACATCCTTCTTGTGCTGAGGGGCCCACAACTGAACACAGGATTCAAGGAGCGGCCTCACCAGTGAGGAGTACAGAGGGAGAATCACCTCCCTGGACCTGCTGGTCACACCATTTCTGATCCAAGCCAAGATGCCATTGGCCTTCTTAGTCACCTGGGCACACTGCTGGCTCATGTTCAGTTGCTGTCAACCAACACCCCCAGGTCCCTCTCCCCTAGGCAGCTTTCTAGCCAGACTTCTCCTAGTCTGTTGCTGCTCAGGGTTGTTGTGCCCCAAGTGCAGGACCTGACATTTGGCCTTGTTAAACCTCATCCTTGTGGACTCAGCCCAGTAGTCCAGCCTGTTCAGGTCCCTTTGCAGAGCCTCCCTACCCTCCCCCCTTGCTAACATCAAAAGTTGTTTTGCTTAAAAATATGTCTTGAGCATATGCAGATATAGAGCCCTGAGCTGGACCCTCTGCTATCAGCAGAACCCTCAGCAGCAACATGCATTGCTCCCAGCCTTGGACCACTGGCTGGGCCAACACAGAATAAAGCATTTCTAGTTTCCAGAAGAACATGATCAGGTGTATTACCTGCTTTGCCAAAAACAGAAGCCAGGTCTTCCATGATTTTCTTGTAAATGGAAGGATAAGAGAGTATGAAAACAAGGGTCCAGAATGCAATCTAAACAGAGACAGAAGTAATTCAGCTCAGGAACATGGAACAGAATTGCAACATCTTGGTAGCAAATCACAAAATGAGGTGAAAATATTTGCAGGTTTTTGTGCCTGTTGTATTTGGGATGCAAAGGGAGCTGTGCTTCCAGGGTAAATCCACATCTAAGGGCTCAGATCCTGGGAGATTAGGTCCAGTCATCTGCCGCGTACTTATCTTTAGTGAACATCACATAGCTTTGAGCTTCGAAGCACAGAATCCCTTCTTTAATTTCAGATAACTAGGTGTTAAAATGAATTACTGAATCGTCGTGCGTGATCAGATTTAGCCGCATGAATGGAAGAAAAATGAAATAGTAGATTCCTACTAACGTTAGCGGAAATAAGGTGGAATAATTTGCAGGGCATTCTCCCAGTGAGTCACACTAAAAAGGGAAGGAAAAAGGTTTAATTAACAGCAAAACAAGCCCTAGTCTATCCCCTTTAGAGATCATTTGCTAACTGATTACGCAATGAAGTTGAAAATCAAGAAAAATTAGGAAAAGGGTAAAATCCTCTTAAGCAGGATGAAAGCAGAAGGACCAGCAGCACTGCCGGGAGTCTCTCTCCTCTTGCTGAGCTAGCGGGAGACGCAGGCTGCACACGGATCTGGTCGTGGGCCATCTGTGCCGCAGAGGGATGAGAACATTTACTCTTATTCCCCAAGCAGCCCCACGTGGACGCAGCCCTCCTTCTGCAAAACAAATGTGGTGGCTTTGTTTTCTTTTTTTTGCAGCACTTGGATATTGCAGCTTCACTCCATGAGCTAAGGAGGGGGAATGGAATTGTTTCAGATAAAAGGCTTTAAAAACAAAAAAGCCTTGGAAGGTGAAAGGCCTTTTTTCATCATTCCAATCACCAGAACAGTGATTGTGGCTATTCTGAGAAACAAGGAAATATCTGGATGCCTGTTTGCAGCTGAATGTTACAGAAGAACATAATGAGAGGACTGTGGAAGGAATGTCAGCTCTCCTGATAAGAGAGAGCAGCCTGTGCCTCAGGCCAACATGTGAATCCACAGAAACCTCACTGAAACGGGTGACTTTCCTTTAGGGTAAACTGCAGTAATGTCCAATCTACAGAAAACAGAGATATCCCAGAATCATAGAATGGTTTGGGTTGGAAGGGACCCCAAAACCCATCCAGTGCCACCTCCGCCATGGGCAGGGACACCTGCCACTGGATCAGGGGCTCCAAGCCCCATCCAACCTGCCCTTGAACCCCTCCAGGGATGGGGCAGCCACAGCTTCCCTGGGCAGCCTGGGCCAGTTCCTCCCCACCCTCAGCACAAAGGTTTCCTTCCTAATATCTAGTCTAAATTTTCCTCTTTCCAGTTTAAAGCTATTCCCATCATTCCATGCCCTTGTAAATGTCTCTCCACAGCCCCTTCAGGTACTGGAAGGTCGCTGTAAGGTCTCCCCAGAGCCTTCTCTTCTCCAGGCTGAACAACCCCAACTCTCTCTATACACCTATCCATTAGGAGGAATCATAGAATCATAGAACCACCAGGTTGGAAGAGACCCACTGGATCATTGAGTCCAACCATTCCCATCAAACACTAACCCATGTCCCTCAGCACCTCATCCACCCACCCCTTAAACCCCTCCAGGGAAGGTGGCTCAACCGCCTCCCTGGGTAGCCTGTTCTACTGCCCAAGGACACACAAAAATAACTCACAATCATTTTTTTCCAAATCACATCTGCAACAGACATAACTGCTGGAAAGAGCTTAGTAATCACAGTAAAAAAAGGGATGATTTAATGCTATGGATTTTTTCATCAGAGAAGTTGCTGTAGATGTCTGGTCAGCTTAAGCTGCTTTAGACATATTGGGCTTGTTAGCATAGATGTATTTGTATCGTCAATCCATCAAATCTGTTTTGACTAAACTTAAGTGGCAGGAGAATCAAACTGTTGCTTCTCTTCCCCTGAAGCAACACTGGCATTTGACCAGCAGATCCCTCAAAGTGAAACAGCCAAATTCGCTCAAGGATTTACCCGCAGATGAAGTCACTCCACATTATGCTTTTGGTATTCTGCACAATTGCTAACACTAGGCTGTTTAAAAGGAAGTTTCTACTATAATACAGCCGCAGTGTTTCAAAACAGAGATAAATGCTCTTCACAGCTTAACACTGTGATCTCAATAGCTATCACAGAATCATAGAACATCCAGGTTGGAAGAGACCCACCGGACCATTGAGTCCAACCATTCCTATCAAACACTAAACCATGGCCCTCAGCACCTCGTCCACCCGTGCCTTAAACACCTCCAGGGAAGGTGAATCACCTAATGACCCTTTCTGTAAAATTTTTTTTCCTAATGTTCAGCCTAAACTTCCCCTGGTGGAGCTTGAGGCCATTCCCTCTCATCCTGTCCCCTGTCACTTGGGAGAAGAGCCCAGCTCCCTCCTCTCCACAACCTCCTCTCAGGTACTCATAGAGAGCAATGAGGTCTCCTCTCAGCCTCCTCTTCTCCAGGATAAACACCCCCAGCTCTCTCAGACGTTCCTCATAAGGCCTGTTCTCCAGCCCCTTCACCAGCCTCGTTGCTCTTCTCTGGACTCACTCCAGAGCCTCAACATCCTTCTTGTGCTGAGGGGCCCACAACTGAACACAGGATTCAAGGAGCAGCCTCACCAGTGCCGAGTACAGAGGGAGAAGAACCTCCCTGGACCTGCTGGTCACACTGTTTCTGATCCAAGCCAAGATGCCATTGGCCTTCTTGGCCACCTGGGCACACTGCTGGCTCATGGTCAGTCGCTGTCAACCAACACCCCCAGGTCCTTCTCCTCCAGGCAGCTTTCTAGACAGACTTCTCCCAGTCTGTAGCTGCTCAGGGTTGTTGTGCCCCAAGTGCAGGACCTGGTATGTGAGACGTGTTCCCGAAATGTTATGATAGGGACATAATGATTTAGGAAAAATGCAAGAGCTTTTTCTGTTATTGCTTCTGTGACATTGCAGCCTGAGTATATTTGGAGCGATGCACGTGGGTGTGATAATCCCTTCTTTGGAATACATGTGGGGGGAGAGGTGACCTCTGCTTCAGTCTTTTCTTCCCAAATACAGACTCTTGCACCTCTGCCATGAGGACAAGGTGAAAGAGTTGGGGTTGTTCAGCCTGGAGGAGGTTCCAAGGAGACCTCAGAGCAGCTGCCAGTACCTGAAGGGGCTACAAGGAAGCTGGGGAGGGACTTTTTACAAGATTGTGGAGTGACAGGATGAGGGGGAATGGCTTTAAATTGGAAGGGGGGAGATTTAGATTAGACATTAGGAAGAAATTCTTCCCACTGAGGGTGGTGAGGCCCTGGCCCAGGTTGCCCAGGGAAGCTGTGGCTGCCCCATCCCTGCAGGGGTTCAAGGGCAGGTTGGATGGGGCTTGGAGCCCCTGATCCAGTGGGAGGTGTGATCCATGGCAGGGGTGGGACTAGATGGGCTTTAAGGTCCCTTCCAATCCAAACCGTTCTGTGATTCTCCTGAACAGGATAGAGAGAAGGTGTTTGTGTATCTGATGTACTTACAGGGACAGCATTTGCTTGGGAAGCCCAGAGCATTAGGAGAGCATATTTGGGACCCAGATTTTTTCCTTGCAAGTTATCCAGAAGATGATGCAGTAGAGTCTGTTGTAAAACGAAAGACAGAATGTATTTCCAAAAATATATCAAAATCTAATTTAGGGCAGAGCTTCCTAGAGTGCAAGGGTATGATGTAAGACTAGTTTATCAAAGTGAAGCAATGTTAATTATGGGGTTTTTTTCAGTCACAAAGTAGATTCAGCAGCTGTTCGGAGAAAATGGGATCCATTGGCCAAGGGCCAGAAGAAGTCAGTGCACTATGAGAATCCCTACTTGCACTGCCCTCATTTTCTTGGAGTTTTTAGGGTATTTGGTTCCCGCACTGCCCGTTTTGTTTGTACGTGGGAGAAATAAACCAGAAATCCCTATTTGAAATTCTCATACTACTTCTCTACTTTAAAAAACGTGAGAACGGGACTGGACAAATTGAATGAATGGAAATGAAGAAAACGTTGTTTTTGTTCCTGCCAGGAAGGTGCTTGTTATGAAGAGATGGTCCGAAAAAAATCAGCAAAGTCCTTAGTTTTAGGTGTTTTGTTAGTGATCCAGCCAGTGACTTCAATGGCTTGATATTCTCTGAAACTATAGCAACCGTGGGATGTTCTAGGATCAGCTTTTGTTTGCAATATTTATTAAACACGGGGCAGCCATGGATTGAAGGCAAAGCTTCCCATCTACTTTTCAAGGAGGAAAAGACCGACCTCAAATGAAAAAATGATGGTTTTTTTTTTTTTTTTCCAAATTCCCACCCAATCTAAGATATCGAGTTTGTGGCTCCTACTTCCCCATCTTCTACCATCCCTCCTCCAGACTTTTCCTTCTTTCACAGAATCATAGAATCATCAGGTTGGAAGAGACTCACTGGATCATCGAGTCCAACCATTCCTATCAAACACTAAACCATGTCCCTCAGCACCTCGTCCACCCGTCCCTTAAACACCTCCAGGGAAAGTGAATCAACCACCTCCCTGGGCAGCCTGTTCCACTGCTCAGTGACCCTTTCTGTGAAAAAGTCATTTCTTTCCTTTATTCTGGTTTATTTTATGAAAGAAAGTGTGGTATGTAAAGCTTTTAAAGTCTAAACAGAACCTGTTTTTTTAACAATGTGGTCTATAATCATTTGGTAGATTCCCAGGTCAGCCTGCTGTCCCATCTGTCACCCGCACAGACAGAATTCCTGCCATAGCTAAGGAGAATAACCAGGGGGACAACTTATCACGGCTTTGACACACTCAATATTTAGGGTACTTGGCTTCCAAGCCAGTGATCTGCTATTTTCTCCTAGTCTGGCTGCTGGAGGATCTACTCACTCTACACCAGGGTTTAAAAATAGTCCATGTAAGGTTTTGAGACTTCACAGCGCGGTGCCCTCAGAGAAACAACTGAAAAGGACTTTCCATCACCTTTTTGAGCTGCTCACTGCAGCTGTGACGCTGGATGCTTGCGATGGCTCAGAGCTCTTGGATTAAAGGTCCCTGGAGGAAGATGTCAATTCTCACAATATAGGAAAGAAGGGAGGGGGTTGAGTCGCCTTCCCTGGAGGGGTTTAAGGGACGGGTAGACAAGGTGATAAGGTACATGGTTTAGCGTTTGATAGGAATGGTTGGAATCGATGATCCAATGGGTCTCTTCCAACCTGGTGATTCTATGATTCTATGATTTCCCAGCCTTGAATGTTTACCTTGGATGAGGTCTCTGAAGGGTTGGTCCTTTCTGCATCTGACACTACTTTCTCAAATAATTTTAAAAGCCATTTTTTGGATTTAGACCAGTTCCTGTAAAGAAAAGCAACAAACAAGGATTTCTTAACTTACGCAGCACATACCAACATTTCCTTTTCCATGAGGAGGACTCCCTGGTTCCTTTCAAAAAGCCCCTGAGCAACAGTCAATTGATCCAGTCAATTTAGCCTAGAGAAGAGGAGGCTGAGAGGAGACCTCATTACTCACTACAACTACCTGAAAGGAGGTTGTGGAGAGGAGGGAGCTGGGCTCTTCTCCCAAGTGAGAGGGGACAGGACAAGAGGGAATGGCCTCAAGCTCCACCAGGGGAGATTTTGGCTAGAGATTAGGAGGAGGTTTTTCACAGAAAGGGTCATTGGGCATTGGAATAGGCTGCCCAGGGAGGTGGTTGATTCACCTTCCCTGGAGGTGCTTAAGGCATGGGTGGATGAGGTCTTGAGGGACTTGGTTTAGTGTTTGATAGGAATGGTTGGACTTGATGATCCGATGGGTCTCTTCCAACCTGGTTGTTCTATGATTCTATGATAAGTAGTTGATTATCAATCTGACTGAAAGGAGCAGAGACTTCCCCTCGGCCAGACTTCATCTTGCAGCCAGGACCTGTGCCTTCAAGCCTCCCACATTTTCATATCTATCCCACTACAGGTTTTCATTGTGGCTTTGGATATTTGGTTCGGGTCAATCTTTTCAAGAACGACCTCCCCGGGAAAATAAAAACCACATTTTTAGAACACCCTTAGTTCTGTCTGAAGGCTATTTTCCTAGAATCATAGAACAACCAGGTTGGAAGGGACCCATTGGATCTTCTAGTCCAACCATTCCTATCGAAGTCCATTTCAAGCCAAACCATTCTGTGATTTTGAGGTGCTCAAGGTGCTGTCATGAGCCTGACAGGCTCCTTTTTCTAGAATCTGGTTGCTTCGGTTGAGATCATCTCTGTGACAGTGCAGCCAATTAACACTGAGATCAGTCTTCTGGGAAAACAGCTAAAGTTTGGGATAGAGAAGAGATGCCTCCTTGGAGATCTCTTCAGTTTGAGACTCACATTCAGGCACCACCAATAAAGACAACACAACCTTCCCTAGAGGTGTTTAAGGGACAGGTGGACAAGGTCCTGAGGGACGTGGTTTAGTGTTCGATAGGAATGATTGGACTTGATGATCCAGTGGGTCTCTTCCAACCTGGATGTTCTATGATTCTATGATCATGCCCTAGGGGAAATGTCTCTGGTGGTTGATATCTCAGCAAGCTAAATGCCTGTATTGGGTACACCACATGCATCATCTCCTCTCCATTACCTCAGGAAGCACTCGGGCATCTGAGAAGCGTATTCGAAGTCCTCATCGTACTTCTGAAAATGTTCTTCAAACTCCTTGAGTTCGCTCCGACTGGTCGCGCAGATGTCTTTCCCAAACAAAGTGTTCACCACTGCTGGATACATCACATGCCTGCAAGGACAAGACCCACACTACTTATGGGCCACGGGGAAGCTCTTGCAAGCAAAACCTTGTAGTGATAGGATGAGGGAAAATGGAGATAAACTAGAGAGAGGCAGATTCAGACTAGACACAAGGAGGAATTTCTTCACACTGAGGGTGGGGAGACCCTGACCCAGGTTGCCCAGGGAAGCTGTGGCTGTCCCATCCCTGGAGGGGTTCAAGGCCAGGTTGGATGGGGCTCTGAGCAACCTGACCTGTGGGAGGAGATCCTTCCACATCCATGGCAGGAGTGGAACTGAATGGGCTTTGAGGTCCCTTCCAACCCAAACTCTTCTATGATTTTATGATTCAGTGTTAGGTCAGGATGAGGTGTGTTGAACTGCCAGCACTTGAAGTGTGAGGCCTAAGCATCACATCAGCATGGAAGGGCTGGTACAAGGCTCACCCCTCACTCCCACTCCCACTGCAGGTTTTAAGCAGAGGCTGGGAGGCACAGGGCCCTCAGGCTGGTCCTCTGCATGTGGCTGATGTTCATCTAGTAGTGTTTGGGCACTTAAGCAGTGACACAAAGTCTCTGGTCTTGAGGTCTCCTTCTCCCTGTGGACCCCACCTGATATTTCACATCACCCCACGTGAACCTTCCGGCTGTTGCACAATCCCTTCTGTAACCAAAAACGCTGAGAAATCCTTCCTCTGCCTGCAGCTTTGCTGGAATGAACAGTGCCCTTTTGTTTTCTTTTTATCTCACTCCTTCCCTGTTCACTCCTCTGTTGTCCTGTGTACTCTGAGTTCCTTTCCCAGACCCCTTTACCTGTACTCCTGAGCTCTGAGAAACCCTCATGCGACCTTTGCGAGTTCCCAGGACAAGAGGGAATGGCCTCAAGCTCCACCAGGGGAGATTTAGGCTGGAGATTAGGAGGAAGTTCTTCACACAGAGGGTCATTGGGCATTGGAATAGGCTGCCCAGGGAATTGGTTGAGTCACCGTCCCTGGAGGTGTTTAAGGGACGGGTGGATGAGGTCTTGAGGGACTTGGTTTAGTGTTTGATAGGAATGGTTGGACTAGAAGATCCGATGGGTCCCTTCCAACCTGGTTGTTCTATGATTCTACGATTCAAACAATAGCTCTTTCACTTTCTTGTCTTACTACACATCAAAAGGGAGTTGGAGCCACCTGGTGGCCTTATGGTTTTAATCCTGAGACAGCTAAATAATCTTATTATCATAGACTAGTTTGGGTTGGAAGGGGGCTCAAACCCCATTCAGTCCCATCCTCAGTGCCATGGGCAGGGACATCTCCCATTGGACCAGGGGCTCCAAGCCCCATCCAACCTGCCCTTGAACCCCTCCAGGGATGGGGCAGCCGCCACAGCTCTGGACAACCTGGGCCAGAGCCTCACACCCTTACAGGAAAATAAGTTCTGGCAGCAAAGTCAGTTGCAGAGACCTTATTTAAGACCTCTGAGAACACGCAGTGGAAGTTTTCAGCCTGCTGAAGATCAAGCATCTCGTCTGCTTGTAATCTCTTTGTAAGCACATGAAGCTTTAATCCCATCTTTTGGGAAACAGGGTTTGTTGGAAGATGTTGTGTTTTCTTTTTAATGCCAAATAGAATCATAGAATCATAGAATCACCAGGTTGGAAGAGACCCATCAGATCATCGAGTCCAACCATTCCTATCAAACACTAAACCATGTCCCTCAGGACCTCGTCTACCCGTCCCTTAAACACCTCCAGGGAAGGTGAATCAACCACCTCCCTGGGCAGCCTATTCCAATGCCCAATGACCCTTTCTGTGAAAAACTTCCTCCTAATCTCCAGCCTAAATCTCCCCTGGTGGAGCTTGAGGCCATTTCCTCTCATCCTGTCCCCTGTCACTTGGGAGAAGAGCCCAGCTCCCTCCTCTCCACAACCTCCTTTCAGGTAGTTGGAGAGAGTAATGAGGTAACTGAGATGTTTCTCCTGGGTGGGAGAAACCACTTTAGATGAAACCTTCTCCACTCCACGAGCTGCCTGGAACTGTGAAGCAGTGATGAATAGCCTGACACGAGTTTTCTGAGAACATTAGGAAAAAAAAAAATCACAGAAAGCGTCATTGGGCACTAGAACAGGCTGCCCAGGGAGGGGGTTGAGTCAGCTTCCCTGGAGGTGTTTACGGGACGGGTGGATGAGGTGTTGAGGGACATGGTTTAGTGATTGATGGGAATGGTTGGACTCGATGATCCGGTGAATCTCTTCCAACCTGGTGATTCTATGATTCTATGAATCGGAGCCTGAGTTCCCCCTGCTTTCCAGCCACATCTCTGCTCCCCCATAGGACAATCACACGTTACAGACATCCTGGAAAGCTCCCGTACCTTACCAGGTCATTGAGGTCACCTGTGCCCTCCGTGCCCAGCCGTGCCATGTGCTCCTGCAGTTCCTCACACAAAGCGCGCGTGAACACGTGCAGATTAGAAGGACCCATTTTTGCCTTCATCATGCTGTAGAGGCTACCGTGGTTCTGATAAAACGCTTCTGCAGGCACAGAAACTAAACACAAAAGGAAACATTATGAAAAATAGATGAAGTAGATTTTCACGGAGAGATAGAATGGAAATTTTCTCCACTTGTGATTCTAAGGGATGGGTGGACAAGGTCCTGAGGGACATGGTTTAGTGTTTGATAGGAATGGTTGGACTCGATGATCCGATGGGTCTCTTCCAACCTGATTGTTCTATGATTCTATGATTCCTGCCCCATGAAACTTCACTGCCACAATCAATAATCCAGATTTCTGCCCAGCTTCCATGTGGAAGTGGAGAGATGGACACACACTCCTCAAAATTTGCTGAAATGAAAAAGAAACTAATCCAAGAAAAAACATTTTAGGTCTTCATGCCATAGCACATCATCTCAGTCACATCAGGAGAGGCTGCGAGGAGAGAAGAGAAGGTGCAGGGGTCTTCTCAGTGCGGATGAGTATCTGGTGGTAGGAAGAAATCATAGAATCATAGAACAACCAGGTTGGAAGAGACGCGCCGGATCATCGAGTCCAACCATTCCTATCAAAAAAAAAAAAAAATGGGGCTAGGCTCTTCTCAGGGCAGGAGGCAATGGGCACAAATGGGAATAGAGGGGACTCCACTGAAACACAGGGAAGTTTATGCTGTGAGGGTGGTCAAACAGGTTGCCCAGAGAGGTTGTGGAGTCTCCATCCCTGGAAATACTCAAAACCCAACTGGTCACAGCCCTGAGCAACCTGCTGCCACTGACATTGGTCTGAGCAGGGGTGTGGACTAGGTGGTTTCCAAGGATTTTTGTGATTTAATCTCTCCGCCATCTTTCTCATTTCGCAGTCCAAAATTGCCAGACTACTCCAAGAATTCCTGTCTGCACAATTCCACATGGATATAAGCACGAACTATTGTCCCATTGCTGATGGGACATATACCTCACCCTCTTCTAATGACACTTGTACTTTGATTACTGCTACAAGCTAATTTCCAAATTCAGTGAGAGGACAACATAGCATTGCTCCCAACCTGATGTCTATAGGTGCAGTGTTGAGCCACAGAAAAGGACTGGACCTCAACATGGGGTTGTTTGATGATAAAAAGTAATCGTGGAATGGTTTGGGTTGGAAGGGACCTCAAAGATCATCCAGTTCCACCCTCTCCATGAGCAGAGACACCTCCCACTGGACCAGGGGCTCCAAGTCCCATCCAACCTGAACCTGAAAATTTCATTTCCCCTTCATTTCGTAACATGATCGTAGAATCATAGAATCACCAGGTTGGAAGAGACCCACCAGATCATCAAGTCCAACCATTCCCACCAATCTCTAAATCACGGTCATGGGTTAAGAGAAGCATTTAAGTCACGATGAAAAAGTCAGCGGGCTTTGATGGTCCTGGAAACCTAGATTTGATTTCCATTAAAGAAGAACTAGGTCTCATTTTACCTGCTTTCTCGACCGCTTGTTGCACTGCCTGTTCAAAATTTAAGTCTTTAGATTTAAAAAAAGCTTCGGCTCCTTCTTCCTCTGTCACAAAAGTAAATCGTTTCCCCAGAGCGAATATCGTGAAGACAGGCCCGTGCTGGAACAAACAAAGATTTTGCATTAATGCATTGGTAACACTTTTGATGGAAGCCCCAACAGGACTTCGGTGCTGCTGAGAGGTCAGAAGGGAGGACATGATCCTTCCTGCTCTCTGTAAAGCTTGATCAGAAGCGCACAAAGATAAACATGAATCTACCCAAAATTTGTAGCCATGAGGAGCCGAAGGGAACAGTCACAAGTGCTGCCTGACCCTGAAGAGATTCCTTTCTTCAATTAACAGTTTATTCCTGAAAAATATTACCATTCAAACAATCTCACGGGTTTAGTGGAACTTCTCACGTTACTTTAATTAGTGAACAAATGAAATGTGAAATTCCTTACTGAACCTTATAATGCTTGCCTGGCAAAGTAGGGAATCACACCCTTTGAACCCCTAATTCAGCAGCTCTACGTGTATTTTATGTTGTAAGGTGACTCCAATTACCCACTCAGCCCATTTCAGACGACCTGCAAAATTCCTTCAACTATCTCAGCATCTTTAGGAGGAAGAGGTGGTATCTTTTATTAGATCAGAGATTAAATAGCAAGGGATCTTTCTTTTCTTAGACCCACTGGTGACACAAGGGAAAAACTAGACAATTCTTCCAGCCCACGTCTTCTTCTGCAGGAGGAAAGCTAGAAGAAGGAAATAAAACCTGTTCCTGATACTCACCGATAAAAGGTACAGGAAAGACATAGCAATATAAGGTTTAAACCTGTCAATCAAGCTCAAGAAGCTGACGATATTGCATCTGTAGCAGGTGATGTCATCATTAAATGCAAACGGAGAGATGAGGTTTATGGCAGTTAGAATTAGCTGCATAGAAATTAAGCATCAAATATAAATTAACCTTTCGGCCTCTCTATCAGACAGACATAGAGAAAGAAAGGCATTTCCAGTGGATAAATCTTCACACCCATCTTTGTTAAGTTTTTTAGGATGGAAAAAGTTGCCTGCCAAGCACGCCCGTCACTCTCTTGAATGCTGAGGGACACCAGCCTGGACTCAGAGATCTCACCTAGCTTCAGGCAGGTATATAGAATCATAGAATCATAGAACAACCAAGTTGGAAGAGACCCATCGGATCTTCTAGTCCAACCATTCCTATCAAACACTAAACCAAGTCCCTCAAGACCTCATCTACCCGTCCCTTAAACACCTCCAGGGAAGGTGAATCAACCCCCTCCCTGGGCAGCCTAGTCCAATGCCCAATGACCCTCTTTGTGAAAAACTCCCTCCGAATCTCCAGCCTAAATCTCCCCTGGTGGAGCTTGAGGCCATTCCCTCTTGTCCTGTCCCCTGTCCCTTGGGAGAAGAGCCCAGCTCCCTCCTCTCCACAACCTCCTTTCAGGTAGTTGTAGAGAGGAATGAGGTCTCCTCTCAGCCTCCTCTTCTCCATATAATAAACCTCCTGCTCCCAGCACCTGGCTCAGAGCTTTCTACGTTGTCTGAAACGAAGATTAACACAGAGCCAGCCTGCAAAAGCAAAACAGCCGACCCTGGCTGGGTCCAGACAGGATGGTCACAGCACAGATCGTGCCTGGCTTGGAGCCACAATTTATCAATGTTACTGGTTCGATCCTTCAGCAGCTAAATGCTCCTGAGGTTATAAAACACAAAAAGAAAGGAGTGAGCTTATTGCTGAGGTTTCTCCTTGCCTTTCCACTTGCAAGCAGCCACCCCGAGCACACCCCCACGAGCCGCCACAGCCATTACCTTGCTTCTAGCTTGCTCTATAAACTCCAGAGGAGCTTTCCCAAACTGGAACGCGGCTCCGAACCAAGGGATCCAGCCTCTGATGCAGGGAGGGGAGCCGGGGCTTCTCCGCTGCAACAAAACAGCCTTGACAATCACAAGTCCCAGGACTGCTGCCAAGAGGAAAGCCAGAGCCATTTTGCCTCCTCGCTGCAGCGGCTGCTCCGCCTGCCCTGGCACGGCCGCGCTGGCAGAGATCGCCACGTCCACCAACAAGGCCTCTTTTATCAGTCCTGCTAGCTGACCAGTGCCACGGAGACTAGATGCCAAAGTACGAAGCAGCCCAGGGCACAAGTTCTTGTTTTGGAAAAGGCAGAGCCAGTTCTCTGCTCTGGGACGAGGACCAACTCCACCGCTTGCAAAACATCGATGCTCCTGTGCCAAATCCTTGAACTGCACACCAGCTCCTGGAGGGCTGCCCGAGCAGCTAGGGATGCTGTGGCAAAGCAGGGACTCACTTTCTTTAGTTTAAAACAATCATTTTTCGGCAATATCGGGGTTACAAAGCAGAGAGGCCGTGATTTGCAGACATTTAGCTTTCAGCAGAGCAAGAAACTTGTGCAGGCATCACCTGAAGCAGTAAGTAACTCACCTGTCTGTGATCATCTCCTTAAAGGCTACAGGTGTGCCCAGCATCTGAGGAGCCAGGAAAGGCTTTGGAGATTGAATTAAGGATTTAAAACCCACTGGTGGCCCCTGGACCATCACTGCACTGTCAGAAGACAAGATTTCAGAGAGGGCAAGTGGGTTTCATGGAGTTTCTTAACATAAACCCTTTATTCCTCTCTGTAGTCAGGTAAGACAAGCCCTCAGCATAGATATTTGTTAAGGGCTTTTGTCTTTGTTTCAGACATTTTGTTTTATTTAGCTTCTCCTTCTTGGACACAGAATCATAGAACAACCAGGTTGGAAGAGACCCACAGGATCATTGAGTCCAACCATTCCTATCAGACACTAAACCATGTCCCTCAGCACCTTGTCTATCCATTCCTTATACGCCTCCAGAGAAAGTGAATCAACCACCTCCCTGGGCAGTCTGTTCCAGTGCCAAATAACCCTTTCTGTGAATTTTTTTTTTCTTATATTGAGCCTGAACCTCCCCTGGTGGAGCTTGAGGCCATTCCCTCTTGTCCTGTCCTCTGTCACTTGGGAGAAGAGCCCAGCTCCCTCCTCTCCATAACCTCCTTTCAGGTAGTTATAGAGAGCAATGAGGTCACTTCTGTGGGGAGGAAATAACCAGTACAATGGTGTTTCCAGCCTTTCATCACTCTGGTTTTGGAGAGAAAGCAGAAAATGCTGTCTCACTGAAATAACTAAATAGGAAAGGTCCTCTCTGCTGGAGCCGCCTCCCTCAGGATCTGGAGCTAAATAAACTCCAGCTGTTTGATGCATCTCTGTGAGCAGTGACCCTTCTCGTCTCCACAAATCACTGAGCTGACCACACAAGCGTTTGCCTCCAGCTCAGGCTCGTTTCAAATATCCTGTGGGAAGAGAACATTCTTCCTCACCACCATCCGCCAATCAGCCTGGTCAAAAAAAAAAAGAACTTATTTCCTCTGGGCTTAAAAATAACCACAGAGAGCTGCTCTTGCCATAGGATGCTGCAGTGCTGTGGGGTTTGTTTTAAGGAGGGGACTGTTTGTTGTCCTCCATGCCCTGAAGTGCGGTTTTAGAGAAAGTTTTAGAGAAGACAGGGCTAGACTTTCCACTGAGGTGTATATCTAGGGGATGAGAAACAAAGGACATAAGATGCAACATGGGAAACTCTGAATATAAGGAAAACAGTTTAGAAAGTGGTTACGCACCAGAGCAGCCCATGGTTGTGAAAATCCCATCCTCTGAGGTTTTTCAGGTGACCAAACAAGGCCCTGGGTGATCTAATGAGTCTAGAGCAGAGGATTGTACTAGGTGACCTCTAGAGGTCCTCTCCAGCCTAAACTACTCAAGGAACTGCTGATCTATAAGGCACAAGCTGACTCAAGCCCAGGGAACAACTGTGGAGGGAGGCACAAAAAACCCATCAGCAGAACCACCTAGAATAAGGCTCTGGAGCACCCTCAGCGCACCCAGGAGGGTTTTCATCTGGTTGCAAAAGGCCCACGTTATCTGGGTTTTGTCAGCAGCTTATTTTATCACTGCATGAATTCTAATGAGTTCTAACCCCAAAAAGGATCTAATCCAATACCGATTGCTGGTGACCCATAAGATAAATCCATCTGACTTCAGCTATTTCACCTGCAATGTTCCCTTTGTGTGGCCAAGACCATGCACCAAAATGTTAATCAGTCAGATGGTGGAGGTTCCCGTGACCTAAAAGATCCTCAGATCTTCAACAGGAGGATCAGTGATTAATGGCTAATGATTAACTGTTGGAACAGGTTCAGGGGACAGGCTGAGAGAGTTGGAGTTGTTCAGCCTGGAGAAGAGAAGGCTCCAGGGAGACCTCAGAGCAGCTTCCAGTACCTGAAAGGGCTGCAGGAAAGCTGGGGAAGGGCTTTTTCCAAGGGTATGGAGTGACAGGACAAGGGGGAATGGCTTAAAATTGGAAGAGGGAAGACTTAGATTAGATATTAGGAAGGAATCCTTCACAGTGAGGAGGAGGAGGCCCTGGCCCAGGCTGCCCCGAGCAGAGGTGGCTGCCCCATCCCTGGAGGGGTTCAAGGGCAGGTTGGATGGGGCTTGGAGCCCCTGATCCAGTGGGAGGTGTCCCTGCCCATGGAAGGGGTGGGACTGGATGGGCTTTGAGGTCCCTTCCAATCCAAACCATCCTATGATTCTATAACTTAGTGATTCAGCTGAGCCTTAATGATAAATGTAAAGCTCCTGACCTGCAAATTCCTTATGCTTCATTTCCATGACGAGAACCTAAATATGCCCACATTAATTTAAGAGAAATTAAGGCTGGCAGACAACTACCAGGGCTCCAATGTTCAGCCAGGAAAAGCGCTAGACTTTTCCATGTGGGGCTTTGGGCAGATATCGGCTTCTAGTGTTCAGGTTTGCATTCCCCTTGCTCAAACCACACGGTTTTGTGCCGAATCCCTCATGGATAGGAATTCATAGAATCATAGAATAACCAGGTTGGAAGAGACTCATTGGATCATCGAGTCCAACCATTCCTATCAAACACTAAACCATGTCCCTCAGCACCTCATCTACATGTGCCGTAAACCCTTCCAGGGAAGGTGAATCAACCACCTCCCTGGGCAGCCTAGTCCAATGCCCAATGACCCTTTCCGTGAAAAACTTCCTCCTAATCTCTAGCCAAAATCTCCCCTGGCGGAGCTTGAGGCCATTCCCTCTTGTCCTGTCCCCTGTCCCTTGGGAGAAGAGCCCAGCTCCCTCCTCTCCACAACCTCCTTTCAGGTAGTTGGAGAGAGTAATGAGGTCTCCCCTCAGCCTCCTCTTCTCTAGGCTAAACACCCCCAGCTCTCTCAGCCGCTCCTCATCAGGCCTGTTCTCTACCCCCTTCACCAGCTTCCTTGCTCTTCTCTGGACTTGCTCCAGAGCCTCAACATCCTTCTTGTGCTGAGGGGCCCACAACTGAACACAGGATTCAAGGAGTGGCCTCACCAGTGCTGAGTCCAGAGGGATAATCACCTCCCTGGATGTGCTGGTCACACCATTTCTGATCCAAGCCAGGATGCCATTGGCCTTCTTGGCCACCTGGGCACACTGCTGGCTCATGTTCAGTCTCTGTCGACCAACACCCCCAGGTCCCTCTCCTCCTGGCAGTTTTCCAGCCAGGCTTCTCCCAGTCTGTAGCTCTGCATAGGGTTGTAGTCTCTGCATAGAATTGTTCCAAGCGCTAGGGAGATGGTTCTCCAGCTCAGCACATCACTGTTGCCAATTCAGCTTTCATTAAACCATCTCGGATGCAGCCATTTAACTGGGAACACATTTTGGGGCTCCTGAGGTGCTGCTGTCGGTCACCACACCCCATAAAGCACACAGGCTCCACACGTGCTCTCATCATCTCGAGGTCTCATTTAAGATATGTGATTTTAATGTAGATAAGTGGCAAAACTGTGCACTGCAGGCTCCCTGGCAGAAGGTAGCATTGGTGCCAGACTACATTTCCCAGGAGCCTGTTGAGCACCAGTCTCCTGTGTCACTGCACAAGGACCTTGCAGGAGGCACTCGGGCTGCTGCACATCCTGGAGAAACATGATCTTCAGCAATTTGTCTCTGAAAAGGCCCAGACCAGAGCTGAGCTAGGGTCTGACCGTGCTGGTTCCCCTCGATTCATGTTAGACGCTAGATGCCACCTGCAGAAGAAGAGAAGAGCTCACATCTTGCAGAGAGATGGCCGCGAGCCAGCAAATTCGCTCTGTCAGCCTGTGCAGCGGCTGTGGCAGAACTAGGTACAGCTCAGCGGGATTTTCCAAGAGGGATGGGGGACAGAATGTACTTAAGAGGGGCAGGGAGAGCTTCAGTCCCTGTGCACCTACTTCCTTGGTGTTAGCTCTGGCTTTTCTGCTTCTGCAAATCTATTCAGACCACTCTGCTCGCTGTGACTTTTCAATAATTTAAGCCTGCCAAGTGTTGATGTCACTGGACTGTGGCTGGAGGGAAGGGCTTTTCAGGGTGAAATCTTTGCCTTCAGGACCAACAGAGCAGTTGTGGCTAATCTGGAGAACAAGTCTTACAAGGAACGGCTGAGGGAGCTGGGGGTGTTTATCCTGGAGAAGAGGAGGCTGAGGGGAGACCTCATTACTCTCTACAACTACCTGAAAGGAGGTTGTAGAGAGGAGGGAGCTGGGCTCTTCTCCCAAGGGACAGGGGACAGGACAAGAGGGAATGGCCTCAAGCTGCACCAAGGCAGGTTCAGATTGGACAAGAGGAAATATTTCTTTACCAAGAGGGTTCTCAGGCCCTGGCAGCAGCTGCACAGTGAGGTGGTGGAGTCCCCATCCCTGGAGGGGTTTAAGAGATGGGTAGATGAGATGCTCAGACATCTGGTTTAGTAGTGGACAGGTATGATTGGACTCTATGATCTCAAATGTCTTCTCCAACCTTATGATTCTATGATTTAAACTTTATGCTTGCTTGAGCTTCTGCTTGCTGGGTTTCTGGAAGAAGAGTAAAGAGGCAGTTAGCCTCCAAGTTAGTAGCGAGGGGCTGGCTTCTTCAGGAATTTGCTTTTCATAGGTAATGCAGGTCATCAAAGGAAAATCAAATCCTATATTTGTAGTTGTGGTGGAGATGTCTATAAAAGTGGAGTATAGAAAACTGGTTGCAGAAATGCAGGAAAGCAGCCCCCTGGGGGCTGCAGAGCACTGCGCAGAGATCAGTAGCTTATCTGGACTATTTCTCAGCACATGCTATGGAACATCTACAGGATTTTCCAGGCAAATAATAGCTTTAAATTGGAAGGGAGGAGACTTAGATTAGACATTGGGAAGAAATTCTTCACACTGAGAGTGGGGAGGCCCTGGCCCAGGTTGCCCAGAGAAGCTGTGGCTGCCTCATCCCTGGAGGGGTTCAAGTCCAGGTTGGATGGGGCTTGGAGACCCTGATCCAGTGGGAGGTGTCCATGCCCACGGCAAGAGAACTTGGTGGGTTTTAAGGTTTCTTCCAACCCAAACCATTCTATGATTCAGTGACTTGGTGTTTGATGGGAATGGATTTTGGTTACTTGTGCCCAGAGCTGCTTATAACAGATGTGCATGTGAACGTGCTGTTCTCCATGAATCACTTGTTCCTCTTTCTCTTCAGTGACGTTTCCCCTGGATCTCACAAAAACTCGACTGCAGGTCCAAGGTGAAGCTGCCATGCGCCGTGATGGAGCTGCAGCCGGCCAGGCGGTCCCTTACCGTGGCATGTTGCGCACGGCAGCTGGCATCGTGCAAGAGGAGGGCTTACTAAAACTCTGGCAAGGAGCAACGCCAGCTGTCTACCGCCACATAGGTAATTACCTGCTCATGACGGGACAGGCCTTATGAGAAATGGCTGAGAGAGCTGGGGGTGTTTATCCTGGAGAAGAAGAGGCTGAGAGGAGACCTCATTGCTCTTTACAACTGCCTGAAGGGAGGTTGTGGAGAGGAGGGAGCTGGGCTCTTCTCCCAAGGGACAGAGGACAGGACAAGAGAGAATGGCCTCAAGCTCTGCCAGGAGAGATTTAGGCTGGAGATTAGGAAAAAAAAATTCACAGAAAGGGTGATTGGGCAGTGGCATAGGCTGCCCAGGGAGGGGTTTGATTCACCTTCCCTGGAGGGGTTTAAGTCACGGGTAGACGAGGTGCTGAGGGACATGGTTTAGTGTTTGATAGGAATGGTTGGTCTCAATCTGGTGGGTCTCTTCCAACCTGGTTGTTCTATGATTCTATGTTTGGACCCTGCCTCCTGCAACCAACAGCCCATTGGAGTGAGTTGGCCGTATCTTCTTGTACTTCAAATATATGTAGGAAGATTCTATCAGCTACTTTGCAATCCCCCTTCAAAATACATGGGATTCTAATTCAATCCCTTCTCTTTTCTCTCTTACCCATTCCTAAAAACCTTGTTCTAGCTCCTGGGGGAAAAGAAATAATTTCTGTGTGATCTTTGCTGGAAGGAGTCCTTAGAAAAAATAAACGTCTTTTATTTGAGGGAAGTGGGGATGAAAAAAAAATAAGGTTGCAAGCACTGAGATAGAGAAATGCATTAGTGGTTTGGCTGCAAGTAGCAGATTTCTCTGACTTATTGGGAAATATGGTAAGAGCAAGAAACCTCAAAAGCGCTTGTGGGAGGTTTTGAGCTTGGCAGCAGTTGAGAGGGAAGCAATGTGGCCACATCTCCTTAGCATGAGGGCAAAGCCACACTGCCTCCTGGCAGATGTGTGCTCAGTCAGAAGACACTATGATGCTTAAAGATTTTGGCTTTAACATTGCTACCAGGCAGCCTTCAAGCTTCCTCTGTTTTGATCGTGAATGTGAGAGTCGTCGCCACCTGACCCAGATGAACTCCAGAGGGTTTTACAACCAGTCTCTTGACTTTTTGTACAACCAGTCTCTTGCATGACCTCCAGAACTGGCAGACTCAAGAATCATCTCTTGCTTTTGTTTTTTCACAGTGTACTCTGGCGTTCGGATGGTTGCGTACGAACATCTCCGTGACTCTGTGCTTGGCAGGTCTGAGGATGAAAGCTTTCCTTTCTGGTAAGGTTGCATTTTGAGAGGAGACTTCATTGCTCTCTATAAGTACCTGGAAGGAGGTTATAGAGAAGAGGGTGTTGGCCTCTTCTCCCGAGTGACAGGGAACAGGACAAGAGGGAATGGCCTCAAGCTCCACCAGGGGAGATTCAGGCTAGACATTAGGAAAGAATTTTTCACAGAAAGGGTCATAGGGCATTGGCAGAGGCTGCCCAGGGAGGGGGTTGATTCACCTTCCCTGGAGAGGTTTAAGGGATGGGTGGACACGATGTTGAGGCACATGGTTTAGTGTTTGATAGGAATGGTTGGACTCGGTTATCCGGTGGGTCTCTTCCAACCTGGTTGTTCTGTGTTTCTATCATGCTATTATGTACACTTTGACTGTTTGGGTTTTGTCCCTATTGCAAGAGTCCTACAAGCTGTCTTCATCACTCACCAACCCAAAGGAGGGTAAACATAAAGTAGGAGTTTAAATACTGATACAGACTTTCTGATTTTAGTTTCAGGGCAGTATCTCTTCATTCATTAGGAATGAAAATTAAGGAGGAATGAAAGGAGGTTCAGGCTTGACATAAGAAAAAAATTTTTTACAGAAAATGTCATTGGACACTGGAACAGGCTGCTCAGGAAGGGGGTTGACTCACCTTCCCTGGAGGTGTTTAAGGTGCGCGTGGATGAGGTGCTGAGGTGGGAATGGTTGGACTCGATCAGTGTCGTCTGGTGATCTGGTGGGTCTCTTCCAGCCTGGTGATTCTATGATTCAGCAGGGAACAGGACTAAGAAACCACAGAATCGTAGAATCACGGAATCCCAAGGTTGGAAAAGATCTTTGAGGTCATCAAAGCCAACCCTACCTGTCCACTGCTAAATCGTATCCCTAAGCACTTTATCTAACTGCCTTCTAAATACCTCCAGGGATGGGGCAGCCACAGCTTCCCTGGGCAACCTGGGCCAGGGCCTCACCACTCTCAATGTGAAGAAATTCCTCCTTATGTCTAGTCTAACTCTGCCCCTCTCCAGTTTATACCCATTGCCCCTTGTCCTGTCATTCCAGGCCTTTATAAATGGCCCCTCCCCAGCTTTCTTGTAGCCCCTCAAGTTGGAAGATGCTATAAGGTCTCCCTGGAGCCTTCTCTTCTCCAGGCTGAACAACCCCAACTCTCTCAGCTTGTCCCTTGTTTCACTTGAGTTGTGCTACTGAATTCTTCATTTCAGGTATGGTGATTTGTGAAGATTTTCAGTGTATTGTGAAGCACCTTTCTGTTCCCTGTTTGGCAGGAAAGCTGTCATCGGAGGCATGTCTGCTGGTGCCATTGGACAGTTTTTTGCCAGCCCGACTGATCTGGTGAAGGTTCAGATGCAGATGGAAGGCAGAAGGAAGCTGGAAGGGAAGCCGTTACGGTCGGTTCCTCTCAAAGCTCACGTTCTTTTCCTCTTCATGACTATCAATGGTGGGGTTCTCTCTTTTCTGTCACTGCCTCTCTGCCAGGGGAGATTCAGGCTGGACATCAGGAGGAATTTTTTCACAGAAAGGGTCATTGGGCAGTGGCAGAGGCTGCCCAGGGAGGGGGTTGATTCACCTTCCCTGGAGGGGTTTAAGAGACGGGTAGACAAGGTGCTGAGGGACATGGTTTAGTGTTTGATAGGAATGGTTGGACTCAATGATCTGATGGGTCTCTTCCAACGTGGAGATTCTGTGATTCTATGATTTCAGGTTTCGAGGAGTGCACCATGCGTTTGTGAAGATCCTGTCTGAAGGAGGGATACGGGGGCTTTGGGCTGGGTGGGTGCCCAATGTCCAGCGAGCTGCCCTGGTAAACATGGGAGGTGAGTTTCATAACTTGGTCTGCAGCGCTGAAGACCACATCTAAGCTTTAAGAAAGGAGATGTCATCTACTTCCCTGGTCTTTGTCTCTTGGTTATCTACACTGGCCACATGTTTGAAGTGCACTGCAAGTCATTTCTACCTTGAGAATTTTGTTCCTATGGAAGTCAGCTTGCTTAAAATTAAGCTTGTGCCTGAGCTTGAGGGGTGGTGAGCTGGGAGCTGAGAGGATCCCACAACCACCAGAGCAGGGACCTCACCAGCCACAACCCAGCTCCCTGGTGCTGAAGCAAGGTGAGTAAGCACAGCAGAACACAAAGGGAGCCAAGTTCCATCTAGATACAGATCTTCAAAAAGCAAGGCAGGTCTAAGGCCAAGCCAGGAAGCTGAGCTGGCATCAGGTCTGGCGAGGGTCACCAGGGTCAGACAGAGTTGAGTGGTCACCAGCAGGTCCATGGTGATAAGAAAGGTCCAAGGCTGAGCTAGGGAGATGGTCTAGGGGTCAAGGGTCCAGATCAACAAGGCCCAGAGCCCAGGCATGGTGTGATGGAGCTGCAGATGGACACACACACACAGTTCAGGCAGGGACTGAGGGTTATAAGGGGAAGTGGCTGCCTGAGCGCTCAGCTGATCCAAGCAGCACTGAGACCTTCCACACATATAGAGCTTCCCTTTGTCTCCCCAAACCTGCTAGGATATGTTGCATGGCCTTTGTTCTCCTTCCTGTGGTCCTGTTTATAAAGTTAGGAGGGAGATGTCTCTGATACCGAAAGATACTACCCATGGATGCCCACCATAAACACCTGCTCTCTGTTTGGTGGCACAAGGTGTTGATCATTGATCCGGTGGGTCTTTTCCAACCTGATGATTCTATGATCTGCTGGAAACTCTAAGATCAATCTTTCATTCAGATGCCCAGGTGTCATATCTCATGTCTGCTTTCAGAAGAACATGATATCACTTCCATGACATCATCTACTCTTTGTGTCTAACATTTCTTATAACATTTGCAAAGAGGTGGGAGAGGTAGAACCATCCTTATCATGATGTTTCTCAGTTGGGTTAATGAGGTTTTTTCGCAGCAGTTTCCATTTAGGATCCATTTTATCACTTGTGGGGTAAATCAGAGAAGAAGGTAGCAGAAAGGAGCACGTACTCAAATGCCTTAAGCCAGGACCTGGGTGTCACAACCATCATCAGAAAAGGGGGGCAGAGAGCCAGCTGTGCCAATGGTTGGGGCTGCACTGGAAATCTGGGTCTGGCCAAGCATCCATCCTCACTCCGTGATGAGCAGCACTGCCACCATTTACTTCTGACAATGTTGGTTTTTTTCATTATCTTCTTTCCAGATCTGACCACTTATGACTCTGTGAAACACTTCTTGCTCCTGAACACGCCGCTCGTGGACAATAGCTTGACTCACAGCGTTGCCAGGTGCCTTATTCCCCAATTACCCCTTTTTCCTCTGCTGAGCATTTCTTGCCTCACTCTCTTGATCTGCCTCCCTGTACCAGCGGAAGCCCCAATTCTTTGGTCATGAGCTGCTGACAAAAAGCACCTTTATAACTACCTTATAACTAAAACTTTTTTTTTTTTTTTTTGCCTGAGAGGAGGCTGAGAGGAGACCTCATTACTCTCTACAACTACCTGAAAGGAGGTAGTGGAGAGGAGGGACCTGGGCTCTTCTCCCAAGTGACAGGGGACAGGACAAGAGGGAATGGCCTCAAACTCCGCCAGGGGAGATTTAGGCTGGAGATTAGGAGGAAGTTTTTCACACAGAGGGTCATTGGGCATTGGAATAGGCTGCCCAGGAAGGTGGTTGAGTCACCTTCCCTGGAGGTGTTTAAGGGACAGGTAGATGAGGTCTTGAGGGACATGGTTTAGTGTTTGATAGGAATAGATGGACTAGAAGATCCGATGGGTCCCTTCCAACCTGGTTGTTCTATGATTCTATGAAAAGACCCAAGACAAAGGATGGAACCATTGCTACAGAGCTGCCCTCACTAAGAGTTCCTTACTGATGCATTTAAACACATGTGAGAGCACAGGAACCTCCACTTTTCTAGAACTGAATCATAGAATCACCAGGTTGGAAGAGACCTGTTGCATCATGGAGTCCAACCATTCCTATCAAACACTAAACCATGTCCCTCAGGACCTCATCTACCCGTCCCTTAAACACCTCCAGGGAAGGTGAATCAACCACCTCCCTGGGCAGCCTGTTCCAATGCCCAATGACGCTTTCAGTGAAAAACTTCCTCCTAATCTCCAGCCTAAATCTCCCCTGGTGGAGCTTGAGGCCATTCCCTCTTGTCCTGTCCCTAGTTGCTACTATTTTCTCTAACCTACTTTAAATTTTAACAAACCGTAAAAATGAACGGTATAAACTCTGGAGAACCACCTCTTTTACTCCTTTAAATTATGAAGAAATCAGCTTTATATAAACAATATAATCAATTGCCTTTTGTGGGTCATAGAATCATAGAATCATAGAACAACCAGGTTGGAAGGGACCCATTGGATCATCCAGTCCAACCCTTCATCCCTGCCCAAGAACTGCACACAGAGGTGAGGGAAGCTGGTGTTGGGAGGACATCTAAGTGAGAGCAATGCTAGCAAGCCTTCTCCTAAATCACATTTCTGTTAAGTTATGAGATATTATTCATGATTTTATGATAACTGTTTTAATATATTGTATTACATATTACTAGGACCGAAATCGTGATGCTTCAATTGTCATGATAAATCTTGGTTTCTTCCTGTTGCTGTTCACAGTTGCTGTTCTGGCCTGGTGGCTGCTGTTTTGGGAACTCCTGCTGATGTGGTCAAGACCCGAATAATGAACCAGCCGAGAGATAAGCAGGGAAGGTACGGACACTTCAGAGATGGACTTTTCAGTAGAAAATTCAAACCGAGTCTTAGTGATGTCACTGGGAGTAAAATGCTAAGTCTCTAGTTTGCTCTTCACCTTTCTGATGAGCTGGGCTCTTCTCCCAAGTGACAGGGGACAGGACAAGAGGGAATGGCCTCAAGCTCCACCAGGGGAGATTTAGGCTAGAGATTAGGAGGAAGTTTTTCACACAAAGGGTCATTGGGCATTGGAAGTGGCTGCCCAGGGAGGTGGTTGATTCACCTTCCCTGGAGGTGTTTAAGGGATGGGTAGATGCTGAGGGACATGGTTTAGTGTTTGATAGGAATGGTTGGACTCGATGATCTGATGGGTCTCTTCCAACCTGGTTGTTCTATGATTCTATGATTCTATGATTTCATTATTTCAGATTCATGTGTCCGGGGTGGGAGGTTTGTTGTGATGGCTACCAAAGCAAACCCAATTACTTAGTGGATTTCAGGTCTTAGGAGACTTCATTGAGCTACAAGAAAGCTTGGATAAATGTATCTGACCCAGATTCTTTTTCAGGGGTGGGTGGTGTTAAATCGTGTATTTGTAATCCTCACAGTGTCTGTTCTCCTTGCACGTTGCCAGGGGTCTGCTCTATAAGTCTTCCGTGGACTGCTTGATTCAGACTGTACAGGGGGAAGGGTTTATGTCTCTATACAAAGGCTTTATACCCACCTGGATGCGAATGGTAAGTGCCTTTTAACTCTCTTAACAATACAACATGGCATTAAAGTGGAAAGGAGTTCTTTCAACATCAGCACGTCTCTAAAACTATTTGCATCTCTCCACTTATTTAACTGTAGTCAGTGTAGTTGAATGTCGTGGATCCAGCCACATGCAGTGTCACTTCTCCCACACCTCACATCTCTTTAATTTGGAAAAAGTTGTCCTGCTTAATTTTCTAATGATTTTCCCCCTTTTGTTTTACAGTTTCAGGCTCCATCCTTTTTCCCTTCCTGAACTCTCCTTTATTCCCTTCTTGTTCCCAGACCTGGCCTCCCTTTGGATCTCTCTTGCTTTCATTCCTCTTCTCCTGATCCTTCTTCCTGCTCCATCCCCGGATCTCCCTCTTGCCCCTCTTGTATTTGGGCTAGCGGCTCTCTCCTGGGCTGTTAAAGCTATGTCGGTACAACTAAGCCAAGCAGTAATTTGGAGCCTGGGAGCTGCAACTTGGATGTCTAGACTGTTAGTTTGGGCAAGGGGCAGTTCCAGATACCAAATCTAGATGTGACCACCTTTCTTTTTTTTCTTTTTTTTTTCATTAAGTCTATAAGAATTTAACAGTATGGCTATGCCCATGCTCTGCCAGCTGGCTTCATGGTCTTGACACTTTAAATTGCCAGACTGAGCACTATGATTGAAGGCAAAAGCCTCTCTCCTCTAATTTTTGCATCAGTCCTTAATAGTAAGGTGAGATGTTCCCTGGGTACTCAATCTCATGAGCCAGTAGATGGGGAGGAAGAGCAGAACAAAGCTCCCTAAATGCAAAAGGAAATGGTTAGAGACCTGCTAGGCAAATCAGACATCCATAAGTCTATGGGGCTGGGTCGAATCCACTCGAGGGTATTGAGGGAGCTGGTGGAGGTGTTTGTCAAACCCCTTTCCATCATCTACCAGCAGTCCTGGCTGACTGGGGAAGTTCCATTGGGCGGGAGGCTGGCAGGTGTTACACGTGTTTACAAGAAGGGTTGGAGAGAGGATCCAGGGAACCACAGGCCTGTCATGTCTGACCTCAGTGCCGGGGCATGCTTGGAATTGATGACCTCAAAGGTCTTTTCCAACCTAATGATTCTATGATTTCCCTGAGCACAACAGAGTTTGTGCTTGGACACTCCATCCCTGTGTCCCTGAGCCGCAGCACATTCAGTATTGATGGGGTCTTTGCGCACTTGCTACTAAACTAAAAGCTTCCATGGAGGATACATCAACTTAGACTTCCCAAAGGCTTGTGATTTGGGGAAAGTTTAGCAGTTCTTTCAGAGGAGCAGGAAAAAGTGTTTCCTAAGCACAAGGCAGCCTTTTGCCAACACCAACCTACTGCCAACAAAACCAAATCAGAGCATCTCAGCTAAACGAGTGCAGGAGGTAAGCTCTGTGCAGGGAGAACAGTGGAAATTTCTAATTAAGGTTTTAGAACAAGTAAATCCTTTAAAAAATTTAAAAAGCACTCAGCCTGAAGTAGCCCCCGAGCATGAAACATTTCAATTCAAATGTGTGGGGGATGGCAAACTGGAAAAAAAAAATTAAAAAAAAGAGATTTTGAAGCCTTGAGTAGCTCTAACCATATGCAACCATACAGCTGTTGCATGAAAACCATAATATATGCAGCTGAGCTTAATAAGAAGATTTTTAAGAGAAGACAGTTGAATCAAATGGGCTTATTTATTGGGTCCCTTCTGTCTTATGCCTCTAACTTCAGCCCTTGCTTTCACAGGCTCCTTGGTCGCTGGTATTCTGGCTTACGTATGAACAAATCAGAAGGATCTGTGGAATTAGTTCATTTTAAAAATCGTGAAACCACTTCACTGTTGACAAAAGAAAGAAGAATCGGAAAGCTGAATTCTCATTGCACATGGCATCACCACCCCACAGAGAAATGATTAATTTAGGAGCCTGGTAGTAGGATCACTTGTATGGGTTGCTGCTCCAAACCCAGTCCTTACTGGTTAGGAGTAGCCTTTATGTAGGGATACTACTTGCTTGTCAGACTCTTTTAAGAAATAAAAGTTGCACATAGGATAAAGCTGTTACAATAATACTCAGGCTGGCAGCAGCAGCAGCTTTCTGAAACAGAAAACAGAGATAATAGAAATCTGCCAAGCAAGTAGAATATAATATTGTTCACTTGTTTGATAATACAGATGGTTCCTATTGTTAAGGACAAGAGCAGGCTGAACAGCACAGCATTTATAGGTGATAGGAAGAGAGGGGATGGTCTCAAGTTGCACCAGGGTGTGTTCAGGTTGGATATCAGAAAAAATGTCTTCACAGAAAGGATTCTCAGGCCCTAGCAGAGACTGCCCAGGGAGGTAATGGAGTCCCCATCCCTGGAGGGGTTAAAAGGACAAGTAAATGAGATACTCAGGGACCTGGTTTAGTAGTTGAACAGGCACGGTTGGACTTGATGATCTCAAAGGTCTTTTCCAGCTAAGTAATTCTGTGATTCTACGACAATTTCTGTGGCTAAGGGGTCCATAACTTTATTTAGGATTTTTTGTTATTGTTACATTTGCATGCACATAAAGAACTACCTCCCGTTCGTTTGATATCTCGGCAAACCAAGCCTGCAGTGCTAGGAACTGCAAAAGATTAAAGCAGTTTCCCAACTTCAAATTTGCTTTGGACAAGAGGTGGAAGGGTTTGTGTTCTTCTTAATTCTCAGAGTTCAGTTTCACTACAAGAAGGACACTGAGGGGCTGGAGTGTGTCCAGAGAAGGGAACGGAGCAGGGGAAAAGGTTAAAGAACAAGGGTTGTGAGGAGCAGCTGAGGGGCCTGGGGGTGTTTATCCTGGAGAAGAGGAGGCTGAGGGGAGACCTCATTGCTCTCTACAACTACCTGAAAGGAGGTTGTGGAGAGGAGGGAGCTGGGCTCTTCTCCCAAGGGACAGGGGACAGCACAAGAGGGAACGGCCTCAAGCTTGACCAGGGGAGATTTAGGCTAGAGATTAGGAGGAAGTTTTTCACAGAAAGGGTCATTGGGCGTTGGAGTAGGCTGCCCAGGGACGGGGTTGATTCACCTTCCCTGGAGGTGTTTAAGGGACGGGTGGATGAGGTGCTGAGGGACATGGTTTAGTGTTCGATAGGAATGGTTGGACTTGATGATCCAGTGGGTCTCTTCCAACCTGGTGATTCTATGATTCTAGCATAGACTTTGTAATCAATATCCTCAATGAGCCAAGGTCTGATTAAATACAGTTTAGGTTTCTCCTTGGCTTGCATCCATATGTCTGTTGCAGCTGTATGCATTTCGGTGTGCAATCCCAGCCTGTAAAAAAAGAAATCTCAATATTATTAGGAAATCAGAAGTGTTTATAAAGAAATACTGTTCTTTTTCTAGTTGCCAGTCTGAGAAACTAATCCAAGTTCTAGTGATTATAAACCAGCAGTCAGAGCTGCTTCTTCAGTTACATCCTAAGCTAAGAAGGCCAATGGCATCTTGACTTGGATCAGAAATGGTGTGACCAGCAGGGCCAGGGAGGTTCTTCTCTCTCTGTACTCAGCACTGGTGAGACCGCTCCTTGAATCCTGTGTTCAGTTGTGGGCCCCTCAGCACAAGAAGGATGTTGAGGCTCTAGAGTGAGTCCAGAGAAGAGCTACAAAGCTGGTGAAGGGGATGGAGAACAGGCTTGATGAGGAACGGCTGAGAGAGCTAGGGGTATTTAGCCTGGAGAAGAGGAGGCTGAGGGGAGACCTCATTGCTCTTGATGATGCAGTGGGTCTCTTCCAACCTGGTGATTCCATGATTGTATGATCCTGAGCCATCCTGCCTGCAATCCTGTTACTCAGATACTCTGTGCATATGCAGAACTGCCTGATCTATTGAGTTAAAACCAGTATTTTTAGAGGTCTTGTAGTGAACTCTAAATTTAAACTGTTAATAAAGCTCTTTATGTTTTTGAGTGTGCTACGCTAAAGAGATTCATAACAGTACTGATTCTTAGAGTTTTGTATTAAACCTAAATAAATACTTTGAATACAAAAACTTGTCACTTTCTGCATTTTTTTCATGGTGTGTTGTAATGCCACAACTTTCAAGCAGAAGTTCCTACCCTGCGAAGCATTTGGCCATATTTAGACTTAAAGCTTCTGTTTCAGAAGCTAAGAATTAACCCAAGTAGGGGTTGGATGGGGCTTGGAGCCCCTGGTCCAGTGGGAGGTGTCCCTGCCTCTGGCAGGGGTGGGACTGGATGGGCTTTGGGGTCCCTTCCAACCCAAACCATTCTGTGATTTTGTGATTCTGTGACAGCTCTGGGGTTGCTCCTGACTCTGTTGAGTGTGCTGACACTGCACTGGGCCGAAGTGGATAAAGAATCTCAATTAAGAGATTTGACTGATTTTTATTCAGACAGATTAACAGGGTTTTTGATCCAAAGTCCCTTGGAAAGCACACAGATTGCATAACAAATCTGTGGAAAGAAACAAGGGAGAAAGGCTAAAAGATGATCATAGAATCAGGCCTTATGAGGAATGGCTGAGAGAGCTGGGGGTGTTTATCCTGGAGAAGAGGAGGCTGAGGGGAGACCTCATTGCTCTCTACAACTACCTGAAAGGAGATTGTGGAGAGGAGGGAGCTGGGCTCTTCTCCCAAGGGACAGGGGACAGGACAAGAGGGAATGGCCTCAAGCTCCACCAGGGGAGATTTAGGGTGGACATCCGAAGGAAGTTTTTCACAGAAAGGGTCATTTGGCACTGGAATAGGCTGCCCAGGGAGGGGTTTGAGTCACCTTCCCTGGAGGTGTTTAAGGGACGGGTGGATGAGGTCCTGAGGGACATGGTTTAGTGTTTGATAGGAATGGTTGGACTCGATGATCTGATGGGTCTCTTCCAACCTGTTTGCTCTATGATTCTATGAATCATAGAATAGTTTGGGTTGGAAGGGATGTCAAAGCCCATCCAGTGCCACCCCTGCCATGGGCAGGGACACCCCTCACTGGACCAGGCTTGCCAGGTGTCCATCTTGGCCTTGAAACCTCCAGGGATGGGGCAGCCACAGCTTCCCTGGGCAATCAGGGACTCATCACTCTCTCAGTGAAGAAACTCCTCCTTATGGCTGATCTATACCAGCCCCTCTCCAGTTTATACCCATTGCCCCTCCTCCTATCACAACTACCCTTGAGAAAAGCCCCTCCCCAGCTTTCCTGCAGCCCCTTCAGGTACTGGAAGGTAGCTACAAAGTCTCCATGGAGCATTCTCTTCTCCAGGCTGAACAACCCCAACTCTCTCAGCCTGTCCTCGGATGGGAAGTGCTCCTGCCCTTTGAGCATCATCCTTGCAGCATCTCTGAGAGAAAGAACGGCTGTGATTGGAAGGGGGGACGATTGAGATGAGATGAGGTGCTGAGGCACATGGTTTAGTGTTTGATAGGAATGGTTGGACTCGATGATCCGGTGGGTCTCTTCCAACCTGGTGATTCTATGATTCTATGACATTGGGAAGGAATCCTTCACACTGAGGGCGGGGAAGGTCTAGCCCAGGTTGCTCAGGGAGCTGCGGCTGCCCCATCCCTGGAAGGGTCGAGGCTGGGCTGGACATAGGGCTCTGAAACCCTATGGGGGTGTTGGTCGACAGCCAACTGAACATGAGCCAGCAGTGTGCCCAAGTGGCCAAGAAGGCCAATGGCATCTGGGCTTGTATCAGAAATGGTGTGACCAGCAGGGCCAGGGAGGTGATTCTCCCTCTGGACTCAGCACTGGTGAGACCACTCCTTGAATCCTGTGTTCAGTTGTGGGCCCCTCAGCACAAGAAGGATGTTGAGGCTCTGGAGCGACTCCAGAGAAGAGCGATGAAGCTGGGGAAGGGGCTGGAGAACAGGCCTTGTGAGGAACGTCTGAGAGAACTGGGGGTGTTTATCCCGGAGAAGAGGAGGCTGAGGGGAGACCTCATTGCTCTCTGCAACTCCCTGAGCGGAGGTTGTGGAGAGGAGGGAGCTGGGCTCTTCTCCCAAGTGACAGGGGACAGCACAAGAGGGAATGGCCTCAAGTTCCACCAGGGGAGATTTAGGCTGGAGATTAGGAGGAAGTTTTTCACACAGAGGGTCATTGGGTATTGGCATAGGCTGCCCAGGGAGGTGGTTGAGTCACCTTCCCTGGAGGTGTTTAAAGGACGGGTAGATGAGGTGCTGAGGGACATGGTTTAGTGTTTGGTAGGAATGGTTGGAGTCAATGATCCGGTAGGTCTCTTCCAACCTAGTGATTCTATGATTCTATGGATGAGACTCTTCGGTTCCGGATGAGGCTCTCTGAGGGGGCTCTCGGCCCCGCCCCCTTCCCGCCCCTCGCGCCCCTCTGGCCAATGGCAGCTCCGCGAGCCGCGAGGCCACTTCCCCCCTCCCTCTCCGCTGTTCCTCCTGCACGCGGCCAGCGCGGAGCACTCCATCCTGTCCGAGGGGCGTCTCTGCGGGGTCCGTGCCGGCCCTCGCAGCTCCAACCTGCCTTGAGGACTCCCTTCCTCGCCGTAGCGCCTCTAAAAAGCCTCACGTAGAACCACGGGGGCTGCGGGTCACCTTTTCCCCCCCACCCGGCTCGTTATCTCCCTTCTCCACTTCGGTGTCCCCCCCCTCGTCCAAATGGACTCGCCCGGCGGGGCAGCCACGTGACGGGGGGGTCACGTGCTCGGCGCGTGGCCTTATGGTCCGGGGCGGGCGAGGCTGGGCATTCAGTCGTCTCCGGAGCGGGAGCGGCGGCGGAGGGGGAGGCGGAAGAGGCTGCGGCGATGCTGGCGTCCGGCGCCGCCGTCACCCTGCGGGTCTGCGCCGTCGACCTGCGGCCCGAGGTGCCGGTGCTGCGGCTCTGGGGGCTGCTGGGCGAGCGCGGCGCCGAGCACGTGCGCCTGCAGCGCGAGATCCAGGCGGCGGCGGCGTCGTCGTCGTCGTCGTCGGCCTCAGGCCCTCGCGGGGCAGAGCTGCGCGCGGGGGACCTGGCGCTGGTGGAGCTGCTGGGGCTGTGGTACCGCTGCTGCGTGGTGAGTCGCTGCGGCCGCTACTACCGCGTCTTCCTCCTGGATGAGGGCCGCGCCGTGGTCACCTCCGCCCGGTACTTGGCCCGGGGACGCCGGGAGCTGTTCCAGGTGCCCCCGGGGGTGCTGGGCTGCGCGGTGGCGGACGCGCTGCCCTCCCGCTGCACCCGCCTGCCGGCCTGTGGCGATGCCCTCGTGTCCGCCTGGCCGGTGGAGACCATGGAGTTCCTCAGCCACCTGATCGGCAAGGAGGTGCGCGGCGTCGTGCGCGGCGTTTTGACGCCGCAGTTCCTCGTGCTCGAGCTGCCCCACCTGGTGGCCCAGTTGGACCACCTGGGCCTGGCCAGGCAGGTGGCTGCCGGTTGGTTCGGTGAGGTGCTGAGGCAGTGCCAGGCTGCTGGCCACTTCAGGAGCCAGCTCAGGGCGCAGCCTGCTGCGTTTTCCCTTCTAAGTTCGGTGGCGCCGCAGCTTCTCCCCGCGTTACTCTCCTATCGGCCTGTATCCCCTGCCTTGGATTACTTCTACCCGAGGCTGCGGTTGGGTGTGAGAGCGCCCGTCCTCGTGACCCACGTCTCTGACCCACACCGCATCTACTGCCAGTTGCAGAGCCTGTCCCAGGAGATCGAGTGCCTTTCCGATACCATCCGCCACACGTCTGACCAATCTGAGCAGGATTTATTACCCCAGGTGGGCTCACCCTGCGCCGCCCGGGGCAGAGATGGCAGGTGGTGCCGTGCCCTCCTCCTGGAACTTCTCGCTGGGGAGCGGGACCAGCAAGCGGCTCTGGTGATCTTTGTGGACTATGGCAGGAAGGAGGTTGTGCCCAGAGCTCACCTTCGCCATTTGCCCCTCGAGTGTTTTCGCATGCCCGTAGTGACTTACCTGTGTGCTCTTCAAGGTATTTCTGATGGGGGTCGGGGTTGGTCATCGTCACAGGTTGTTGATCTGAAGGCCTTGGTGCTGGGCAGAACTGTCAGTGCTTGCATCAAAGCCTTTAACTCCTTTGAGAACCTCTACTACGTGTGCCTGTATGAGGAATGTGGCATCAACCTGAACGAGCTTTTTGGGGTGCAGACCTGCTGCCTGGCGAGCAGCCTGTGGCAGCTCAGCCAAACGGAGGCTCTGGACGAGCCGAAAGGCACAGAATTTACAGCCACAGAACACGAATCGCAACCAGGAGCGCTTTCTGCTGCTTTCACGCACAGGGATTTGCCCTCTGCTCCTGTAGTTGGTCTGCATCCCAACTTGCGTGTCTTTCACGACGTGCGCGTCTCCCACATCCAAAACCCGTCTGAGTTCTGGCTGCAGCTCCCCGAGCACCGCCGGCTCCTCAGGCAGCTGAGGCAGAGCATGTGGAATTTTTATTCTCACGCCACCAATCCTCGTGGTGCTGGGTGGCACCCGCAGCCGGGGTCGGTTTGTTGTGCCAGCGGGAAGGAGGGTGCCTGTTACCGAGCGGTGATTAAGAGGGTGCTGGATGGCAGCGTAGAAATACACCTGATGGACAAAGGCAATACGGAAACTGTCGATCAGTGTGTGCTGAAGGAGCTGCTCCCTCGCTTCAGGGAACTGCCCTCTTTAGCTCTCAAGTGCGGTTTGGCAGGTGTTTCTCCTCTGGGAGGGAGCTGGAGTGAGACTTCTGTGTCCGCTTTCAGAGAAATTGTACTGAACAAGGAGCTAAAGGTGAATTTTTTGAGCGTGCAGGGTGACAAGTATGTGGTTGACGTTTTTGACCAGTCCCAGTTAGGAGAGATAAGTGTAAGTAAACTGCTGGCCCAGGGAGGGCATGCTGAGTACCAGAGGTGTGAAATACCTGAGGCTCTCCAGGAATCACCTGGTGAGGCTGAGCACCACACCTCTTCCCCGGCACGTGCTGGGAAGGAAACCCAAATAAATACGGAGAAGAGGTCTGGAGAGGAATCTGATCTGAAGAGATTTGATGAAGCGCTTGATCCGTGTGTAGCTGTGACAGTCGGAGACGGCACTTTTGAAGCCGTTCCCAGTTCTAAAAGTAGCAAATCTCTTCCTGCTCAGAAATATGAGAGCAAAGAAAACCTGCCCGTGTCTGGGGATGTGGAAACAAAGCCAACCTTCTATTGCAAAAGCCAATTAGAGGTGGGAGCTACAGTTAATGTAGATGTGTCATATGTTGAAAATCCTGGCCATTTTTGGTGTCAGTTAAGTAAAAGCTGCCGTGACCTGGAGGTATTAATGGCAGAGATCCAGGAGTATTGTAGAAACTCTTCCCATCCACCTGCTTGGCCAAGTTCTGCGTGTTTAGCCCAGTACTCAGAGGATGAGAAATGGTACAGGGCTTTAATCCTCAGTGAAGTTCCTTCTGCAGAAAAAGTAGAAGTTCTGTACGTGGACTATGGCAACAGAGACCTGGTGTCTCTAACCAACCTCCGCTCGACTGATGAGCGGTTTCTTAGGTTAGAGGCTCAGGCTTTCAAGTGCAGCCTTTACAACTTAATCCAACCAAATGGTCAGGACGCGCTTGCTTGGGATGAAGAAGCCATCCAAGCTTTCCAAGAGTTTGTTGAGACCTCAAAATCTCACCTTGAACTGAAATGTACAGTGTTTGCCTTGGCTTCAGTTGACAACAAGGAGCTGTTTAACATTGTAGATCTAATGACGCCTTTTCAGAGCGCTTGCCAGTTCTTGATCAAGCGAGGAGTGGCCAGACCTGTATCTCCTCAAAACCCTCTGGCATCCTCCATTCAGCTTCGTTCATACTATTATTCCATGCACGGCATCAAAGTTGGGAGCGAGGAAGAGGTTTTTATTACTCACGTTGACAGTCCCTGCAGGTTTTACTGCCAGTTTCAAAGATGTGCAGATGTTTTGGCCGAGCTCACCGACAGCATCGGTCGCCTAAGCGAAACAATTAGCAGCTTAGAAGGCCTGCAAAAGCCTGGGACCTTGTGTCTAGCGAAGTATTCTGATGATCTCTGGTACAGGGCGATAATTAGGAAAACAACACCCGAGACTGAAGTCTTCTTTGTGGATTTTGGGAACACAGAGACAATAGAGAGCGATCACTTGCTGCCTTTACCCAGTGAAGCTTTTGATATCTTGCTTTTGCCCATGCAGGCGGTAAAGTGTTCCTTGTCTGATTTATCTGATGTTTCCGATGAAGCCGCAACGTGGTTTAAGCAAACTGTCCTTGAAAGGCAATTAAAACTGATTGTAGTAGCGAAGGAATCTGATGGTAAACTGCTGGTTGAGTTGTTCGATGACAATACTCAAATTAATGCGAAACTGAAGGAGAAGTTCAGCTTAGTAAACAATCCAGGACTGTGTACACATGTAGGAAATGAAACTTTGTGCTCTAGAAATACAGATCGGGATGAGAGGGATGAGACTGCAGAGTCCCCTTCAAAGAGGGGCTTTTCTTTTCTTGAAGAGACAGAATGCAGCTCTGAAGCCCAGGCAGGAGGGGAAAGTAGGAAAGGACGCTGCAAAGATGATGTAAACCTTTTCCAGCCTCCTACGAAGGGAGATGAGGCAGCTGAGTTACTAGAGTCTTATGAAACCATTAGCATTAAGGATGCTTTGTCACTAAATGAAGTGAAAGAGGAGTCCTTGCTCTCTGTCCAGATTGATACACAGTCAGATATTAAATCTGATGCTGAAGACCAGTGCGTAACCCTTAATATCCCTGATCCACTGCAGCAGAAGGTAGTGCCAGCTCAGAAGGCCTTGGTGTACGTGTCCTGTGTAAATAATCCATTAGATTTTTATATTCAACTACAAAGTGATGAGGTGCAGCTTAACAGCATTTTGGAAAACTTAAACAACAGGACCCCAGCAGAGAGTGCTCGTGGGCAGCTTCTCCAAGAAGGAGACTTAATCAGTGCTCTTTATTCAGGAGACAGCCTGTGGTACCGAGCTGTAGTGAAAGAGAAGACTTCTGACGATTTGATAAGTGTACAGTATATTGATTATGGAAATACTTCAGTAATTAGCGTTGATCAAGCGTACAGACTCCCTGAAGATTTGTCGTCTATTCCAGCAATAAGCGTCCACTGCTTCCTAAGTGGACTTAAATGCAAATCCAGTGCAGACTGGGCAGAGAAAACGATGCTTTGCTTCGCCGAGAGAACGAGCGAAGCTCTGCTGACCTGTGAATTTGTAGAGAAGGTTGGGGATAAATGGGAAGTTGTTCTCAGTGACCATCAAGGTGTAATAACAGTAGATTTAGCTGATGAAAATCTTGCAAGCGGCGAAAGATCTTGTTCAACAGAGAGCAGTGAGGTGTTAACTGCAAGTGAGCCTTTGCCTCCTCAGGCACAAAATGAAATTTCTAGCGTAAGTGCTTGCAAATCGTTTACCTGGAAGTTTCCAGAGGCAGGTCAGGCTGTAAAAATTTATATCTTGGTGGTGAATGGTCCAGAGTATTTTTGGAGTATCAGTGCTGAAACAGAAGACATGAGATACATAGAGGAAAAAATAGAGGAAGCCAGAAACCTCGGACTGAAGCCTTTGAACGACTGCAAATCTTGTATTAGAAGCGGTGGTATTTGTCTAGCAAAGTACAGTCAAGATGGAAGGTTCTACAGAGCTAAGATCTTCAGCATAGAAGGTGAAAGTGTATTTGTTAGACATGTGGATTATGGAAGCGAGGAAGCTGTTAGCTTGGAGACGGTCAGGCAGATTCCATGTGATTTGCTCAAAGTACCTAATCAAGCATTCCCTTGCTGTCTGTCAGGTTTCGAATCCTCAGAGGGCTCGTGGCTTAGTGAAGCAAAAGATAAGCTTTATGACATGACCAAAGACCTCTTATTAGAAGCTGCAGTAGTAGAAACCCGGGACGATAAAGCTTGTGATGTCCCTCTGTGTGTCGTCAAGCTGGAGGCTTCTGGCAAGAGCATTAACGAAGAGATGAAGCCTTTTTGGAAGGCGAATAAAGGGACTGGTGACAACACTTTCTCAGACCTTGAGAACCCCTTAGGGGAAAACAGATGTTCTGACAATGATATGGGTCTTTGTCTCAAACCAGAAACTCTTGGTGCTTTTGGATTAGCTCAAGGAGAAAATGAAAGCGCTTTACTTTGTTCCGAACCCTTCCTGGGTGAAACAGCTGAGGGTTTAAATACTGGAGAGGCACGTGTGTCGGTGGGAGCTGCTGAGTATTTGTCTGGGGTGACTGGTGATAGATGCGAGACAGCTGAGCACCAAAGCAGCTTCGGTGGAGAGACATCTCTGTTGGAAGGAGGCAGTGGTGACAGCGTTTTGGTAAAACCAAGAAGCTGCAATCTGCCTATTTGGGGGAGCGAAGGAAAAGCTGCAGAGCAGGAATTATCAGAAGTGCTGTTTGGGGAGAGTGCTAAGCTGACAGCAGAACCGCCAGGCAGTGATTCAGCAGCCACTCTTTTCCTAGGGAATGAGCCAGAACAGCTGAAATCGCCAGTGCTTCCAGGACAGTCATCTTCAGGTGATGAACCGGGGCTCTTAGATCAGTTACAAATGCTGTCTTATAATAACGGTCTGAAAATGCCGATGCTGCAGCTGGAGGCACTCTCAGCGCAGCCCTTCTGTGGTGAAGAAGCAAAGGAAGCTCTGGGAACAGTTTCGCTTGAAATGCAGGCAGCTTCGGGCAGCGAAGCAAGAGAGAAAGCATTGGAACAGGAGCTGTTTCAGCTACTAGTTGTGGATAAGGAGACGAGGGAGTTGGCAACTCTGAAATGTCTTGATCTCTTACCGTCGTGTGATGAGAAAGAGAACTCGGTGCCTTTGGTCATCAGTGGAGAGAAGGCAACAGATCTGACTCCATCCGATGCTCTGTTTTCCTTGGGAAAGGAGGCAAAGCCATTGGAATTGAACTTGTCTGGAGCTCATGAAGTGGAAGCAATAGAAAAAGACGGGATGGAACAAGAGCCTCCTTCCCTGAGGCTGACCACATCTGGTGGTGGAGCTGAGAAACAAGTGACCCTGAAGAGCCATGACATGCTGTCAAGTGCCGAACTTGAGCACCTTCTGGAATTGGTGCAGCCACCTCAGGAAGGTAGGGAGGAGGACTCGCTAGGGTTGGAACATGCCACACTGCAAAGTCCTACAAACAGTGAAAGTCACTTTTCATTTTGTACAGAAAGCTTAATGAATAAGAGGCCTGTTTGCACCATAAAATCACGTGACCGCAAAGTTGAGAAGCTTCAAGAGTGGCAGAAGGAGAAAGAGTACTGTTACGGGGATGAATGGATGAAACAAGACTTGACTGACTCTTTTTGTGTGTGGTCTTCAGACTGTCAGCCTGGGGATGAAGAAGTAGGAAAAAAGCAAAATGAGATCTTGGCTGACTGCACTGCAAGTGAGTATCTAAATTTAAGGAGTTAAATAATAAAAAAACGTTGTGCGCATTCAAACATGGGAACAGCATTTTTTTTTGTAGAAACCAAGTTTTTATTGATTAAGTTAATACAGTAACATTAATGTCATAGAATCATAGAACAACCAGGTTGGAAGAGACCCACTGGATCATTGAGTCCCACTGTTCCTATCAAAACCTAAACCATGTCCCTCAGCACCTTGTCCACCTGTCCCTTAAACACCTTCAGGAAAGGTGACTCAACCCCCTCCCTGGGCAGCCTCTGCCACTGCCCAATGACCCTTTCTGTGAATTTTTTTTACCTAATGTCCATCCTGAACTTCCCCTGGAGGAGCTTGAGGCTGTTCCCTCTCGTCCTGTCCCTTGGGAGAAGAGTCCAGCTCCCTCCTCTCCACAACCTCCTTTCAGGTAGTTGTAGAGAGCAATGTCAATATGCTTTGAGTTAAGGACATCAGACCAAGAAAAATATCTCACGGGTAACTTGACAGTCGAACAGCAACTTTAATCTTTAATCTTAATCTTTAATGATTTTGATTGGAATAAATTTCTGAGCATGACATACACTTTCAAGACTAGTCGTGATGACAGGCTTTTTAACTTTTGAATGTCACTTAAGTGGAAGTAGTTTGGAGGGCGACAGGGGAGGTTTGGGGCAGGGTGGGTGAGGTGTTTCAGGGGTTGGGTTTGTGTGTGTGTTCTTCTCCCTTCACTGATATGTCGTTTTTGTAGAACACAGCGAGTATATCTGTAACCAGAAGGGCTTTGGTGTTGGTTCCAAGTGCATGGTGTGGACCTCTCTCAAGTGGTGTGAGGCTCGCATTTTGGAGTTATCTCATAAAGGCACCAGGGTAAGTATGGCTTGCGTTCTCTTTCTGTGTTCTTAAGATCTGTTCCTTCTCTGCTCTTCCTCCAAACTTCGCTCGTTTTCCAGAAGTCCTATTATAGACTTTAAGACTTAGTATAGCAAAGGCTGCTTCTAGACTTGCAGACTCCTTAGAAAAAGCAGCCTCTCGAACCAAGTGGACGCTCTGTCAACTCTTAAACTTCCCTTCACATCTTAAAGTCTTATTTCCTTGCATTGACTGAGAAGACGGAAGCAACTGGCTCCAGTTTGAGATACATCCTCATATCTCTTGTGGTTCTGTCTGGCTTGAAAGGTAATGTTCTGCTGTGTAGTCGCATTGCAAGGAAATGCTTGTGAAACTTGGCATTATTTTACTGGTGTTTCAAGGAATTGGTGTTAGGACTGTAGAAACTTGGGAAGAAACTTAAGTTACTTTTTGGAAGATGGAATGCTTGAGGTCATGGAAGCAAACTCCTTTGGTATCTAAAGTTGACCTCAGCTGTGTTCAGAGGACTGTTCAGAGATACGTAGCAATATCCCTGTTCATTAGTCCCCTACTGGTTCTGGTCCAGTAAGTGTTTTTCAGCCTTCCTCTCACTGTATTTGAATCATAGAATCATAGAACAACCAGGTTGGAAGAGACCCATCGGATCATTGAGTCCAACCATTCCTATCAAACACTAATTTGGATTAGAAGCCCTGGAGAGCTTTGAGCAGATTCAGTAGCAATATTCAAATTTATCAAAGGTTAACTTAATTCCTCACAAGATCCAGACTGAAAGCCTTTTCAGAGGCACGGACTCCTCTATCATGTTTTAATACCTTCCCTGGAGGTGTTTAAGACACGGGTGGATGAGGTATTGAGAGACTTGGTTTAGTGTTTGATAGGAATGGTTGGACTAGAAGATCCGATGGGTCCCTTCCAACCTGGTTGTTCTGTGATTCTGTAATGCTACTAAGTCTTATTTGCCAAGTGTGTTTTCTGTATCTATTGATGTGTTAGACATCATGTGGCTCTGTCTGTGCAGGTCTTGAACCTCTCCAGTGGCAGAGAGGAGATTGTGGATCCCGAGAATGTCTGGACCGGTATTCCTGACTGGACTTGCCAATCACCTCGCTCGTCTGGGGTAGGTGGTGTTGCAGAGGGCTGGGGAAGACACTGCTGATTTTTAGGGAGGGTGATCTGAGCTAGTGGGGATTCTTCCTGTGTCACCAAAAGAGCAGAAAGGTCTGGTAGCATTACTCGAAATCTGTGCATTCATGCCAACTGCTAGAATCAGTGGGGTTTTTTTTCATAGAATCAGAATCACCAGGTTGGAAGAGACACACCAGATCAAGTCCAACCATTCCCACCAATCTCTAACCCATGTCCCTCAGCACCTCATCCACCTGTGCCTTAAACACCTCCAGGGAAGGTGACTCAACCCCCTCCCTGGGCAGCCTCTGCCAGTGCCCAATGACCCTTTCAGGGAAGAATTTTTTCCTTATGTTGAGCCTGAACCTCCCCTGGTGGAGCTTGAGGCCATCCCTTCTTGTCCTGTCCCCTGTCACTTGGGAGAAGAGCCCAGCTCCCTCCTCTGTGGCCTCCTCCCAGAACCGTAGAACAAAGCTGATGTGTGGCTTTTGAAGGGTCATGCTTGTAGAGCATGTAACTATATGATAAGCCATGAAAAATACTCCTATAATGAAGTAATTACAATTATAGAACAACCAGGTTGGAAGGGACCCACTGGATCATCCAGTCCAACCATTCCTATCAAACACTAAACCATGTCCCTCAGCACCTCATCTACCTGTCCCTTAAACACCTCCAGGGAAGGTGAATCAGCCCCCTCCCTGGGCAGCCTATTCCAATGCCCAGTGACCCTTTCCGTGAAAAACTTCCTCCTAATCTCCAGCCTAATCTCAAACCCCTGGTGGAGCTTGAGGCCATTCCCTCTTGTCCTGTCCCCTGTCCCTTGGGAGAAGAGCCCAGCTCCCTCCTCTCTACAACCTCCTTTCAGGGAGTTGGAGAGAGCAATGAGGTCTCCTCTCAGCCTCTTCTTCTCCAGGATAAACACCCCCAGCTCTTTCAGCTGCTTGTCATAGGTTCTGTTCTCCAGTCCCTTCACCAGCTTCGTGGCTCTTCTCTGGACTCGCTCTAGAGCCTCAACATCCTTCTTGTGCTGAGGGGCCCACAACTGAACACAGGATTCAAGGAGCAGCCTCACCAGTGCTGAGTCCAGAGGGAGAATAACCTCCCTGGTCCTGCTGGTCACACCATTTCTGATCCAAGCCAGGATGCCATTGGCCTTCTTGACCTCTTGGGCACACTGCTGGCTCATGTTCAGTCGGCTGTCGACCAACACCCCCAGGTCCCTCTCCTCCAGGCAGCTTTCTAGACAGACTTCTCCCAGTCTGTAGCTCTGCTCAGGGTTGTTGTGCCCCAAGTGCAGGACCCAGCATTTGGCCATGTTAAACCTCATCCCATTGGACTCTGCCCAACGCTCCAGCCTGTTTAGGTCTCTTTCCCTTTAGGAAATGATAGTATGGTTTTCACCAGTATCTGCAACCCAAGACTCTGGTCAACAGTCATGGTACTGACGGTGATAACAGAATTAATTTCCACTTCATTCTTCACGTGCAGTATTTACATCACAGCAAAAAAGTAGATCGAAGACATCTGTAGTGAGTTTTAAGGGGGGAAACAATGATAAATAAGAATCCAGAAGTGCTGATGGAAAAAATTAGTCCTGGTTTTGTGGAAAACTGTCTTGGCAATGGTGCCAGCTTCCTAACAGAATCTCCTCTTGTTTAGGCAATAACCACTACAACCAGAGATGTGCAGTCCTTAACAGAGAAGTCCGTACTTCAAGGTAAAACAGCCTTAAATCTTAAAAGTTGTGTACTCAGTGGTTTGAATGCTTTCTGATTTTCTAGAAGATGCTTTATTTTTGAAAATACAGGGGGTTTTTGAGCAACTAATGTTGTTACTGTAATTTTCTTGATAGTGTTAGCTTATGTACTGTCAGTTTAATGATGAGTGTGTGCAGTGAAAGCTGCTACTGTCATGATGAAAATCAATTTGGTATTTATATATTCAAGCTAGTGGATGGAGACTTGTAGACAAGCTGGGGTAGAACACCTAAATTACAGATTTTGGTAGGGGTTGGAGTTTCAGCTACCAGCATGCTGCTCTTGCTCATGTTTCTGATGCACAGTGAGCCACTGCTAGGCAGACTCCAAGCATTGTAGTTTAGGATTTGAATGTCCTGATCCTTTAAATCTTGGTTTAGAATCATAGAATCATAGAACAACCAGGTTGGAAGAGACCCACTGGTTCATTGAGTCCAACCTTTCCTATCAAACACTAAAGCATGTCCCTCAGCACTTCGTCCACCCATCCCTTAAACAGGGAAGGTGAATCAACCCCCTCCCTGGGCAGCCTCTGCCTGTGTCCAGTGACCCTTTCTGTGAAAAACTTTTTCCTAATGTCCATCCTGAACCTCCCCTGGTGGAGCTTGAGGCCATTCCCTCTCGTCCTGTCCCCTGTCACTTGGGAGAAGAGGCCATCACCCTCCTCTCCACAACCTCCTTTCAGGTAGTTGTAGAGAGCAATGAGGTCTCCCCTCAGCCTCCTCTAGGCTAAACACCCCCAGCTCTCTCAGCTGCTCCTCAGCCGTTTATTAATCTAAACTCATAATACCCTCTCAGTTGTTGTAAGGATAGTTTGAACAGTGCGTGTTAATTAAATCGTGAGGTGTTACTGGCAAACACCTATTTGCATACTGAAGAAAATGGTACAGCTCCTTTCTGATTGTGATTTCATGACTATAGAAAACATTGCATAGAGTAATTCTGGTTGAAAGAGACCTCTGGAGGTGCTCAAAACAGGGCTAAGTGGATCAGTAGTAGTAGTTGGACTCGATGATCTGATAGGTCCCTTCCAACCTGGTTGTTCTATGATTCCATGATCAGGTTGCTTAGGGCCTGCCACTCAAATCTGATATCTGCCCAAGGATGGAGACTCCAGCACCTCTCTGGGCAAGCGGTTCCCGTGTTTGGCTAGTGGTTGCCTGGCAGAGATTGAACTAAGCCTGAATAGAGGCAGCATCTGGGTATTCAGTGATCAAATTGGTAATTGCATTTCAGTACAACTGTACTAAAAGCTGATTGCTTCATGGGTAATATAATGAAGTCTGCAAGGGGAGACCTCATTGCTCTCTCCAACTCCCTGAAAGGAGGTTGTGGAGAGGAGGGAGCTGGGCTCTTCTCCCAAGTGACAGGGGATAGGACAAGAGGGAATGGCCTCAAGCTCCGCCAGGGGAGGTTCAGGCTGGACATGAGGAAAAAAATTTCCCAGAAAGGGTGATTGGGCAGTGGAAGAGGCTGCCCAGGGAGAGGATTGATTCACCTTCCCTGGAGGGGTTTAAGGGACAGGTGGACAAGGTGCTGAGGGACATGGTTTAGAGATTGATAGGAATGGTTGGACTCGATGATCCAGTGGGTCTTTTCCAACCTGGTGATTCTATGATTCTGTGAAAATGTTAAACTGGTGAATCTACAAATCCTCCCTCTGTTGTATCACTCAAATGTAGGATTATTCCTGATCATTGTTTCTGATTTTGATAATACTTTATAGCTTTTCCCACTTCATTTTAGCTTTTTTTCCCCCCTTCTTTCCAATTATTATGCACCTTCTCTGCAACAGCACAGAACACATGAGGCAAGATCACACAGCCATGAGGCACAGAACTGATCTTGCTGCACATGGAATTATGGGATGGTTTGGGTTAGAAGGGACCTTAGAGGCTGTCTAGTTCCATCCTCCCTGCCATGTGCTTATTAGCTCTGGATAGGAAGTGAAAATCATAGAATCATAGAACAACCAGGTTGGAAGAGACCCATCAGATTGTCGAGTCCAACCATTCCTATCAAACGCTAAACCATGTCCCTCAGCACCTCGTCCACCCATCCCTTAAAAAAAAAATCAATGTTGTTTGCAATCATTTAGTGTAATTACTGAAAGTAAACCACAAATCTAATACAGCTTTTTCACAAAATGGGGTCAATTACAGTCTGTGGTATTCCCAACTTCCATGGAAGCTCCAAATCTGAGTGCTGCTTTGCTTTAATTAGAATCATAGAACAACCAGGTTGGAAGAGACCCATCGGATCATCGAGTCCAGCCATTCCTATCAAACGTTGAGCCATGTCCCTCAGGAACTGTGGGCTGCTGGCTGGAAGGGCAATCTAATTTGTTTTTATTCCCTGCAGAAAAGCAAACGGGCTGCAGTTCCGATTCAGCTGAAGATCCTTGTGACCTGAAATTTTCCTGAACCCAAGTGACCCATTCACCACATGAAGCTGAACAAGTGCCGTTGTACATGAACACTCCTATGAATTGGTTTTTTTTTCTACCTAACTGATCAAGTGCCTGTTGCAACTGTATTTTTTGTCAAGGAGGAGTGTTTGTTGGCAGACTGCTCTGCTCAGCTCAGTTTTTTGTAGCTGCTTTCTTAAAAAAGTTTTCCTCCTCACTTGGATTTGTTACTGAATGTGTGTGCTCCAACTTGTCTCTAGCAGTTGGTGGCTAGTTCCTTAACCAACTTGTTCTCTGCTGTGTTACACAAGGCTGCTTTCTGATGTTTCCTTTTGGAAAAATTAAGTGGTTTTTCTTTCTTTCTTTTTCTCCTAAAAGGTTTTTTGGGGGAGCTGGAAGGGAGCATTTTCTCTGTAGGGAAACCGTTGGCTTGGGCCTTGCACTTGATACTGTTATAAAGCAATGGAAGAAGTTGGAATAAAGCTTTGGCATATGCTGAGTGGTTTGTTACTGATTTGTGTTCTTTCCCTACACACAAGCTCAAATGCTTTGTGTTCAAATTACTGTACTGGAGTCAGATCTTTTTGACTCTCATGGGTTCCCTAGAGCACTGTGAACCACACCAAATGCTTTGAAACATCACCCAGGTATGTGCAGAATAGAACCTGTATTAATGACATGGTGTTAATTGTACTAATTGAAGCAATTTCCTCTAAATCGAGACCTGGCAGAATGGTTTTGCTGCTGCATGTGTATAGACTTCGTACAACAGCTGCAGATTCTCACCTTTTATTCTCCTTGTGTGTTGGAAAGAGGTTTCTGTTCCATGCTCCCTTACACCACAGCTTTTTCCTCCTCTTTATCACCTATAGATTATTCACTCTAATGGTGTGTAGGAGTCAAATGCTCTAATGATGTAGGAGCCAAAGATCTCTCTCAAGTTCTACCACAGTAAATCTCAAGTGTAAAGGAAATACTGCATGTTTATTCCCTCTTCACAGAGACAACACAGGGTGGGTAGGCTGGAGAAACTTTAATTACATTCTGGAAATTAAATGTTGTTTCAGTCTCGTGTTAAGATCACAGATGATATAAATACTTAATTACACTGTTAACTGCATTGCTTCACCTGCTTCAGTTATTTTGTCCACAGCCTGATTTTGAAAGAAATGCAGCTACAAATCGTCCCCCTTTCTGCAAGGCTCTCGCTTAGAAGTCACCCTTCTGTGTGGCAGCTCTGAAGAGTTGTCCTCTGTGGCTCAGAACCTTCTGTAGTCACCTCTCTCCTGACAGATCCAGAGGCTGCTGGGGCCAGGGCAGGGCCTGGGGAGGCTGCAGCCACCAGAGACATCGGTGCTTGCAGACTTTTCTCTTTAAAGGGAGTGGCCCAAGTGACAGTAACTTCACTAACCAGTGTGATGAAATGATAGTGGTAATAGAGATCAACAGAGAAACCAGCTTTGCCTATGGGGAGTTACTGCTGCTACGAGTGACCATTTCAGCAGCTTTTGGAATGGAAATGTTCTCTGAGCACGGCAGTAAACACAGATCTTACATGTAAGTAGATTAAGCTCATATGAGAAATCCTGTGTCTGAGCAAACACCTTTTCTGCTGTTGTTATAAATTACTTTCTGTAGCTCTTCCTGTGACTTCTGTTTTAACAAGACAGTCTCGAAAACCGTGTCCCACTGGCATCTTTGACTAAAGGAGCAAAAACTTGCTCCAACCCTCAACTGTTGTCAGAGCAGGCCTGAAATACTAAGTAGTTTATTAACAAAGACTTTTTTTCTTGCATTGTAAAGAGAAGCTCACTGGCTGCAAACTGAGTTACAGCTGGGTAAGGACTGTAGCTAAATTCCTTGGAGCTTCATCTCTCTGCAAACTTGATTCTTTGTCAATAACAGAGTAAATACCATCAAGTGATATCTTTGTTTTCCCCCCAGATGCCTAAAATGCAGAAGTTACCCTGTTAACAGTATTTCAGAGCATCCCATAACTCATGTGAACTAAAACCTCTCTACGTTTTTGTGATAATGTAACCTAATGCCTTATCCTCTTTGTTCCACACCCCAAAAGCTGTGTAGGTGGCCAAAGCCATCACGGGTCTGGCCAACATTAGTGTCCGTATGTCTGTGGTTTCCAGGATTTCTTTGAATTCCTTACTTGGGTTCAGCTGGAGATAAGTCAATATTAGTGCCAGGAATAACGTTGGGTGCTTTGCCATCCACAACAGGATCCCACTTATCAAAATCTTTCTTAAGACCTATAAAAGAGGAGGAAGAATGAGTTAAGTGATCAGCACTTTGTAAAGAGACATTGAAAAGTTAAACCAACTTGGCAAAGTAAGGGAGGGAAAAATTACATTTCAGGATTTTAAGTATCAGAACAAAACTCCAGTAATTTTTTAACTTGGGGCTGCTTAGATTATAAAAGTAACTAATGAACCTCAGCACTGGTGAGGCTGCTCTTTGAATCCTGTGTTCAGTTGTGGGCCCCTCACCACAAGAAGGATGTTGAGGCTGTGGAGAGAGTCCAGAGAAGAGCAAGGAACCTGGTGAAGGGGCTGGAGAACAGGCCTTATGAGGAACGGCTGAGAGAGCTGGGGGTGTTTATCCTGGAGAAGAGGAGGCTGAGAGGAGACCTCATTGCTCTCTACAACTACCTGAGCGGAGGTTGTGGAGAGGAGGGAACTGGGCTCTTCTCCCAAGTGACAGGGGACAGGACAAGGTAATGACCTCAAGCTCCACCAGGGAGATTTAGGCTAGAGATTAGGAGGAGGTTTTTCACGGAAAGGGTCATTGGGCATTGGAATAGGCTGCCCAGGGAGGTGGTTGATTCACCTTCCCTGGAGGTGTTTAAGGGACGGGTGGATGAGGTCCTGAGGGACATGGTTTAGTGTTTGATAGGAATGGTTGGACTCGATGATCCAATGGGTCTCTTCCAACCTGGTTGTTCTATGATTCTATGAACCTCTAGAAAAAGCCTGCCTTGGATTTTCCCCTCTGATCTTGTTCTAAACTGATTTTTTTTTACGTAAAAAGCTTCATAGTAATTATAACATTATTAACTTAATACTTTGCTGTGGGAACATACTTACTCAAATGCTTCTGCAGGAAGGCTAATGAAGCATGATTGCATATATCGATAGCCTCATTTGGATCTATTTCTCCTTTTAATTTGAAAAACCTTCCAATGATTTCTCCACTGACAAAGGTAAAGTCAGGAAAGCTCTGATGGACTGAGCCCCTGCAAACAGAGAATCGATGAGCAGGTTTAGAATCACACAGTCATTTGACTAAAAGATGCTATGGACATCACTAGAAGATAAAGGAGGTTAATCTCTTGAAGGTGGAAGGTGCTGTCTAATTTAAACACGCAGTGAAAACCTGAGCTGTGAGGAAGTAGCAAATGTCTTTCTGCAGTCACAGGTAACAGCTTCAACAGAGAGTAAGATGAGAAATGGCTGAGAGAGCTGGGGGTATTGATCCTGGAGAAGAGGAGGCTGAGGGGAGACCTCATTGCTCTCTACAACCACCTGAAAGGAGGCTGTGGAGAGGAGGGAGCTGGGCTCTTCTCCCAAGTGACAGGACAAGAGGGAATGGCCTCAAGCTCCACCAGGGGAGGTTCAGGATGGACATTAGGAGGAAGTTTTTCCCAGAAAGTGTCACTGGGCAGTGGCAGAGGCTGCCCAGGGAGGTGGTTGATTCACCTTCCTTGGAGGGGTTTAAGGGATGGGTGGACAAGGTGCTGAGGGACATGGGTTAGTGTTTGATAGAAATGGTTGGACTCGATGATCTGATGGGTCTCTTCCCACCTGGTTGTTCTGTGATTCTATGATTCTAAGATCCCTCCTCAACCACAGCAAGGATGGATCCCAGACACTTACTTGATAGTGATCATTTTCTTGTTCGTGTCATTGGAGCTGAGCTTCTTCATCTTCAAGATATTTTCAGCCCACTGGAATTTTTCAGAGTTGATAAAAAGCAGCGGTTGCTGGATGCTGTTTTGGTAAATGTCATCACCTACTGGGAGCATCCATGCATCGAGGGCAATGCCACACCTGTCAAGAGATCTTCATATGGTCACAAGCCAGAAAGCTTTCAGAGAACAGTTTGGGTTGGAAGGGAGCCCAAAGCCCACCCAGTCCCACCCCTGCCATGGGCAGGGACACCTCCCACTGGATCAGGGGCTCCAAGCCCCATCCAACCTGGCCTTGAACCCCTCCAGGGATGGGGCAGCCACAGCTTCCCTGGGCAACCTGGCTAGGGCCTCCCCTCCCTCACAGGAAAACTTTTCTCCCTAAAATCTCATCTCCCCTCTTTCAGTTTAAAACTGTTACCCCTTGTCCCATCCCTGTGCTCCCTAATAATGACCCTCCTCTCCAGCTTTGTGTGGAAGTCCTCAGCATGCTTTGGTTTGCAAGAGCTGTGATAGAGAAACTTTCTCTGATACTGAAAGGTAAACATGTAAGTGAATCATTTTGTTTCAAAACTCTTTCTGCTCTGGGGGAAGAGAATTAATCCACAATTGCATTCGTCAGTCTCCATTGCCAGATGAGCTCCTGTTGGTTCCACAGCATCATGACACACCATGAAACAGCTACTATGCTCCACCACATTCCCACAAAGGAAAGAGGTATAACTTGAGAAAACAGGGCAAGCTAAACAAAAAATACTTTTCAAGAGCTAATTAGTGGCTAGGGAATGGTAGGAAAGGTTCCCTGCTCCAGATCTCTCAGGTGCTAAAAAAATCTCTTGCCTTGTTTTGCATACTCACCTAAATCTTGATTCTTTGCTGAGACTCTCAATAACTGTAGCACCACCGAAAGAGTGTCCCATCACAGCTATCCTGCTCGTATCAACAGAGTCCTGTGGAAAAAATCCAGGTAGTGTAAGAGACCTTCTTTCCCAAACCATTTTTTTTTAAAAGGAATGATGTTTTAGGCAATAGATGCTATTGAAGTACTAAGAGCATCATTTCAGCTCCATCCTGCACTTGGGGCACAACAACCCTATGCAGAGCTCCAGACTGGGAGGAGTCTGGCTGGAAAACTGCCTGGAGGAGAGGGACCTGGGGGTGTTGGTCAACAGCCGACTGACCATGAGCCAGCAGTGTGCCCAGGTGGCCAAGAAGGCCAAGGGCATCTTGGCTTGGATCAGAAATGGTGTGACCAGCAGGTCCAGGGAGGTTCTTCTCCCTCTGGACTCAGCACTGGTGAGGCCGCTCCTTGAATATTGTGTCCAGTTCTGGGCCCCTCAGCACAAGAAGGATGTTGAGGCTCTGGAGCGAGTCCATAGAAGAGCCATGAAGCTGGTGAAGGGGCTGGGGAACAGGCCCTATGAGGAGCGGCTGAAAGAGCTGGGGGTGTTTATCCTGGAGAACAGGAGGCTGCGAGGAGACCTCATTACTTTCTACAACTACCTGAAGGGAGGTTGTGGAGAGGAGGGAGCTGGGCTCTTCTCCCAAAGGACAGGGGACAGGACAAGAGGGAATGGCCTCAAGCTCCAGGGGAGATTTAGGCTGGACATTAGGAGGAAGTTTTTCCTAGAAAGGGTCATTTGGCATTGGAATAGGCTGCTCAGGGAGGGGGTTGATTCACCTTCCCTGGAGGTGTTTAAGGGACGGGTGGATGAGGTCCTGAGGAACATGGTTTAGTGTTTGATAGGAATGGTTGGACTTGATGATCCGGTGGGTCTCTTCCAACCTGGTTGTTCTATGATTCTATGATCACTATCTATCCAGCATGGACTGACCTATGTTGATCTCTGGTGTGATCTTCAGAATAGTTTACAGGAACCCGTTTAGAAGTGGAAAAGGAAACCACAAGCATTACTAGGCATTTAATAAAATGCAGTCACCACCTCTCACTCACCTTTAGAGTATTCCAGTCAAAGTCTGAATTCAGAACATTTGTGACTTCCTCTCCTGAACTGATTTTAAGAATGAGGTTGAGAGCTTTGATGCACTCCTGCGCTCTTTGCTGCACCTGGGGAGAAAAAGATCATAGAATCATAAAACAACCAGGTTGGAAGAGACCCATCGGATCATCGAGTCCAACCATTCCTATCAAACACTAAACCATGTCCCTCAGGACCTCATCTACCCCTCCCTTAAACACCTAATGGTGTTGAGGCAATACAGTGGAAGGAATTATTGGACAACTTCTAGGCCTCCCAGCCCTTTGGCCACAAGACTTGGTCTGATTTCTTTTGCCCCCTAAGTGTCTGATAGGATAACGACTATTCTAAACTGCAGAATGGAGCAGGAGAATGGAACTCTAGTGAGGTCTGACCAGCTACAAAACTGACTTTTTATGTAGATCCTGCTGCAGAGGGAGGGATTTATCCCTATAACATGCATCAAACCCCACCAACTCCTTTGTCCCATCACAGCTCAGGGAAGGGGTTGAAGGGCTGTGCAGCAAAGGCAGAAGTTACACAAGTACAAGAAAAGCTGCCTTGGGCTCCGCCTCAGCCTCACTTCAATAAGCAGATATCATTACATCCCTTGCCCCATCTTCATGGCAGCTTTAAAACTCTCTTTATGCTGGATAAACCCAAAATAAGGCAAGAACTGAGGCTTATATGTGCACATTCTTGAAAACTACTAGAGCTGCTGCAAGTAAAAGTTTTCATTGTTTGGTCTAAGAAGCTATTTTGTAAATATTGGTATTTTGTAAATATTGGTATTTTGTAAATATTGGTATTTTGTAAATATCAATGTTTATTTTTACAAAATATTGATATTTCTCTACAAGGAAAGCTTCAAAAAGAACAAAAGAAGAGTGGAACCCTCAGGGACTGCAGTGCATAGGCAGCCAGCAAGATGCTCGTGCATCGAAGGATTTCAAATCAAGCTCCTGCCTCTCCTGACTTCTCTGCTAGTGAAATACAAAGGCAACAGCTTCTGGAGGTTATTTCCAAGCTCAGACATTACATGTCTAAATCCATAAGCAGGATGTTGTGTGCCCACGGGAAGTGACACACGGCCTGCTGTCTGCATGGCCTGGGGAGATAAACACCTCCCTGTCTGAGTCTGCGTGAGCTGGAATAAAGCATTCTCATATTTTCAAGGTCATGTTTAGGTTTGAGAAGCTGGTCAGCTCGGCTGTATCGCATCTAGCACAGATGCTACTCAGAAACACAATGTCTGCCTTGTTTACATTCCTATAAACCACCTCCCAAGTATGCTGAAGGTGATGAGGGGAACGTCCCACTCAGAGCAGTTGTGATTCATCATTTAGAATCATAGAGTCACCAGGTTGGAAGAGACCCACCAGATCATCGAGTCCAACCATTCCTATCAAACACTAAAACATGTCCCTCAGCACCTTGCCCACATGTGCCTTAAACCCCTCCAGGGAAGGGGAATCAACCACCTCCCTGGGCAGCCTCTGCCACTGCCCAATGACCTTTTCTGTGAAGAATATTTTCCTTATGTTGAGCCTGAACTTCCCCTGGTGGAGCTTGAGGCCATTCCCTCTTGTCCTGTCCCCCCATCCCTTGGGAGAAGAGCCCAGCTCCCTCCTCTCCACAACCTCCCCTCGGGTACTAATAGAGAGCAATGATGTCTCCCCTCAGCCTCCTCTTCTCCAGGATAAACACCCCCAGCTCTCCCAGACTTTCCTCATCAGGCCTCTTCTCCAGCCCCTTCCCCAGCTTCGTTGCTCTTCTCTGGACTTGCTCCAGAGCCTCAACATCCTTCTTGTGCTGAGGGACCAACAACTGAACACAGGATTCAAGGAGTAGCCTCACCAGTGCTGAGTAGAGAGGGAGAAGAACCTCCCTTTCCAAGAGCAAACAAAAGCTAAAGCCTATGGCCAGACAAACATTTCAGTTGTGTGTCACGCAAGGGGCTGGGCTGGGCAGCAGAAGTGTGAAAACACAGAGAAGAAAAGAGAAAGCTGGATGGAAACAGAATAGAAACAGCTGACTAAGCTTGGGAGGGCGACTTAGTAAGAAAGCCTCGCTGAGGAAGTACTTAATACTCTGACTAAAGCTGTCATTGGCTTTCCCCATCTTCAGGAACGTGAGACCTGATGCGTATTTATACACTCCCTGAGTCACAGAATCATAGAACAACCAGGTTGGAAGAGACCCATCGGATCATCGAGTCCAACCACTCCCATCAAACACTAAACCATGTCCCTCAGGACCTCATCTACCCGTCCCTTAAACACCTCCAGGGAAGGTGAAACAACCACCTTCCTGGGCAGCCTCTGCCACTGCCCAATGACCCTTTGTGTGAAAAACTTCCTCCGAATCTCCAGCCTAAATCTCCCCTGGTGGAGCTTGAGGCCATTCCCTCTTGTCCTGTCCCCTGTCCCTTGGGAGAAGAGCCCAGCTCCCTCCTCTCTACAACCTCCCTTCAGGGAGTTGTAGAGAGTACATGTAGAGAGTCATGACAGAAGACTCAGACACAGCCAAAGGGCAGGAGTCTGCTAGTTAGTCCTGAACACACCTCTCCTGCCTTACTCTGTGCCAGAGCACAGAGCCAGGCCAGGTACCTGCTTATGGCGCAAGCAACGCTCCTCCTCTCCAGTTTTCAGTTTCCTGTAGTAGATCCACTCTTTCTCCAGGTTCGCTGTGGACTCTTCCTGCGGTTCAGAAACGGACTTTTTTTTACAATAATACGTTGCTGAAGCAGATTCATCTCTGCAATATCAACAAAAGGTTATTTCTGGGGATGTATTCCACTCGGTTTTGGATGAAGTCAGCAGAAGTTTTAGGTTTTGGGGATCTCAGGCGATCCAAGCTACCAACCAGTGCTGCTGCAATCACTACTGAGGGGAGACAGACTTTCTAAACAATGAGGAAACCCCACCAAAACTCCCATCTCCTTTATTTATATTATCCAGGTTCTAACAATAAGAGAGAGAAATAGCATCCCTGATGAATGACAAATGACATCCATCAAAGGACTTAGAATCATAGAATCATAGAATCACCAGGTTGGAAGAGACCCATCGGATCATCGAGTCCAACCATTCCTAACAAACACTAAACCATGTCCCTCTGCACCTCATCCACCTGTCCCTTAAGCACCTCCAGGGAAGGGGAATCAACCACCTCCCTGGGCAGCCTATTCTAATGCCCAATGACCCTTTCCGTGAAAAACTTCCTCCTAATCTCCAGCCTAAATCTCCCCTGGTGAAGCTTGAGGCCATTCCCTCTTGTCCTGTCCCCTGTCACTTGGGAGAAGAGCCCAGCTCCCTCCTCTCCACAACCTCCTTTCTGGTACTCATAGAGAGCAATGAGGTCTCCCCTCAGCCTCCTCTTCTCCAGGATAAACACCCCCAGCTCTCTCAGCCCTTCCTCATAAGGCCTGTTCTCCAGCCCCTTCACCAGCTTCCTTGCTCTTCTCTGGACTCGCTCCAGAGCCTCAAAATCCTTCTTGTGCTTAGGGGCCCACAACTGAACACAGGATTCAAGGAGCAGCCTCACCAGTGTGGAGTACAGAGGGAGAATAACCTCCCTGGACCTGCTGGTCACACCATTTCTCATACAAAGACCCAAGGGTGTTATCTAAGCAAAGTCCCTTAGGTAAGAGCTAAGCTAGAGAAACGGTGTGCGCAGGACTGAAGAAGATCTATTAGTTTTTCATTTTAAAAAGAATCCCAAGTTCCCAGGTTGCCCTGGGAAGCTGTGACTGCCCCATCCCTGAAGGGGTTCAAGGCCAGGTTGGATGGGGCTTGGAGCAGCCTGATGCAGTGGGAGGTGTCCCTGCCCATCACAGGAGGGTTGGAACTACGTGGTCTTTAAGGTCCCTTCCTACCCAAACTATTCTATGATTGTACAATTCTACTTTACCATCAAACCTCTCCCACACAACGTGAGGAAGTTTCTTTCCATCGGAACTCAAAACCGTGCACCATACACACCTGTGCTCCACAGCAGCCACAATGAAGCCTTGGGAAGCCATCTCTATGCAAATAGCAGAATAGATCGTCCTGCAATCAAAACCACAGCCTAGTGAGACAAGTGCAAATATAGTTATTTCAATTACAATGCTCTTTAAATATTGATCTTACTACACAGGTGCTGGCCGCCCAGTCAGTAGTTTTGTTTGAATTTGCCAGCCAGTAGAGCCTGCTTTTTGATGCCAGTCACCAAAGCCAGTTCACAAACACTTGCTAGTGTTTTAGTCTATTCAGAAGTAAAAATCATAGGATCATAGAATCATCAAAACAACCAGGTTGGAAGAGACCCGTTGGATCACTGAGTCCAACCGTTCCTATCAAGCTCTAAACCATGTCCCTCAGGACCTTGTCCACCCGTCCCTTAAACCCTTCCAGGGAAGGTGAATCAACTCCCTCCCTGGGCAGCCTCTGCCAGTGCACAATGACCCTAACTGTGAATAAGTTTTTTTTTCCTAATCTCCAGCCTAAATCTCCCCTGGCGGAGCTTGAGGCCATTCCCTCTTGTCCTGTCCCCTGTCACTTGGGAGAAGAGCCCAGCTCCCTCCCCTCCACAACCTCCGCTCAGGTAGTTCAAGAGAGCAATGAGGTCTCCCCTCAGCCTCCTCTTCTCCAGGATAAACCCCCGCAGCTCTCTCAGCCGTTCCTCATAAGGCCTGTTCTCCAGCCCCTTCCCCAGCTTCATTGCTCTTCTCTGGACTCGCTCCAGAGCCTCAACATCCTTCTGATGATGTTTTAAATGCTGATGATTTTAGAAAAAGTAGCACATAAGAAACTTTGCATCTTCAAACGGCTGCCCAAAAAACAACTAGGTGATCTTCAGAGCATGCTTATAGTCAGTAAATACCCTCAACCCCTGAAATGGAGGGACTTTTTCCAAGGGCATGGAGTGACAGGCTTTAAATTGGAAGGGGGAAAAGTTAGATTAGATATTAGGAAGAAATTCTTTAGACTGAGGAGGAGGAGGCCCTGGCCCAGGTTGCCCAGGGAAGCTGTGGCTGCCCCATCCCTGGAGGGGTTCAAGGGCAGGTTGGATGGGGCTTGGAGCCCCTGATCCAGTGGGAGGTGTCCCTACCCATGGCAGGGGTGGCACTGGGTGGGCTTTGAGGTCCCTTCCAACCCAAATCATTCCATGATGCTATGAAAATACAAAGGGAAAACCCAAATAAACATAACCATCCTGCTTTTCTTCACTGCTGTTGATTTTAGTGGAGGCAGACTGAAACTCGGCAGACTGAAACCCAGCAGCCTGTTCCTCATATCTGTTTCAGCTTCATGGGGATCTCACTCCCCTTCTGAAAATCTGCTCAGAACCATCCTTGGAGACTCTTGTCTCCACAGACGACAAAAACAGTTTGTCAACAAACTGCAGAATTACCGAAAAGCTCCAAGTCCGTGGGAGAAAATGAGGAGTGGGTATTTTTCTCCTGGCTTAAAAGCAGCATTTGACTTCGCAGGGCAGGTCACTGAACCTGGATAAAAATCAAGGCGTATGTTATTATTACTGAAATGAGAGAAAGCATTTGTTCCTGTAGGAGAGATGCCAAGAATCTGGTGAGAACTGATGTCAGAACGGTCATCGGAAGATAAGGTATCAATGTCAACCTTAAAATACAGAAGACAAATATAGATCTGATTCTGAAAATACTTTCTGCTTGGAAGAAAATACTTTTCTTGTCCTGCTACCACCCACAGTCTGGCATGAGACCTGCATATCTCTGCTCTGAGGACAGGCTGGGAGAGCTGGGGTTGTTCAGCCTGGAGAAGAGAAGGCTCTAGGGAGATGATTCACCTTCCCTAGAGGCATTTAAGGGATGGGTGGACGAGGTGCTGAGGGACATGGTTTAGTGTTTGATAGGAATGGTTGGACTCGATGATCCAGTGGGTCTCTTCCAACCTGGTTATTCTATGATTCTATGTTAGAGCAGCTTCCAGTACCTGAAGGGCTCCAGGAAAGCTGGGGAGGGACTTTTTACAAGGACCTGGATGAGAGGGAGTGGTTTTAAATTGGAAGGGGGAAGAGTTAGATTAAACATTAGGAAGAAATTGTTCACACTGAGGGTGAGGAGGCCCTGGTTGCCCAGGGAAGCTGTGGCTGCCCCATCCCTGGAGGGGTTCAAGGGCAGGTTGGATGGGGCTGGGAGCAGCCTGGTCCAGTGGGAGGTGTCCCTGCCCATGGCAGGGGTGGCACTGGATGGGCTTTGACATCCCTTCCAACCCAGCCCAGCTTCTCTGGGCAACCTGGGCCACTCTCCCCACTCTCATAGCGAAGAAATTCCTCCTTACGTCTAGTCAAAATCTCCCCCTCTCTTGTTTATACCCATTGCCACTAGTCCTATCCCTCCAGGCCTTTGTAAACAGTCCTTCCCCAGCTTTCTTGTAGCCCCTTCAGGTACTAGAAGGTCACTACAAGGTCTCCTTGAAGCCTTCTCTTCTCCAGGCTGAACAACCCAAACTCTCTCAGCCTCGTATGGGAGGTGCTCCGGGTCTCAGATCATCTTTCTAGCCCTCCTCTGAGCCCATTGCAACAGCTCCATCTCCTTCTCATGTTGAGGGTTTCAGAACTGGACACAGTACTGCAGGTGAGGTAGTCAAGGAATAAAACCAGAATGGGTCTTACCAACGTAGTACTGGAAGAGCCTTTCTCCTACCACTCGGTACATATTAAGGAAGTCAGAGAGTCCCTGATAGTACTCTTTATCTGGAATCCACGCTGCCTCTTCGTTATCTGTGGCATCACATGACGGATAATACAGGCGCAAGAAGCTTCCCTGGGATCAAGAGAAAAAAGAAAAGTCAAGCTTGATATTTATTTTCATAAGGCAGAGAAAAACTAAAATAGAAACATGTCAAGGGCTTCGGACGCAAGAATGAGAGCTCAGAAGAACTGAGTCTCATAAGAAAATCACTATTAGCCTACACGGGCTTCGATGCCAATCCTAGGCCAGTATCTTTGTGGCCTTGCAATCAATTTTAAGTAATTGTTGGCATCCACTTAAGAGCTAAACATCCCCTGCTCTAGGTTAGCTGCTGGCTAATTCAAAACGCTCTATTTAATTAATCTAATCATTACAAACATTCGCTTCCTATTCGCTTTATTTCTTTCAGCATCTTAGAATCATAGAATCACCAGGTTGAAAGAGACCCACCAGATCATCGAGTCCAACCGTTCCCATCAATCTCTAAACCATGTCCCTCAGTACCTCATCCACCTGTCCCTTAAACACCTCCAGGGACGGTGAATCGACCACCTCCCTGGGCAACCTCTGCCAGTGTCCAATGACCCTTTCTGTGAAGAATTTTTTCCTAATGTCCAGCCTGACCCTCCCCTGGTGGAACTTGAGGCCATTCCCTCTTGCCCTGTCCCTTGGGAGAAGAGCCCAGCTCCCTCCTCTCCACAACCTCCCCTCACGTAGTTGTAGAGAGTAATGAGGTCTCCTCTCAGCCTCCAGCTAAACCCCCCCAGCTCTCTCAGCCGTTCCTCATAAGGCCTGTTCTCCAGCCCCTTCACCAGCTTTGTTGCTCTTCTCTGGACTCACTCCAGAGCCTCAACATCCTTCTTGTGGTGAGGGGCCCACAACTGAACACTGGATTCAAGGTGTGGTCTCACCAGTGCAGAGCAAATTTGTTAACCTGTGTTTTATCGCCTTCATTTCTTGCCACCAGGTTGAATCTTCTCTTACCTCCCTGCACTCCAGGCCTTCCAGGCTTCCCACACTCCCATGGACCCTCGATGCCTTCTTTGCCACTATTTTAACTAGGCAGACAGCAGTGCACCAATGGCAAACCTTCAAGGAGACCTCCCAGCAGATGAACTGGGTGTAATTTCCATTCTAACTTCCTGGTTTGCAGGGGAATTTGCGACACACTGAACAAATTTGCTTGCTCTAACTGTACTTTCGCTTTAACATGTTGAGTCTGGGGCCAAAAAAGAACATGAGTTTTGGAAAAAAAGCCTGGTTTCCTGAACACCAATTTATCAGTTTTGTACACAACCTCTACAAAAAGCTTGTTTAGTGAACCTTGTATCTATTTAGCCTGGAGAAGAGGAGGCTGAGGGGAAACTTTATCCCTGTCTACAACTGCCTGAGAGGAGGTTGCAGAGAGGTGGGTGTTGATCTCTTTTCCCAAGTGACAGGTGACAGGACAAGAGGGAATGGCCTCAAGTTGCACCAGGGAAGGTTCAGATTGGACATCAGGACAAACTCCTCCACTGAAAGGGTTCTCAGGCCCTGGCAGAGGCTGCCCAGGGAGACGGCGGAGTCGTCATCCATGGAGGGGTTTAAAAGACAGTTAGATGAAGTGCTTAGGGATATCATTTTTTAGTGGACAGGTACAGTTGGACTTGATGATCTCAAAGGTCTTTTCCAGCCTAGGGATTCTATGACTCTAAGATTTACTCGTCAAACTTAAATCAACCTTTGACACATTAAGGAAGAAATCATCAGACCTTCATCCATACAGGTGATGATATTAATTTGATCCCAGAACAGTCCCAGTGAGCTTCCCCTGGTGACCAATCGTGTCCCAGGAAGGGAAAGAGATTCGTTAGCCAGGCCTGAGAGAACTGTAATTACACAGATTATTTATCTGAGAAAGACACATGGGCTCAACGCAAGGAGAAATTCGTAGCTTCTTTGTGCTAATACTGAGTAAGTTTGGGAAAGGGCAACAAACAAAGAACCACTACATAGCAATTCCCAAGTTCCGCTCTCCCTGACTGGTAAGAGGAATAAAACCACAGTGCCAATGCAGGCATATTCCCACAGGAAAATTAAAAAAAACCAAGAGGGTTTGAAATGGAAACCCATATGTGAGCTCATTAGGTGGCTGTTTCATAGAATCATAGAATCACCAGGTTGGAAGACACCCATCGGATCATCGAGTCCAACCATTCCCATCAAACACTAACCCATGTCCCTCAGGACCTCATCCATCTGTGCCTTAAACACCTCCAGGGAAGGGGAATCAACCACCTCCCTGGGCAGCCTATTCCAATGCCCAATGACCCTTTGCGTGAAAAACTTCCTCCTAATCTCTAGCCTAAATCTCCCCTGGTGGAGCTTGAGGCCATTCCCTCTTGTCTTGTCCCCTGTCCCTTGGGAGAAGAACCCAGCTCCCTCCTCTCCACAACCTCCTTTCAGGTAGTTGCAGAGAGCAATGAGGTCTCCCCTCAGCCTCCTCTTCTCCAGGATAAACACCCCCAGCTCTCTCAGCCGTTCCTCATAAGGCCCGTTCTCCAGACCCCTCACCAGCCTCGTTGCTCTTCTCTGGACTCGCTCCAGAGCCTCAACATCCTGGATCTGAGCTTAGAAGCTGGATTCAGGGACATCTCTGCGATGAGGAGCCACCAGGCAGACGTCGCCCTCAGGGGCCGTGCACCATCTTAGAACTGTTTACTGTCCCATCTTCTTCTGGTGGCTTCTCTCACTTACAGAGCTGACATCCCGTTTTTTTTCAGACATACAATTTTGGGAAGACGACCGCAAGCTCAGCTGTGAGCATGAGCCATGAAACATCCCTGCACATGGATAAACCCTTCAGCTCAATTCACCTGTAAAACTGCAGAGTGTTGTTTAGCTAGTGTTGTGGCTTAAATTCACAGAATCACAGAATCACAGAACAACCAGGTTGGAAGGGACCTATCGGATCTTCTAGTCCAACCATTCCTATCTAATACTAAACCAAGTCCCTCAATACCTCATCCACCCATGTCTTAAACACCTCCAGGGAAGGTGAATCAACCACCTCCCTGGGCAGCCTGTTCCAATGCCCAATGACCCTCTGCGTGAAAAACCTCCTCCTAATCTCCAGCCTAAACCTACCCTGGCGGAGCTTGAGGCCATTCCCTCTCATCCTGTCCCCTGTCACTTGGGAGAAGAGCCCAGCTCCCTCCTCTCTACAACCACCTTTCAGGTACTTGTAGAGAGTAATGAGGTCTCCTCTCAGCCTCCTCTTCTCCAGGCTGAACAACCCCAGCTCTCTCAGCCGCTCCTCATAGGGTCTGTTCTCCAGCCCCTTCAAAGGGAGAAGCACCGAGGGCTTTACCTCAACTGCATTTTCTGTCATCAGGTCTGTGCATCCAACCGAGTGCGGCCCCTTTCCTTCGGGGATCCTGTAAAACTTCTCCGTGCTGCTGCTCCCCGTTTCCATGGATGCCTTCGCTGACAAACCTGTGGAAAAACACAAAGCACATCAAGAGATCTCCGTGGATCACCTACCCTGAGAGACATAAAGGGCCAGGAGTAGGGAATTCAAGGCTGAGCCGATACAAGAATCCACTTATGAGAATCAGAAACCCTGTGACACCAATGTGACCTGTTCTCTTAAGGAATTTCCTTGGAGCAGAGTGTCCTGAATCCAAGGATCAGACACCACTGTGCACCAGACGGGAGGGCAGGGAGGACACCTTGGGCTGGGGCCACCGCAGTGGGGAGGTGGTGGAGCTGCGGCACAGAGTATCATAGAATCACCAGGTTGGAAGAGACCCACTGGAACATCGAGTCCAACCATTCCCACCAAACAATAACCCATGTCCCTCACCACCTTGTCCACCCGTCCCTTAAACCCCTCCAAGGAAGGTGAATCAACCACCTCCCTGGGCAGTCTCTGACAGTGCCCTTTCTGTGAAAATTTTTTTCCTAATGTCCAGCCTAAATCTCCCCTGGTGGAGCTTGAGGCTATTCCTCTCTTGTCATGTCCCCTGTCACTTGGGAGAAGAGCCCAGCTCCCTCCTCTCCACAACCTCCTTTCAGGTAGTTATAGAGCAATGAGGTCTCCCCTCAGCCTCCTCTTCTCCAGGATAAACACCCCCAGCTCTCTCAGCCGCTCCTCATAGGGCCTGTTCTCCAGCCCCTTCCCCAGCTTCCTTGCTCTTCTCTGGACTCGCTCCAGAGCCTCAACCATCCTTCTTGTGGTGTTTGTACAGAACAGAACAAGAACAGGTAAATGCCACTAGAGATCTTTCCTGAACCAAAAAAAACCCACAGAGGCATTGCAACCGATAACAAGATTCAGACTTAATATCTAACAGAAATTGTTGTTCTGATGTTTTTCTACCCTCCAGAAGATTTACTGTGCTGCCAGGAAGACTGAGCAATGAGGTCTCCTCTCAGCCTCCTCTTCTCCAGAATAAACACCCCCAAGCTCTCTCAGTCGCTCCTCATAAGGCCTGTAGCACCAACCTCACTTCTTGGGCACAAACGGGGAAAAAACGAGACTGAAAACGGTGAGTTCCGGAGGCAACAGCTGTTCCCTCCCTGCCAGGCTTCGACTTAGGGCTGAGAAGGAAGTTTCTGCTCGGTAAACAAACCCAGGCTACGCATCCTGGTGAGAGAAGGAGCTCACGGAGAAAGGCAGCGCTGCAGCCATTGCGCCAAGAGGAATGATGAAACCCGGATTTGGTGTCTGGAAAGAAAAGGCAGGGCTGTCCCCACAGGAGAGGCCGTTGGAAGCTCTGCCCATACCTGGGGTGGCACCTGCGAGCTGGGCTGTCCCTGGGGATGACAGGAGCACAGGGGGGATGCCCTGCATCTCAGCTCACTGCAGCATCCCCTGCCCCTCGCTCCGACGCTTGGGGTCTGGGATGCTCTCTTGGGATCCGGGATGCTCTCTTCAGTGAGGGATGCTCTTTTCGGAGCCGGGATCCTTTCTCAGAGGAGGGATTCCTTATTCAGGGCTGGGACCCCTTCTTCAGGGCAGGAATCGGTGTCCGGGATGCTCTCTCTGGTGAGGGATGCTGTCCAGGAAGGGATGTCCTCCTTTTCGGGGCTGGAGACTCTCCCTCTCTGGATTCCTCCCCTCTGGGCTGGCTGGCCCCCCTCTCTGGATGCTCCCTCGGGGTTGGCTGCTCTCCCTCACTCTGGATTCCTTCCCTTGCTAGATTCCATCCTCTTGGGAGTGAATGCTCTCCCTCTGGACTCCCCTCTCTCGGGAGTGGCTGCCCCTCTCTCTGGCTGCTCTGTCTCTGAATCCCCCTCTCCCTAGAGGTTCTCTCCCTCCCTGGATCCCCCTCTCTCTGGCTAGTCTCGCACTCTCCCTGGATCCCCCCCCTCTCCCTAAAGGTTCTCTCCTTCCCTGGATCCCTCTCTCTTTGGCTGCTCTCTCCCCCTAGGTCTCTCCTCTCTCTCTCAGCTCTCTCCCCCTGGATCCCCCTCTCTGGCTGTTCTCCCCCCTTGGATCTCCTTATCTCCAGCTGCTCTCTCTCCCCCTGGATCCCCCTTTCTCTGGCCGTTCTGCCCCCCCACCCCCGCGATCCCTCCCCTCTCTCTCGGTTCTCTCCTCCCCTAGATCCCCTTCTCTCTGGCTGTTCTCCCCTTCTCTGGATCCCCCTCTCTCTAGCAGCTCTCTCTCCCTGGATCCCCCTCTCTCCAGCTCCTCTCTCCCCTTGGAGTCCCCACTCTCTAGCTGCTTTCCCTCCTTGGATTCCTCTCTCTCTAGCTGCTCTCCCCCTTTCTGAATCCCCCTCTCTCTAGCTGCTCTCTCCCCTGGATCCCCCTCTCTCTAGCTCCTCCCTCCCCCTGGATCCCCCTCTCTCTAGCTGCTCTCTCTCCCCCTGGATCCCCCTCTCTCTAGCTGCTCTCTCTCCCCCTGGATCCCCCTCTCTCCGGCTCCTTTCTCCCCCTGGATTCCCCTCTAGCTGCTCTCTCTCCCCCTAGAACTCCCTCTCTCCAGCTCCTTTCTCCCCCTGGATTCCCCTCTTGCTGCTCTCTCTCCCCCTAGACCCCCCTCTCTCTGGCTGTTCTCCCCACCTGGATCCCCTTCTGGCTGCCCTCTCTCCCCCTGGATCCCCCTTTCTCTAGCTGCTCTTTCCCCTTGGATTCCCCTCTCTCTGGCCACTCTCCCCACCCTGGATCCTCCTCTCTCTCCTCTGGATCACCCTCTCTCTCTCTCGGTTCTCTCCTCCCCTGAATCCCCCTTTCTCTAGCTGCTCTCTCTCCTCTGACCCCCCTCTGGCTGCTCTCTCTCCCCCTGGATACCCCTCCTCTCCACTGCTTTCTCTCCCCCTAGATCCCCCTCTCTCTAGCTGCTCTCTCCCTGAATCCCCCTCTCTCTCTGGCTGCTCCCTCCCCCTGGATCCCCCTCTCTCTAACTGCTCTCCCCCGTTGGATTCCCCTCTCTCTAGCTGCTCTCCCCCCAGATTCCCCTCTCTCTGGCTCCTCTCCCCCCTCTGGATCCCCCTCTCTCTCTCGGTTCTCTCCTCCCCTGGATCCCCCTCTCTCTAGCTCCTCTCTCTCCCCCTAGATCCCCCTCTCTCTAGCTCCTCTCTCTCCCCCTAGATCCCCCTATCTCTAGCTGCTCTCTCCTCACGGATCTCCCTCTCTCTGGCTGCTCTCTCTCCCCCTAGATCCCTCTCTCTCTGGCTCTCCCTCTCCTCTCTAGGTTCTCTCCTGCCTAGACCCTCCTGCCTATCGCTGCTCCCTCCCTCTCTCTATTCTCCCCCGCGGCTCCCCCTCTCTCTCCGCCTCTCCCCTCCTTTCCGGCCTCCCTCGGAAGCCGCCGGGCGGAGCCTCGTCCGTCCTTCCATCCCCTCCTCCTCCTCCTCCTCCTCCTCCCGCAGCGGCGCCGCCATGGTTCGGAAGCTGAAGTTCCACGAGCAGAAGCTGCTGCGGCGGCTGGACCTGGTGAGCTGGGAGGCGGCGGGCCCCAACCTGCGGGAGGTGCGGCTGCTGCGGCGCTTCGGGCTGTCTCGGCGGGAGGAGCTGGTCGGCTACCAGAAGCTGGCCCGGGGGGTGCGGGCGCTCGCCCGCCGCCTGCGCGACCTGGGCCCGGCCGGCGAGGCCTTCCGGGCGCGCTGCGCCGCGCGGCTGCTCGACCGCTTGGGGGCGCTAGGGCTGCTGCGGCCCGGGGAGGCCTCCCTGGCGGCCTGCGAGCGCCTCTCGGCCGCCGCCTTCTGCCGCCGCCGCCTGCCCTGCGTCCTGCTGCGCCTGCGCATGGCCCAGGACCTGCGGCGCGCGGCCGCCTTCGTGCGCCAGGGCCACGTGCGGGTGGGGCCCGAGGTGGTCACCGACCCCGCGCTCCTCGTGCCCCGCGCCCTCGAGGACTTCGTCACCTGGGTGGACGCCTCCCGCCTGCGCCACAAGGTGCTCGACTACAACCAGGAGCGCGACGACTTCGACCTGGACGCCTAGCCTGGGCCTGACCCTGCGCTCGCCACCGACCCGGCTCACGCAGGAGCCCTCTCGCTCGCTCTCGCCTGACCAGGGCTCCTCTTACTCCTACTCACTCTCGCCTGACCATGGCTCCTCTTACTTACTCCTGCTCACTCTTGCCTGACCAGGGCTCCTCTTACTTACTCCTGCTCACTCTTGCCTGACCAGGGCTCCTCTTACTCCTACTCGCTCTCGCCTGACCATGGCTCCTCTTACTTACTCCTACTCGCTCTCATCTGACCATGGCTCCTCCTACTTACTCCTACTCACTCTAACCTGACCATGGCTCCTCTTACTTACTCCTGCTCGCTCTCGCCTGACCATGACTCCTCCTACTTACTCCTGCTCACTTTCGCCTGACCAGGGCTCCTCTTGCTTACTCCTGCTCCCTCCAGCTTGCCCACTCTTGCTCAGGCTTGCCTATTCCTTCCCACTCTTGCCCAGGCTTATCCACTCTTTCTCGCTCTTGCCTAGGCTTATCCATTCCTTTCTGCGCTTCCCCACGCATATCCACTCTTCCCCAGGCTTATCCACTCTTTCCTGCCCTTGCCCAGGCTTATCCACTCTTTCTAGCTCTTGCTCAGGCTTTCCCAGTCTTTCTCACTCTTCCCCAGGCTTACCCACTCTTTCTCATCCTTGCCCAGGCTTACCCGCTCCTGCCTGGGCTTATCCACACTTTCTAGTTCTTCCCTAGGCTTATCTATTCCTTTCTGCTCTTCCCCAGGCTTATCCACTCCTCCCCAGGCTTTTCCACTCTTTCCTGCTCTGCCCCAGGTTTGTCCACTCTTTCTCATTCTTGCTCAGGCTTCTCTACTCTTTCTAGCTCTTGCCCAGGCTTTCTCACTCCTCCTTCCTGCTCTTGCCCAGGCTTATCTGCTCCTTTTAGCTCTTGCCCAGGCTTATCCGCTTTGTCTGGGCTTTCCCACTCCTTCCTGCTCTTCCCCAGGCTTTCCCACTCCTTCCTGTTCTTCTCTAGGCTTTCCCCCTCTTTCTCACTCTTTCCCAGGCTTATCTGCTCCTGCCTGGGCTTATTTACTCTTTCTAGTTCTTCCCCAGGCTTATCCACTGTTTCTTGCTCTTGACCAGGCTTATCCACTCTTTCTCGCTCTTGCCTAGGCTTATCCATTCCTTGCTGCTCTTCCCCAGGCTTATCCACTCTCCCCCAGGCTTTTCCACTCTTTCCTGCTCTACCCCAGGCTTATCCACTCTTTTCCAGGCTTTCCCATTCCTCTTTTTTACCCTTCCCCAGGCTTATCCCCTCCTTCTCGCTCTTGCCCAGGCTTTCCCACTCGTTCCTGCTCTTTCCAAGGCTTTCCCACTCCTCTTTCCTGCTCTTCCCCATGCTTCTCCACTCTTTCCTACTCTCGCTCTCACTTGCACGCTCTCACCCTCGCTACTGCTCTCACTTGCAACTCTTGCTCACGCTTTCTCTCGCCCGTGTTTGCTGCCTTGCCCCTGCTGCTCTCGCCCAGTCTCTCTCTCACTTCCCTGCTCTTGCTCTCGCTTGTCCACGTTTCTCTTGCCCTCGCTGCCCCTGGCCTCCCAGCTCCGTGCCTTAGGACGCATGTGACGATAAAAACAGTGTCGGTGCCACCACCGGATCACAGAACCATAGAATCGTTCGGTTGGAAAAGACCTTTGACCTCATAGACTCTAACCGGACCTACTACTCAACCTGAAGGCTTCATCTACACGTCTTTTAACCACCTCCAGGGATGGGGATTCCACCACCTCCCTAAAGCAGCCTCTGCCAGGGCCTGAGAATCCTTTCAGTGAAGAAATTATTCATAATAATTAATCAGAACGTCGCTTGCTCCTTTTCACTCCTGCTAGCTCCGTTTCATCCACGTGGAGAAACGTCCCTTCCACGTCCATCCCTCCAAGGAAACGCCTGCTAAGCCAGCTCTGTTGGAATTGCATCCCATAAAACACCAATGCTTCGAAAGGTCTCTGATTGCGGGAGAGGATGTGATGGAGTTGGAGTGCCTGGCTGCTAATTAATCGCTGCTGACGGGGGTTCTAAGCCTGGCCAAGTTTGGGGACTGAGTTTGGCAGCTTTGCTGCTGCTTTTCCAAGAATTTCCCCCCCAAAACTTTCTTCTTCAGCTGGTGAAGGTGCAGTCAGTGGAGGAGCTGCTTTTGGAAGGATTGTCTCTTGATTCCCAGGACTGTACCAAAGGCTGGGGCTGTTTGGGGTCAGCAGTGACCAAGGAGGCCAACTGCTGCAATCCTGGAACTGTTGACGTTTGAGGCCAAAAATGGGATTAAAAAAAGGAAAATTATTTTCATGTGAAGTCATAAAGGGGAGTTTGATCCTCTGGGTTCAGTATCCTTGTTGTGTCGGGTTCCAGCTGATAATCAGGCAGCATTTATGGAGCAGGATCCAACTGGGGAGGCATTGGAGCAAAAGATTCCCTAACCATAACTGCTAACTTGGGGGACCTTTGGGATTCACCACAGGAACTGAACAAAAATCGGTACCTGAGGGGAGCCTCAGGCCTTCTGGGCCTGCTGGGAACCTTATTCCTCTTTGAAATACATGAGCAGAAAAGCAAAACCAAGTCAGTTTGGGGTTTTTTTTTATGTTAATAAAGAAGCCTGTGTGCTATTTTATGATGTAGTTTCTCTAAAGGTTCCGTCTAATTTTTGAACAGTGAGCTCTGGTTGTCGTCTTATTTATTAAAAAAACAACCAAACAAAAAGTTTTGCAACTTCTTTTATGTAACTTTTGTGCCCATCCCAAGTCCAGAGGGCTGGGATTCCGGGGCTGGATGCTTTCATGTGGCTTTATGGAACGGGAAGAGTGTTTGGGAGGGGGAATACTTGGGGGTTACTGAGTCAGGACCAGACACCGTCATCAAATATTAGGACTGGTTTATAAAACGCAGACTAAATGTTAAAATTCCTACCAGTCTCCTAAGCCAAATGCATTAAGCAGAGTATTAAATTTAAAGCAGTAATAGATACGATTCTATATTAAGAAAAAGACACAAAGGAGATGGGGAACTCCCCCTCTGCTTGCCCCGTGAACTACTGCTCTTTATACTTGAATTTATTTCAGTAAAATGTCACCTCTAACACTTTAAAAACCTTTTTCTCGGAGCAAGCACCTTGTCTATGGTAAGAAATACAGAAAGAAATACATATTGAACGGATATTTTGCACCCGAAGCGTGGCTTGTCTTTAACACCTTTCAGGCTTTCATCCGCAGAAATAAAATCATTCGTTGGGGAATTCAGTAGGTGCCTAATTCAGGTAAAATTGCTGAGTTTGCTCTACTCTGTTTGGGGAATGAAAATATTTAATAGAACAGTGATGTGCCCTGTTCAAGGCACTTTATTCCTCAGAGGGTTGATTGCTGCTGTGCCCAGATTGTTCAGCTCTTGAAGAAAGAGCAGCAACGGAAATCGTGAGCCTCAAGCCCTTCGGCTGCTGTAGTTTACATTGTAGAATCAGTAAATGGTTTGGGTTGGAAGGGACTTTAAAGGCCATCCAGTTCCAAGCCCCCTGCCATGGGCAGGGACACCTCCCACAAGATCATCAACCTATTCCTTTTGTCCTAAAGCAGCTTTTCATTCATCTGGGCACTTGCAGCAGCAGAAGAGAAACGAAGTACGAACCTGTGTGCTGTTAAATGAAACCATGGCAATGGTAGCAAAGTGATTTCTGTATGGATGCTGTGGGATAACAGAATCCATCACTCCTGCTCCACTCCTGCAGTATTGGAAATCAAATCCTTATGTGCTAGAAAAGCACATAATGCATCACATTGTGTCTTTTTAAGTCTGTGTGTGTTTTAGCTGTGGAAGCCTGTGGCCCTGATGGTTTTACAGTAGCTGAGATCTGAGATGTGTGACCTTATCTGTACTCGGCACATGGTGAGACTGCTCCTCCAATCCTGTGTTCAGTTGTGGGCCCCTCAGCACAAGAAGGATGTTGAAGCTCTGGAGTGAGTCCAGAGAAGAGCAACGAAGCTGGGGAAGGGGCTGGAGAACAAGAAGAGCGTCTGACAGAGCTGGGGGTGTTTATCCTGGAGAAGAGGAGGCTGAGAGGAGACCTCATTGCTCTCTACAAGTACCTGAAAGGTAGTTGTGGAGAGGAGGGAGCTGGGCTCTTCTCCCAAAGGACAGGGGACAGGACAAGAGGGAATGGCCTCAAGCTACACCAGAGGAGGTTCAGGCTGGACATCGGGAAAAAATATTTCACGGAAAGGGTCATTGGGCAGTGTCAGAGGTTGCCCAGGGAGGTGGTTGATTCACTTTCCCTGGAGGTGTTTAAGGGACAGTTGGATGAGGTACTGAGGGACATGGTTTAGAGATCGGTGGGAATGGTTGGACTCGACGATCTGGTGGGTCTCTTCCAACCTGGTGATTCTATGATTCTAAGTTTCTCAAGGCTGGAGTCCATGCATGCATTGGAGGAGATCTGGGACCACTTTAAGTGCCAAAAACAGGGCAGCTTCTTGATCCGAAAATGGAAGCTGGCTCTGCTAGCAGCACGCCCACGCTCTTGCTCGTGATTGCAATCGGGCAGATGGTGGCTTCCTCGTGCTTAGTGGTGTTTTGCCTTGAGCTCATGATCTTAGTTTGTTTGCCAGAGTTGACATCCTGTGGCTGGGTGGTTCCTGCAGTGGCTCTGGAGCGCAGGAAACAGCTCCAGCAGCTTTTCCCAGCACTTGGGTAAACACGGAGGCTTTTTTTCAAATTCCAAGTCTGAATCCAACATCAGTAGAAATCAGCACTGGCTTCCATGGGTTTGCGTGAGCTGGCAGGAGGAGATGACCTGGCACTATGCTTTTCTCTTCTGGATGTGCATCCCTGGAATTGTCCAAGGCCAGGTTGGATGGGGCTTGGGGCAGCCTGGTCCAGTGGGAAGTGTCCCTGCTCATGGCAGGGGTGGGACTGGATGTTCTTTAAGTTCCTTTCCATCCCAGCCCGTTCTGTGATTCTAAGATGGGGTCACGGGTGTCCATGTACTGCCTCCCAGCACCTTTGCTGTTCCTCAGGCTGCTCATTAGGTGAGTCAACACCCTCCCTGGGCAGCCTATTCCAATACCCAATGACCCTTTCCGTGAAAAACTTCCTCCTAGGCTCGAGATTAGGAGGAAGTTTTTCACGGAAAGGGTCATTGGGTATTGGAATAGGCTGCCCAGGGAGGTGGTTGACTCACCTTCCCTGGAGGTGTTTAAGGGATGGGTGGATGAGGTCCTGAGGGACTTGGTTTAGTGTTTGATAGGAATGGTTGGACTTAATGATCCGATGGGTCTCTTCCAACCTGGTTGTTCTATGATTCTATGATGATCTCCAAGAAGCTTGTGGGAAGTTGCTGGTGGAGGACGACAGAGGATGGTGGTGCTGGTGTCCGAGTGAATTATCCCAGTGCCTGATAAAACCTGATCTCTTACACCTCCACGAGTGTCTGTCCCAGCAGCTGGAGGCTGGTGGAGAACCAGCTTCTCCAGGGAGGAGGAAGGGGCTCTGGGGTCTCCAGCAGTACAAACAGTGAGCAGTCCCTGTGCTGGAGGAACTCTCTTGGATACTGAACAGCATTCAGGGAGTTTTATCAGGGCCTATGTGTGCTTCCCATCCCCCTACCTTCTTTTTTTTTTTCCTTTCTTTTCTGTTTTTCCCTCTGACCTTGGCTTGTCCTTCATTTGAAGGCTGCCTAAGCGGGGGAGCTGAGCCTGGGGAATGTGCTGGAGGTGAAGGCAAGAGCCCTTCACACTGACGCCTTTTGTGTTGCAGGGTGTGAATGGCTGAGGCTGTCACTGAAATGCAAATGTGTACTTTTCCACTGATTTGAGCCACTTTTTTTTTTCCCCAGTAAACAAGAATGCTGCCTGTTTTAAAGGCTGCTTCCCTCTGACCTCTGGGTGTGGCTTAGATCAGAGGTGATGCTGACCTCAGGAACTCGGTGACAGCTCATCAGGGTGAGCACAGGTGGCACCCAGGGCTGGGGAAGGATGTACAACCCCCTCGCCAGGATGGGGTATGGAAAACAAGAGGTTGTCTAGAGAAGTTGTGGCTGCCCCGTCCCCGAAGGTGTTCAAGGCCAGGTTGGATGGGGTTTGGAGCAGCCTGGTCAGTGGGAGGTGGCCCTGCCCATGGCAGGGGTGGGACTGGATGGGCTTTGAGGTCCCTTTCTGTGATCTGGGTGATTAGCAGCTTTTGGAGTGATGCTCCTGCATCCTTGGTTGGGCCTCCCAATCACACCTCCTTGAATCCTGTGTTCAGTTCTGGGATGTTGAGGCTCTGGAGCGAGTCCAGAGAAAAGCAACGAAGCTGGTGAAGGGGCTGGAGAACAGGCCTTATGAGGAACAGCTGAGAGAGCTGGGGGTGTTTAGCCTAGAGAAGAAGAGGCTGAGAGGAGACCTCATTGCTCTCTACAACCACCTGAAAGGAGGTTGTGGAGAGAAGGGAGCTGGGCTCTTCTCCCAAGGGACAGGACAAGAGGGAATGGCCTCAAGCTCCGCCAGGGGAGGTTCAGGCTGGACATTAGGAAAAAAATTTTCACAGAAAGGGTCATTGGGCATTGGAATAGGCTGCCCAGGGAGGTGGTTGATTCACCTTCCCTGGAGGTGATTAAGGGACGGGTGGACAAGGCACTGAGGGATATGGTTTAGTGTTTGATAGGAATGGTTGGACTCAATGACCCGGTGGGTCTCTTCCAACCTGGTTATTCTATGTTTCTATGATCTCAGGGCACTTTCATGTGCTCACCTCGGTAACAGTCCCCAGTGAGATATTCCCCAGCAGGAAGAGGTTTCGCTGTCCCCTTCTTGACTGCTGAGCACTTTGTTTTAAGTACATCCCCTGCCAAATTAGCACTGGACGTTGAACTAAAAAGCCAGCTCCCATCACCAGCGCTTGGGGTCACCTTAGTTCCTACACCATAACAAAACATTTCAACATTCACTGGGGCTGGAGGGAAAAGCACTCCTAAGTGTTTTGACAGCATTTACTTGAGAGCCCCCGTTCTGGTTCCTGCTCTAAATGCTCTGTTTTATGCAGTGAAGCAAGTCTTCTCACCCTTTTCAGCTTTGGGTCTGAAGCAGGACCTGGGTGGTGGAAAAATCTGTCTGCTGTGAAGCTGGGATGAAGGGACATCAGGTGGAAGCAGCAGGCAGCAGCTTTGGAGTCAGCAGGAGGCACTGGGGTTCAGTCTTCCCACAAACTGGGAAGAGGGGGCTGAGGGGAGACCTCATTGCTCTCTATAAATACCTGAAAGGAGGTTGTGGAGAGGAGGGAGCTGGTCTCTTCTCCCAAGGGACAGAATGAGAGGGAATGGCCTCAAGCTCCACCAGGAGAGGTTCAGGCTGGATATTAGGAATAAAAAATTCACAGAAAGGGTGGTTGGGCACTGGCAGAGGCTGCCCAGGGAGGGGGTTGATTCACGTTCCTTGGAGGCGTTTAATGTGTGGGTGGACGAGGTGCTGAGGGACATGGTTTAGTGTTTGATAGGACTGATTGGACTCGATGATCCAGTGGGTCTCGTCCAACCTGACTGTTCTATGATTCTATGAAACCATGGAACTTACGAATCCAAGGCTAAATGCAAGCTTACCTCCCTCAGTGGGAACATCACCTCTCATTTCTCTGCCAGCACAACTCCACTGCAGAGAGGTCCCACTGCCACTAACATTAACTGTTTTTAAAGCGATAAAGCGTTTTACTTCAAGCAGGCAGAGAAAAGGGGAAGGCTGAGCACTACAACCAGCCAAAGATCGAGGTTTGAGCATCTCCGGTTTCCTCCTAGAGCTGCCGGTTAGAGGCTCCTGCACAGTCCCCGGCAGGAAGAAGCCACAAGAGCTTCTCGGCTGCTGTATATCAATGTCAGCAGGGTTGGTGAGTCCAAGCTGTAATGGCATCGCTGCCCTCGGTTCCTCCCTGGAGGAGCCACCACCTGCTGCTCCTGGAGAGGCTCGGACGGTTTTGTCACAGGGTAAAGTGCAGACAAGGCTCTCTCTGACTTATGTTACCGTCCACCACCTTCTCACCTATATCTGAGCTCATCGGGCTTAAAACACACCGGGAGGAGCCACATCCTAAACCCACCATCTCTCTCCCCACCGGCTGGAAGATCAGCCAGTCCAAGCACAGGCATCCAGATGGTTGGTTTGGGGTGAGATAAATGCTGTGCTGGCAGAGCACCCAGAACCTCCTGCCCTGCGTCCCTGCCAGCCTCCCGGAAGAAATTAGGTCAGGAAGGGCTGCCGGAGGTCGCTTAGTCCAAACCCCTGTGCAAAGCAGGGTGTGCAGGTTTAATCAGAGCACTGATGCAGGGTTTAATCACTCTTGCTGTGGTTTGTTTTTTTTTTTCCACATTTCCATCTAGTCAGAGTTTCCCCTGCTTCAGACTGGGACTGCTGCTTCTCATGCTCACGTACACTTCAGGAAAGGGATTAGTTTTCCCTGCAGGAAAACTCGATTCACTTTTTCCCCCGAGCGCAGCGGGGAAGGGACACAAATGCTGTATCCCCTCCTGCGGCTCACCCAGAGCAACCCCCCTCACCGCAAGGACACACAGGCATTTGGGGCCAGATATGAGGCTGAAAGGGAGGAGGCAGAGGAGCATGAGCAGGGTGCAAGACCCCATTGGGAACAGGCTTTGAGCTGAAACCGAGGAGCAGACGCGCTGCCAAGCGGCATAGAAACCACCCAGCTCCATGAAATGCCACTCACGCCAACGTCGCTCGTCCCAGACCCCTTTTCCCAGCTTTAGCAATGCCTGCTGCTCCACGTACCTGGTGTTTGGCGTCCCGGCTGCCTTCTACTCCCGTCCCACTGGCCAGAGGAGCAGGGGGGACTCGTGGGCCACCCACAGCCCTTTGGAGCCAAGCGAGTGGCAGCTGTTCCCGCAGTGGGACGACGTCTCTCTCGCAGGCAGCCGCGGGCTCTCCCCGAAGGGGAGGGACCAAACTTTGCCTTAGTTTTCAGATGAGACATTCTTTCTGGAAGAGATCTTCCCCGAGCCTGGAAAACAAGTTTCTGGCATGGAGCCATTCCCAAGAAGCCTTGCACGCTCCACAGGATCCCGCGGCTCTTTAGGTGCTGGGCTGTGCCTGTGTATGGCAAGGAGAGGGTTATAGACACACTCGTTCGCATGTGGCTGTTTAGTAGGAGACAGGTATGTTTGGATTTGATGATCTCAGGGGTCTTTTCCAATCAAGCAGTTCCATGATTCCATGAAACCATTGCTAGGGAGATAAGGTTTTTTGAGCAGTGTGGCACAGCTTGATTATTGCCATCAAGGAAGATCAGGAGATACTTGCACAGGCACTTTTTTCAGTACAAAAAAAAAAAAACCAAACACCTGCCAATAACATTATCTGGAGTGCTGGGAGGGAGGAGCCGGTTTCCATGGTCCGTGAGCACCAACAGATCCGTGGCAAATGTTTTCCCCTCAGCTGGTTGTAGCAACATCCTTGAGAAATGTGGTTTTATCTCCTTCATATAAAGGACTGCAGTTTGCTCCACTTTTTCATCACTGTAAATTAAACTTCACCATTTTCTGTGACTGCTGGTTTGAAGAAAAATTACTGATTTTTTTTTTTCCTCTCACTTATTTCTCCTTTTTTTTTTTTTTTTATTGGATAATTCCTTTTTTCCCCCACAGCACACCTCTCATTTTTAATCCAGATGCTGCTTAATCTGTTAAAATGACCCTTGGGAGGAGCTGAGACATCAGTGAACACCCACTAAAGGACCATCACCCTTTGACCAGGCACCTTTCTGAAACCTGCAGCATGACAGAGCTCCATGAAGCGGTGGCTTTGGGGGACTATGACCTGGTGGAAGAGATTTTGAGAGCAGGGCACTGCGACCCCAATCATAAGGATGTCGACTGGCACGACAGGACCCCCCTGCACTGGGCGGCTGCGAAAGGTAAGAGCACCCTGTGCTCTGTTACAGCAGTGGATTTGTGCTAAAAGGTGATGCTGATAGTAATTAACGTCTTGCTAGGAAAGGAATAGGCTGCCCAGGGAGGTGGTTGATTCACCTTCCCTGGAGGGGTTTAAGGGACGGGTGGACGAGGTGCTGAGGGACATGGTTTAGTGTTTGATAGGAATGGTTGGACTCGATGATGCAGTGGGTCCCTTCCAACCTGGTGATTCTATGATTCTATGAAATCAGAATTTGCCTGCAAGATAAGTGATGTATTTATCTTCAAACGTGATTTTTTTATCATTTCTTCTGTCATGAAAATTTACACAATATATATATTTAGTGTGCTTGCTTGGACCCACATTATTTTTCTAAGAAGTGGCTTCATGTAGTGCAGATGAATTGAATCATAGAATCATAGATTCGTAGAACAACCATGTTGGAAGAGACCCACCGGATCTTCTAGTCCAACCATTCCTATCAAACACTCAGTACCTCATCCACCTGTACCTTAAACACCTCCAGGGAAGGTGAATCAACCACCTCCCTGGGCAGCCTATTCCTATTGTTTCTCATGTGCACCTGCACAGAATAGGAGGAGGTCCAACCCACTGTGTTTATAGCAGGTGTTTACCAAACCCCAGGGAACAAGATAATTACTGCATGTTTTACATTCATAGAATTCATAGAATGGTTTGGCTTGGAAGGGACCTCAAAGAACATCCAGTTCCACCCCTGCCATGGGCAGGGACACCTCCCACTGGATCAGGGGCTCCAAGCCCCATCCAACCTGCCCTTGAACCCCTCCAGGGATGGGGCAGCCACAGCTTCCCTGGGAATTGCCCTCCCTTTATCCCACCAGACTGAATGATGAACAAAGGACTTGAGTGATTTGCAGCTCCTTCACCATCAGAAATGTCTGTTAAAGCCAAAGAGCCCTTTGCAGCCCAGAAAATTAATGCAACACCATACGGTGCATAACTGTACAGAGGGTAAAAAAAGGGAAACTGGACCTGTTCTCCTTTGTGCTAGAGCCCTTGCTACACACTGAGATGTCACAACTGTCTTTGCTCAGAAATTAAACGTATGATTTGCTGCTTTACGTTTGAGACTGTGTTTTATTTTTCCCTTATTGATTAACACTCAGTTAGGCAGCAGTAAATCAGAGAATCATAGAACAACCAGGTTGGAAGAGACCCATCGGATCATCGAGTCCAACCATTATCAAACACTAAACCATGTCCCTCAGGACCTCCCCCCACGAAATGAAACTGAAATGTTAAGAAAATGATAATGAGAGACTCATACGGGCCTAGGTGCCTTTGGGAGTGCTCTGGCTCAGTCAAGAAAACGTGAAGTGGAGTAGAAATAATTTTTTTTTTTGCTTCTTCAAACAATTCTACATGCTAGAAAAGTAAGGAAGTGAATGAAAACAAAAAATCCATTCTTTCAGCAAAGCTGATCACAGGTTTTCCATTTTTTTTTAATGTTTAAATTGTATTTTATATTGAATTAAAAACCAAAGTGAAATAACCAAGTAGTCAATAAGCTTCACCTTCCCTGGAGGTGTTTAAGGGACGGGGAGATGAGGTCCTGAAGGACATGGTTTAGTGTTTGATAGGAATGGTTGGACTCGATGATCCGATGGGTCTCTTCCAACCTGGTTGTTCTATGATTCTATGAAGCAATTAGTCAATGATTAATTGAGTTGTACTGTTCAGAAATCTGTAGAAAGCTTTTTGATTTTGTTTTTGCTGGAGAACGATTCTAGAAGCAGTCTGGTTTGGAAAAAAATCTGCGTTTTCTGATGAGTATTGTTTATTTGATAAAACAAATGACCAGGTCATGGGTAAAATCCATCATTACATGACTGGGGGAGTTATGCTCAGTCGTGTGTCACCATCTTCTGCAGCCTGAAGGTATAAAGTCTAATGCAGGTGCATCTTCTCTCCCTGTTTTGCTGCCCAACACAAGGTCAATCAGAACTGGTGAAGCTCCTGGTGGCTCACGGCGCCCGGCACTGCCTCCGGAGCGATGTGGGCTGGACCCCGGCTCACTTTGCTGCCGAGTCAGGGAGACTGGGGGTGCTTCGGACCCTTCATTCCCTGCACGCTGCCATGGACGCCGCCGACTTCTTTGGCGACACTCCCAGGAGGCTGGCGGAGATCTACGGTCACCAAGACTGCACCAGGTTCTTAGAAATGTGAGTATAAATCATTGAATCATAGAATCAAAGAGTCATAGAATCACCAGGCTGGAAGAGACTCGGATCATCAAGTCCAACCATTCCTATCAAACACTAACCCATGTCCCTCAGCACCTCGTCCACCCACACCTTAAACACCTCCAGGGAAGGTGAATCAACCCCCTCCATGGGCAGCCTCTGACACTACCCAATGACCTTTTCTGTGAAGAATATTTTCCTTATGATGAGCCTAAACCTCCCCTGGTGGAGCTTGAGGCCATTCCCTCTCGTCCTGTCCCCTGTCACTTGGGAGAAGAGCCCAGCTCCCTCCTCTCCACAACCTCCTTTCAGGTACTTGTAGAGAGTAATGAGGTCTCCCCTCAGCCTCCTCTTCTCCAGGATAAACACCCCCAGCTCTCTCAGCCGTTCCTCATAAAGCCTGTTCTCCAGCCCCTTCATCAGCTTCATTGCTCTTCTCTGGACTTGCTCCAGAGCCTCAACATCCTTCTTGTGCTGAGGGGCCCACAACTGAACACAGGATTTGAGGTGCAGTCTCACCAGTGCCGAGTACAGAGGAAGGATAACTTCTGTGGACCTGCTGGGAGCATGCAAGGACCATGGTGGTACCTAGAGGGTGGTTTAAGAAGGATTTGGGTCTGTCAGACCTGCATTTGGCACAACCTCTCAGATTGTTGTTTTAAAAACTGGCTTTTCTCTCTTTTTGCATAACAGGGAAATATTCAAAATCGACAGTGTTGCTCTGTAACAAAATATCCCTCATATTTACATAGCAAGGCCACAACCACTGTGGGCAGAGGGCAAACCTATCCCCTTATACACTTCCCTTTCTGTCTGCAGCCCATCTCAGTACTGCTTAGCTCCTCCAGAGCCACTGAGAATGAGCAGAAGGTAACTGTGGTTATACTACAAACGCCAGCTACTCCTCCCAGTTAACTCTAGGTTTGCTGACAGGAGGAGGTAAAGCTGTTTCATGAAAATTCTCATGAAGGAGGTGTTCCAGACCAGGTTGGATGGGGCTTTGAGCAGCCTGGTCCACTGGGAGGTGTCTCTACCCGTGACAGGGGGTAGAACTGGGTGATCTGTAAGGTTCCTTCCAACCTAAACTATTTTATGATTCTAAGGAAAAGGCATCCAGTGTGGCTGTAAATTATCATGATTGGGCAGGAAAAATGGTTCCTGAGCTCTGGTGATAAACTCTTGGCTGCCCACGGGTTGTGTTATGGTGATGAAGTGATGATAGGGGCTTCACAAATCTTACAAAATCATAGAATCATAGAACCACCAGGTTGGAAGAGACCCACCGGATCATCGAGTCCAACCATTCCCATCAATCACTAACCCATGTCCCTCAGCACCTCGTCCACCCGTCCCTTAAACCCCTCCAGGGAAGGTGACTCAACCCCCTCCCTGGGCAGCCTGTGCCACTGCGCAGTGACCCTTTCTGTGAAAAATATTTTCCTAATGTTCAGCCTAAATCTCCCCTGGTGGAGCTTGAGGCCATTCCCTCTTGTCCTGTCCCCTGTCCCTTGTGTAGCGGTGGCCGGTCCTGCTGCAGCAGCCAACGGGTCTCCAGCAATGAAAATGAAGTTGATTGCTATATGGAGAACCAGAACAGATAGGGATGTGTTGCTTATCTTTCCACCTCAAGCCTATTAACGCCATCAAGCACAGGTAGTAGGGAAGCAAATATGGGTTTTAGTCACAGAGAAGCCTTTGAGAAGACATTCTTCATTTACACCACTGCCTGCTGTGGTTTGCTTTGAGAGGTTTTCAGAATTGTTACCACATCGTGTTGTTTTTATAGAGATATCACAGAGCCGTTATTAAGCAATGGAAATGAAAGCAAGAACTAACGAGCATTAACCCTTTAGGGTTTAGCGTGGATTGTTCTATAGACTCATACCCAACTCAAAGGCTCCAGCTTGCAAACTCAACACAAGAATTGCCAAGTTCAAACTCAGGCCTGGTGGCTCGGCAAATGTCTGAGATGGCCAGTCCTGACCAAATGCCACCTCTCACTTATCCACATAAACCTTTCTGTAGGTCCTGTTCTCCTTTTGCTCTACTCCTGCAGCTTGTTGGTTCTTGCTGAAATGCTTCACCTTTAACCTTGACATCGCATCAGTGTCTTTCCATAGGGAAAGACCATAGACAAAAGACCATAGACAAAGACCATTGGGTGTCCAATGGTCTTGGACATTGGGTGTCCAATGGTCTTTGTCTCTGCAAAATCCAGAGCCCAGAAGACTTTCTAGAGGAGCCCTATGTTCCTGTTTCTGAGCTCTGGCTGTTGTGGGAGCTGAGGGGACCTTTGGATTTCACTTATTCACCCCACATCCTGGACACTTCACAGCTAGATCCTGCCTGTTTATGGAGCTAACGAGCTGCAAACCCATCATTCCACACAGAAGAATCGACTCTTATTACCCTTAGACCTTCAGTATAAAGACATTTAAACACCAGCAGCTGATACTTAAGCTTTGCCAATTAACCCTTGCTGGGATAAGCTCAGGTTTGCCAGTTCTTTGAGAATGGATCACTTTCTCCCGGAGGAAGGTTTTCTCTTTATATTATTCTCAGTTCTTGGCTTGCTTGCTTTCTGTATCAGAACAGGTAAATATTGTCTTGTTGAGAGAGTGAAAGGCTTGTTGCCATGAATTAATCATTTATAGTGACCTCTTACCTATTCAATGCTGTTGTGTTTACACTAATCTCACCATTAAATCCTGCTTATCAAGTCCCGCCAAGCCTGTCGCATTCACTGTGCTCCTGGCTGTGCAGCAGAGGAGAGGCAGCAGTGAGGGAATCACCTATGTGATGCCAACAGGCTATACCCACAGCAGGCAGAGGCACAGCTTGGAGACGACTGATAGGATAATTGACAAGATAATTAACACCCCAGTTTGAGCCCTGGTAGGCAACAGCCTAGGGCAACTCATGTGCCTGGTGGAGGGTTTTCTGAGGTGAGTGACTAATTTAAGGTGGAAAACTTGACTTTCAGAGCCACATGCTTGCCTGACTCAGCATGCAACTACGTGGCTCAGCTAGGAGCAGGCTGGGAGGACTTAATCACGGTGAAGATGCTTTGAATTCCCTTGGTGAGACCACTCCTTGAATCCTGGGTTCAGTTGTGGGCCCCTCACCACAAGAAGGATGTTGAGGCTCTGGAGCGAGTGCAGAGAAGAGCAAGGAAGCTGGTGAAGGGGCTGGAGAACAGGCCTTCTGAGGAACGGCTGAGAGAGCTGGGGGTGTTTATCCTGGAGAAGAGGAGGCTGAGGGGAGACCTCATTGCTCTCTATAACTACCTGAAAGGAGGTTGTGGAGAGGAGGGAGCTGGGCTCTTCTCCTAAGTGACAGGGGACAGGACGAGAGGGAATGGCCTTAAGCTCCACCAGGGAAGGTTCAGGCTGGACTTAAGGAAAATATTCTTCACAGAAAAGGTCATTGGGCAGTGTCAGAGGCTGCCCAGGGAGGTGGTTGATTGACCTTCCCTGGAGGTGTTTAAGGTGTGGGTGGACGAGGTGCTGAGGGACATGGTTTAGTGTTTGATAGGAATGGTTGGACTCAATGACCCGGTGAGTCTCTTCCAACCTGGTGATTCTATGATTCTCTCCCTGACCCCAAGTGCTGCTGGCAGCTCAGCCCTGCCTGCCTGGGCTGAGTGACCTCTCTGTGCTGGAGACTGTTAGCATTTGCATGGAAATATCACATCCATCGGGATGCAAATATTCTTAACATGGAAATAATATTAGGAATATTCTGCTATATAGTAACCGAACTCCTCTCCAAAGTTTGCATGGATGTGCAAAGCATGGAGAGCAGCCTTCAAAACCCAGCTGCGAACGAGTAACAAATATTTAATTTACATTGGACTTTTTTACATGAGAAGCTTGAAAAATAGAGCTAAAAACCCCAGCAACAAGAGGAGAGCTGTGACTGGTTTGCATATGGAGATACTGGGCATGCAGAGCCTTTTACAATAAAGGTTTCCCATGCAAAATTTGAACCTCAGCCGCACAGCTTTGTTTCTATGACATTGCGTAATTGAAATTACTACTTGAAACAGAGATGGAGATGAACTGCCCAGTTCAGTTTTGGATTTGAATTTAAGGTTTAGCAAAACTTCAGGGCTGAATTGGATTCTGATAAGATAATTTCAGAGTTTAAAAGGTTGTCTGTAAAGAATAACTGAGTACAAATCCTCCTAAATTCCAGTCACCTTCGGATCTGATTTTACGGGTGTTTTTGATGGTCAAAATTTGGATTCCAGTGGGAGAGGTCTCAATGTTGATGCTTACCAAAAGTTTCCCACTTCAGCCCACCTGTCAGTGGGATGATGGTCACTGGGGGTGATGAATGCTCTCGGATTTGGGATGAGCCTCAATGTTTTCTCATATATTGCTGGCAAGTGTTTTGACCACAAGAATATGTGATCCCCTTGTCCTGTTGATGAATGGTGGTGTGACTGTGCTGGGCTCAGTATATGAATCACAGAATCATAGAACATCCAGGTTGGAAGAGACCTATCGGATCATCGAGTCCAACCATTCCTATCAAACACTAAACCATGTCCCTCAGGACCTCATCTACCCGTCCCTTAAACCCCTCCAGGGAAGGGGAATCAACCACCTCCCTGAGCAGCCTCAGACAGTGCCCAATCACCCTTTCCGTGAAAAACTTCCTCCTAATCTCTAGCCTAAACCTCCCCTGGTGGAGCTTAAGGCCATTCCCTCTTGTCCTGTCCCTTGTCCCTTGGGAGAAGAGCCCAGCTCCCTCCTCTCTACAACCTCCTCTCAGGGAGTTGTAGAGAGTAATGAGGTCTCCCCTCAGCCTCCTCTTCTCCAGGATAAACACCCCCAGCTCTCTCAGCCGTCCCTCATAAGGTCTGTTCTCCAGCCCCTTCACCAGCTTCGTTGGTCTTCTCTGGACTCGCTCCACAGTCTCAACATCCTTCTTGTGCTGAGGGGCCCACAACTGAACACAGGATTCAAGGAGAGGCCTCACCAGTGCTGAGTCCAGAGGGACAATAACCTCCCTGGCCCTGCTGGTCACACCATTTCTGATCCAAGCCAAGATGCCATTGGCCTTCTTGGCCACCTGGGCACACTGCTGGCTCATGTTCAGTCGGCTGTCGACCAACACCCCCAGGTCCCTCTCCTCCTGACAGCTTTCTAGACAGACTTCTCCCAGTTTGTAGCTCTGCAGAGGGTTGTTGTGCCCCAAGTGCACGATGAAGATGAACTGAAGATGGACTTTTGCTTTCTTCCCTAGAGCGGAGGTGGAGAGCAGAGACTATCGCAGGACAGCGGCAATGAAGGGAATCCCCTTAGACCAGAGAGATGAAGACTGGGAAATCAAGAAAGAAGAGCTGGAGAGAAACCCACCATATTCTTGGGAGAACTACACATCCCCTGCTCCAAAAAATCCAAACCACACAGGGAAATAATAGTTTTTCCTGTCTATTTGATGCCACTGACATCTCACAAAGACACGGGCAGATCTCAGATACATCTCCAGGGGGAAATGTGGCTTGAGAGGAGAAGCAGATGGCCATGAGGACGTGTCTTTGTGACACAATGTACATCCTGTCATTAACAGGGAACAGGTAGAAGTGCTTCCATCTGTTTGTGTGTCTGCATGAATCAGATTGCAAATAGCAGAAAACTGCTGGAGGTGTTTAAAAGAGCTGATACGCTCAGTCACTGGAATGTATAGATTTACAGAAATTACAGCAATTACGTGTATTGTCTGAAAGGGAATTAGTTTTGCTTCTATGTGATTAATAACAATATCTGGGACTGTGGTTCTGGTGTCTCTGGGATGTCTGTGGCTTTTGATTGTTTTCTTCTGGTCTGATGTCAAGCAGGAGATCCTACAGGGGCTTATAGGGGTTATCTCTCTTTTCTTTTGGAGAAGGGTATAGTTGCTTCTTCTGGCTGAACTGGAGATGTTGATGATGACCTCGATGATCTGGTGGGTCTCTTCCAGCCTGGTGATTCTATGATTCTATGACCTTTTACGGGATACGTGGGTCTAACAGCCTGTGTCTGCCATTCTTGGCCCAGCAGAAGGGAAAATGTTCTCCCTCATTCCTGTTTTGGCTCTGTGGCTGCCAAGATAGCTTGAGTCCTGTCTTATTTTTAGCAGTGCCCTCAGCCTTTTTTCTGTCTCTGCTCATAGGAATGCTGTGGAACTGGTTCTGGGCTTATCCCTCTGCTTGTGATGATGACAAAATCATTTTGAATTGTTTCACTTATCAATTATAGAAGATTTGTGTTTTTTTCCAAGCAGTTTTCCATACCGTACCAGCTCTGGGCAGCCCTTTGTATCGACTTCTGACAGCTTTTATGTGTCTACTTCCCCCCTCCTTAGGTGTCTTCCTCCCTTTCCCCTCTGCTTCTGCTCTGCTACCCACATCTGGTGCTTCTGGTCCTTCTGGGATGCCTTGGTTACCTGTGTCCTGTGTTACCCACAGGCATTGCAATCACAACCAACAACTCTCTGATCCATCTCCCGCTTTGAGGGAGCCAGGAGTCTGCGCAGTGATGTCCAATGCCACTTGAGAGGCTCTTGAGTACCCTGGTTGACCCTGCAGGTCTCCAGAATCATAGAATCATAGAACAACCAGGTTGGAAGGGACCCATCGGATCATCGAGTCCAACCATTCCTATCAAACACTAAACCATGTCCCTCAGGACCTCGTCCATCCATCCCTCAAACCCCTCCAGGGAAGGTGAATCAACCACCTCCCTGGGCAGCCTATTCCAATGCCCAATGACCCTCTGTGTGAAAAAAATTCCTCCTAATCTCCAGCCTAAATCTCCCCCGGCGCAGCTTGAGGCCCTCCTGTCAGCAGCACAGGGGTGGAAAGTAAGATGGAAACACTCACAAGTTGAGATAAAGACAGGAAGAAACCTCGGCAATTACCGTCATGGTCAAAACAGACTTCACTTGGGGAAAATCAAATTAATTTATTGTCAGTTGCTGTCCACCTTCCTTTTCCCAGGCTCAAGTTCCCTCCTTTGTTCCACACTCCTCTTAAGTCCACCCCTCGAGCAGTGCAGGGGGGTGGGGAATGCAACATACAGTTCATCCATTGTCTCTAACTCTCCTTCCTTGTCACAATTTCAACTGTTCCAATGTGTGATCCATCCCATGGGAAACAATCCTTGATGAGATGCCTGCTCTGGAGTGGTTTCTCCATGGGCTACTGTCCTTCAGGTCCTGTCCAGCTGCTCCGGTGTGGAGTCCTCTATGGGCTGCAGTGAGGATGTCTGCTTCACATTGGTCCTCCATGGGCTGCAGGTGAATCCATGATGCAGCACCTGGAACAACTTCTCCTCTTCTCTCACTGATTGTGTTTGTTTCAGGCCTGTTTCTCACAAGCTTCATCCCTCCCCACTGCCCAGCAGCAATTGTTTGGCCTTTTCTTCAATATCTATTCCCAGGGCAACCACCAACATCACTGCTGGGCTGAGTTGGCTCTTGCATCCAGGAGGGGATGGTTACTGCCACAGGCTAAACAGACTCAACTTGGAGAAAATCAGTTTATTTTATTGTCAGTTGAAATGAGTGTGGGTTGGAGAGTAACACAGATCAAACTAAGACACTTTTCCTCCACCTCCCCTTCTTCCCAGGCTCATCTTCTCTCCTCCACACCCAACTCCTCTACATTCATCCCTCGAGCAGTCTGGGGATGTTGGGAATGGAGCATGCAGTCAGTCCATAGTGCATTGTCTCTGACTCTCCTTCCTTCTTACACTTTCCCCTGTTCCAATGTGGGATCCTTGACACGAGAACCAGTCCTTGATGAGAAGCCTGCTCCTGAGTGGTGCCTTCATGAGCTACTGTCCTTCAGGTCCTGTCCAGCTGCTCTGCTGTGGGGTTCTAAACAAGATGCAGTTTTTTTCCCCGGTGCCAGCACATGGAACAGCTCCTCCTCTTCTTTCTCTGACCCTGTTTGTTGCAGGACTGTCTCTCACAAGCTTCATCCCTCCCCACTGCCCAGCAGCAATTGTTTGGCCCTTTCTTCAACATCTTTTCCCACAGGAACCACCAACACCACTGCTGGGCTGAGTTGGCTCTTGCACCCACGAGGGGAAATGATGTTTTCAGTGAAGTGGGGAGAGGGAGGCACATAAGGCTGGGTGGGAAGTGGGGTCTCACCTCAAACTGTCCACTCAAGTCCATTTCTTCATTGCTGGTTATAAGTCAGTGATGACCTCTGGTGAATGAGAGACAGATTCCCAGCCGAGTGATGAACCAGAGCAAGCTTGGGACACATGGAATGATAGTGCAGAGTCCACAACCATGGCACAAACAAATATAAACACAACCAGAAACAAACATCTTGTTTAGCAAAGTGGTTTTGATCAGCAAACACCAAAGCAGCTTTGTAACATTTGCAGTGTTGCTATTGCCCTGCCCTGCAGGCAGCTCATGTACCAGGTGTGACTTAGGTTCTTATTGACAGCAATTCATCTCTAAGTATCCTCTAAATCAGATGATCACTCTAATTTCTTAAATGCTTAAAATTTTCAGAAAAGAAGTGTAACAAAGTTTTCCTGATGTAAATGGTGAATGTAGAATATCTGTCTCATCTCTACTGTCTGAAGAGTTGTGTTGGGTTTTATACTTCCTGCGTTGCTGGTTATAAGTCAGTGACTATGTCTGGTGAATGAGAGACAGATTTCCACCTCAGTGATGAACCAGAGCAAACTGGGGACACAGGGAATGATATTGCAGAGTCCACAACCATGGCACAAACAAATATAAACCCAACCAGAAACGACCATCTTGTTTAGCAAAGTGGTTTTGATCAGCAAACACTTGGACACCTTTAGAAGTTTTGCAGTATTGATATTCCTCCTTTGCAGTGAGCCCAGGTATCAGGGCTGAACTACTTTGTTATTCTCTACAATATAACTCGAAGAATTATCTAAATAAAATGATAACAACAAAATGGATTAAAATAACAAAAGGAATATAATGAGAATTCTTCAACTAACTTTGCAAAGACTGAGCAATAATGCCATCTCTGCTGGCTGGAAAGTTGCATTAGATATTAGATTTTAGATATTTGATATTGCCAGAGTATCATAGTAAAATAGAAATATTTCTAATCATCTCCAACATTTCATAGCGCTCCTACCCACTAGAAACCTTGCACTTCAACCAGAGCACAGTCCTTAGCAGTGTTCTTTCCAGTTTGGGATTGCTGAAAATCAGAACAAGGGAATGAACAATTGGAAAAGCATTCACAAATATTACAACAAGTAACCACATAGTGTTGTATTTCTTCATGGTATATACCAATGACAAGACCAAAGTTGCGAAGTGGAGGCTGTAAAGGAAGAAGAAAGACAGGATAGATTTTATGGCTTTGATATGGGCGTCCACGTTGACGTTGCTCACCGAGTTCTCCTGCATCCTGCGTTTGTGTCTCCAGAGGGAAAAGAGGAGGAGAAGGGCGGAGAAGATGACTGCCAGGAACGCGGTGGCAAATGCAAAGCCATTGAGAAAAAGTATAGGGAAGAGATATGTATCCAATTTGCCACCCTGTTTCCAGAGTTTCTCTAGGCTGGTGCTATTGCGGTTGTTACATGGAACTTCATCAATGGTCTTGTAGGCAAACACAGAGATGATCAGGGATAAAAGTACCGAACCCATCAACATCAACGGCACCATCCGGTCTATTCTGACTTTCAGGAAGGTGAAGAAGCTGTGCTGGAAGTTTGCAATTTTTATACAATAAAAGACAGAAAGACAGGAGGAAGCCCATGAGTTTGTAAAAATTAATAACGTTTGAATAGCATTAGAGAGTGGGGATATAGGGTGAACAGCAAAGACCCAGGGGTAAAGTACAAAAGTAAAGTAGTGTAGCCACACAATGAGTAAATATAAAAACCTGGTGCATCCCAGAAACAACAAGATCTTCTCATTAGAGTTAAAGATTTTCTTCTTCACCAAAGCAATGACAAGCACATAAACAATGAAAGCATTTATCCACAGGCCAACAAATGCCTGAAGGGAGAGAATGACCACAACCATAGCTCTGTATGAAGTGACATTATATTTCTCTTGAGAGTAACAGGCTTCCATCCTCCGAGCTGGGTAGCTGTGCTGGGCCAGAAGAGTCGGCTGTGGCCCCAAGGCTTGGCGCAGGTTGGCAGCTGCTGTTGCTGAATGTCCCGTCTGGAAGCGGGAGCTTTATAGAGGTGCTGGTGGGGGATGTTGGTGCTGGTGGTGGTGCGAGCAGGGCAGGGGCAGGAATGCAAATGTGCTGGGGATTCTCTTACATGAGTGTCAGCCTTGCAGATTTGCCTGTGAGACGAGAGGAGCCGTGTTGGGAGGCACAAGCAAAGCAGCTGTTTTTGTGCACTGGGCAGTGCTGGGATTTAGTGTGTGTCCTCTGTGTGGTCACTGTCAGCATTCATGCTCTGGCTTCTCCTGTCCCATCCTCATTTCCGCAGGTGCAGGTGCAGAGGGGTGAGCTCAGCAAAGCAGGGTCAGGGCAGCCACAGTCCTCTGTCCCTGATGACCAGGAGCTGCAAATCCAACCAAGATATTGGAACCTGGAGTCCATTTTTGTTCTCGGAGGGCACTGAAATCCATGGTAGTTTTCCCTGTGGTAATGCCTGAATTCTAAGAGAATGGACATATTATGGGGAGGGAGGGATGAGGAAGACACTAAAGAATAAAAGGGACTTTCTTTTAAAGTGGGGCATCTAGAGGAAAAAAGGCAAACAGCATGTGTCCCTGTACTTGGGTACTTGTCCCTGTACTCATCTGCTGGCAATGTGAGGAGTTTGAGGGACAGGGCCAAGCTAGGTTCCCTCCACAATGAAATCCCCTAAGGCTTCCAAAGGACTTTGACTCCTGAAAACTGGAGATTCTGAAGGGCCGAGTTGTTTTAAGCTCTGTAGGACATGGACTGGCTACAGAGTTTGGTTTGTACAGGGCCTTGCACATTGGACCTTGCTCACTGGGAGGAGAAGTTTGTCTGCTCCTGTGGTGGAAGCAGGAGAATTTAAGGCACAACAAATAGGTGTCTTGCTAGAAGAGGTAAACCAACACAATTTTATAGAAGGCCTGGAGCTCATCTTCGCAACATAATATGGTTCTTAATACGTGTTCGTGTAAAATCCTCTCTAATATTCTGATGGGTTTAAGTAAAAGTTCAGTTGAGGTCTTCACCACCCTTTGGCACATCTGGCCACTGGCAGGCGGTGAGAAAACCCTCTGAGCCTGAGCTGGTGAAAGAAATGAACAATTCATGTTGTGCTTTGGTCATGCTGAAACTATCCCAACTTTGGATGATCTGGTGGGGGGTCCCTGGTCAGCTGCCACCTGCCCACCTGCTTCTTCACCCTCCCTCCTCAACAGCACAGGGTTGGTAAATAAGAGTGAAAATCTCAGGGGTCAGGAGAAAGACAAGGAGAAGCCTCACTGATTGTTATCAGAGGTGAAAAAGATTCAAAACTACTGAAAATCAATTTATTTTTATTGTCAGTGGAAAACAGAGCAGGATGGTGAGAAATAAAGACTAAAATAAGAGTCTTTTCGTCCACCTGTCCTTTTACCCAGGCTCATCTTCTCTCCTTCACTCCCAACTCCTCTACATCCATCCCTTGGGCAGTGCAAGGGCATGGGGAGCAGAACACAAGATTAGGACATTGTCTCTTTTTCTCTGTCCTGTTCAGATGTTCCCCTGTTCCAGTGTGGGATCCCTCCCATGGGAAAGAATCCTTCAGGAGAAGCCTGCTCCGGAGTGGTGTCTCCATGGGATACTGTTCTTCAGATCCTGTCCGACTGCTCTGGTGTGGAGTCTTCTACAAGCCACAATAAGGATGTCTCCACTACCAGGGTCTTCTCCTTTGGTTACAGCTGTTTTCCTGTGTTTGGAACCTGGAACGTCTCCTCCTCTTCTCTCACTGATCGTGTTTGTTGCAGGACTGTTTCTCACAAGCTTCATCCCTCCCCACAGCCCAGCAGCAATTGTTTGGCCCTTTCTTCAACATCTTTTCCCTCAGGAACCACCAACATCACTGCTGAGCTGAGTACACAACCACGACAGAAACCCAACCAGAAACAACCATCCTGGTAAGCAAAGTGGTTTTGATCAGCACACACCAAAGCACTTTTAGAAGATTTGCAGTCTTGCTATTCCCACTTTGCAACAGGCCCGTGTACCAGAGCTGAATTACTTTGCTATTGTCTACAATTTAAGTCGAAGAATTCTCTAAGCCAGATAATTATAATAAAATGGGCTAAAAACATGAAATGATTGTAATGAAAATTCATCAACTAACTTTGTCAAGACTGAGCAATAGTGTTACGTCTGCTGGCTGGAATGTTGCATTAGATACTAGAAATTAGATATTTCCTGAGTTTTATAGTAAAATAGAACTATTTTAATAGTCTCCAGCATTTCTTAGAGCTCCTACCCTCTAGAAACCTTGCACCTCAACCAGAGCACAGTCCTTAGCAGTGTTTTCTCCAGTTTGGGATTGCTGAAAATCAGAACGAGGGAATGAAGAACTGGGAAAACAAGCTGAAATATGACAAGAAGCAACCATGTAACATTGTCTGTTGTTGTGATAAATACCAATGACAAGACCGAACCTGTGAAGTTAGTGCTGTACAGGAAGAAGAAAGACAGAATAGATTTCATGGCTTTGATATGGGCGTCCACACTGACATTCCTCACGGAGTTCTCCTGCATCCTGCGTTTGTGTCTCCAGAGAGAAAAGAGGAGGAGAAGGGCAGAGAAGACGGCTGTCAGGAATGTAGTGGCAAATCCAAAGCCATTGAGTAAAATCATAGGCAAGAAATACGTGTCCAGTTCTTCCCAGAATTTCTCTAGGCTGGTGTCATTGGGGTTGTTACATGGAATTCCATCATTGATCTTGTAGGACACGATGGACATGATCAGGGATAAAAGCACAGAGCCCATCAACATCCATGGCACCATCCGGTCTATTTTGGCTCTCAGGAGGGTGAAGAAGCTGTGCTGGAAGTTTGCAATTTTTATACAATAGAAAACAGAAAGATAGGAGGAAGCCCACAAGTTGGAAAAGTTTAACAAGATTAGAACAGCATTAGACAGTGGTGGTATAGGTTGAAAAGAAAAGACCCAGGGATATATAAAAGCAACAATGCATTGTAGCCACATAAAGAATAAATATAAAAACCTTGTGAATGCCAGAAACAGCAAGATCTTCTCATTAGAGTTAAGGCATTTCCTTCTCCCCAAACCAATGACAATAACAGAAACAATGAAAGCATTTATCCACAGGCCAGCAAATGCCTGCAGGGAGAGGAGGACCAGACCTATGGCTTCATCTGAAGTGACATTAAATTTAACTCGAGCATAACAGGCTTCCATCCTCCGAGCTGGGTAGCGATGCTGGCCCAGAAGAGTCGGTTGTGGCCCCAAGGCTTGGCGCAGGTTGGCAGCTGCTGTTGCTGAATGTCATGTCTGGAAGCGGGAGCTTTATAGAGGTGCTGGTGGGGGATGTTGGTGCTGGTGGTGGTGTGAGCAGGGCAGGGGCAGGAATGCAAATGTGCTGGGGATTCTCTTACATGAGTGTCAGCCTTGCAGATTTGCCTGTGAGACGAGAGGAGCCGTGTTGGGAGGCACAAGCAAAGCAGCTGTTTTTGTGCACTGGGCAGTGCTGGGATTTAGTGTGTGTCCTCTATGTGGTCGCTGTCAGCATCCATGCTCTGGCTTCTCCTGTCCCATCCTCATTTCCTCGGATGCTGGTGCAGAGGGGTGAGCTCAGCAAAGCAGGGTCATGGCAGCCACAGTCCTCTGTCCCTGATGACCAGGAGCTGCAAAAGCCAACCGGGGTGTTGGAACCTGGAGTTCATTTCTGTTGTTGATGGACACTGAAATCCATGGTAGCTTTCCCTGTGGAAATGCCTGAGTTGCAAGAGAATGGCAATATCAATTGGGGTGAGGCGGAAGGCACTGAAGAATAAAAGGAACTTTCTTTTAAAGTGGGGCATCTAGAGGGAAAAAGGCAAACAGCATGTGTCCCTGTACTTGGGTTCAGAACTCATCTGCTGGCAATGTGAGGAGTTTGAGGGACAGGGTCACACTGGGTTCCCTCCACAATGAAATCCCCTAAGGCTTTCAAAGGACTTTGACTCCTGAAAACTGGAGCTTCTGAAGGGGTTAGGTGTGTTAAGATTTGTAGGACATGGACTGGCTACAGAGTTTGGTTTGTACAGGGCCTTGCACGTTGGACCTTGCTCACTGGGAGCAGAATTTTGTCTGCTCCTGTGGTGGAAGCAGGAGAATTTAAGGCACAACAAATAGGTGTCTTGCTAGAAGAGGTAAACCAACGCAATGTTATAGAAGACCTGGAGCTCATCTTCACAACATAATATGGTTCTTAATACGTGTTCGTGTAAAATCCTCTCTAATATTCTGATGGGTTTAAATAAAAGTTCAGTTGAGACCTTCACCAGCGTTTGGCACATCTGGCCACTGGCAGGAGGTGAGAAAACCCAGAGCCAGAGCTGGTGAATGAAATGAACAATTCACCTTCTGCTTTGGCCATGCTGAAACTATCCCAGCTGTGGTTAATCTGGTGGGGAGTCCCTGGCCAGTTGCCACCCACTCACCTCCTCCTTCACCCTCCCTCCTCAACAGCACAGGGCTGGAAAATAAGAGTGAATATCTCAGGGGTCAGGAGAAAGACACGGAGAAGCCTCACTGATTACTCTCAGAGGTGAAACAGACTTAAAACTAGGGAAAATCATATTATTTTTATTGTCAGTGGAAAACAGAGCAGGATGGTGAGAAAGAAAGACTAAAATGAGAGTCTTTTCATCCATCTCTCCTTCTTCCCAGGCTCATCTTCTCTCCTCTACATCCATCCCTTGGGCAGTGCAAGGGCATGGGGAGCAGAACACAGGATTAGGACATTGTCTCTTTTTCTCTGTCCTGTTCAGATGTTCCCCTGTTCCAGTGTGGGATCCCTCCCATGGGAAAGAATCCTTCAGGAGAAGCCTGCTCCGGAGTGGTGTCTCCATGGGCTACTGTCCTTCAGGTCCTGTCCAGCTGCTCTGGCGTGGAGTCTTCTACAAGCAGCAGTGAGGATGCCTGCTCCACCAGGGTCTTCTTCTTTGGTTACAACTGTTTTCCTGTGCCAGCACCTGGAATGTCTCCTCCTCTTCTCTCACTGATCATGTTTGTTGCAGGACTGTTTCTCACAAGCTTCATCCCTCCCCACTGCCCAGCAGCAATTGTTTGGCCCTTTCTTCAACATCTTTTCCCACAGGAACCACCAACATCACTGCTGGGCTGAGTACACAACCACGACAGAAACCCAACCAGAAACAACCATCCTGGTAAGCAAAGTGGTTTTGATCAGCACACACCAAAGCACCTTTAGAAGATTTGCAGTCTTGCTATTCCCACTTTGCAACAGGCCCGTGTACCAGAGCTGAATTACTTTGTTATTGTCTACAATATAACTCGAAGAATTCTCTAAGCCAGATAATTATAATAAAATGGGCTAAAAGTATGAAATGATTGTAATGAAAATTCATCAACTAACTTTGTCAAGACTGAGCAATAGTGTCACGTCTGCTGGCTGGAAAGTTGCATTAGATACTAGAAATTAGATATTTCCTGAGTTTTATAGTAAAGTAGAACTATTTTAATAGTCTTCAGCATTTGTTAGAGCTCCTACCCTCTAGAAACCTTGCACCTCAACCAGAGCACAGTCCTTAGCAGTGTTTTCTCCAGTTTGGGATTGCTGAAAATCAGAATGAGGGAATGAACAATTGGAAAAACATTCACAAATATGACAAGAAGCAACCATGTAACACTGTCTTCTGTTGTGGTAAATACCAATGACAAGACCGAACCTGTGAAGTTAGTGCTGTACAGGAAGAAGAAAGACAGAATAGATTTCATGGCTTTGATATGGGCGTCCATGCTGACATTCCTCACGGAGTTCTCCTGCATCCTGCGTTTGTGTCTCCAGAGGGAGAAGAGGAGGAGAAGGGCAGAGAAGGTGACTGCCAGGAATCCTATCGCACATCCAAAGCCATTGAGTAAAAACATAGGGAAGAAATACGTGTCCAGTTTGAAACTCTCTTCCCAGAATTTCTCTAGGCTGGTGCCATTGGGGTTGTTACATGGAATTCTGTCATTGACAATGTAGGACACGATGGACATGATCAGGGATAAAAGCACTGAGCCCATCAACATCCACGGCACCATCCTGTCTATTTTGACTTTCAGAAAGGTGAAGAAGCTGTGCTGGAAGTTTGCAATTTTTATACAATAAAAGACAGAAAGACAGGAGGAAGCCCACAAGTTGGAAAAGTTTAACAAGATTAGAACAGCATTAGACAGTGGTGGTATAGGCTGAAAAGTAAAGACCCAGGGATATCTAAAAAAAGTAAAGTAGTGTAGCCACATAAAGAATAAATATAGAAACCTGGTGCATCCCAGAAACAGCAAGATCTTCTCATTAGAGTTAAGGCATTTCCTTCTCACCAAACCAATGACAACCACAGAAACAATGAAAGCATTTATCCAGAGGCCAGCAAATGCCTGCAGGGAGAGGAGGACCAGACCAATGACTTCATCTGAAGTGACATTAAATTTAACTCGAGAGTAACAGGCTTCCATCCTCTGAGCTGTGTAGCGATGCTGGCCCAGAAGAGTCGGTTGTGGCCCCAAGGCTTGGCGCAGGTTGGCAGCTGCTGTTGCTGAATGTCATGTCTGGAAGCGGGAGCTTTATAGAGGTGCTGGTGGGGGATGTTGGTGCTGGTGGTGGTGCGAGCAGGGCAGGGGCAGGAATGCAAATGTGCTGGGGATTCTCTTACATGAGTGTCAGCCTTGCAGATTTGCCTGTGAGACGAGAGGAGCCGTGTTGGGAGGCACAAGCAAAGCAGCTGTTTTTGTGCACTGGGCAGTGCTGGGATTTAGTGCATGTCCTCTTTGTGGTCGCTGTCAGCATCCATGCTCTGGCTTCTCCTGTCCCACCCTCATTTCCTCGGATGCAGGTGCACAGGGGTGAGCTCAGCAAAGCAGGGTCAGGGTAGTCATTGTCCTCTGTCCCTGATGACCAGGAGCTGCAAAAGCCAACTGGGGTGTTGGAACGTGTTGGAACCTGGAGTTCATTTCTGTTGTTGATGGACACTGAAATCCATGGGAGCTTTCCCTGTGGAAATGCCTGAGTTGCAAGAGAATGGCAATATCAATTGGGGTTAGGCGGAAGGCACTGAAGAATAAAAGGGACTTTCTTTTAAAGTGGGGCATCTAGAGGGAAAAAGGCAAACAGCATGTGTCCCTGTACTTGGGTTCAGAACTCATCTGCTGGCAATGTGAAGAGTTTGAGGGACAGGCCCAAGCTAGGTTCCCTCCACAATGAAATCCCCTAAGGCTTCCAAAGGACTTTGACTCCTGAAAACTGGAGATTCTAAAGGGATGAGGTGTTTTTAGCTCTGTAGGATATGGACTGGCTACAGAGGTTGGTTTATACAGGGCCTTGCACGTTGGATCTTGCACACGGGGAGCAGAATTTTGTCTGCTCCTGTGGTGGAAGCAGGAGAATTTAAGGCACAACAAATAGGTGTGTTACTAGAAGAGGTAAACCAACACAATTTTATAGAAGGTCTGGAGCTCATCTTCACTACATAATATGGTACTTATATTATTATGTGTTCATGTAAAATCTTCTCTAATATTCTGATGGGTTTAAGTAAAAGTTCTAGTGACACCTTCACCACCCTTTGGCACACCTGGCCACTGGCAGGAGGTGAGAAAACCCTCTGAGCCTGAGCTGGTGAAAGAAATGAACAATTCATGTTGTACTTTGGCCATGCTGAAACTATTCCAGCTTAGGATGATCTGGTGGGGGGTTCCTGGTCAGCTGCTACCCACCAACCTCCTCCTTCACCCTCCCTCCTCAACAGCACAGGGTTGGTAAATAAGAGTGAAAATCTCAGGGGTCAGGAGAAAGACACAGAGAAGCCTCACTGATTACTCTCAGAGGTGAAAAAGATTCAAAACTACTGAAAATCAATTTATTTTTATTGTCAGAAGAAAATAGAGCAGGATGGTGAGAAAGAAAGACTAAAATAAGAGTCCTTTCATCCATCTGTCCTTCTTCCTAGGCTCATCTTCTCTCCTTCACTCCCAACTCCTGTACATGCATCTCTTGGGCAGTGCAAGGGCTTGGGGAGTGGAATACAAGATTAGGACATTGTCTCTTTTTCTCTGTCCAGTTCAGATGTTCCCCTGTTCCAGTGTGGGATCCCTCCCATGGGAAAGAATCCTTCAGGAGAAGCCTGCTCCGGAGTGGTGTCTCCATGGGCTACTGTCCTTCAGGTCCTGTCCAGCTGCTCTGGTGTGGAGTCTTCTACAAGCAGCAGTGAGGATGCCTGCTCCACCAGGGTCTTCTCCTTTGGTTACAACTGTTTTCCTGTGCCTGGAACCTGGAACGTCTCCTCCTCTTCTCTCACTGATCGTGTTTGTTGCAGGACTGTTTCTCACAAGCCTGATCCCTCCCCACAGCCCAGCAGCAATTGTTTGGCCCTTTCTTCAACATCTTTTCCCAGGGCAACCACCAACATCACTGCTGGGCTGAGTACACAACCACGACAGAAACCCAACCAGAAACAACCATCCTGGTAAGCAAAGTGGTTTTGATCAGCACACACCAAAGCACCTTTAGAAGATTTACAGTCTTGCTATTCCCACTTTGCAACAGGCCCGTGTACCAGAGCTGAATTACTTTGCTATTGTCTACAATTTAAGTCGAAGAATTCTCTAAGCCAGATAATTATAATAAAATGGGCTAAAAGCATGAAATGATTGTAATGAAAATTCATCAACTAACTTTGTCAAGACTGAGCAATAGTGTCACGTCTGCTGGCTGGAAATTTGCATTAGATACTAGAAATTAGATATTTCCTGAGTTTTATAGTAAAATAGAACTATTTTAATAGTCTCCAGCATTTCTTAGAGCTCCTACCCTCTAGAAACCTTGCACTTCAACCGGAGCACAGTCCTTAGCAGTGTTTTCTCCAGTTTGGGATTGCTGAAAATCAGAACGAGGGAATGAAGAACTGGGAAAACAAGCTGAAATATGACAAGAAGCAACCATGTAACATTGTCTTCTGTTGTGATAAATACCAATGACAAGACCGAACCTGTGAAGTTAGTGCTGTACAGGAAGAAGAAAGACAGAATAGATTTCATGGCTTTGATATGGGCGTCCACACTGACGTTGCTCACCGAGTTCTCCTGCATCCTGCGTTTGTGTCTCCAGAGGGAAAAGAGGAGGAGAAGGGCAGAGAAGATGACTGCCAGGAATGTAGTGGTAAATCCAAAGCCATTGATTAAAATCATAGGCAAGAAATACATGTCCAGTTCTTCCCAGAATTTCTCTAGGCTGGTGTCATTGGGATTGTTACATGGAATTCCATCATTGATCTTGTAGGACACGATGGACATGATCAGGGATAAAAGCACAGAGCCCATCAACATCCATGGCACCATCCGGTCTATTTTGGCTCTCAGGAGGGTGAAGAAGCTGTGCTGGAAGTTTGCAATTTTTATACAATAGAAAACAGAAAGATAGGAGGAAGCCCACAAGTTGGAAAAGTTTAACAAGATTACAATAGCATTAGACAGTGGTGGTATAGGTTGAAAAGAAAAGACCCAGGGATATATAAAAAAAGCAATGCAATGTAGCCACATAAAGAATAAATATAAAAACCTTGTGAATCCTAGAAACAGCAAGATCTTCTCATTAGAATTAAGGCATTTCCTTCTCACCAAACCAATGACAATAACAGAAACAATGAAAGCATTTATCCACAGGCCAGCAAATGCCTGCAGGGAGAGGAGGACCAGACCTATGGCTTCATCTGAAGTGACATTAAATTGATCTCGAGCATAACAGGCTTCCATCCTCCGATCTGGGCAGTGGTGCTGGGTCTGAAGAGTCGGTTGTGGTCCCAAGGCTTGGCGCAGGTTGGCAGCTGCTGTTGCTGAATGTCCTGTCTGGAAGCGGGAGCTTTATAGAGGTGCTGGTGGGGGGATGTTGGTGCTGGTGGTGGTGTGAGCAGGGCAGGGGCAGGAATGCAAATGTGCTGGGGATTCTCTTACATGAGTGTCAGCCTTGCAGATTTGCCTGTGAGACGAGAGGAGCCGTGTTGGGAGGCACAAGCAAAGCAGCTGTTTTTGTGCACTGGGCAGTGCTGGGATTTAGTGCATGTCCTCTGTGTGGTCACTGTCAGCATCCATGCTCTGGCTTCTCCTGTCCCATCCTCATTTCCTCGGATGCTGGTGCAGAGGAGTAAGCTCAGCAAAGCAGGGTCATGGCAGCCACGGTCCTCTGTCCCTGATGACCAGGAGCTGCTGAAGTCATAGAATCATAGAATTGTTTGGGTTGGAAGGGACCTTAGAGATCATCTAGCTCGAACCCTCCTGCCATATGGAGGACACCTCCCACTGGCCCAGGCTGTTCCAAGTCCCATCCAGCCTGGCCTTGAACACCTCCAGGGATGGGGCAGCCACAGCTTCTCTGGGCAACTTGGGCGAGGGCCTCATTACTCTCATAGTGAAAAAATTCTTCTTTATGACTTCTTTAGATTTCTCCCTCTTCATTTCATACACATTGCCCCTAGTCTCTTCCCAGCTTTTTTGTAGCCCCTTCAGGTACTGAAAGGTCACTATAAAATCTCCTCAGAACTTTCTCTTCTCCAGGCTGAACAACCCAAACTCTCTCAGCCTGTCCTTGTATGGGAGGTGCTCCAGCTCTTGAATCATCTTTCTAGCCCCCCTCTGGACCTGTTCTAACAGCTCCATCTCCTTGTTATGTTGCGGATTCCAGAAGGGGACACAGCATTCCAAACAATGTGTTACAAGAGAGCAACAGAGAGACAGAATCCCCTCCCTCACCATTCTGACCACACTTCTTATGATGCAGGCCAGGATCCCATTGACCTTCTTGGCTGTGAGCTCATACTGCTGGCTCAGGGCAAGCTCCTCATCAATCAGCACCCCAAGTCCTTCTCTGCAGGGCCTATGTCAATCATATCATCCCCCAGCCTGTATTTAAACAGGAAATTGCCCCAACAAAGCTGTAGGGCCTTGCACTGGGCCTTGTGGAAGTGTCAACCGAGGTGCTGGACTCTGGAATCCATTTTTGTCCTTGGAGGGCACTGAAATCCATGGTAGTTTTCCCTGTGGTAATGCCTGAGGTGCAAGTGAACAGCCACAGGGAAGGGGAAGGCGCTGATGAACAAAGGGGACTTTCTTTTAAACTGAGGCCTGTAGAGGGAAAAAGGCAAACAGTGTGTGTCCCTGCACCAGGGTTCAGAACTCATCTGCAGGTGATCTGAGGAGTTGAGGGTTCCCTCCACAATGAAATCCCCTCAAGATTCCAAAGGACTTTGCTGAAAAATGTAGCTTACAAAGGGATGAGGTGTGTTAAGCTTTGTAGGACATGGACTGGCTACAGAGTTGGGTTCGTACAGGGCCTTGCACCTTGGAACTTGCACAGTGGGAGCAGAGTCTTGGCCAAACCTGCAGTGGAAGTAGGAGAATTGAAGACATAACAAATAGCTGTGTCGCTTCAAGTAGTAAACCAAAATCATTCCTCTCTTTAGATCATAAAATCATAGAACAACCAGGTTGGAAGAGACACACCAGATCATTGAGTCCAACCATTCCTATCAAACACTAAAACATGTCCCTCAGCACCTTGTCCACCCGTCCCTTAAACCCCTCAAGGGAAGGTGACTCAACCCCCGCCCTGGGCAGCTTCTGCCACTGCCCAATGATCCTTTCTGGGAAATTTTTTTTCCTAATGTCCAGCCTAAATCTCCCCTGGCAGAGCTTGAGGCCACTCTCTCTTCTGTTTTGGGAGATAGAAATGCAAAACCTGCTTAATAAATATTTTTACCACATGCTCCTATTCGTGTTTTTATTCTAAGGAATTTGCTACAGCTTTAGCACGTTGAAATGTTTCTGTGGAAGTCCTGAAACTCATCTTTAGAGCAACATGTGCTACTTATTATGTGTTGCTGTAAAATCTTTTCTAGTATTCTGACGGCTTTTAAGTAAAAGTTCTACTGAGAACTCCACCACCTTTTGCTTTAAAGGGACATGGTTTAGTGTTTGATAGGAATGGTTGGACTTGATGATCCGATGGGTCTCTTCCAACCTGGTGATTCTATGATTCTAATATTGCCTGGAGAACAGCTTTGTGGGTTGCCAGGGGGAGGAACCCTGCACTCAGAGGCAGAGCTCAGCCCTGCTCCTGCCAGCTCCCCAAGGGCCCTTTCTCCCAAAGCAAAACCATTTTAATGACCTAATCTGCTTTACTGGGGGAACAGAAGCTCAGAAAATCTTTCTGCCAGTAGAAATATGGTAAAGGCTGTTCACAAAAATTCAGCAGAGAGAAAGCTCAGCTGCTTCTTTACTGAGTAAATCCCTGTTCAGCAGGGCTGATGCTTCAGCTGAGCTGAATCCCTGGAGAGCACTGTGGCTATGTAGGAGTTCTGCAGAGCTTCAAGCAGGACTCTGGGCTTTGGGCTCCACACCTGGCAAAGGCACTGCTACCGGGGAAGGCTTTGAAACTAAAGAAACAAAACCTGCTGAGATATAGGAAAATTTGCACATCTGGCACTGGGCATGAGGTGAGATGTCCCTCTGGGCCTGAGCTGGTGAAAGAAATGAACAATTCACATTCTGCTTTGTCCATACTGAATCTATGTCAGGTCTGGATGATCTGGTGTGCTGGGGTGACCATGGCCAGATGCTGCACCCCCACCTAGCTGCTCCTTCACCCTCCCCCTTAGCAGCACAGGGGTGGAAAACAAGATGGAAACACTCATGGGCTGAGATAAAGAGAGGGACAAGCCTCACTGGTTACTGTCACAGGCAAAACAGACTCAACTTGGAGAAAATCAGTTTATTTTATTGTCAGTTGAAATGAGTGTGGGTTGGAGAGTAACACAGATCAAACTAAGACGCTTTTCCTCCACCTCCCCTTCTTCCCAGGCTCATCTTCTCTCCTTCACACCCAACTCCTCTACATTCATCCCTCGAGCAGTGTGAGGACGTTGCAGTCAGTCCATAGTGCATTGTCTCTGACTCTCCTTCCTTCTTACACTTTCCTCTGTTCCAGTGTGGGATCCTTGCCACGAGAACCAGTCCTTGATGAGAAGCCTGCTCCTGAGTGGTGTCTCCATGGGCTACTGTCCTTCAGGTCCTGTCCAGTTGCTCTGGTGTGGGGTCCTCTACAGGCTGAAGTGAGGATGTCTGCTCCTCCAGGGTCTTCTCCTTTGGTTACAACTGTTTCCCTGTGCCAGCACCTGGAACATCTCCTCCTCTTCTCTCACTGATTGTGTTTGTTGCAGGACTGTTTGTCAAAAGCTTGATCCCTCCCCACTGCCCAGCAGCAATTGTTTGGCCCTTTCTTCAACATCTTTTCCCACAGGAACCACCAACATCACTGCTGGGCTGAGTTGGCTCTTACACCCAGGAGGGGAAATGATTTTTTCCAGTGAAGTAGGGAGAGGGAGGACACGTAAGTCTGGGTGGGAAGTGGGGTCTCACCCCGACTTCTCCACCTGAGACCGTTTCTTCATTGCTGGTTATAAGTCAGTGACGATGTCTGGTGAATGAGAGACAGATTCCCACTGGAATGATGAACCAGATCAAGCTGGGGATACAGGGAACAATATTGCAGAGTCCACGGCCATGGCACAAACAAATATAAACCCAATCAGAAACAACCATCCTGTTTAGCAAAGTGGTTTTGATCAGCAAACACAGAGGCACATTTAGAAGTTTTGCAGTATTGATATTCCTCCTTTGCAGCGAGCCCAGGTACCAGGGCTGAATTACTTTGCTATTGTCTACAATATAACTCAAAGAATTATCTAAATAAAATGATAACAATAAAATGGATTAAAATAACAAAAGGAGTATAATGAAAATTCTTCAACTAACTTTGCAAAGACTGAGCAATAGTGTCATCTCTACTGGGTGGAATGTTGCATTAGATATTAGACATTAGATAGTAGATAGATAGAAGATTGTAGATATTGCCTGAGTTTTACAGTAAAATAGAAATATTTTAAATGGTCACCAGCATTTCGTAGAGATTCTACCTCCCACAAGCTTTGCACTTCACCCAAAGCACAATCCTCAGCAGTTCCTTTTCCAATTTGGGATTGCTGAAGATCAGAACAAGGGAATGAAAAATCGGGAAAGCATTCAGAAACACTAAAGGAAATAACACGATAGTGTTGTCCATCTTCGTGGCAAAAATAAATGACAAGACTGGAGCTGCGAAGTTAATGCTGTAAAGGAAGAAGAAAGACAGGATAGATTTCATGGCTTTGATATGGGCGTCCACGCTGACGTTCCTCGATGAGTTCTCCTGCATCCTGCGTTTGTGTCTCCAGAGGGAAAAGAGGAGGAGAAAGGCAGAGAAGCTGACTGCCACGAATGCAGTGGCAAATTCAAAGCCAGTGATGAAAAAAGCAGGGAAAACATTTGCATCCATTTGAAAAATCAGTTTCCAGGAATTCACTAGGCTGTTGACATTGGTGGTGTTACATGGAATGTCATTAGTGGTCATGTAGACAAGGATAGAGGTGATAAGGGATAAAAGCGCTGAACCCATCAACATCCACGGCACCATCCTGTCTATTTTGACTTTCAGGAAGGTGAAGAAGCTGTGCTGGAAGTTTGCAATTTTTATACAATAAAATCCAGAAAGGAAGGAGGAAGCCCACAGGTTGGAAAAACTTATAAAGGTTTGAATAGCACTATAGAGCCGGGGAATGGGAGGAACATAGTAGAGCCAGGGATAAAATATGAAAACAAAGATGCCTGCCCATAGAAAGCAAAAATACCAAAACCTGGAGCATCCCAGAAACAACAAGATCTTCTCATTAGAGTTTAATATTTTCCTTCTCACCAAAGGAATGACAAGCACGAAAAAAATGAAAGTGTTTATCCATAGACCAGCAAATGCCTGAAGAGAGATGATGACCAGACCTATGACTTCATATGAAGTGACATTAAATTTCTCTTGAGAGTAACAGGCTTCCATCCTCCGAGCTGCGTAGCTGTGCTGGGCCAGAAGAATCGGCTGTGGCCCCAAGGCTTGGCGCAGGTTGGCAGCTGCTGTTGCTGAATGTCCCGTCTGGAACTGGGAGCTTTATAGAGGTGCTGGTGGGGGATGTTGGTGCTGGTGGTGGTGCGAGCAGGGCAGGGACAGGAATGCAAATGTGCTGGGGATTCTCTTACATGAGTGTCAGCCTTGCAGATTTGCCTGTGAGACGAGAGGAGCCGTGTTGGGAGGCACAAGCAAAGCAGCTGTTTTTGTGCACTGGGCAGTGCTGGTATTTAGTGTGTGTCCTCTGTGCGGTCACTGTCAGCATCCATGCTCTGGCTTCTCCTGTCCCACCCTCATTTCCTCGGATGCAGGTGCAGAGGGGTGATCTCAGCAACGCAGGGTCAGGGCAACCATAGTCCTCTGTCCCTGATGACCAGGAGCTGAAAAAAACAACTGCAGTGTTGGTACCTGGAGTTTATTTTGTCGTTGGTGGGCACTGAAATCCATGGTAGCTTTCCCTGTAATAATGCCTGAATTCTAAGAGAATGGCCACACTGGGACTGGAGCAATAAGGAAGACACTGAAGACTAAAAGGCACTTTCATTTATATTGGGGCATCTAGAGTTAAAAAGGCAAACAGCACAAGTCCCTGCAACAGGGTTAAAAACTCATCTGCTGGCAACGTGAGGAGTTCGAGGGTTACATCCACACTGAAATCCCCAAAGGCTTCCAAAGGATTTTGACTCCTGAAAACTCTATATCCATCCCTTGAGCGATGCAAGGGCATGGTGAGCGGAACACAGGATTAGGACATTGTCTCTTTTTCTCTGTCCTGTTCAGACATTCCCCTGTTCTGGTGTGGGATCCCTCCCATGGGAAAGAATCCTTCAGGAGAAGCCTGCTCCCGAGTGGTGTCTCCATGGGATACTGTCCTTCAGGTCCTCTCCAGCTGCTCTGGTGTGGAGTCCTCTACAAGCGGCAGTGAGGATGTCTGCTCCACCAGGGTCTTCTTCTTTGGCTACAACTGTTTTCCTCTGCCAGCACCTGGAATGTCTCCTCCTCTTCTCTCACTGATCATGTTTGTTGCAGGACTGTTTCTTACAAGCTTCATCCCTCCCCACTGTCCAGCAGCAATTGTTTGGCCCTTTCTTCAACATCTTTTCCCACAGGAACCACCAACATCACTGCTGGGCTCTGGCAACCACGAGGGGAAATGATGTTTTCCAGTGAAGTGGGGAGAGGGAGGCCGGGTGGGAAGTGGGGTCTCACCCCAACTTCCCACCTGAGGCTGTTTCTGCATTGCTGGTTATAAGTCAGTGATGACCTCTGGTGAATGAGAGACAGATTCCCAGCTGAATGATGAACCAGAGCAAGCTGGGGACAGTGGGAATGATATTGCCAAGTCCACGGCCATGGCACAAACAAATATAAACCCAACCAGAAACAACCATCTTGTTTAGCAAAGTGGTTTTGATCAGTATACACCAAAGCACATTTAGAAGATTTACAGTGTTGCTATTGCCCTGCCCTGCAGCCAGCTCAGGTACCAGGTGTGAATTAGGTTCTTATTGACAGCAATTCATCTCTAAGAATTCTCTAAATCAGATGATCATGCTAATTTCTTAACTATTTAAAAATTTAGTGAATAGAGCTATAATGAAGTTTTCTTATTTTAGATCGTGAATGTCGAATATCTGTGTTATACCTACTGGCTGGAGAGCTTCATTAGGTATTAAATTGCCTGTGTTTTATCATAAAATAAAATATCTTTAACAATCCCCAGACTTTCTTACAGCTCCTATCTCCTGCAAACCTTGCTCTTCACCCAGAGTAGAGTGCTCAGCAGTGTTTTTTCTAGTTTGGGATTGCTGAAAATCAGAACAAGGGAATGAAGTGATGGGAAAACATGCTGAAATAATAAAATCAGTAATGACACGGGGTTGTTGGCCTTTGACCGATAAACCAATGTCAAGAAGGAACATGTAAAATTGATGCTGTAAAGGATGAAAAAAGACAGAATAGATTTCATGGCTTTGATATGGGCATCCACACTGACGTTCCTCGATGAGTTCTCCTGCATCCTGCGTTTGTGTCTCCAGAGGGAAAAGAGGAGGAGAAGGGCAGAGAAAGTGACTGTCAGGAATGTAGTGGCAAATCCAAAGCCATAGATAGAAACAACAGCAACATAGTTTTCATCCATTTTAACCCTCAATCTCCAGAAATTCCCTATGGAGGTGGCATTGGTCTTGTCACAGTGGATGTCACCGTTGATCTTGTAGGACACGATGGAAATAATCAGGGATAAAAGCACTGAGCCTATTAACATCTCTGTCACAATTCGATCAATTTTGGCTTTCAGGAAGGTGAAGAAGCTGTGCTGGAAGTTTGCAATTTTAATACAATAAAAAACAGAAAGACAGGAGGAAGCCCACAAGTTGGAAAAACTAAAAAAGCTATGAGTAGCACTGGAGAACTGAGGTACGGTGGGAACATAGTACAGCCATGGAGAAAATATTAATAGAGAAGTGCGTATCCACACAAAACAGAAATAGCAACACCTGGAGCATCCCAGAAACAGCAAGATCTTCTCATTGGAGTTAAGGCATTTCCTTCTCACCAAAGCAATGACAACCACAGAAACAATAAAAGCATTTATCCACAGGCCAACAAATGCCTGCAAGGAGAGGGTGACCACACCAATAACATCATATGAATTGACACTAGTTTTATCTTGAGAGTAACACTCTTCCATCTTCCGAGCTGGGTAGCGATGCTGGGCCAGAAGAGTCGGCTGTGGCCCCAAGGCTTGGCGCAGGTTGGCAGCTGCTGTTGCTGAATGTCCCGTCTGGAAGCGGGAGCTTTATAGAGGTGCTAGTGGGGGATGTTGGTGCTGGTGGTGGTGTGAGCAGGGCAGGGGCAGGAATGCAAATGTGCTGGGGATTCTCTTACATGAGTGTCAGCCTTGCAGATTTGCCTGTGAGACGAGAGGATCCGTGTTGGGAGGCACAAGCAAAGCAGCTGTTTTTGTGCACTGGGCAGTGCTGGGATTTAGTGCATGTCCTCTGTGTGGTCACTGTCAGCATCCATGCTCTGGCTTCTCCTGTCCCATCCTCATTTCCTCGGATGCTGGTGCAGAGGGGTGAGCTCAGCAACGCAGGGTCATGGCAGCCACGGTCTTCTGTCCCTGATGACCAGGAGCTGCTGAAGTCATAGAGTCATAGAATTGTTTGGGTTGCAAGGGACCTTAGAGATCATCTAGCTCGCACCCTCCTGCCATATGCAAGGACACCTCCCACTGGCCCAGGCTGTTCCAAGTCCCATCCAGCCTGGCCTTGAACACCTCCAGGGATGGGGCAGCCACAGCTTCTCTGGGCAACTTGGGCGTGGGCCTCATTACTCTCATAGTGAAAAAATTCTTCTTTATGTCTTCTTTAGATTTCTCCCTCTTCATTTCATACACATTGCCCCTAGTCGTGTCACCACAAGCCTTTGTAAATGTTCTCTCTCCAGCTTTCTTGTAGCCCCTTTAGGTACTGAAAGATCACTGTAAAATCTCCTCAGAGCCTTCTCTTCTCCAGGCTGAACAACCCAAACTCTCTCAGCCTGTCCTTGTATGGGAGATGCTCCAGCCCTTGATTCTTCAAAGCAGGGTCAGGGTAGCCACTGAACTCAATTCCTGTTGACCAGGAGCTGCAAAAATGAACTAGGGTGTTGGAACCCGGAGTTCATTTTTTTCCTCAGAGGTCACTGAAATCCATGGTAGGATTTTTTTTGTAGTAATGTCTGAATTTTAAAAAAATGACCAGACTTGGGGCAGGGCAGGGGGTGGGTTAAGGAAGATGCTGGAGAATAAAAGGGACTTTCTTTTAAATTGGGGCATTTAGGAGAAAAAGGCAAACAGCATGAGTCCTTGCACCAGGGTTTAGAACTCATCTGCCAAGAGTATGAGGAGTTTGAGGGGTAGGACCAAGCTGGATTCCCTCCACGCTGAAATCCCCTAAGGTTTCCAAAGGACTTTGACTACTGAAAAATGTAGCTTCTGAAGGGATGAGATGTTTTAAGCTCTGTAGGACGTGGCCTGGCTACAGAGTTGGGTTTGTACAGGGCCTTGTACCTTGGAACTTGCACATTGGGAGCAGAATCTTGGCCGATCCTGAAGTGCAAGCAGGAGAATTGAAGGCACAACAAGTAGCTGTATCACATCAAAGAGCAAACCAACAGAAATTATTCTCTTTACATGACACTCTTGTTTTTTGTTTTGCAGGAAATGAACACAAGCGCTGCTCTTTGAATAGTCTTATCATAGTATCTGACTTGTGTTCTTATGCTAAGACCCTTGCTACAGCTTTAACAGGTTGAAATGTGTCTATGTAGTTCTTGAGCTCATCTTCTCAACAAAATATGGTAGCTATGATTTCTCCCTGTAAAATCTTCTCTAATATTCTGATGGGTTTAAGTAAAAGTCCTTCTGAGACCCTCACCACCCTTTGGCACATCCGGACCCTGGTGGGAGGTGAGAAAACCCTCTGAGCCTGACCTCATGAATGAAATGAACAATTCACGTTCTGCTTTGGCCATGTTGAAATTATTCCAGCTTTGGTTAATCTGTTGTGGGGTCGCTAGCCAGTTGCCACACACTCACCTGCTCCTTCACCCTCCCTCCTCAACAGCACAGGGTTGGAGAATAAGAGTGAAAATCTCAGGGGTCAGGAGAAAGACACAGAGAAGCCTCACTGATGACTGTCAGAGGTGAAACAGACTCAAATCTGGGGAAAATTGCTTTACTTTTATTGTCAGTGGAAAACAGAGCAGGATGGTGAGAAAGAAAGACTAAAATGAGAGTCTTTTCATCCATCTGTCCTTCTTCCCAGGCTCATCTTCTCTCCTTCACTCCCAACTGCTCTACATCCATCCCTTGGGCAGTGCAAGGCATAGGGAGTGGAACATAGCATTAGGTCATTGTCTCTATTTCTCCGTCCTGTTCAGACGTTGCCCTGTTCCAGTGTGGGATCCCTCCCATGGGAAAGAATCCTTCAGGAGAAACCTGCTCCCGAGTGGTGTCTTCATGGGCTACTGTCCTTCAGGTCCTCTCCGGTTGCTCTGGTGTGGAGTCCTCTACAAGCGGCAGTGAGGATGTCTGCTCCACCAGGGTCTTCTCCTTTGGTTACAACTGTTTTCCTGTGCCAGCACCTGGAACATCTCCTCGTCTTCTCTCACTGATCGTGTTTGTTGCAGGACTGTTTCTCACAAGCTTGATCCCTCCCCACTGCCCAGCAGCAATTGATTTGGCCCTTTCTTCAACATCTTTTCCCACAGGAACCACCAACATCACTGCTGGGCTGAGTTAACTCTTGCACCCACGATAGGAAATGATGTTTTCAGTGAAGTGGGGAGAGGGAGGCAAGTAAGGCTGGGTGGGAAGTGGGATCTCACCCCGACTTCTCCACCTGAGGCTGTTTCTGCGTTGCTGGTTATAAGTCAGTGATGACCTCTGGTGAATGAGAGACAGATTCCCAGCTGAATGGTGAACCAGAGCAAACTGGGGACACAGGGAATGATATTGCAGAGTCCACAATCATGGCACAAACAAATATAAACCCAACCAGAAACAACCAATCCTGTTCAGCAAAGTGGTTTTGATCAGCAAACACCAAAGCATATTTAGAAGATTTGCAGTGTTGCAATTGCCCTGCCCTGCAGGCAGCTCATGTACCAGGTGTGAATTAGGTTCTTATTGACAGCAATTCATCTCTAAGTATTCTCTAAATCAGATGATCACTCTAATTTCTTAACTGCTTAAAATCTTCAGAAAAGAAGTGTAACAAAGTTTTCCTAATGTAAATGGTGAATGTAGAATATCTGTCTCATCTCTACTGGCTGAAGAATTGCATTGGGTTTTATACTTCCTGAGATTTATAGTACAAGATAAATATTTTTCACAATACCCAGGTTTTCTTACAGCTCCTATCTCCTGCAAACCTTGCTCTTCATCCAGAGCAGAGTGCTCAGCAGTGTCTTTTCCAGTTTGGGATTGCTGAAAATCAGAACAAGGGAATGAAGAAGCGGAAAAACATACTTCAGTGTTAAAATGAATAATGAGATAAGGTGGTTCTTCTTTGTGACGTAAGCCAAGGACAAGATTGAGCATGCGAAATTAATATTGTAAAGGAAGAAGAAAGACAGGATAGATTTCATGGCTTTGATATGGGCGTCCACGCTGACGTCGCTCACCGAGTTCTCCTGCATCCTGCGTTTGTGTCTCCAGAGGGAAAAGAGGAGGAGAAGGGCAGAGAAGACGGTTGTTAGGAACGTAGTGCCAAATCCAAAGCCATAGATAGAAAGAACAGCGACATAGTTTTCATCCACTTTGACCCTCAATCTCCAGAAATTCCCTAGGGTGGTGGCATTCGTCTTGTCGCACTGTAATTGACCATTGATCTTGTAGGACACGATGGAGATGATCAGGGATAAAAGCACTGAGCCCATCAACAGTCGTGGCACAATCCGGTCAATTTTGGCTTTCAGGAAGGTGAAGAAGCTGTGCTGGAAGTTTGCAATTTTTATACAATAGAACCAAGAAAGACAGGAGGAAGCCCACAAATTGGAAAAATTTATATAGCTATGAATAGCACTGAAAAGTCGGGGTAGGGGTGGAACATTGTAAAGCCCGGGATTAAGTATTAATAGAACAATGCGTACCCACACAAAGCAGAAATACCAAAACCTGGAGCATCCCAGGAACAACAAGATCTTCTCATTAGAGTTAAGGCTTTTCTTTTTCACCAAAGCAATGACAAGCACACAAATGATAAACGCATTTATCCACACGCCAAAAAATCCCTGAAGGGAGACGATAACCAGACCAGTGACATCGTATGAAGTGACATTAAATTTATCTTGAGGGGAACATTCTTCCATCCTCCGAGCTGGGTAGCGGTGCTGGGCCAGAAGAGTTGGCTGTGGTCCCAAGGCTTGGCGCAGGTTGGCAGCTGCTGTTGCTGAATGTCCCGTCTGGAAGTGGGAGCTTTATAGAGGTGCTGGTGGGGGGATGTTGGTGCTGGTGGTGGTGCGAGCAGGGCAGGTCAGGGGCAGGAATGCAAATGTGCTGGGGATTCTCTTACATGAGTGTCAGCCTTGCAGATTTGCCTGTGAGACGAGAGGAGCTGTGTTGGGAGCCACAGGCAAAGCAGATGTTTTCCTGCACTGGGCAGAGCTGTGATTTAGTGCATGTCCTCTGTGTGGTCGCTGTCAGTATCCATGCTCTGGCTTCTCCTGTCCCATCCTCATTTCCTCGGATGCTGGTGCAGAGGGGTGAGCTCAGCAAAGCAAGTTCAGGGCAGCCATGGTCCTCTGTCCCTGATGACCAGGAGCTGCAAATCCAACCAAGATGTTTGAACCTGGCGTTCACTTTTGTGCATGGAAGGCACTGAAATCCATGGTAGATTTTCCCAGCTGTAATTCCTGAATTGCAACTAAACTATCACACAGGGAACATTGGACCTTGCATGTTGGGACCAGGTCTTCCTGGATCTTGGAAGCTGGATCTTGGCTGATCCTTTTGAGTATGTAAGAAACATTTAGAGCATAAACAATAGCCACGCTTCTACCACAAATATACAACTATAATTATCTCTCTTCAGAATGATGCCCTTGTTTTCTGGGGATTACTACTCTTTGCATATTTTTATCATAGAATCATAGAATCATAGAATCATAGAACAACCAGGCCAGAAGAGACCCACTGGATCATCAAGTCCAACCATTCCTATCAAACACTAAACCATGTCCCTCAGCACCTCATCCACCCACACCTTAAACACCTCCAGGGAAGGTGAATCAACAGCCTCTGTGGGCAGCTTGTTCCAGTACCCAATGACCCTTTCTGTGCAATTTTTTATCTAATGTCCAGCCTAAATCTCCCCTGGTGGAGCTTGAGGCCATTCCCTCTTGTCCTGTCTTTGCATTTTTTTGCTAAGGCCCTCGTCACGACATTAACAAGTTGAACAGTTTATAGAAATGACCTAGAGTCCATCTCCGCAACAAAACATGGTACCTACCACATGTTCCCCTAAAAACTTTTCTGATTGCGTGATGGCTTTAATCAAAAGCTTTAGTGAGATCTTCGCTACCCTGTGTTTTCCATGTTGCCTAGATAACATCGATGTCATCGCTAGGATTGGATGCAGTCCTTCAAAGTATTATGGAGCGCTTAAAATTTGTTGTGCTTGACTGAGATGGTGTTCGAGTGTGTCACTGTGTTGCAGACGGAAATTGTCTGGCAGCTGAAGAGAGAAGGATTTAAAGAAAACACTTCTTCAAGGCTGGCTTGGATGGGGCCTTGGAATGGTTGGACTCAATGATCCGATGGGTCTCTTCCAACCTGGTTGTTCTATGATTCTATGATTCTTGTGTGGCCTGATCTGGTAGGACATGTCCCTGCCCATGGCAGAGGTGTTGGAACTGATATTTAAGGTCCTTTCCAAAGCAAATCATTCTATGAGTCTGATTATATGAGGCCAAAAAAGCAAGAATTAATATGAAGCCGGATGAACAGGTCACAGACATTTTAAAGAGTTCACTTGCACCTGAACGCCACAAGAGTTAATATGCCAAGAGGAGTTATAAAAATGGATTAAAAATAAGATTACAATCTGCTCTTCCTTCTAAAGTCCAACTTTTTGATGGCTTATGCTTATCAGCTCTTGCGCAGGCGGTTCACCTGCAGGACAGTCTATCTGCACGAGCAGGTAGCACCAGGGGATCTTCTGAAATGGATTCCTGGAGGATCTGCTGCATCACAGCACTGCTTACCTGCTCCTCTGCCTTTATGGTATTTCCCCCTTCCTGCTCCATTTTCTGGCTTGGGATGAGGATGAGATTTCATTTCATTAATCAGCCATGAAGCTGGTGAAGGGGCTGGAGAACAGGCCCTATGAGGAACGGCTAAGAGAGCTGGGGTTGTTTAGCCTGGAAAAGAGGAGGCTGAGGGGAGACCTCATTGCTCTCTACAACTACCTGAAAGGAGGTTGTAGAGAGGAGGGAACTGGGCTCTTCTCCCAAGGGACAGGGGACAGGACAAGAGGGAATGGCCTCAAGCTCCACCAGGGGAGATTTAGGCTAGAGATTAGGAGGAAGTTTTTCACACAGAGAAATAGGCTGCCCAGGGAGATGTTTGATTCACCTTCCCCGTAGGTGTTTAAGAGGCGGGTAGATGAGGTCTTGAGGGACATGTTTTAGTGTTTGATAGGAATGGTTGGACTAGAAGTTCCGATGGGTCTCTTCCAACTTGGTTGTTCTATGATTCTATGATCTGTGATTTTGAAACTGTGCTTTCTCTGTTTCAGATCCAAACCTCTGTTGAAGATAGAGGTAAGGATGCAATATTTTTATGTTAGTGGAAGCCTATCAGTCAGCGAGTGGTGAATTGTATCGACTCACCTCATTTAGGCACTAACTTAGGTGTGTTATTTCTTTTGCTAGCTGATGATGTTGATGGAGGACAGCTTAGAAAGGATATTCCAGAAATAAACGCAGGTAAGTCAGGACAGTAAATGAGCAGTTTTGAATGATTACAGAGCTCTGAGCTAGTCTTTGTCAAGAATGAATCTGGCCGGTGAGGTGGCACCAGAAGGCACTGAAAGCTCCCTCCTGTGTGAAAGAAATCTCTAACGCATCATGGATACAGTGAGTATTGCAGAACAATTGGAAACATGAGGGGTGATCCCCAGCTACGTCTGGAGAGAAGGGACAAGACCTCATCTTTGGAGTCTGGCAGCAGTCAGAGAAGATGGAAAGGCAAAAGCAGGGCACAGTGCAGAGGACAGAAAGGTCTGTAAAAGATTGATGTTGCAGAAGGAAACTGGAATTTTCACATGGATAATATTGTAGGAAGCTCAAGATGTTAATCTTTCAGTTTGAAAATATGTGCAACTGCTCCTGGGGAAGGCTCAGCAAACCTGAACATGAATCCCCCCTCACTGCACTCTTTGGCAGCAGAGCTCTGGGAGAATCCTTGGCAGTGGCCCTAATTCAACTTCTGCCTCATGGATGTGCATTTATTTTAAGTGAGTTGGTTGGTTTCATGTGACCTACGAGCAAGGCATGATGCTTAATTACCTCCATCCCTACCCCAGTGTTTCAGAACACAACTTTGAGGGAGTTTTCATTTCCTGATATTGCCTGTTACCTGAATTATGTTCTGGTCTAAGTTTCCTCTGTTTTTTTCTGATATAACAGAAAAAAAGGTGTAGGTTTGGTGGTTTTTTTTTTTCTTTCCTTCTCTCTACATGTTTCTGAGGAGGGTATAAGTTATTTCTGTAACAACATGTGTGGAGTGTTACTGCCTGTGCTGGGACCATGCTTATACAAGAACGTTAGATGAAAATGTTACATTAGCAGGGCCAAACAGTGAATCACAGAACCATAGAATCATCAGGTTGGAAGAGACCCACCGGATCATCAAGTCCAACCATTCCCGCCAGTCTCTAAACCATGTCCCTCAGTACTTCATCCATCCACACCTTAAACACCTCCAGGGAAGGTGAGTCAACCACCTCCCTGGCTGGGGTTTGGGCTCAGGTATGTGTAGGCAACCTGGCACCTTAGAAGAACAAGGTTACAAGATTAGAGTCTCAGCTGCTGTGTTTTTAAAGCATGGAAGATGTGGATCTACTGACTAAAATGCAGGTGTCTCTTGCCAGTTTAAATTCATCTGCCACCAACTCAACCCTAGAAGTGAAAGAGTATCCCAAACTTTGTGTCCCCAAGGGGATATTTTGGACACCTTTGTGCATCTTAAATGGCACCAGACATCTGTGTTTAGGCCACTGGGTGGATACACAGCTGTAATGAGATCCGAGACACACAGAACATTGATTTAATTGCTTCATTTATGGTTGGACTTGATGATCCAGTGGGTCTCTTCCAACCTGGTTGTTCTATAATTCTATGATTTTGAGCTCAGTTTGGGCTGAACCTCTTCACTCTTCAGAATCCTCATCTTTCCCCTTTGATCACATGGGGAATTCCAGATGATCAGCCTAGGTTGGCTCACTAGTTAGGCTATGAGACACCTAACTTGTAGATAAATCATAGAATCATAGAACAACCAGGTTGGAAGGGACCCATCGGATCATCGAGTCCAATCATTCCTATCAAACACTAAACCATGTCCCTCAGGACCTCATCTACCTGTGCCTTAAACACCTCCAGGGAAGGTGAATCAACCACCTCCCTGGGCAGCCTATTCCAATCCATTCCATCTAGATATCAGCTTCAACATTCAGAAGCCCATTGCTGTTTCAGGACACAAGCCTGGGAGAAAGAATAAAACCTTCTCCAGGCTGGTGTTACAAAATTGTTATGGAAATCTGAATCCAATCCTAGACCCTTCTTAGCTGCATTTTATAGAGTGGCAATGATCGTTTGTTTGCTTGCTTCTGGGCAGCTTCTATTTAAAGAGAGATGGGTTGGCTGATGAGGCAGCCTCCTCGATTGTGTGGTCTGTGAAAATGCAGACGTTGTGTTCCTGTGACCTAAATAATTGTTTCTCTCATTTTAGAGACGGGAAGGAAGCTTTTTGAAGGTGATATTATCTTACCGGTACGTACTGCTGATCTAACCTACCATCAGTAAGAGGGTAGATTAGGCTTAAAATGGTAACACAAACATCTCAATCTCATTAACAGCTGGAGAGGAACGCTCTGAGAAACAGCTCCTACAGATGGAAGTTTCCCATCCCCTATATCCTTGCTGATAGTCTGGGTAATAAGACTTTTTGTTCTGATAACTCTGTGTGACCTGCGTCAGGTATTCTCTGGCTTTGTCCAGGTTGCTGGTTGCTTCTGTGTCATTTGCTGTTGAGTTATGGTGCATTAACAGCCAGAGAGAGGGATGCAGCTCTGCCCCAGCACTAACTGGACAAGGTGCTGAGGGACATGGTTTAGTGTTTGATAGGAATGGTTGGACTCGATGATCCGATGGGTCCCTTCCAACCTGGTTGTTCTATGATTCTATGATTGTGTTCAGGGTAAAGCCCCAGTGAGCAGCAGATGCTGGCAAGCAGCCAGCTTACTCAATGCCAGTGCATCTGGCTGAGATCTCCAGATAAATATTCAGGAAACCCTCATCTCAAGTACATGCCTGTTGATCTACTGCATGCTTCGTGCTTTATCTCCTCTTATCAGCCCCAGCCCAGAGCAACAAGAAAGGAAATGCAGATATTTTATAAGTAAAAAAAAATTCAGAGCATTCTCTCTTCTTGTTCTCATCTCATTGTGGGCCCCATTATAAACTTTAAACAATTTAAGATTAAAAACAATTAGCAAATCAGAGTTAAAATCTTACGGATCTCTGCTGTGTCCTGAAGTGAACGATTGCAACACTGGAAATTATGTAATAACAGGCAATAAAATTACAGAGTAAAACCTGGCTGTTTGCTTCAGTGTTACCAATTATCTAATGAAAGATATCATCTCTCCCTGTGAGCTCAACCTACTTTACTCTAGCCTGGGAACCATGCCAACAGACTCCTTCCCTTTCATCCAGGTGGATTGTTTTTATAGATGCTGATGTTTTTCATGCATGCTGGCTAGTCCTTTCTAGCTGGAATTGCAGATATTTCTGATATGAGAACATGTGTTATTACTGTCATAGAATCATAGAATCACCAGGCTGGAAAAGACCCATCGGATCATCAAGTCCAACCATTCCCATCAATCACTAAGCCATATCCCTCAGTACCCTGTCCACCAGTCCCTTAAACACCTCCAGGGAAGGTGACAGATGTCCTCTCTGTGTGTTTCAGATCTGAATGCCAAAGGTGTTATCCTGCAGGCGTTTGACATGTTCAGGCTGAAGTCGTGTGTTGATTTCAAGCCCTACGAAGGGGAACCGACTTACCTGAAATTTGAGAAGCTGGACGGGTAATTTTGTGTTAAAGCTCTGCTTTGTGCTGCTTTGCTTGATGTGATAGTTTTTCCAACTTGTACATTTTCATTCTTACTTATACAAAGGACAATCTGTGCCAGAGTTTATTTGTATTAAATAGGAGCTAAACCCAACACAGATAGACTGCCCAGAAGTGTTACCTGCATTTGTAGTTCTCTTAGTATAAGAAAACTTTATTTTATTTACATTTGCATCCTAGCTATTGAAATGAATTCCTGTCTTGGCGTTTACTATAGAACCATAGCATTTCTTGGTTGGAAAAGACCTTTGAGATCATCAAACCCAGATGTACCTGGAGAACAGAACCTATGAGGAGCGGCTGAGAGAGCTGAGGGTGTTTAGCCTGGAGAAGAGGAGGCTGAGAGAAGACCTCATTACTCTCTACAACTACCTGAAAGGAGGTTGTAGAGACGAGGGAGCTGGGCTCTTCTGCCAAGTGACAGGGGACAGGATAAGAGGGAATGGCCTCAAGCTCTACCAGGGGAGATTTAGGCTAGACATTAGGAGGAGGTTTTTCACAGAGAGGGTCATTGGGCATTGGAATAGGCTGCCCAGGGAGGTGGTTGAGTCACCTTCCCTGGAGGTGTTTAAGGCACGGGTGGATGAGGTCTTGAGGGACTTGGTTTAGTGTTTGATAGGAACGATTGGACTCGATGATCCGATGGGTCCCTTCCAACCTGGTTGTTCTATGATTCTATGATTCTACCTGTCCAGTACTAAACCAGATCTCTAAGCACCTTGTTTACCCGTCTTTTAAACCCCTTCAGAGACAGAGACTCCACCACTTCCCTGGGCAGCCTCCGCCAGGACTTAAGAACACTTTCAGTAAAGAAATTCCTCATAATATCCAACCTAAATCTCCTCTGGCACATCCTGAGGCCATTGCCCTTGTCCTGTCACTGGTTACCAGGGAGAAGAGGCCAACACCCACCTCACTACAACCTCCTTTCAGGCAATTGCAGGCAGGGATGAGATCTCCCCTCAACGTCCTTTTCTCCAGGCTTAAAAACTCAGGTCCCTCAGGCACTCATCATAAGACTTGTTCTCTAGCCCCTTCCCCAGCTTCATTGTTCTTCTCTGGACACACTCCAAGACCTCAACTTGTTCCGGGAAAACAAGCAAATAACTTCTCCTGATGCTGGTTAGGGGCAGGGGTGCCACTGGTGTGCTGACATTATCGCATAGCATCCTCTTAACTTTCAGATGCTGGATTGGGTTTAGCTGAGCAAATGTTGAAGCCAACAACCTCTCTGGCTGTGCAGGTCACCAGGGGTTGCCGTCAGTGGTGAGGTGGTGACTCACGCTGGGCCATGACCTTATCTCACCTTAACCAGAAGTTTAAAATAGGTCTAGTGACTCACATCCCAAATGCCTGTTACTGTCCAGGGACTGTAACGGTGCCAGGAAAGTTAACGCAGTGGCAGATGCCAACACTGCGACTGTCTAAAGGCAGTGGACCCAGCTGCTTGCTGGGAAGGATTGTCAGGAAACTGGTGACAACACTTAATGTCTCTGACTAGGAATCCAGTGTAGATCTGCCTTGGGGTGTGTGGAGATGGGTGCACTGCATTTTGGGACAACTTCTCTATTTTTTTTTAAACACGCAGTGATGAAATATTTCTGAATCTACATGAGAAGTTAGGATTTAAATCTGCATTTAGGAACACAACCAGGGAAGCCAATGAAATCTGAGTTCACTGGAGGCTGCTCAGAATCTTTGAAATGAGGCCACTTATTTAGACTCATAGAATCATAGAATCACCAGGTTGGAAGAGACCCATCGGATCATCAAGTCCAACCATTCCTATCAAACACTAAAACATGTCCCTCAGTGCCTCATCGACCCGCACCTTAAACACCTCCAGGGAAGGCAAGTCATCCATCTCCCTGGGCAGCCTCTGCCATTGCCCAATCACCCTTTCTGTGAAGAATTTTTTCCTTAGGTCGAGCCTAAATCTCCCCTGGCGGGGCTTGAGGCCATTCCCTCTTGTCCTGTCCCCTGGCACTTAGGAGAAGAGCCCAGCTCCCTCCTCTCCACAACCTCCTTTCAGGTAGCTGTAGAGAGCAATGAGGTCTCCCCTCAGCCTCCTCTTCTCTAGGCTAAACACCCCCAGCTCTCTCAACTGCTCCTCATAAGGCCTGTTTTCCAGCCCCTTCACCAGCTTTGTCGCTCTTCTCTAGAAGCTTAGGTCAACGTGCACAGAAAGAGTAGACAATATTGTATGAGGTTACAAGGCACCTGCTGTAATTGCTATGCTGTTTGTCTTCTGCTACTCCCCTTCCTATACTACTTGAACCAAGTCCACCATGAGTTGAAGAGCCGTAGTGTTTGCCACCAGCACCTCCTTCACAAGAACTGCAGCCGGTTGAAGAATGGGCATGCTCTGCCCTCCAGGAAGGGCAAGAGGAACCAAGTGTTGGTCGACAGCTGACTGAACATGAGCCAACAGTGTGCCCAGGTGGCCAAGAAGGCCAATGGCATCCTGGCTTGGATCAGAAACGGTGTGACCAGCAGGTCCAGGGAGGTGATTCTCCTTCTGTATTCAGCACTGGTGAGGCCGCTCCTTGAATATTGTGTCCAGTTCTGGACCCCTCGGCACAAGAAGGATGTTGAGGCTTTGGAGCAAGTCCAGAGAAGAGCAACGAAGCTGGGGAAGGGGCTGGAGAACAGACCCTATGAGGAGCGGCTGAGAGAGCTGGGGTTGTTTATCCTGGAGAAGAGGAGGCTGAGAGGAGACCTCATTACTCTCTACAAGTACCTGAAAGGGGGTTGTAGCGAGGAAGGAGCTGGACTCTTCTGCCTGACAGGGGACAGGACGAGAGGGAATGGCCTCAAGCTCCACCAGGGGAGATTTAGGCTAGAGATTAGGAGGAGGTTTTTCACGCAGAGGGTCATTGGGCATTGGAATAGGCTGCCCAGGGAGGTGGTTGAATCACCTTCCCTTGAGGTGTTTAAGACACGGGTGGATGAGGTCTTGAGGGACTTGGTTTAGTGTTAGATAGGAATGGTTGGACTAGAAGATCCGATGGGTCCCTTCCAACCTGGTTGTTCTGTGATTCTGTGATTCTGTTCAAGGTTGCAACCATATTTGAGGCAGAGACTCATTGCCAGGCTTGTCTGGATGCTGAAGGCACACGTTGTTCTCTGTTCTGACATTTTCAATCTGGAGTGTGGGCAAGACTGGAAAAATCAGATGGGAAATTCTAAAAATGATGATTTTTTTTTTTTTTTTTTTTTTACTTTTACCTCGATCTTGCAGTTGAGTTAATGTGTAGATACAAATCACAGAAGGCATTATACTAGGCGTGTGTGTGTTATCTGAATGTTTGCAGGTGCTGGTCTTATGTGGGAGATCTTCAGACAGGCCAGACGGTGTCTATAGGAGAGAGGTGTGACTATAAAGCCATCGTGGAACATGAGGTCCTGCATGCCCTGGGATTTTACCATGAGCAATCCAGGACGGACCGCGATGACTATGTCCAGATATGGTGGGATGAAATTATCGAAGGTACGATGCAGGTCAAATGAAATGACTCAGAGTTATCTGTAGATGTATGTCTCTATTCTCTACAATGTCTCTGGTTGAGGATGACTGTCTACATTTTGGCACCTGGACCATTCTTTAGTCACAGGTGAAAAGTTGTTCAGTGCTAATTCTTGTTTCTGGTCTCACCTCATCACTCGTGTGTGTTTCTGTGTAGGTTTTGCCTATGTCTTTGACAAATACGATGACAGCTTTCTTGATGACCTCAATACCCCATATGATTACGAGTCAGTCCTGCACTACGGACCATATTCTTTCAACATCAATAGCAACATTCCTTCCATTACAACAAAAATTCCTGAATTTAATGAGATCATTGGGCAGAGGCTGGATTTCAGCAAGATCGACTTAGTGAGGCTGAACCGCATGTACAACTGCAGTAAGTCCTTCTCACATACGTATTTTGAAATCCTTACTCAACCTTCATGATAACATGGATGGAACTTCATTAGAGGAGCAGGAACACATCATTCTTGGGGTTCTCTTGCAATGCTGAAACTATAGTTCTTCTGCTCTGTGATGGCCAGATACTCATTTCTTTATCGAACACCATTGAAATGAATCAAGGGTCTAACACCTTTCAGTAACACGGACTTTCACAGAATCACAGAACCACCAGGTTGGAAGAGACCCACTGGATCATCAAGTCCAACCATTCCTACCAATCTTTAAACCATGCCCCTCTAGGATTACCTGTAATGGCATCTTCTTCCTTCATAGATAATGATCAACATAGAGTTGATGATGATGAATTCTTCAAGTAACAGCAGTATAGGAATGGGGTCTCCAAAATCAGAGTATTTCAACCTCCTTTTTCTGCCTGTGATGTTTGAAAAGACAGTCAGGGTCAGGAGCATAAATAGGGATGATTATGGTTTCCAGCTCCACCGACAAAGCTATGAAAGTCAATACTCAACATGCTGTACAGTCCTGATGTGCTGTGTTAATGCACAACTGAGTGTATCCCCTGGCTTCAGCAGAACTACTTCTGATTTACACTCTGTAAAGAGAAATGGGCCACAGAACCTATCCAGGGTAGACTTAGAGAAAGGGATGGATGTCTGAAAGGGAAAACTGGCATATAGAGTTCAATCTGCAAGGAAAGTTGTAACCTGCAAGAAAAGTTATGGTTGGGCTCAATGATCCAGTGGGTCTCTTCCAATCTGGGTGTTCTATGATTCTATGAAATATTTAGCCAAGGATAGGAATCATAGAGTCATGGAATCATAGAATCATGGAATCAAGGAATCAGAATAACCAGGTTGGAAGAGACCCACCGGATCATCGAGTCCAACTGTTCCTGTCAAACACTAAACCATGCCCCTCCATGAAACCAACATAGTGGTTTGCTTGTTGTCTGGTTCCCGGAAGGATAGGTATGATGCCATCAAGAAATACTTATGTACAGATTGTCCTGTTCCAAGTCGATATGTGATGAATCGCACTTTAAACAAACCTCAGAGTGCTCTGACCATAACAACAAAAATTGCCTTACAAATGAACTCTAAAATGGGTGGAGAACATTGGAGTGTTGAGATCCCACTGAAACAGGGGAAAAGAGAAAGAAACATCCTTTATGTGTCGTAACAGAGACGTGGGTGTGAAAGTCTGTGTAGTCTTCAGTTGTATTACAATGACCTGGATGAGGGCATTGAGGGTACCCTTAGCAAATTTGCAGATGACACAAAGCTGTGTGCAAGTGTCGATCTGCTGGAGGGTAGGGAGGCTTTGCAGGGGGACCTGGACAGGCTGGACCGCTGGGTAATGTCCAACGGCATGAGGTTTAACACGGCCAAATGCCGGGTCCTGCACTTGGGGCACAACAACCCTATGCAGAACTACAGACTGGGAGAAACCTGGCTGGAAAACTGCCAGGAGGAGAGGGACCTGGGGGTGTTGGTCGACAGCCGACTGAACATGAGCCAGCAGTGTGCCCAGGTGGCCAAGAAGGCCAATGGCATCCTGGCTTGGATCAGAAACGGTGTGACCAGCAGGTCCAGAGAGGTGATTCTCCCTCTGTATTCAGCACTGGTGAGACTGCTCCTTGAATATTGTGTCCAGTTCTGGGCCCCTTACCACAAGATGGATGTTGAGGCTCTGGAGGAAGTCCAGAGAAGAGCGACGAGGCTGGTGAAGGGGCTGGAGAACAGGCCTTATGAGGAACATCTGAGAGAGCTGGGGGTGTTTAGCCTGGAGAAGAGGAGGCTGAGAGGAGACCTCATTACTCTCTACCACTCCCTGAAAGGAGGTTGTAGAGAGGAGGGAGCTGGGCTCTTCTCCCAAGTGACAGGGGACAGGACAAGAGGGAATGGCCTCAAGCTCTGCCAGGGGAGTTTTAGGCTGGAGATTAGGAGGAGGTTTTTCACACAGAGGGTCATTGGGCATTGGAATAGGCTGCCCAGGGAGGTGGTTGAGTCACCTTCCCTGGAGGTGTTTAAGGCACAGGTGGATGAGGTCTTGAGGGACTTGGTTTAGTGTTTGATAGGAATGGTTGGACTCGATGATCCGATGGGTCCCTTCCAACCTGGTTGTTCTGTGATTTTGTGATTCTGTGATCAAGAATATATTTCCTGGTGTGAAGTGCTGCATGTACACACTCTGAAATGGGGTTAACGATGAGAACCTTCTTTAATATTAATGCACATGGTTAAAATACATTATTCTTGTCAGCTTCGAGCATCACCTTCTTGGATCAGTGCTCCTTTGAATCTATCAATATCTGTGGGATGGTGCAGAGTGGACAGGACGGTGTTGATTGGGACCACACATTGGGACAACCAGGAGATGAAGACCATACTTTACTTGGAAACTGTGCAGGTAACAAATGTAGCTTTAGATGGTCATTATACTTTACCCATACTTTTCTGACATGCAAGAAGGAAGATAGAGTGAGATAAGTCATTAGAAATACCCTCCTCGTAGTGTTAATCACTGTGTACTTGATGCCAAACAAAACTCCTGGGTTTTCAGATTGAAATGCTAATAATTTCAGCTTGAAATCATAGAATCATAGAACAACCAGGTTGGAAGAGACCCACCGGATCATCGAGTCCAACCATTCCTATCAAACACTAAACCATGTCCCTCAGCACCTTGTCCACCTTAAACACCTCCAGGGGAGGTGAATCAACCAGCAGCCTGTTCCAGTGCCCAATGAACGTTTCTGTGAAAAACCTCCTCCTAATCTCCAGCCTAAATCTCCCCTAGCAGAGCTTGAGGCCATTCCCTTTTGTCCTGTCCCCTGTCACTTGGGAGGAGAGGCCAGCTCCCTCCTCTCTATAACCTCCTTTCAGGTAGTTATAGAGAGCAATGAGGTCTAAGACCTAAGGAAGCTTTAACCCTTCTTTAAATCTCCTCCTTACATTGTAATATCTCATGAAGAAATATCAGTTTGAGACTTAGCTGCTGTAAATTGGTGGTAGCTCCACTCCAGTGAGGTAAAGGGAAAGCCATCAGATTACCACAGCTGAAGCTTTCTCATTTCACCTGAAACATCCCCACAGGAGTATTGAATCATGTAGAATCAAGTCATCACAACACATGAGTCTTGTTTGCAGACAAATTCTGACGTTGAAAGCAGCCTAGGATCATCAAAATAGGAAGCTCTGCCACAGCACTGAACCACGGAGCAGGGAGAAACCACCATTAGAAGACTTGTTCAAGGGATTGGGTGCCGGTTGATGCAGAGCTCTATTCCTTTGAGGGTAATGGGCTATTGTGAAGCTCCTTGACTGCTCTGAGGCCTCTGGGTTGCTGCAAAGAGCCCTGCTTGTTCCTGCTGCACTGGAACAGGCTGCCCAAGGAGCTGGTTGAGTTACCATCCCTAGAGGTATTTAAAAGATAGGTAGAGGAGGTGCTTAAGGTTATGGTTTAGTGGCAGGTAGGTATGGTTGGACTTGGTGATCTCAGAGGTCTGTTACAACCTGGTAATTCCATGATTACATGATCAGGAGGGTGGAGCTGCAGCTAATTCAAAGTTTGAGGCAAACCACACAGGGAGGCTGAAGGACTGCCTGAGAGGCAAACCCACAGTGATTTTGCATCTTCTAAGGAGAACGTTGCATGGGCTCCACTTGATGGAGGGATTGGTTCTGACTGAGCCAGTTTGAACATCTATTAGACATACATGACCGTACCAAGTTTGGACTCGATGATCCAGTGGGTCTCTTCCAGCCTGGTTGTTCTATGATTCTATGAGTTTACAGTATTTCGATTGCTGCCAGGACGCAGGAGCTGAGCAGGTTCTGTTGGTTTCAAAGCCAGTGCGGAGAAAATCAAATACCGCAGAGGAGCATCATGTAAATTGTTCAGAAAAATCCTTCACAAAAGTTTCCGCTGAAAGCCAGAAGAAATGCAGCTGATCTGCATACAAGTCGTCACTGTCAGTCACCTCTTCTCAGAACACCAGTGGGGGTTCATCTCACCGGTATCTCACCTTGCAGAGGAGGGAAAAAATACTGAAGAGAAAATAAAACCATTTCTGTGGAACTTGCTTCCAGGGAGGAGAGAGCAAGAGGTGGCTTCTGGGAGGAAGGCCAATGGCATCCTGGCTTGTATCAGAAATGGTGTGACCAGCAGGTCCAGGGAGGTTATTCTCCCTCTGTACTCAGCACTGGTGAGGCTACTCCTTGAATCCTGTGTTCTGTTCTGGGCCCCTCAGCACAAGAAGGATGTTGAGGCTCTGGAGCAAGTCCAGAGAAGAGCAACAAGGCTGGTGAGGGGTCTGGAGAACAGACCTTATGAGGAACGGTTGAGAGAGCTGTGGGTGTTTATCCTGGAGAAGAGGAGGCTGAGGGGAGACCTCATTACTCTCTCCAACTACCTGAAAGGAGGTTGTAGAGAGGAGGGAGCTGGGTCTGATCCGATGGGTCTATCCCAACCTGGTTGTTCTATGATTCTATGTTTGCTGCATTACAGTGCGTTTGGTTACAGTTTGGAGATCCTGTGATTATACCAGATTTGCAGGTTGTGGGGAGGAGAGCAGCCACGAAGTGGGCTGGGGAGGGGATGCTCCTGTTCTTATCCCATGTAGTGAGCTAGAGGACAGATATAGACCCAATGAAAGGCTCAGTGCAAAGACCAGTGCTTGGATGACCCTCTGAGCCAGGAGCAAAATGAACAGGAGGGTTGTTCAGCTCTCACTGTTGACAATTCCTTGCTCGTAGCAGAATAAGTCTCTTGGGCTGTTGTTTGAGAGGCTCTTTGCTTGTGGTTTGCAGGGATTGTGGTTTGCTGACACTGTAAAGGCACTAGATGTGTGACAGAGCATGTGGTTGGGGAGCTGATAGCAGCTTCCTGCCTCTCGTGGCTAGTGACAGATAATTATTCACTGCTCAGCTTCAAAGATGGGGAACAAAGCAAGTTTGAAACATAAGTAGTCAGCCTTCAGAAGTTTCCTAATAGCGAATGGGTCAGCAGTTATTAGAAAATCAGCAGCTTTATTGGGTATTTGTAGAGGAACTTACTGTAGGAGGCCAGCAATTCTTCTGGGAGCACATCCAAGCACAGGCACGTGGCTGGAAGCAGCAGTGAAGCTCAAGGTGGCATCCAGTGGCAATTCAGACTTGTTCTCTAAACAGCCTCTGCTATTTGCATCCGTTAGGTCCCAGACAGATGGAAGACTGCAGCCTCTCAGATGCAGCTACAGGGTTTTTGGAATCCCCCAGTGTGATTCAGCTTGAAAATGTGCTTGCTGTCCAGTCAGCAATTTCCTAGGGAGAGCAGTTGAATCGAGGCTATTGGGTGAAGCTGAAGCACTTGTTGAGTCATCTTGAAGAAGCTGATTTAGAATAGAAAGGGACTAACTAGAGTGAAGTGGAGGATGAAGGTGGGAGCAGTCAGCCTTTGCAACCAGTAAGATCGAAGAGTCAGAGGAGGAACCACTCCAGCCCTCAGGCAGAATATCAAACAAATCATGAAAGAAAAGAAACGGTTGTTACAAACACATCAGCACCATTGTATCAGAAATGGTGTGACCAGTAGGTCCAGGGAGGTGATTCTCCCTCTGGACTCAGCACTGGTGAGGCTGCTCCCTAAATCCTGTGTTCAGTTGTGGGCCTCTCAGGACAAGAAGGATGTTGAGGCTCTGGAGTGAGTCCAGAGAAGAGCAATGAGGCTGGTGAAGGGGATGGAGAAGAGACCTTCTGAGGAACATCTGAGAGAGCTGGGGGTGTTTATCCTGGAGAAGAGGAGGCTGAGGGGAGATCTCATTGCTCTCGACAACTACCTGAGAGGAAGTTGTGGAGAGGAGGGAGCTGGACTCTTCTCCCAAGGGACAGGGGACAGGACAAGAGGGAATGGCCTCAAACTCCACCAGCGGAGGTTTAGGCTGGACATTAGGAAAAATATTTTCACAGGAAGGTTCATTGGGCAGTGTCAGAGGCTGCCCAGGGAGGTCGTTGATTCACCTTCCCTGGAGGTGTTTAAGGGACGGGTAGATGAGATCCTGAGGGACATGGTTTAGTGTTTGATAGGAATGGTTGGACTCGATGATCCAGTGGGTCTCTTCCAACCTGGTTGTACTATGATTCTATAGGGCATGAGTTGATGCAAAGCAAGTGAGCCGGAAGTTAATAAATTCTTTACCTGTAGCAGAACTGAGGCACAAAAGCCTTCGGCTGCATCTGCAGGGAAGTCTGATCTATTGATATGAGGCTTACAGGGCACTGTTTCTAGGCCAAGCAGAAGACCGAAGGCTTTGACTCAACAGGACCCTTCCAATACTTCCCTATTTTCCTCCAAAATGGTCCTTGCCCAAGTTTATCCACTCCCATTTGCACACATTGGCAGGATTTGTTCATACACAGGTCATACTTAATTTCTAAAGAATAGAACAAACGTGTACTTTATTTCATCAGCTAAACACTAGCTTGCAAACCATATTTCAATGCATTTTCATTTTAGCATTGAATTGAGATGTAGAGAGAATTAATTTCTATCAAAATATTTATTTTGACTTTATAAGCAACTTTCAAGCTCAGGCAAGGGGATACTGCACTAAAGCTTATTTAGCACTGGTATTTCTTTTCTGAATGGATCCAAAACTTCTATCACACCACTGTGTTTTATACTTCCCAGACAGAGGATATCTCATGCACTTAGATACAAAAACTGGACATGCTGGTCAGTCAGCTCTTCTGGAATCTCGCATCCTTTATCCAAAGAGGAAGGAAAAATGCCTTCAGTTTTTCTACAGGCTAACTGGAAGTCGGCAGGATAAGCTGGTTATCTGGGTTAAGAAAGACGATGGAACTGGAAATGTCAGACGGATGGAGAAGCTGCACACTATTACAGGTAAGTGCAAGTGAGGGGTTGGATTTGAAGTGTTGGGAAACTGGTGTGGTCGCTCTTTGAATCCCGTGTTCAGTTGTGGGCCCCTCACCACAAGAAGGATGTTGAGGCTCTGGGGTGAGTCCAGAGAAGAGAAACGAAGCTGGTGAAGGGTCTGGAGAACAGGCCTGATGAGGAACATCTGAGAGAGCTGGGGGTGTTTAGCCTAGAGAAGAGGAGGCTGAGAGGAGACCTCATTGCTCTCTCTAACTCCCTGAAAGTAGGTTGTGGAGAGGAGGGAGCTGGGCTCTTCTCCCAAGGGACGGGGGACAGGATGAGAGGGAATGACCTCAAGCTCCACCAGGGTAGGTTCAGGCTGAACATAAGGAAAAAATTCTTCACAGAAAGGGTGATTGGGCAGTGGCAGAGGCTGCCCAGGTAGGTGGTTGACTTGCCTTTGCTGGAGGTGTTTAAGGTGTGGGTGGACGAGGTGTGGAGGAACATGGGTTAGTGTTTGATAGGAATGGTTGGACTTGATGATCCGGTGGGTCTTTTCCAGCCTGGTGATTCTCTGAATCTATGCCTATTTATTCCCTCATTTCAGCTGATGGAGAACAGCACTGGAAATTGGCTAGCGTCCCCTTCAGTGTCCAGAGCAAATTCCGATACGGCTTTCAGGGTGTCAGAGGAGATCCAGCCACTTCTGCTGGGGGAATTGCCATCGATGACACCAGCCTGACAGAGACAAACTGCCCCACCAACGTCTGGCACATCAGAAACTTCACAGCCCTTTTTAACAGCACTTTTAGAGGCGACTATATCCAAAGCCCTGTGTTCTACAGCTCGGAAGGCTACGCCTTTGCTTTACAGCTATATCCTCATGGAAGAAATTCTTCCCCCTACACAAATTACATGGGGATTACTTTCCACCTCTGCAGCAGTCCGAACGATGGTGTTCTTGAGTGGCCAGCTGGACACAGACAAGTTGTCCTGTCTGTGCTGGATCAAGACCCTGATGTAACCCACAGGATGTCCCTCAGCCTTAGCTTTACTACAGACCCAGACCAGCTCGTATCTGGTGAGTGTGACTGCACCAGGGAGAAAAAGAACAATGCAGAGGTTTGCTCAGGGTGGGGAAAGACTAGAGACCAGGCAAGTTTTTCTCTGCATATTAGCACTTCAGGGCTGACTGGAGATCAGCTTAAATTCCTTTTGTATTTTTGTATGACAGGCAGAAATGACACCCTGCAGTGGGACAAACCATCTGTCACTGGGAGTTTTAATTCTTTCTGCAACTGTTATATGAGCCCAGGTGTTGGCTGGAATACCTTCCTGACCCACAAGGAGCTGCACTGGAAAAAATTCCTTAAAGATGGCAGTCTTTTCATCTTTGCTGATTTTGAAGGTAATTATCTTATCAGAATCCCCACTGGAACGGGTGGGCCCCTCACTACAGGAAGGGTGTTGAGGCTCTGGAGCGAGTGCAGAGAAGAGCAACGAAGCTGGGGAAGGGGCTGGAGAACAGGCCTGATGAGGAATGTCTGAGAGAGCTGGGGGTGTTTATCCTGGAGAAGAGGAGGCTGAGAGGAGACCTCATTGCTCTCTACAACTATCTGATAGGAGATTGTAGAGAGGAGGGAGCTGGGCTCTTCTCCCAAGTGACAGGGGACAGGACAAGAGGGAATGGCCTCAAGCTTTGCCAGGGGAGATTTAGGCTGGAGATTAGGAGGAGGTTTTTCACACAGAGGGTCTTTGGGCATTGGAACAGGCTGCCCAGGGAGGTGGTTGACTTGCCTTCCCTGGAGGTGTTTAAGGGACGGGTGGATGAGGTCCTGAGGGACATGGTTTAGTGTTTGATAGGAATGGTTGGACTCCATGATCCGATGGGTCTCTTCCAACCTGGTTGTTCTGTGATTCTATGATTCTCTGATAACCTGTCCAGCCAAACTGATTTTCAGAGACTGAGGGATCAAATTCATCCACAGGGTTTCATGCTGTGCATTCAAAAACCAGGCACCTGAAATCACCAGACATTTAAATACCTTATTCCTGAAACAGGCATCTCTCTTAGATCTTTTCTAGTCAAACAGAACCCATTACTGATGAGTAGTGATGGGCAAGGTGAATCCTTCTGAAGTGAGTTCCCCTTGGAAATGTCAGTGCCTGGGAAGTAAACAATGATTAAACCAGACCTGACCCAAGTACAGGGCTCAGAGCACTTATCTCAGATAGGAAAGGACAGTCGAGAGTATGCTGTGATAATCCAAACTCAGTCCCCAAGACCAAGGACTGTGAACATGAAGCTGTGAACTCTCCCAACAGAGAGATTCTCCTCTGCTTTTCATGAAAAAAAAAAATAATGCAAATCTCTTGTTCCCATTCCACAGAGAGTGGAGAAGCTTCTAATAGATAGAACAGTACTGTATAATCTGTGCATGAAATTATCATAGAATCATAGAACAACCAGGTTCGAAGAGACCCATCAGATCATAGAGTCCAACCATTCCTATCTTTTATATCTTTTCTATATCTTTTCTTGCAGACCTCACCCCTTTGATTACATCTGAGGTTCCAGTCCATCCTTGAAGTGCCCTCAGCCTCTTCACTACAAGTATCATAGAATCATAGAAGAACCAGGTTGGAAGGGACCCATCGGATCATTGAGTCCAACCATTCCTATCAAGTACAAACAGTCAGATGCGAGGGATATAATATACTCCTTCACTAAACGAATGGTGTCGTGCGTTTTCTGTATTTGAAGAATTTAAAGCTCTAGGAATGAACCCGGAGAGTCCCTACGAATTCTTTTTGGCCCTAGCAGTGAAGAGCTTCTCTTAGTTCTATCCAGTCTTTTCCCTTTTTTTTTCTTCCTGTGTTTAATTTGCCTCATTTATCTTTGCTCATGGTGAGGCTTCCGAACTCCAGCTTTGTCATTTGCATTTTCCAAGCCATATGAAACACCAGCTCCACCTGCAGCTGCCGCGGCTGACGAATTAGTGAGAGTGCAAGTAGGGACACACGTGGAACAGAGGATGAGAGTGCAAGGGGGACAGAGTCTGCATTCCTGTGATGATTAAGATCTGCCTCCCTTGGGTTGGACTCGATGGTTGGGTTGGACCTTATGGTCGGACTCAATGATCTGATGGGTCTCTTCCAACCTGGTTGTTCTATGATTCTATGACTGGGGAATGTGGGTGGTGAAGAGGGTCTCCTGCTGCAGTGCTGAGACTCAGCAGAGTTCGGCATCTGCTCTGAGTTGCAGCTAAAGGCAATGAGATCCAAGTGCTTAGACTTGATTAGATGACTAAAGCTCTTTCCTTCCAGTGGAATGATATGAGAAAGAGAGAGAAAGTTCATAGTTTTTAAATGCTGCCTTACACTATCTCATTAACCTCTTTCCCTTTCATTATTGTAAGGATGGAGAGGATGAGGGAAGGCAATTTGTGGAAAAGGCAACACATTAAATAACAAGCTGACAGTCTAAGATTTTTTTGTCATCAATTAAATTTTTTTTAAATTTTCAAATTAGCATCTAGAAGCCACTCATGAACTCTGTGAGATCCTGCGCTTGGGGCACAACAACCCTATGCAGTGCTACAGACTGGGAGAAGTCTGTCTAGAAAGCTGCCAGGAGGAGAGGGACCTGGGGGTGTTGGTCGACAACCGACTGAACATGAGCCAGCAGTGTGCCCAGGTGGCCAAGAAGGCCAATGGCATCCTGGCTTGTATCAGAAATGGTGTGACCAGCAGGTCCAGAGAGGTTCTTCTCCCTCTGTACTCAGCACTGGTGAGAATGCTCCTTGAATCCTGTGTTCAGTTGTGGGCCCCTCAGCACAAGAAGGATGTTGAGGCTCTGGAGTGAGTCATGAAAAGAGCAAGGAAGCTGGTGAAGGGGCTGGAGAACAGACCTTATGAGGAGCGGCTGAGAGAGCTGGGGGTGTTTATCCTGGAGAAGAGGAGGCTGAGAGGAGACCTCATTGCTCTCTACAACTCCCTGAAAGGAGGTTGTAGAGAGGAGGGAGCTGGACTCTTCTCCCAAGGGACAGGGGACAGGATGAGAGGGAATGGTCTCAAGCTCCACCAGGGGAGGTTTAGGCTGGACATCAGGAAAAAAATTCACAGAAAGTGTCATTGGGCATTGGAATAGGCTGCCCAGGAAGGGGGTTGATTCACCTTCCCTGGAGGTGTTTAAGGGACGGGTGGATGAGGTGCTGAGCGACATGATTTAGTGTTTGATAGGAATGGTTGGACTCGATGATCCAGTGGGTCTCCTCCAACCTAGTGATTCTGGTTGTTCTGTGATTGTGTGAGGAAATTCTCCCTCAGGGTTGATTTGGAATACAAAGTGTCTAAAAATTAGGGCAAAGAAGCAGAAACAAAACTTGCTGAGATACAGGATCTGGCACTGGACATTAGGTGAGACATGACTCTGGGCCCCAGCTGGTGAAAGAAAGGAACATTTCACATTCTGTTTTGTCCATGCTGAAACTATGTCAGTCTGGATAATCTGGTGTGCTTGGGGTAAACCTGGCCAGACGCTGGACACCCACCCAGATGCTCCTCCACCCTCCCACCTCAGCAGCACAGGAGGGGAAAATAAGATGGAAACACTGATGGGCTGAGACAAAGACAGGGAAAAGTCTCATTGGTTACTGTCAGAAGCAAACGAGACTTTGGGATAGTCAAATTAATTTATTGACACACGGTAAGGAACACAGACGAGACTAAGACACTTGCCCTTCACCTCCCCTTCTTCCCAGGATCAACTTCCCTCTTTCACACACAACTCCACTAACTCCATTCCTTGAGCAGTGCAGGGCCATGGGGCACCAAGCATACAGTCCGTCCATTGCCTCTGTCTCTTCTTCCTTCTCACAATTTCACTTCTTCCAGTGTGAGATCCTTCCCACAGGAAACAATCCTTCAAGAGAAACCCTCTCCAAAGTGGTGTCTTCATGGGCTACTGTCCTTCAGATCCTGTCCAGTTGCTCCAGTGTGGAGTCCTCTATGGGCTGCAGTGAGGATGTCTGCTCCACCATAGTCCCCCATGGGCTACAGGTGAATCCATGATCCAGCACCTGGAACAACTTCTCCTCTTCTCTATCAAGTCCTGTTTGTTGCAGGACTGTTTCTGACAAGCTTGATCCCTCCCCACTGCCCAGCAGCAATTGTTTGGCCTTTTCTTCAACACCTGTTCCCAGAGGAACCACCAACATCACTGCTGGGCTGAGTTGGCTCTTGCACCCAGGAGGGGAAATGATGTTTTCAGCGAAGTGGGGAGAGGGAGGACACGTAAGGCTGTAGGTTTCAGTATTGCTGTTACTTGTTTGCAGTGAGCCCATGTACCAGGGCTCAATTACTTTGCTATTGTCTACAATATGACTCGAAGAATTATGTAAGTAAAATTAGCATCTTAAAATTGATTGAAAGAACAAAAAGAATTAAAACTCTTCAACTAAGTTGACTGAGCAGTAGTGTCATCTCTGCTGGCTAGACAATTGGTTTTGATATAGGATATTACATATTAGTTATTAGATATTAGATGTTTGTAAAGGTAACCAGCATTTCCTAGAGCTCCTACTGCTTGCAGACCTTGCGCTTGACCCAAAGCACAGTCCTCAGCAGAGTCTTTTCCAGTTTGGGATTGCTGAAAATCAGAACAAGGGAATGAACAATGGGGAAAGCATTCAGAAAGGGTATAAAAAGGAGCCAGAGAGCATTGTTCATCTTCGTGGCAAAAACTAATGACAAGACCAAAACTGTGAAGTTAATGCTGTAAAGGAAGAAGAAAGACAGGATAGATTTCATGGCTTTGATATGGGCGTCCACACTGACGTCGCTCAGCGAGTTCTCCTGCATCCTGCGTTTGTGTCTCCAGAGGGAAAAGAGGAGGAGAAGGGCAGAGAAGCTGACTGCCAGGAATGCAGTGGCAAATCCAAAGCCAGTGATGAAATAGGAAGGAAAAAAGCATGTATTCATTTTGCCTTTCAGCTTCCAAATAGTCTCTATGCTTGTAGCATTGAGGGTGTCGAAATGCACTTCACAATTCATCATGTAGACAAGGATAGACATGATCAGTGATAAAAGCACTGAGCTCATCAACATCCATGGCACTATCCTGTCAATTTTGGCTTTCAGGAAGGTGAAGAAGCTGTGCTGGAAGTTTGCAATTTTTATGCAATAGAAAATGGAAAGACAGCAAGAAGCCCACATATTGGAAAAATTTATAAAGGTCAGAATAGAACTATGGAGCCGGGGCATGGAGTAAGCATAGTAGAGCCAGGGGCAAAGTATTGAAACAAAGATGCCTGGCAAGGAAAATAAAAAATACCAAGACCTGGAGCATCCCAGGAGCAGCAAGATCTTCTCATTAGAGTTAAAGACATTCCTTCTCACCAAAACAGTGACAAGCACACAAATGATAAACGCATTTATCCACAGGCCAACAAATGCCTGAAGGGAGACAACGACCAGACCTATGACTTCATATGAAGTGACATTATATTTCCCTTGAGAGTAACACTCTTCCATCCTCCAAGCTGGATAGCGGTGCTGGCCCAGAAGAGTCGGCTGTGGCCCCAAGGCTTGGTGCAGGTTGGCAGCTGCTGTTGCTGAATGTCCCGTCTGGAAGCGGGAGCTTTATAGAGGTGCTGGTGGGGGATGTTGGTGCTGGTGGTGGTGCGAGCAGGGCAGGGGCAGGAATGCAAATGTGCTGGGGATTCTCTTACATGAGTGTCAGCCTTGCAGATTTGCCTGTGAGATGAGAGGAGCCGTATTGGGAGCCACAAGCAAAGCAGATGTTTTTTGTGCACTGGGCAGTGCTGTGATTTAGTGTGTGCCCTCTGTGTGGTCACTGTCAGCATTCATGCTCTGGCTTCTCTTGCCTCATCCTCATTTCCTTGGATGCTGGTGCAGAGGGGTGAGCTCAGCAAAGCAAGGTCAGGGCAACCATGATCCTCTGTCCCTGATGACCAGGAGCTGCAAAGCCAACTAGGGTGTTGGTACCTGGAGTTTATTTTGTCGTTGGTGGGCACTGAAATCAGTGGTAATTTTCCCTGTGGAAATGCCTGAGTTGCAAGAGAATGGCAATATATATTGGGGTGAGGCGGAAGGCACTGAAGAATAAAAGGGACTTTCTTTTAAAGTGGGGCATCTAGAAGAAAAAGGTAAACAGCTTGAGTCCCTGCACCACGGTTCAGAACTCATCTGCTGACTGTGTGAGGTGTTTAAGGGGCAGGGCCACACTGAGTTCCCTCCACAATGAAATCCCCTAAGGCTTCTAAAGGACTTTGACTCCTGAAAACTGTAGCTTCCAAAGGGGTGAGGTGTGTTAGGATTTGTAGGACATGGACTGGCTGCAGAGTGGGGTTTGTACAGGGCCTTGCACCTTGGAACTTGCACATTGGGAGTAGAATCTTGGCCGATCCTGAAGTGCACGCAGGAGAATTGAAGGCACAACAAGTTGCTGTGTCATTACACTGAAGTAAACCAGCATCATTTCCTTCCTTAGTTGATCCCCTCATGTTCCATTTGGGGGGATATAAACGAAACCACTGCTCTTTGAATATTATTATGATGTGCTACTACTCACATTTAGAATCATAGAATCATAGAAAAAACATAAAATCATAGAAAAAATCATAGAATCATAGAAACATAGAAAAAAGAAGACCCATCAGATCATTGAGTCCAACCATTCCTATCAAACACTTAAACATGTCCCTCAGTGCCTCATCCACCTACCTGGCCCTTAAACCCCTCCAGGGAAGGTGAATCAACCACCTCCCTGGGCAGCCTCTGCCAGTGCCCAATGACCCTTTGTGTGAAAAACTCCCTCCTAATGTCCAGCCTGAACCTCCCCTGGCAGAGCTTGAGGCCATTCCCTCTCATCCTTCCCCTGTCACTTGGGAGAAGAGCCCAGTTCCCTCCTCTCTACAACCTCCTTTCAGGGAGTTGGAGAGAGTAATGAGGTCTCCCCTCAGCCTCCTCTTCTCCAGGTTAAACACCCCCAGCTCTCTCAGCTGTTCCTCATCAGGCCTGTTCTCCAGCCCAGTCACCAGCTTCCTTGCTTGAAGCTTTTGTTATGCTAAAACCCTCACTACAGCTCTAACAGGTCAGAAGGTTCCTACAGGTAACCTGGGGGTCATCTCCACATTGAAATATGTACCTGGAGAGCAGTGTGGCTTTGTAGGAATTCTGCAGAGCTTCAACAGGCCTCTGGGCTGTGGGCTCCACACCTGGCTAAGGCACTGCTGCTGGGGAAGACTTTGAGGGTCAGGGCCATGCTGGGTTCTGTCCACAATGAAATCCCTTAAGGATTCTAAAGGACTTTGACTCCTGAAAACTGTAGCTTCCAAAGGGCTGAGGTGTGTTAAGCTCTGTAGGACATGTTCTGGCTACAGAGTTTGGTTTGTACAGGGCCTTGTACTTAGGAACTTGCCCATTGGGAGCAGAATCTTGGCCGATCCTGAAGTACAAGCAGGAGAATTAAAGGCACAACAAGTAGCTGTGTCATTACACAGAAGCAAACCAGCATCATTTCCTTCTTTAGTTCATCCTCTTATGTTCCATTTGGAGGGATATGAATGCCACCACTGCTCTTTGACTCTTCTTATGATGTACTCCTACTCACATTTTTGTGCCAACACCCTCACTACAGCTCTGACAGGTCAGAAGGTTCCTACAGGTGATCTGGGGGTCATCTCCACATTGAAATATGTACCTGGAGAGCAGTGTGGCTTTGTAGGAATTCTGCAGAGCTTCAGTAGGCCTCTGGGCTGTGGGCTCCACACCTGGCTAAGGCACTGCTGCTGGGGAAGGGTTTGAAACTGAAGCAGAAATGAAACTTCCCGAGATGCAGGAAAAGTTTCTATCTGGCACTTGGCTTTTGGTGAGACGTCCCTCTGGGCCTGAGCTGGTGAAAGAAACAAACACAACAAGTTCTGCCTTGTCCATCCTGAAACTGTTTCAGGTCTGGATAATCTGGTGTGCTTGGGGTGACCTTGACCAGATGCTGCAGCCCAGCCCAGCTGCTCCTTCACTCTCCCCCCTCAGCAGCACAATGTGTGTGTGTGGGAAATAGAATGGAAACACCACTGGTATGAGATAAAGACAGGGAAAAAAATCACTAATTACTGTCAGATACAAAACAGACTCAACTTGGGGAAAATCAGTTTATTTTATTGTCAATTGAAAACAGAGTAGGATGGTGGGAAACAAAGACCAAACTAAGATACTTTTCCTCCATCTCTACTTCTTCCCCAACTCATTTTCTCTCTTTCATTCCTTACTTCTCTACACCCACCTATTGAGCAGGGCAAGGGATGGGCAATGGAGCATTAGGGTCTGTGCATTGTCTCTGTCTCTCCTTCCTCATCAAACTCTCCCTGTTCCAGCATGAGATCCTTCCTATAGGATGGATCACGAAGAATCCTGCTCTGGTGTGATGTCTCCATGGGTCACTGTCAGGTCATGTGCAGCTGCCCTGGCATGAGGTCCTCTATGGGCTGCTGTGAGGATGTCTGCTCCACCATGCTCTTCCATGGGATGTAGGTAAGTCAATGGTTCAGCCTCTGGAACATGTCTTGCTCTTCCTTCTCTGGTTTTGGTTGTTGCAGGACTGTTTCTCACAATCTTCATCGCCTCCCACTGTCAAGCAGTGGTTTTCACAATCTTAAATGTCTTTTCCCAGAGGAACCACAAACATCCCAGCTGGGTTGGCTTGTGTCCTGTGATGTGTCCATCGGGGTTGGCTGGACTTTCCATGCCACAAGACAGCCTTGACCTCTCCTCTCTGAGATCCTTCGGGACCTCCCAGCTGCCCAGAACCTGACAGGAACACCTCTTATATTTGCCCAAGTGTCAGAGTGAGATGAAATCACGAATTTATTACACGCCACACTTTGCCCAAACATCACCTCCCTTGGAGTTTTACCAAGCCAGAGTACACAGCTAAAGCAGAACCTCATGAGAATTAAATCAGAACAGGAGAGCAGTTGCACAGAGGAGAGAAAATGATGTTTCCAGTGAAGTGGGGAGAGGGAGGCATGTACGGTTGGGTGGGAATTGGGGTCCCATCCTTAGTTGTCCACCCGTGGCCATTTCTGCATTGCTGGTTATAAGTCAGTGACCACCTCTGGTGAATGAGAGACAGATTCCCAGCTGAATGATGAACCAGAGCAAGCTGGGGAAACTGGGAATGATATTGCAGAGTCCACGACCACAGAAGAAATTAATGTAAACCCAACCAGAAACAATCATCCTGTTTAGCAAAGTGGTTTTGATCAGCAAACACCGAGGCACATTTAGAAGTTTTGCAGTATTGATATTACCCCTTTGAAGTGAACCCATGTACCAGGGCTGAATTACTTTGCTATTGTCTACAATATAACTCAAAAAATTATCTATGTAAAATTATAATTAAATGGATTAAAAGAACAAAAGGGATGTAATGAAAACTCCTCAACTAAGTTGACTGAGCAATAGTGTCATCTCTGCTGCCTGGAGAGTTACATGAGATATTAGATATTACATTTTAGATATTTTTAAAAGTCACCAGCATTTCCTAGAGCTCCTACTGCCTGCAGACCTTGCGCTTGACCCAAAGCACAGTCCTCAGCAGAGTCTTTTCCAGTTTGGGATTGCTGAAAATCAGAACAAGGGAATGAAGAACTGGAAAAACAAGCTGAAATATGACAAGAAATAACCAGAGAGCATTGCTCATCTTCAAGGCAAAAAGTAATGCCAAGACCAAAGCTGTGAAGTTAATGCTGTAAAGTAAGAAGAAAGACAGAATAGATTTCATGGCTTTGATATGGGCGTCCACGCTGACGTCGCTCACCAAGTTCTCCTGCATCCTGCGTTTGTGTCTCCAGAGGGAAAAGAGGAGGAGAAGGGCAGAGAAACTGACTGCCAGGAACACAGTGGCAAGTCCAAAGCCAATGATGAAAAAGGAAGGGAAAAAACATCTATCCCCTTTGTCTTTCGACCTCCAGAATTTCCCTGTGGTTGTAGCATTGAGGGTGTCGCAGCGCAGTTCACAATTCATCATGTAGGCAAGGGTAGACATGATCAGAGGTAAAAGCACAGAGCTCATCAACATCCACGACACCATCCTGTCAATTTTGGCTTTCAGGAAGGTGAAGAAGCTGTGCTGGAAGTTTGCAATTTTTATACAATAAAAAACAGGAAGACAGCAAGAAGCTGACATATTGGAAAAACTTATAAAGGTTTGAATAGCAGTAAAGAGCTGGGGAATGGGAGGAATATAGTAGAGCCAGGGATAAATTATTAAGAAAATGGTGCATACCCATGCAAAACAAAAATACCAAAACCTGGAGCATCCCAGAAACAGCAAGATCTTCTCATTAGAGTTAAAGTTGTTCTTTCTCGCCAAAGCAAGGACAAGCACACAAACGATAAACGCATTTATCCACAGGCCAGCAAATGCCTGCAGGGAGACGATGACCAGACCAATGACTTCATATGAAGTGACATTATATTTCTCTTGAGTGTAACAGGCTTCCATCCCCCGAGCTGGGTAGCAGTGCTGGGCCAGAAGAGTCAGCTGTGGCCCCAAGACTTGGCGCAGGTTGGCAGCTGCTGTTGCTGAACGTCCCGTCTGGAAGCGGGAGCTTTATAGAGGTGCTGGTGGGGGATGTTGGTGCTGGTGGTGGTGCGAGCAGGGCAGGGGCAGGAATGCAAATGTGCTGGGGATTCTCTTACATGAGTGTCAGCCTTGCAGATTTGCCTGTGAGACGAGAGGAGCCGTGTTGGGAGCCACAAGCAAAGCAGATGTTTTTCTGCACTGGGCAGTGCCGGGATTTAGAAACCAGAACCAGAAACTACTCTCTCATTCAGCAGAGTGATTTTGATCGGAAAACACATAAGCACTTTTAGAAGGTGTACAGGATTAGTATTCCTGTTTTGCATTGAGCCCATGAACCAGGCATGAATTATATAACTCTAAGCATTCTCTATATCAAATGATCATAATACAATAAAAACCAAATCAATTCAAAAGAAGTTTACTTAACTTCGTTGGTGATGAGGAAACATCCAAATCTTTAGGCAATGGAATGGTCTGCCCAGGGAGGTGGTTGACTCGCCTTCCCTGAAGGTGGAATGAGTTACTCATGGGCATGGTTTAGAGATTGGTGGGAATGGTTGGACTCGATGATCCCGTGGGTCTCTTCCAACCTGGTGATTCTGTGATTCTGTGATTCTGAAATCATGTCGACATGATTGAGAGTTTCTCTAGATATTAATTTACTTTTTTTTTGTATAATGAAATGTTAACATTTTCAATGATCTCCTGATTGTTTTTACAGTTCCTACCCCTTGTTAACCTTGCACTTCCCCCAGAGCAGAGTCCTCATCAGTGTCTTTTCCAGTTTGGGATTGCTGAAAATCAGAACAAGGGAATGAAGAAGCGGAAAAACATGCTGAAGGACTAAAATGAGTAGTGACTCAGGGTCCTCCATCTTCGAGAGATAAATCAATTCCAAGACTGAACATGTGAAGTTAATGCTGTAAAGTAAGAGGAAAGAGAGAATAGATTTCATGGCTTTGATATGGGCGTCCACGCTGACGTTGCTCACAGAGTTCTCCTGCATCCTGCGTTTGTGTCTCCAGAGGGAAAAGAGGAGGAGAAGGGCAGAGAAGCTGACTGCCAGGAACGCAGTGGCAAATCCAAAGCCGGTGATGAGAAAAGCAGGGAAAACATTTGCATCCATTTTAACATTGATTTTCCAGTATATCCCTAGGCTGGTGCCATTGGGATTGTTGCATGAAACTGCATCAGTGAACTTGTAGACAAGGATGGAGATGATCAGGGATAAAAGCAGAGAGCTCATCAACATCCACGGCACCAACTTGTCAATTCTGGCTTTCAGGAAGGTGAAGAAGCTGTGCTGGAAGTTTGCAATTTTTATACAATAGAAAATGGAAAGACAGCAAGACACCCACATATTGGAAAAGTTTAAAAAGCTGTAAATAGTATCAAGTATTTGGGATAAGGGATGAATATTCATGAGCCACTGGTAATATATTAAAATAATGGCACCTGCCCATGCAAAACAAAAATACCAAAACCTGGAGCATCCCAGGAACAGCAAGATCTTCTCATTAGAGTTAAGACTTTTCTTTTTCACCCAAGCAATGACAAGCACACAAATGATAAACGCATTTATCCACAGGCCAGCAAATGCCTGAAGGGAGACGAAGACCACAGCCACAGCTGTGTATGAAGTAGCATTAAATTTATCTTGAGAGTAACGCTCTTCCATCCTCTGAACTGGGTAGCGGTGCTGGCCCAGAAGAGTCGGCTGTGGTCCCAAGGCTTGGCGCAGGTTGGCAGCTGCTGTTGCTGAATGTCCCGTCTGGAAGCGGGAGCTTTATAGAGGTGCTGGTGGGGGATGTTGGTGCTGGTGGTGGTGCGAGCAGGGCAGGGCAGGGGCAGGAATGCAAATGTGCTGGGGATTCTCTTACATGAGTGTCAGCCTTGCAGATTTGCCTGTGAGACGAGAGGAGCCGTGTTGGGAGGCACAAGCAAAGCAGATGTCTTTCTGCACTGGGCAGTACCGTGATTTAGAAACCAGAACCAGAAACTACTATCTCATTCAGGAGTGTGGTTTTGATCCGAGAAAGTCAAAAGCACTTTTAGAAGGTGTACAGAATTACTACTCTTGTTTTGCATTGAGCCCACGAACCAGGCATGAATTAATTTACTCCAAGCATTCTCTATATCAAATATCTTAATACAATAAAAACCAAATCAATTAAAAAAAAATTACTTAACTTTGTTGGTGATGAGGAAACATCCACATCTTTAGGCAATGGAATGGTCTGCCCAGGGAGGTGGTTGACTCGCCTTCGCTGAAGGTGGAATGAGTTACTGAGGGGTATGGTTTAGAGATTGGTGGGAATGGTTGGACTCGATGATCCAGTGGGTCTCTTCCAACCCGGTAATTCTGTGATTCTGTGATTCTGAAATCATGTCGACATGATAGAGAGTTTCTCTAGATATTAATTTACTTTTTTTTGTATAATGAAATGTTAACATTTTCAATGATCTCCTGATTGTTTTTACAGTTCCTACCCCTTGCTAACCTTGCGCTTCCCCCAGAGCAGAGTCCTCATCAATGTCTTTTCCAGTCTGGGATTGCTGAAAATCAGAACAAGGGAATGAAGAAGCGGAAAAACATGCTGAAGGACTAAAATGAGTAGTGACTCAGGGTCCTCCATCTTCGAGAGATAAATCAATTCCAAGACTGAACATGTGAAGTTAATGCTGTAAAGGAAGAGGAAAGAGAGAATAGATTTCATGGCTTTGATATGGGCGTCCACGCTGACGTTGCTCAGCGAGTTCTCCTGCATCCTGCGTTTGTGTCTCCAGAGGGAAAAGAGGAGGAGAAGGGCAGAGAAGCTGACTGCCAGGAACGCGATGGCAAATCCAAAGCCGGTGATGAGAAAAGCAGGGAAAACATTTGCATCCATTTTAACATTGATTTTCCAGTATATCCCTAGGTTGGTGCCATTGGGATTGTTGCATGAAACTGCATCAGTGAACCTGTAGATAAGGGTGGAGATGATCAGGGATAAAAGCACTGAGCTCATCAACATCCACGGCACCATCCTGTCAATTCTGGCTTTCAGGAAGGTGAAGAAGCTGTGCTGGAAGTTTGCAATTTTGATACAATAGAAAACAGAAAGACAGCAAGACACCCACATATTGGAAAAGTATAAAAAGCTGTAAATAGTATCAAGTATTTGGGATAAGGGGTGAATATATATGAGACAGTGGTAATATATTAAAATAATGGTGCCTGCCCATGCAAAACAAAAATACCAAAACCTGGAGCATCCCAGGAACAGCAAGATCTTCTCATTAGAGTTAAGGCTTTTCTTTTTCACCCAAGCAATGACAAGCACACAAATGATAAACGCATTTATCCACAGGCCAGCAAATGCCTGAAGGGAGACGAAGACCACAGCCACAGCTGTGTATGAAGTAGCATTAAATTTATCTTGAGAGTAACGCTCTTCCATCCTCTGAACTGGGTAGCGGTGCTGGCCCAGAAGAGTCGGCTGTGGCCCCAAGGCTTGGCGCAGGTTGGCAGCTGCTGTTGCTGAATGTCCCGTCTGGAAGCGGGAGCTTTATAGAGGTGCTAGTGGGGGATGTTGGTGCTGGTGGTGGTGCGAGCAGGGCAGGGGCAGGAATGCAAATGTGCTGGGGATTCTCTTACATGAGTGTCAGCCTTGCAGATTTGCCTGTGAGACGAGAGGAGCCGTGTTGGGAGGCACAAGCAAAGCAGCTGTTTTTGTGCACTGGGCAGTGCTGGGATTTAGTTCGTGTCCTCTGAGTGATCACTGTCAGCATCCATACTCTGGCTTCTCCTGTCCCATCCTCATTTCCTCGGATGCTGGTGCAGAGGGGTGAGCTCAGCAAAGCAGGGTCAGGGCAGACATGGTCCTCTGTCCTTGGCAGCCAGAAGGTGTGTTAATTTCTATAGTGCTTGGACTTCTAACTGCTTCTTTTAATGAGTAATGAGAAAGCACATGGATGTTTGGAGAAAGATCAGTCTTCCGAGGCCTTTCTCAATAATTGAAGACATCTTTCTAATGATTCATCTACAACTTCTCTCATAAGAGTATCTTCTTACTTTGATCCATTCAGAGGAAATCTTATTTCTCTAGCTTGGAGCACTATCTCCTTTTTAAATCAGGGCAGTCACTCTGCACATGTATGTTTCCTCCTCAATAATTACTTGCATTTGTATCCTCTTCCCACTGGAGTCCAGTGTCTCCTGCCGACACTTCTGGGAAGCAATTTGTGAAGTAAATCCAGAGCACTTTTTCCTCTCTTCCTATGCAAAATCTCTCTGATTGTGCAGTGGGCAGTGTGCCACAAGCCTTTTCCTAGATTATTCACAGAATCACAGAACAATCTGGTTGGAAGGGACCCATCGAATCTTCTAATCCAACCATTTCTATCAAACACTAAACCATGTCCCTCAGCACCTCCTCCACCCATCCCTTACACACCTCCAGGGAAGGTGACTCAACCACCTCCCTGGGCAGCCTATTCCAATGCCCAATGACCCTCTGTGTGAAAAACTTCCTCCTAATGTCCAGCCTAAACCTCCCCTGGTGGAGCTTGAGGCCATTCCCTCTTGTCCTGTCCCCTGTCCCTTGGGAGAAGAGCCCAGCTCCCTCCTCTCCACAACCTCCTTTCAGGGAGTTGTAGAGAGCAATGAGGTCTCCTCTCAGCCTCCTCTTCTCCAGGATAAACACCCCCTGCTCTCTCAGCTGTTCCTCATAAGGCCTGTTCTCCAGACCCCTCACCAGCCTCATTGCTCTTCTCTGGACTCTCTCCAGAGCCTCAACATCCTTCTTGTGCTGAGGGGCCCACAACTGAACACAGGATTCGAGGAGCGGCCTCACCAGTGCTGAGTCCAGAGGGAGAATCACCTCCCTAGCCCTGCTGATCACACCATTTCTGATCCAAGCCAAGATGCCATTGGCCTTCTTGGCCACCTGGGCACACTGTTGGCTCATGGTCAGTCAGCTCATGTTCAGTCGGCCCTACTCCTCATGAAACAAGGGAGTAGAGGTTTGTTACCCAACTTTAAGGCCGTGAGATTCTCCAGGGCTCATGGGACATTTTCAAGCGGATAGCAGGTATGGCTCAGGGTCTGTGGGAGATCTACTGCATTCTGGAGCCTTTTCTCAGTCAACACCTGAGGTTTTCCTGACCAGCATCCTCTAAGAAGGCAGCAAATCACAAGGCAAAAGTTTGTCCTCTGAAACTCATGAGAAAAGAAAGCAGCACTGAGCTGCAAGAACAAGGATTTACTAAGATATGTGACTGTCTCTGGAGGGGAAATGGTGGCAAGTTGTGTTCTGCTCTGCGCTATCAGCCCTGCCATGGAATCAGCTGTGGGAAAACACTGTCAGGGCATTCATAATCATATCTCCTTTATCTCCAATCTTTACAATGTCCTGTTAATTATTAATTGAATACAGCGCTAGGCCAAATTCTAATACCCCTGGAGTGCTATAAAGCCAGAATAATTCTGCTTGAGCACGTGGCTTCCCTCCAACACAGCCAAGATCTTCATGCTGACAGATAACAATTATAGTGGAAGGAGTCAGCAACTTTGGGCCAGATCGAGATCTTCTGATTTGGAATTTGGGTGGGGCTTTCACCGGCTGCATGGAAGACATCAAGTTATCACATTCCTCTATGTAACCTTCCTCCAAAGTGGACTTGGGCATTTGATAACAGCAATGCCATCACGTGCCATCCAGGAGATTATTCTTGTTTTCATAACGATGTTGTGAAGGTGGAAAGTCTGTAGCTGGTTGGCTGATGTTCTGGGGAAAGCCTAGCACTGCATCCTATATATTGTGAGAGATGAGAGTGAAAGATGGGAGAGACCAGCTTCTTTTGCCATCACAAAAATGGGCTCCGGCATCTTCCCACTCTGTGTAGCACTTCTCTTACATTATGTGCATGGTACTCCTGTCTCTGTAAGTAGACACCTGATTTCTATAGGCTCCTCTCAGCCCAGAGACATCTCATCCCTTATACAGGTTGTATTTCATTCTCTTGCAGATTGAGCAACTCTCCAGTGAAGCTGGTAAGTGGCCTGTGAATCCTTTTGAGGATCGCGAATCCTTTGCTTGTTGTGTGACACCACATCTGATCACGTAATGTTTTGTCTGTCTCAGCAGCAGATGCCGAGTTGGGTGAAATAGTCAAAGACATTACAGAGATCAACTTAGGTGAGTTCATATCTTAGTTCTCACAAGGCCTGAAAACTTATGAGCATCTATATATGGTTTAATGAAGGTTTACTTAGTAGACAAGAGCTTCTATACAAGTGGTAAGAAAATAAAATTAATAAGACGTAAGACATTGTACTGTCATTCTCTGCTTGTTTCCTGTAATGCAAATTTCCATATATCCTTTATGGTTCTCTGTACAATATTCTATACGATTTCTATACAATTTCACTCTATACAATGATGAGTTACTCAAAATTTCTATGTTCCCTAGTCTCATTATGTGATGGTGGCCACTGCCTGACAGCAAGAGGTTATTGAATGAGATGTGGGTCATGGTGACCACCACATTTCCACCACCCAAATGAGTGGTAGACGTTGAGTAGAAGCTCCTGTCCCTATACTTCAGTGTAAACAGGCTGATTTTCTTTATTTTTACTGAGGATATCAACCTTATATAACCAGGCTCGATATGGTTTATGAGGTGAAATACATTTGATATTTTGTTTATATTACCTGTCGTAAAATTGCTTTTCAGCTGCTGGAGTGGATCTCTTTCAGGGTGATATCTTGCTCCCTGTAAGTAATTCAAAGCCCTGTATCTATCACTTATCCTAATTATAACTATGGTACAAATCAACCCATCTACCCACAAGAGATACATCACCAGCTCTTGATTCCCTTTTCAGCCAAATCAACGAAATGCCCTAAGAGATGACATCTACAGATGGAAGTTACCCATTCCGTTTATTCTGGCTGACGACCTAGGTAATGCAGATACTTTATTCCTATTTTAGCTCCAGTCCTTCTTTACACTGGAATCACTGTGATAAAATAAAATTGCCCTTTTCAGAACTGGTTCTCTCACATTAGAATTCAATAATAATAACCAGGTTGCTCCTTTAGATCAGAACCAAATTCTTCTTAGAATCATAGAATCACCAGGTTGGAAGAGACCCACCAGATTAAAGAGTCAAACTGTTCCTATCAAACGCTAACCTATGTCCCTCAGCACCTCGCCCACCCGTCCCTTAAACACCTCCAGGGAAGGTGAATTGACCACCTCCCTGGGCAGCCTCTGCCACTGCCCAATGACCCTTTCCGTGAAGAAATTTTTCCTAATGTCCTGCCTGACTCTCCCCTGGTGGAGCTTGAGGCCATTCCTTCTCATCCTGTCCCCTGTCACTTGGGAGAAGAACCCAGCTCCCTCCTCTCCACAACCTCCCTTCAGGTAGTTAGGGAGAGCAATGAGGTCTCCTCTCAACCTCCTCTTCTCCAGGATAAACACCCCCAGCTCTCTCAGACGTTCCTCATAAGGCCTGTTCTCCAGCCCCTTCACCAGCTTTGTTGCTCTTCTCTGGACTCGCTCCAGAGCCTCAATGTCCTTTTTGTGATTGTGGAAAAGCTGGGCCATACTTAAGATTGCTGTAAATCAATCTGTAGAAGCAGCATAATTTTGAGACAACTTATCTGGTCAAAGAATTTCTAAGGCCAGAGGAGAGAGTCTCTGCTTGGTCAGAACACTTAATTCCCCATTGGCTTCAGGACTGATTTGTTCAGTCCTGGACGGTGAACTTTGAGATAGCTTTTCTTTAGTCAAAGGTCGTTTTGAAGTCTGAACATATTTTTATTCTGAGAAATTCAGGCCATGAGCCATGTACAGGCCTTATGAGGAACGGCTGAGAGAGCTGGGGGTGTTTAACCTGGAGAAGAGGAGGCTGAGGGGAGACCTCATTGCTCTCTACAACTACCTGAAAGGAGGTTGTAGAGAGGAGGGAGCTGGGCTCTTCTCCCAAGGGACAGGGGACAGGACAAGAGGGAATGGCCTCAAGCTCCACCAGGGGAGACTTAGGCTAGAGATTAGGAGGAAGTTTTTCACGGAAAGGGTCATTGGGCATTGGAATAGGCTGCCGAGGGAGGTGGTTGATTCATCTTCCTTGGAGGAGTTTAAGGCAGCAGTAGATGAGGTGCTGAGGGACATGGTTTATTGTTTGATAGGAATGGTTGGACTCGATGATCTGATATGTCTCTTCCAACCTGGTGATTCTATGATTCTATGTCATCCAGCCCAGTTGTGTGCCTTCTTCTATAGCTACCTTAAAAAAACATAATTCAATCAAATACAAACATTTTTCTTTTGGTCCCATGGATATATCTCTGTGTGTACCCTCCCTTTCCTGGGTGGATGCTCTATATTGTGCTAAAGGAGCTTTCCTGCTGTGTATTTTCCAGATCTGAACGCCAAAGGAGTCATTCTCCAGGCGTTCGAAATGTACCGCCTGAAGTCTTGCATTGATTTCAAACCATATGAAGGAGAGAGCAGCTACATATACTTTATGAAAGGAGACGGGTAATGGTTATATAATTTTCTATTCAGTTTTGCTGTGTGGAATCAGCTGGGTATTCATTCCATCTGACATCAGCAGTCCAAGCGTTCAGTCTAAATTTGTTGTCCGCAAAGAAAAAGAAGAAGGCAAAGAAAAAGAAAGAAACCCATTTTTCTTCCTTAGGCACAAAATTTGGAAGCAGCTGCCTCCCTCTTCTGACTGCAGAGAATATTTAGCTATGACTAGACATCTGATATTTGGGGGGTTAGTCTTTGAGGAGTTGAATTCCAGCATCACTAGGTTCTCATCACGTGTTTTCACTTTCCTACCAAGGGTTGTTTTCCATTTTAATGATGAGTGAAATGACCCTGATGCACATTCTCTTAACTTAGCAAAGGATGTGAATAGACAAAATTTAAGTTTTGCAGTATTTAGACAAGAAATATTGGTCAAAACTCAAAAGAAATGGAAAGCCAGTTTATTATAATATTGCTGCTACTCTAACCTCTCCCAGATCATTTCTGTAGCCCAAGTGATTACAAAAAAGCTCAGTCTGTCTAGATGAGCTGACTGTTGCTATATAAATATTATGTTTCTTGCCTTATTTCTTGGGAAAAGGCAGCTGATCTAGGACTAAAATTCTGTGGATCTCAAATATCAGAGTAGAGCTTGTCTATCTTAGAGGGTATGCAAAGTGCTGGCCTCACGCAAGTGGTATTGAATTATAGAATTATATAACAACCAGGTTGGAAGAGACCCACCGGATCATTGAGTCCAACCATTCCTATCAAACGTTAAGCCATGTCCCTCAGCACCTCATTGTCCTTTAAACCCCTCCATGGAAGGTGACTCAACCCCCTCCCTGCGCAGCCTCTGCCAGTGACCAATGACCCTTTCTTTGAAAAACTTTTTCCTAATGCCCAGCCTGAACCTCCCCTGTTTGAGTGTGTGTTTGGGGATTTGTTCTGCTTTCAGAGCAGAGCATCTGTACAATATTTAGCACCTAAATAATGTTGCTATTCCTTTCATATTTAAACCTGTCTGGGTATCAATTTAAATCTAGTGAACAGAATGAGAACCTAAATACAGAGAAGAAAACTCTACTTCACAGACAGTAAGATCTCCCTGTTTCTTAGGTGTTGGTCCATGGTGGGGGACCGGAAGACAGGACAGAACATCTCCATTGGAGTAAGGTGTGACTACAGAGCAATTGTGGAGCATGAGATCCTGCACGCTTTGGGATTTCATCACGAGCAGTCAAGGACGGACCGGGATGACTACGTGACCATCTGGTGGGATGAAATTATTGAAGGTGGGTATTCACCTTCAAATCACCTTTTTTTTTTTTTTTTTAAAGTGTAGAGTCATCAATATCTGATTTTCTCCATTAGATTTTTAAGACCTTCTTAAATATATCATAGAATCATAGAATCACCAGGTTGGAAGAGATCCACTGGATCATCGAGTCCAATCATTTCTTTCAAACACTAAACCATGTCCCTTCGCACCTTGTCCTCCCATGCCTTAAACCCCTCCAGGGAAGGTGAATCAACCACCTCCCTGGGCAGCCTCTGACACTGCCCAAGGACCCTTTCTGGAAATTTTTTTTTCCCTAATGTCCAGCCTGAACCTCCCCTGGTGGAGCTTGAGGCCATTCCCTCTCGTCCTGTCCCTTGGGAGAAGAGCCCAGCTCCCTCCTCTCTACAACCTCCTTTCAGGTAGTTATAGAGAGCAATGAGGTCTCCCTTCAGCCTCCTCTTCTCCAGGATAAACACCCCCAGCTCTAGGTAATGATTGTATATTTGAAAAAGAGTGAATTGGATCTTACAATAACCAGCTCCAAATCAAGAAGACTATGTCCATGTAATATACTGTTGTAGCTCCACAATGTACAGAGGTATTGAAAAGCTTCCCAAAACAAGGCCAATTCTCCATGCCTTATTTTTTTTTCCAAAAAGATGTATCATTGAACCCTCTCAACCCACCTGTGGCACATTCAGTAGCCACAAATCTGGGATATCAAAAAAACAATACAGATGATGGACTTGTTTGGACTCGATGATCCGATGGGTCTCTTCCAACCTGGTTGTTCTATGATTCTATGACTTCAGAGTGATTCTGTCCTGCAAGGAGTTGTGGGACTGGTCTGGTGTCATTACAGTCAAACCACACACATTCTGTAGGTTTCTATCTGTACTATAAAATGTAGTCTTCCAGTTAGACAAATTCATTAAGTAGAAAATTTCTACTGAAGCCATTTGAAATAAGTCTGCTCTTCTGAAGGGGAATAAGGCTGATGAGGCTGTTTTCTCTGTGTCTGCACACACATCTATTCCTCTATTAGTGGTCTTCAGTCCTACTACCTAGCGTGGTAGTAGTTTTTTTCCCTAATGCATTTTTGCAAACTGCAAACTGCTGGATGATGAGGGAAGAGATTCCTTGTTCATGTTGCTGTTAGTTTTTTCCCTAATGCATTTTTACAAACTGCAGACTGCTGGATGATGAGGGAAGAGATTCCCTGTTCATGTTGTTGTTAATAGAAAATTTAATAAGTTTATTAGACTTCAGAGAAAACACGCAAGACAACATCATGAAATAATCTCCTCACTGTATGACTTATTCCATTTAAAAACAAAGAAAAATTGCATTCTGGTTGGTAGTGATCTTAAAACCCAATGTTATTACAAGTGCCTGTGTCCTGCCAAGACCTTGTCCCCAGCTATAAAAAGTGACAGCGTTTAATTAGAAAGATTCTCACCCTTGCTGATAAAAATTGCAATTCAAGCATCTGTAAGAAAAGAGTCCCAAGCTTTTATACAATCCTGAGCCTTGGACTGAAGACCTTTGCACCCAGAATGGACTTGCAGAGGGGAAGGGAAGGGCAGCCTTGGCCTAGGGAAGCTGTAATTATCCACTGAGAGCAGTCACGTGTTTTTTCTTCTTGGAGAGCAACTGACAGTCTGCAAATCATAGAATCATTGAATTGCTTGGTTAGAAAAGCCCTTGGAGATCATCAAGCCCAACCGTACCTGTTCACTACTAGAGCATATCCCTAAGCCCTTCATCCACCTGTCTTTTAAACCCCTCCAGGGGTGGGGACTCCACCACCTCCCTGGGCAGCCTCTGCCAGAGCCTGAGAACCTTTTCAGCGAAGAAGTTTTTCCTAATGTCCAAGCTGAACCTGTCCTGGTGTAACTTGAGGCCATTTCCCCTCATCCTAGGATTTGTAGTTGGAATTGCTGGCAATCCCCCTTTACTTCCAAACCATGGTGTGTGAAATAGTTCCCTCTCTCTGTGTTTGCAGACATCTTCAGAATAAAAAACTCTAAGAAACCATGAGAAATGCTTTTCTAAAGGACATTTCAAAAGAAATATCATAGTTATATTATATTGCCAATCAAGGGTAAAACCATCATTTTTTTCACAGATTCTTAATGTATTGTTTGCTTCCAAGAAGCACAGAACCTGGAGGTGCTGTTATACCTCACCCCTAAGCGAGGTGGAGAGCTCCAGGACCTCTCCTTGTTCACCTCTCTGCCAGGGGAGGTTCAGGCTGGACATTAGGAAAAAAAATGATTCACCTTCCCTGGAGGTGTTTAAGGAACGGGTGGATGAGGTGCTGAGGGACATGGTTTAGTGTTTGATAGGAATAGTTGGACTCGATGATGCTGTGGGTCTCTTCCAACCTGGTTGTTTTATGATTCTATATATGATCCAATATCTTGGGAAACATTTGCCTTGATATTTGCAGGCTCTGGAATAGGTACCTTGATTCTTAAGTTTAACCCTTTTTTATGAATGCTCCTATTAGCCCACCCAATCTGATCTCCTACACAGCTCGTTCTCTACAGTTCACTCTTGTTTGATTTTGAACTTGCAAAAGTCACATGTGAGGGTGCAGAACACTGTTTTGTTGTCCAAATTACTTCATAATCAGACCTTACAAATATTTTTATTGTAAAGTAATTACCTGTGAGAATATTAATTGTGCCTCAGGCTGAACATTAGGAAAAAAAATTCACAGAAAGGGTCATTGGGCAGTGGCAGAGGTTGCCGTGGGAGGATGTTGAGTCACCTTCCCTGGAGGGGTTTAAGGTGTGGGTGGATGACATGCTGAGGGACATGGTTTAGAGACTGGTGGGAATGGTTGGACTCGATGATCTGGTGGGTGTCTTCCAACCTGGTGATTCTATGAATCTGTATTTACTTTCAATTAAGAGGACTGGTGATTCTATGATTATCAGAACACAGTATCCACAGGGCCATGTTAAAGCCACTTACTCTCCAGGTTTCTTAAAAATTAAGCACTTTTCCATTCTTTTACCAGGCAGAGAGTATAATTTTGTGAAGTACGATGATGACGACATCACCGATTTGAACACCCCCTATGACTATGAATCACTGATGCATTATGAACCACTCTCCTTTAACAAAAACCCGAACATCCCCACAATCACAACGAAGATACCAGAATTTAATGACATTATTGGGCAACGTCTAGACTTCAGCGCCATTGATCTGGAAAGACTGAATCGCATGTATAACTGCAGTAAGTCATAATTTAACCACGATCATCTGTTTCTTTGTTTGTACTTGACTGGTTCACCTCCCGTATGTCTCCAAAATCACAAAACCTCTTTTCAGCTGCTCTTCAGGTGATATGGGAGAGGACCTGTGGTGTAGAGACTCAAACTGTTTATTCTGTCCTTATCCTTCTTTTTGTTTCTGCTAATAGTTATTACATTTGCTCCGTTAATCAATGGAAGTGAGTTCATCTGCGTTGTTTCTTCCATACTACTCCTCATGTTTCTGAAAGTGTGTGGCCAGCTTCATTAGGCCTCCTTTGGGAGGCAAACTCAACTGTACTTTGTCCTCTTTTACTGACTCTAGGTCTTAATTAGATTATTTTGCACCCGGGATTGGCTAAGTCTAGAGTCCAACGCTCTGTCTAGTTAGTTGTTAATCTAGTTGAAGATGTTATCACCGTGTGTGATTTTTAGCAGTAAGTTCATATCCCCATGGATCTGCCCCCAGAATCATCCACTTGCAGGGAAACTCTGCTGAACAAGCCTAAGGTTACTGGGTGGACTTTGCTTGAAGTGGATGAACAGCGTTCATGCTCCTCGTGCAGATGGGTAAACGGTGAAGAATAATAACCTCCAGCACAGGAAAGGTTAAACCCAACACCACCACTGTCCACAAAATGAATTGCCTCTCCAAGTCTGACAAGTAGACACAAAGACAGCCACCATCAGCCCCTGTATAGAATCATAGAACAACCAGGTTGGAAGAGACCCATTGGATCATCGAGTCCAACCATTCCTATCAAACACTAAACCGTGTCCATAGAATCATAGAACAACCAGAATGTTCCTGCTATCTCAAGGGATTTTCCACCAAGTAGTCAAATGTTGGTGTGTCCATGCAGGGAATCCCTCCAGGAACCAAATATTTTCTCTTTTGAGTCGTTGGGTTCACATTTACTGTGGGTTCTCTTCTCCATGTGATGGCTCTCTTAGTGCAAATAACCCTCCCAAAATTAGAGCAGAAATTTTAGTGGAAATACCGCTTTGGAAATAACCACCTGTGCATTTCTTTTCAGCTTCCACTCACACTTTTTTGGACCAGTGCGCTTTCGAGCTTGAGAACATATGTGGCATGATTCAGGGCACCACTGATGATCTAGGCTGGGTCCATCAAAAGAGCGGTGTTGCCGGGCAGGAGGACCACACGCTCTCTGGGCGCTGTAGAGGTAAAAATGTAGAAATGGAACTCTTCCCTATGGGGTTAACTGGAGTAACTGTCTTGATGTCTCTACTGTCTCTACTGACCATGGGCCAGCGGTGGCCCAGGTGGCCAGGGCGGGCGGTGGCATCTTGGCTCTTCTCCCTCTGGGTTCGGTACTGGTGGGACCGCACCTTGAATCCTGTGTTCAGTTCACAGAATCACAGAACAACCAGGTTGGAAGGGACCCATCGGATCTTCTAGTCCAACCATTCCTATCGAACACTAAACCAAGTCCCTAAAGACCTCATCCACTCGTCCCTTAAACCCCTCCAGGGAAGGTGAATAAACCACCTCCCTGGACAGCCTATTCCAATGCCCAATGACCCTTTCTGTGAAAAACCTCCTCCTAATCTCCAGCCTAAATCTCCCCTGGTGGAGCTTGAGGCCATTCCCTCTTGTCCTGTCCCCTGTCACTTGGGAGAAGAGATCAGCTCCCTCCTCTCTACAACCTCATTTCAGATAGTTGTAGAGAGTAATGAGGTCTCCTCTCAGCCTTCTCTTCTCCAGGCTAAACACCTCCAGTTCTCTCAACCGCTCCTCATAGGTTCTGTTGTTGGCCCCTCAGCACAAGAAGGACATTAGGAAAAAAATTTTCACAGAAAGGGTCATTGGTCACTGGCAGAGGCTGTCCAGGGAGGGGTTGATTCACCTTCCCTGGAGGAGTTTAAGGGACGGGTGGACAAGGTGCTGAGGAACATGGGTTAGTGTTTGATAGGAATGGTTGGACTTGATGATCTGGTTGGTCTTTTCCAACCTGGTTGTTCTATGATTCTATGATTCTATGCTCTTCGTGCTTTAAATAGAGCATCTTTAATAACTTCTCTGAACCTGTCCCTATAGTCAGACCTTGAGAATCCCAGCAGTGGCTACTCTGAAAACACAGGATGAAATGACCACATTTAAGACATCACCCAGCAAAAGGCCTTTTTTATTTCCACACTTCTTGACCCTTTTTATTGTTGCACTCATGCTCTCATTAAGCTTTTCCAACATAGTGGAATGGTCTCCACACCAGCAAGAGGGACAGGACAAGAGGGAATGGCCTCAAGCTCCACCAGGGGAGTTTCAGGCTGGACATAAGGAAAAAATTTTTCACAGAAAGGGTGATTGGGCAATGGCAGAGGCTGCCCAGGGATGGGGTTGATTCGCCTTCCCTGGAGGGGTTTAAGGGACGGGTGGACAAGGTGCTAAGGGACATGGGTTAGTGATTGATAGGAATGGTTGGACTCCGTGATCCGGTGGGTCTCTTCCAACCTGGTTGTTCTATGATTTTTTTTCTAAGATAAAAGGGGACAAAGGACAGTCTTAACTAGAAGCCTTATGAATATACCCTGGGAAAGGACTTACAGTAACTTCCAAAGTCTGAGTGAGAATTATTTTTACCCCATGATAAGGGTGAAACAGCAGTCATAGCCAGTCATAATAGTTGTATTTGTAAAGTGAATGATAACTTAACCTTGAGGAGTGCTAGCTCTGGAGGTAGAAGAAAGTTGCAAGGTATTTTATGAGAGGCATTCAGGGATAGTTTTCTTTTTCACGTGGCAGTTTTACCTTTTTCAAAGGAAGAAAAATCTCAGACTGACCGAGTCAGTTGCAAGGTGATAGGTTACAAGCGAGAATAAAGATTAAACCCCACAGGCAGTTCTGAAAAGCAAGGGGCTGATTTGTCAGCCTTTAAACAAGGTAACCTACTACAGACTTAAAAAAAATGATGTGTAATTTTAGTGGTACATTTTGCCTAGAGTAGAGAGTGAAGGAATCATGGCCTGGGGCAAAATCAGTTTGTTTCCTAATGTCCAGCCTGACCCTCCCCTGGTGGAACTTGAGGCCATTCCCTCTCGTCCTGTCTCCTGTCGCTTGGGAGAAGAGCCCAGCTCTCTCCTCTCCACAACCTCCCTTCGGATAGTTGCAGAAAGCAATGAGGTCTCCTCTTTTTCTCCAGGGTAAACACCCCCAGCTCTCTTAGCCGCTCCATCGGGTCCAAGAATGCAATATAACACAAGAAAACCATTTGACATCTTCCATAAGTACATCCTCCTAATCCTCAGTTTTCCTTCTTTCTCTCCTTTTTTCCCCCATAAATATAACTGCAGTTGAAAAAAGAAAAATATTTTGCTGAGTTGTTTGAGATTGTCAGGTGAAATCCTGTTTGTCTAAAGTCAGGACTTAACTTGCACTTATGCCAGTCACTTACCTAGCAACGGGTACAAAATACATATTGACTTTATCTGAAGAATTAATGAAGAGGAGGACGCGCCTCTGAGGGTCTCCAGAGTGTCTAAATGAGTTGCAGGAGCAGGGAGTGCCTCTCCTTTTGGAGACCTTCAAAGAGCCATTGACTCCATTAGGAATTCAGGTATTTTTGGAGAACTCCTTCTGCAGTCATCTCAAGTGAGGGTAAATTTTTGGTTTCTAGCACAGGCCGATCATGTTTTCCTCGAACAGGTTTAGCTACTTGAAGTTTCGACTTGTTAGTGGCTAAACTGAAGGAGGGAAAATTCAGCCTGATATCTAGAATGGAGCTGGCAGCCTGGCTCTGAATTTGATCCCTGTATCCCCATGCTCAAACCTGCTACGTCCATATTCAATATTGTAATATCTATTGCCAGAGATGGTTAATGTTGCCTTTTTTTAAAATTCCTTATCTAAACAGTTGGACTCTATGAGCCGGTGGGTCTCTTCCAACCTGGTTGTTCTATGATTCTATGAAAAAGGAGTCTAGATAATTTGGGGGTTTGATAGCATAATTAGTCTCACAGCCTTGTTTCTCACTTTGAGTAGCCATAATCATACTTAACATACTTAAATTTAACACAAATTTAATTTATGATGAAGTGATAAAGGTGTTTTGTATCTTTGGCAAGGTCTCTATGGTTATAAGTGTTCCAACCAAATGGGAAGTAATGGTGAAGATTCCCCTGATGTGGTTAGAACATGATAAATGGTTCAAACAGCCCCACTGACCATTCAAGAGGCTGCACTGCATTTATGAAGCTGCAGGTTTAACCGGTGATGCCTCAGATGTTAGCTTGGGCAAGACTCGGAGACAAGACCAGAGCCCAAAACAGAAGAAGCTTTCACACAACAGTTAAAAAAATGTTACTTGTTAATTTAATCATAGACTAAAATGAATAAGGAAAGAGCAATGGGATAGAATCATAGAATCACCAGGTTGGAAGAGACTCGTTGGATCATCGAGTCCAACCATTCCTACCAACCTCTAAACCATGTCCCTCAGCACCTGATAAGATAAGATACCTGAGTGATAAGTACCTGATAGATAAGATGTGAAAGTCCTTGTGACAGTAAGATTCATATGCAAATGGTGAAGGATAGGAGTAGTCATTTCAAATATAATGTAAAGAACACCTCAGAAAATGTTATGGGGAAACTAAACTAGATGAGCAGGAATTCTTAGTTTCCCCAAACTGAGAAGCTGAATTTTGAAAAGCCATTGGACAAGCTGTAACAAAGAGCTTTTAGGTCAAGGTCAGGAGAGTGTTACTTCTGTGCCCAATCCTTTTTATTATCGTTATCAAACTTTCTTATTATCTTTCTCAAACCCTTTTTTATTATATTTACAGCTGATAAGAAATTATCTTTCTCTTAGAATCATAGAACAACCAGGTTGGAAGGGACTCATCGGATCTTCTAGTCCAACCATTCCTATCAAATGTCCTTGTCCTCTTGACAAGGTATTTTAGCATATTCCTTGTCCTCTTGACAAGGTATTTTAGCATATGACCCCTAAGATCTCATCTTCAGATTATCTTCTGAGTAAATCAAGCTAAAATTATGTTTCCTAGTTACTTGCAGTCAGCACTGAATTGTCTCTCATATCTTTGATATCCTTGAGACACTGAACTTCCAACTTGACATCAGACACCAGCAACGAGTTCCATGCTAAGCTACTAGTCCTGTTCTTATCCTGATCGACCCTGACTAGTTACTATAGGACATTTTTTCTACTATTTATGTTAAGTATTACCCTTACACTCACTAAAAAATGGAGTTGATAAATTTATACTGTGCCCATAGCAGGAAATCTGGAAAGAGACAGTGATGCTCTACAATTTCTTCACAGATGCTGGTTATTTCATGTACTTCGACACCAACTCTGGCAAAGCAGATGAGGTGGCAGTCTTGGAGTCCCGCATCCTTTATCCCAAGAGTACTCAGCAGTGCCTCCAGTTCTTCTATAAGATCACAGGAAGCCTTTCTGACAAGCTGGTCATCTGGATTAAAGAGGATGATGGCACTGGAAATGTGCGCAAGATGAGGAAAATTCAGACCTTTCAAGGTAAAGATGGAAATTGGAGGAATGTAGAGAATATCAAAGGAGGAAGAGTTGTCTTACATAGTCTATGAATGCAGAGGGTTGGCTCAACAATCAAAAGATTTTCCGAAAGAATCATAGAATCATAGAACAACAAGACTGGAGGAGACCCATCGGATCATGGAGTCCAACCATTCCTATCAAACACTAAACTATGTCCAAAGCTACCAGGATATCTTGTAGCTTGGATAAGGACCTTGGTATTACATGAGGGCATTTAGCACCTTGGGCTGTAATAATGTAATTCAGGTGCTCCACAGTAGGAGCCCCAACATTCCTGACACTGATTCAGGGGGGACCCAAACTCTTGCTGGAGATCAACTGATGAGAGCTCTCTTGGCTCTCATATCATCTACCAGTGAGCTGTTCAGGTGTAAATACCTATGCTCACATTTTATGTGGGTGGAAATATAAATATATATGTAATTAGATAGGAATGGTTTGACTAGAAGATCCAATGGGTCCCTTCCAACCTGGTTGTTCTATGATTCTATGAATTTTGGAAATGTGAACTGAGTTCCCACTTGGATGACTTTGCCAAGTAGGAACAATTCAGTCACTGTGTTTCTGTTGTCAAACCTGAAGATCTGTGATAATCGGCTTAAGTAGAGCTGCGATAATCGGCTTAAGTAGAGCTGCAGCAGTTTGCAGGGAAAAACAAGTCCCTGGAAAAGCATCAGGACCAATTAATTCTAACACGTTGGGTCTCTGACTCCCATTCACGTTTAGGTCTTGGCCTCTGGCCTGCTCCCCTTGATACCAGAAGTTGTCATTCACTGCTGTGCAAAGCTCTCCTAGTATAACGTGGACAAAGCATTTAGATGATAAGTCCACGTGAGTATTTTCCAGTCACACTTAAGTTCTCCAGCATTCAGGTTCTCAAAAGGTCCAGTTGTCTGAAAATGCAGCTGGAATGAATGGTTAGGAATAAACTGATGAGGTCCTGAGGGACATGGTTTAGTGTTTGATGGGAATGGTTGGACTCGGTGATCCGATGGGTCTCTTCCAGTCTGGTTGTTCTATGATTCTATGATTCTACAGTACCACTAATCCTGCTAATAGGACGGTTTTTCTTTCCTTACACCACAGCGGACAGTGACCACAGCTGGAAAATAGCCCATGTAACCCTCAATGCTGAGGAGAAATTCCGTTACCTCTTCCAAGGACTAAAGGGCGATCCAAGCTCTTCATCTGGTGGGATTGCTATCGATGATGTCACTCTGACAGAGACCCCGTGTCCCACCGCTGTGTGGGTCATCCGGAATTTCAGCCAAGTCCTTGAAACTACATCCAACAGCAGTGTTCTTCAAAGCCCTCGGTTTTATAGTCCTGAGGGGTATGGGTTTGGCATAACTTTGCAACCCCACGCTTCATACAGCGGCTACTCTCGCATTGCCTTTCACTTGTGCAGTGGAGAGAATGATGGTGTCCTGGAGTGGCCAGCTCTGAACCGCCAAGCCATGCTCACAGTCCTGGATCAGGACCCTGATGTCTTGAAAAGGATGTCCTCAACCAGAAGCTTCACCACCAGCAAAGACCATGTTAAATCAAGTAAGCCTACATGAGCCAGCAGTGTGCCCAGGTGGCCAAGAAGGCCAATAGCATCTGGGTTTGGATCAGAAATGGTGTGACCAGCAGGTCCAGGGAGGTGATTCTCCCTCTGTACTCAGCACTGGTGAGGCCGCTCCTTGAATCCTGTGTTCAGTTGTGGGCCCCTCAGCACAAGAAGGATGTTGAGGCTCTGGAGCAAGTCCAGAGAAGAGCAAGGAAGCTGGGGAAGGGGATGGAGAACAGGCCCTATGAGGAAGGGCTGAGAGAGCTGGGGGTGTTTATCCTGGAGAAGAGGAGGCTGAGGGGAGACCTCATTACTCTCTACAACTCCCTGAAAGGAGGTTGTGGAGAGGAGGGAGCTGGGCTCTTCTTCCAAGTGACGGGGGACAGGACAAGAGGGAATGGCCTCAAGCTCTACCAGGGGAGATTTAGGCTGGAGATTAGGAGGAAGTTTTTCACAGAAAGGGTCATTGGGCATTGGAATAGGCTGCCCAGGGAGGTGGTTGATTCACCTTCCCTGGAGGTGTGTAAGGCACGGGTGGATGAGGTCTTGAGGGACTTGGTTTATTGTTTGATAGGAATGGTTGGACTCGATGATCCTATGGGTCTCTTCCGACCTGGTTGTTGTATGATTCTATGAAGTGATGTCTGCCTGGAGGAATGATAGAAATGAAAGCCAAAGAATCCAAGTTAGAGAAGTGGAGGACTCAGATCTGGACAACTTTGGCTGCATTTCCCAATTTGGAACACTCTCCTGTGTATGACTCAGAATTCCTGTCTGTGAAAGATTATCTACTGTGAAAAGTGATACGTAAAAAATTGTTGTTGTTACTAACACTCCCTGTGATATCTGAGTTTGACTCTGAGCACACAGTTGTCCTAAGAGCTGGAAATTCACCTTCCCTGGAGGTGTTTAAGAGACGTGTGGACGAGGCATTGAGGGACATGAGTTAGTGATTGATGGGAATGGTTGGACTCAATGATCCAATGGGTCTTTTCCAACCTGGTGATTCCATGATTCCTGTTCTACCTGTGGTTTGCTGAGTATGATATGTTACGTGCTAGCCCAGGACAGTGAAATGCTAGCAGGGTCTGTATTCCACCGATAAGCCAATAATAATTTAACTTAAAACCGCATTTTAGAGGCTTGGTTAACTTGCACATCCATGGTCTGAATAGACAGGATTCACACTGTAGCTGTATTTAGGAGAAAGAAAAGAAACATGAAAACCCCAGTGAGATCATTCTGCAGCATTTGAAGCTGGGCTTGCTTGGCTGGTTGTAGACTGCAGGTTATGGAATCTTTCAGTTACCTTGTACCTCCAGGTTTATGCAGCAGATAGCACCACAGTTCCACATCCATCCCTAGGCTAGAGATTAGGAGGAAGGTTTTCACACAGAGGTTCATTGGGCATCGGAATAGGCTGCCCAGGGAGGTGGTTGATTCACCCTCCCTGGAGGGGTTTAAGGGACGGGTAGATGAGGTGCTGAGGGACATGATTTATTGTTTGATAGGAATGGTTGGATTACATGGGTCTCTTCCAACCTGGTTGTTCTATGATTCTATGATTCTAGGATTCCCCATGGATGTGTTAATCCAAAGAAACAAGAACAGGCCAATACTGAGTTTGGCTAAAATGCTGGAGATGCATCTCCAGTCCTCTTTGCTTTCTTAGGTGGAAGTTTATCTTATGCTTTTTTGGGAAGAAGTTCTAATCCTTAGGTGTTAATATGCTTAACGGAACCACAGCAATGAGCAAAATCTACTCAACCACAAACCACAGGTACTTAAAAACTGATGAGGGAGTGTCCTTATGCAGAAAGGAGCTCTTAGGTGGTAACAAGGAGGTGGCTACTTGTGTCTGGTTACACAAATGGAAGGGAAGTGGTGGAATTTAAATGCTCTCATACAGTCTTTAAGAAGACTGTAGCTGAGGATCTTCTGGTGATCATAATTTGTTCATCTTTTGTCATTTATTTGGACATTTCAGCTCCAAACTGGATTTTAAGCCATAAATCCTGTTTAACACTATGAGGCACAAGAAAAGTCATGCTTCACTTCCAGCTGCAGAACTTTGTGGTCTTATTCATCACTCTTTCTCTTTGCAGATGGAACCATAATATGGGAGAAGCCATCACTTACTGGAACATTTGATGCCTCATGCAATTGCTACAGGACCGTAGCCTGGGGGTGGACTAACTTCATATCCCACAGCCAGCTGAGACGGAGAAGCTTCCTGAAAAATGATGACCTGATTATTTTGGCAGAATTTAATGGTAAAGATCCTTCTGTGATTCACCTGTCTCTGAGTCACCTTCTCCTCTAATGGGGATCAACTTTTAAAAGCATTTCTGTGCCTTAGTTTCAGAAAGGTGATAGCAACTAAAGCGATGGTGAATTCAGAGGAATCTCAACAGCAGTGACTGAGTGAAGGGGAACTTCTTGACAGAAAGGGTCATTGGGCATGGGCAGAGGCTGCCCAGGGAGGGAGCTGAGTCACCTTCCCCAGAGGGGTTTAAGGTGGACAAGGTGCTGAGGGACATGGTTTAGTGATTGATGGGAATGGTTGGACTTGATGATCCAGTGGGTTTCTTCCAACCTGGTTGTTCTATGATTTTATGATTCTTAGACACCTTTAGGCACCGTAACTGGTAGTTGCATCCACTTCTAAGCACTGAACACACTAAAAGCAATGAAGCTGGTGAAGGGACTGGAGAACAGGCCTTATGAGGAACGGCTGAGAGAGCTGGGGGTGTTTAGCCTAGAGAAGAAGAGGCTGAGGGGAGACCTCATTGCTCTCTACAACTCCCTGAAAGGAGGTTGTGGAGAGGAGGGAGCTGGGCTCTTCTCCCAAGTGACAGGGGACAGGATGAGAGGGAACGGCCTCAAGCTCCACCAGGGGAGATTTAGGCTAGAGATTAGGAGGAAGTTTTTCACACAGAGGGTGATTGGGCATTGGAATAGGCTGCCCAGGGAGGTGGTTGATTCACCTTCCCTGGAGATGTTTAAGGGACAGGTGGACGAGGTGCTGAGGGACATGGTTTATTGTTTGATAGGAATGGTTGGACTCGATGATGCAGTGGGTCTCTTCCAACCTGGTTGTTCTATGATTCTATATTACATATAGAATAACTCACCAGATGTCTTTCTCCTTTCTTTCTCTTTTTAAAAGATATAGTTTACCTTAATAACACAGAAGTCCCTATTGTATCTCAGCTGCCTGCCTTCAGCGAAGGCCACGTGCTTGAAAGGCAGAAGAGAGCAGCCCAGGACACAGAGTCTGTTGGAAACCAGCTGCCTAACCTGGTAGATCCCTGTGAGCCAAACCCCTGCCAGAATGATGGAGTCTGCGTCAATGTGAAAGGGGAAGCCAGCTGCAGGTATCATGGTCTCCTTCCCTGCTTGCTTTTCCTTTCTTCTCAGTCAAATAATATAGCTAATAAGGATTGAGAGCTACAGACCTCAGAGGTCTGAGTCACCAGGTTTTCAAGGAAGGTGTGAGGGCCATGAGATGGACCCACAGGTCAGCACAAAACTCCTGATCCATGTGAATTTGTACTGTGTTTTTCCAGGTGCCCATCAGGACAAGCCTTCTTCTTTACGGGTGAGAGATGTCAGTCAAGGCAGGTCCACGGGGACATCCTGGGAATGACAATTGGTGGAATCGCAGGAACCATTCTCTTAACCATTGTCCTCATTTCCGTGATGGCTAGAAGATAAATATCTGCAGGCGGATAAATCTCAGTCTTAAGTTTTCCCATTCTTCATAAGACCTCAGTTTTCAGTGAAAAATGATAAATATCATTTTTAGAAGACCATTCAGCATATGGATGAAAACCTCTATTGACATCTCAGCAGCAACCTGCTTACACTATAGGTCTTCACAGTTAAAGAACTTCATGTGGAACTGCTGTCTAATGAAAGCTCATACCCTACCTCTCTTGTCTAGTCTTTGAATGTTTAGAATCATAGAATCCTAGAATCATAGAACAACCAGGTTGGAAGAGACCCACCCGATCATCGAGTCCAACCATTCCTATCAAACACTAAACCATGTCCCTCAGCACCTCATCTACCTGTGCCTTAAACACCTCCAGGGAAGGTGAATCAACCACCTCCCTGGGCAGCCTATTCCAATGCCTAATGACCCTCTGTGTAAAAAACTTCCTCCTAATCTCCAGCCTAAATTTAGTTTCTTCATCCAATAGCAAACTGTAGTGCTGGGAGTCCAGACATTCATTCTCCAACACAGTTCAAATTCAGATTAAATAAGGGGGAGGACGTCTCCTGGAAAGAGTCACACAGAGCCACATATATTAAGATGCTAAAAATGTTCATAGAGAAGGAAGCTGTTGGACTTGCCGGTGCTGCTGCTGGTTTGGTCCAGGGATTTCTCCTCCCCACATAGGGAAGCTAATTTTGTCCTCCTCTAACGCATCTTCAGAGCTTGCTGGATGCAGAGTGGTGGAGAAAGGTGACAGGGACTGGCTCTGCTCCTTTTGGATGATATTACTTTAAGCACTGAGAGAGGAACACACCCTGTCTGCCCCAGGGCTAGAATCTACACCCACTAGCTCCTCTGCATCCTGAGAGTAACAGAGATCAGAGCATCTCTTCAGTGCAGAAAAAAAACCCCTCAAAGGTCTAGCTGCAGCCACTCTCTACTAACACTCCAGTATGTGACCCTTTTGTGGGAAACTGTGCAATACAAACCATTTTCCTTGAGATATGAAGACTGATATTATCTTAATATTTACCTATTCGGAGTCTGCTCTCTTCCTTGGTTCCCAAAGTGCTTTGTTTTGCTAACCACTGGGCTTTATATGGAGTACACTGGGTTCATAGAATCATAGAATCATAGAACAACCAGGTTGGAAGGGACCCATAGGATCTTCTAGTCCAACCATTCCTACCAAACACTAAACCAAGTCCCTCAAGACCTCATCCACCCGTCCCTTAAACACCTCCAGGGAAGGTGAATCAACCCCCTCCCTGGGCAGCCTATTCCAATGCACAATGACCCTTTCCATGAAAAACTTCCTCCTAATCTCCAGCCTAAATCTACCCTGATGGAGCTTGAGGCCATTCCCTCTTGTCCTGTCCCCTGTCACTTGGGAGAAGAGCCCAGCTCCCTCCTCTCTACAACCTCCTATCAGGTAGTTATAGAGAGCAATGAGGTCTCCTCTCAGCCTCCTCTTCTCCAGGATAAACACCCCCAGCTCTCTCAGCTCCTCCGCATAGGGCCTGTTCCCCAGCTTTGATTGCTCTATTATTGCAACAAGTTGCTCTATTATATGCAACAAGTGCTCTCAATATCCCTAAACATTGTTCAGCAGAATTTTGTAACCCTTTTCTAGGGTCTCAGCAGCTCAGCTTCACTTGCCACTCCTTCATTTCCTAGAAGCCCACACCTCATTCATATAGGGTCAAGATCCACACTTAGCTGAACAGGGAGAATTATGAAAGTATATAATCCGTAGGTTGGAAAGAGACTTTGAGATCATCAAGTCTGACTGTATGTGTGTACTGCTAACTCGTACCCCTAGACACTTCATCTCCCCATCTTTAAAATACCTCCAGGGATGGGGACTCAATCATCTCCCTGGGCAGCCTCTGCCAGTGCTTGAGAACCCTTTCAATGAAGAAGTTTTTCCTGATTTCCAAGCTGAATGTGCTGTGGTGCAGCTTGAGGCCCTTTCTTCTTGTCCTGTCCCCTGTCACCTGGGTAAAAAGACCAGCACCCGCCTCACTACAACCTCCTTTCAAGTGGTTGTAGACAGCAATAAGTTCTCCTCTCAGCCTCCTTTTCTCCGGGATAAACCACCCCAGGTCCCTCAGCTGTTCCTTGTAAGACTTGTTCTCCAGCTAGTAGTGGTGGAACCTCAGAGAAGAAATGTCTACAGAGCTAAGTTGTGGTGGGACAGTGCTGTCTAGAGGGACTTGTGCTTTACAGTTGATATAAAGCTTATTCGAACTGAGTGGTGCTGGATTCCGCAGCAGGTCAGTGTTACACAAGCTGCCCCCAGACTGGGTAGACTAAATCATAGAATAGAATCATAGAACAACCAGGTTGGAAGAGACCCATCGGATCATCGAGCCCAACCATTCCTATCAAAATGGTTAGACTAAAAGCCAAATTTTGGTGGGAATAAAGTCCCAAGGTCTGTTTTTCAAATACCCACCGGCCATGCAGTTCAAAGAGATTCTAGATTTTCATATCTGTCTTTAACTGTGCTCCAGGTCTAGTATTATATATATATATATATATATATATATATATATATATATATATATATATAAATAAAAGTCTTCAAGCAAAAAGAAATCACATCCAATATAACTAAATACATTTGATTGATGCTTGTTTATTGTCTTCAGTCAACACTATCTGGCCACACCAAACCATCACGCATAGCTGTGACTGTAGGCAACAGTTTCCCATCCTGGATCGTCCCAAAGTCCTGGGAACAGGTTCACCACTAGTAAACTTAGGCTTGATTTGCAAAAAAAAAAAAATCCAAATAAGACTGCACCACCTGATGGTTGCATTTGATATTGCCCTCAAGTCTAAATCTTCATAATTCCATCTGTCATATTTTACATTTGTGTGCACTATAAATACTTCACAGGCTCTCTCACAGCACTCTGCTGAAGAGAGGAGTGCTGCCTTTAAAGGTACACTGGCTTGGGAACAGCTGGTTCCACAAATACAACATTAGAGCAATAATTTACACAAACCCTCTCATCCTGCCTGGCACGTGATGGTTTGCGTTCACTGCAGAGACCTCCAAGTGTGATTCTCCTCTGAGAGACCCAAATATACAGACTTTACACAAGAGACTCCTTGCACACTTAACACTACTATGCATTATACAGACGCAGTAACCTCTGTGGCAGAGGCCAGCGACCATCTCTGTCTTAATTACATAACGAGGGAAGGATATTAGAGTCAAGGATATAAAGATTTCCTTTTCTTCATACAAGTGCCACATGGAGCTTTCAGTACATTCTAGCTGAAAGAAGACAGCGCAGGAATCATCACGGTCCTCATTTTATCTAAGTCGAAAGTGAAGATCTGAAACGGACCTTCTCAGTTGTGAATCTTCGGATCCAGAAAGTCTTAAATAGAAAGCGGAGAGCCCTATACCATGTGGTCTTTCCGGATTCTAATACGAAGGCAGTAGAGAAGCTATGAGGTACTTGTGTTATTTACACAGGCCTTTGGAATCATTCAGAGGGTTGATAAGGGAAATAATAAAACCACTGGACGAAAGCTGTGGGTAGCACTCCAATAAACGGCTCAGTACTGCATAGTGCTAAGCACCTTCTTAAAGGCTGAGAATTCTTCACTCCCGATGCCTTTTCCACTCGAAGGCCTTCAAATCCTTCTAAGTTTGAAACACTTTGCCATCTCCTCTGGGCTTGGCAGCCCCTGGGAAATTCCACCTCACAGTCCTTCCCAGCCTTACATGTTAACCAGAAACAATTATTCCAGAGGAATGCACCAAGGAACAGTTTAGTCAAAGTGAAGTAGTCCACTTCTTGATGACTCACGGGTGCTTTTCGCATGTGCCTTGGAAAGGGCAGAGGTCCTTTCAGGGTTATGTGATTCAGCATTTGCAGTGCCTCAGTTAAGCAATGAATATGCCTTGGAAGTGTTTTCAGAGGAAGAGGTGGATGGCTCTGAAGAAGACACTCTGTATTTCCCTGCAAAACAAAACACAGTGATTAGGCTTCTTGTGCTGAGGGGCCCACAACTGAACACAGGATTCGAGGAGCAGTCTCACCAGTGCTGAGTACAGAGGGAGAATCACCTCCCTGGATCTGCTGGTCACACTGTTTCTGATCCAAGCCAAGATGCCTTTGGCCTTCTTGGCCACCTGGGCCACTACTGGCTCATGGTCAGTCACTGTCAACCAACACCCCCAGGTCCCTCTCCTCCTGGCAGCTTTCCAGCCAGGCTTCTCTCAGTCTGTAACACTGTTTAGGGTTGTTGTGCCCCAAGTGCAGGAAATATATTCATAGATACCACAATACACAGGCCCTGAGAGCATGAACGCAAGCAAAACCTTGTTTCTGCTTCAGCAGGAGAAATCTCTTGTCACATACCTGTTTTCCCACATAAGTTGTTAAAGGTTCTTGAGAATGGATAGCTCATAGCAAGCATCGGTGTCACCAGGATCAGGGAGGATGACTGTAAGAGAGAAAATTGCTTTGTGTCAAAAGTCTGGAACTTTCTTTGTAGTCATATTGGGGGGTAGGGGCAATTTAAAATAAAATATTGTAACCAGGCAGTGCAGAGAAAGGCAAGTTAGGTGTTTACGAGACATCAAGTTTACCCAATTGCATGATTCTGATGGTAACGAAGGAGGTCAACTTTAAAAGAAACTACAAAACACAAACAGCCTGTCTCTAGCTGTTGTCCAGAGAATATGGCTTAGGTTCCAGAGTGTCGTATCAGACAGTACAGAGCCCTGATCCTTCTTCCGAGGGATTATATCCATTAAGACAGCCAGAAAATTAAGATTTATGTTCTTGGGGATTATCGATGAGAGTCAATAGCTGGAGATATCCAGCAGTAAATTTCACTTGACACACTAGAGGGCAATGGAACACAACTCTTCCCAGTCCAGACAGGAAGGAAGATGCTTTTTGGTGCTGAAATGCAGTTTCCTGGTTCATTCTGGATTGATTCGAGAATTTAATGGAATTGCCTAAAAAGAAATGTCTAATAAAAGGATGAAAACCACATAATATTCTGTTTAATTCTTCCCCATTCATTAGGTTGTCTCATGGTAGGGGCAATCAGGCCATTTTGTGCATTGTCACTGATGTCATAAGGTGATAGAGAAAGAAGGTAAATTAATCATATTTTTAAAGCTTGATCAAAGGCTTTGATCTTACTTTATTTATATTTTATCGGCAGAACTGTCAAGGAAATATTCGAGTTCCCAGTGCCCGGGGCAGCTCCTCAGCACTCGGAACTTACAACCCTGCTCTTCTTGGCTAACCACAGGCTACCTCCTCCCAGCCCTTCAGCACATTCCTGGGGTGGATGCTCAGAAGGGTCGCTACTGGGTCCAATACTTGTTTCACATCTTCGTTAAGGATAAAGATGATGGGGAAAGTGCACCCTCACCAAGCCTGAAGATGATACCAAACTGGAAGGAGTAGCTGATAGACCAGATGAGTCATAGAAAAATCATAGAATCATAAAACAACCAGGTTGGAAGAGACCCATCGGATCATCGAGTCCAACCATTCCTATCAAACACTAAACCATGGCCCTCAGCACCTCATCTACCTGTGCCTTAAACACCTCCAGGGAAGGTGAATCAACCACCTCCCTGGGCAGCCTATTCCAATGCTCAATGACCCTCTGTGTGAAAAACTTCCTCCTAATCTCTAGCCTAAATCTCCCCTGAAGGAGTTTAAGGTCATTCCCTCTTGTCCTGTCCCCTTGGCACTTGAGTCATCGGTCATTCAGATGGACCTCAACCAGAGGATGGAGAAATGGGATGAAAGGACTCTTGTAAAGTTCAGCAAAGGGAAATGCAAAGTCCTTCTGTCTCTGAGGAGTTTAAACTCCATGCACCAGGACATGCTGAGAGCTGTCTGTCTGTAAAGACAGAGCCAGACTTTTCTCGCTGGTGCCCACAGAAAGGACAAGAGATGGTGGGAATGAAAACAGAGCCAGACGTTTCTTGTTTGTACCCAGTGAAAGGGCATGAGGGAGTGGGAACGAATAGAAATACAGGAAATGCCATTTAAAAATAAACTTTTTTCACTGCGAGGGTGGTCAAACACAGGAAAAGGCTGCACGGAGAGATTGTGGTGCCTTCATCCTTGTTGCTACACAAAACGACGCTGGACGTGGCTCTGAGCTCTAACTGACTGTGCTCTGCAAGGTAGGGTGGTTCCAGATGATTTCTGGAGGTAGTTCCCAAGTTCATCATTTGGCAGTTATTGGAAGCTGGAGTGATTTGAGTCAGTGCTGCTACTCTGAGCTGACAGTCCAGCCTTAATGGACTCCTTAAATCCTCTGAGTCTATGTACACATCTTTCGTGATTATGGTGGTTTCTAAGTCTGTTTCCCAGTTCTTTAGCAGCTCCTCTATAGGCTTTTATGAATGAATCCTGTTCAGATACCAAAATGAAACAAAGCTTTATTGCCATGTAAGAATGACGCTAGTATGTTGATGTTAGATGCTAAGGATGTTGAGGCTCTGGAGCGAGTCCAGAGAAGAGCCACGAAGTTGGTGAAGGGGCTGGAGAACAGGCCTTATGAGGAACGGCTGAGAGAGCTGGGGGTGTTTATCCTGGAGAAGAGGAGGCTGAGGGGAGACCTCATTGCTCTCTACAACTACCTGAAGGAGGTTGTGGAGAGGAGGGAGCTGGTCTCTTCTCCCAAGTGACAGGGGACAGGATGAGAGGGAATGGCCTCAAGCTCCGCCAGGGGAGATTTAGGCTGGAGATTAGGAGGAAATTTTTCACAGAAAGGGTCATTGGGCATTGGAATAGGCTGCCCAGGGAGGTGGTTGATTCACCTTCCCTGGAGGGGTTTATGGGATGGGTGGTTGAGGTGCTGAGGGACATGGTTTACTGTTTGATAGGAATGGTTGAGACTCAATGATGCAGTGGGTCTCTTCCAACCTGGTTGTTCTATGATTCTATTTACCACCATTTTCTTTTTTTTTCCATTCCAAGTGCCAGTGGTTTGATTCTGATGCCTTCAAACCTTTACCCAGAATAAAGTGGCTTCTTTTGTAAGGGGTTACAAATCATAGAATCATAGAAAAACCAGGTTGGAAGGGACCCATCGGATCTTCTAGTCCAACCATTCCTATCAAACACTAAACCAATGCAGAAGAGTAAGTCGAAACAAGTGTTCCTGGGTTAGAATACACAGAGTTATCTATCCTCACACAGCCACACCAGACAGAGGTATTTCATCCCTCTTGGATGAAACTTTACTGTATTCTGTATCTGGGAATGTGGCCTCTCTTGAGCAGAAGTAGAGAAGAACACACCTTTGGCATTAGTGGAAGGAGGATAACGAAGAACTCTGTGACCACAATGTGTTTTCAACCAGCAGAGCTCTTTGTCAGCTGAATATCAGCCCAGAGCCTCAACTCTTGACCCTCTCCTAAGGCTTTAAGACATATCCTGGGTCACTGAGCCTGTGACCACCTTGTGTGGACAGCCTCCTAAATTTTACTTTAGAGGTTTATCAAACCCTGCTGTGAAAGCAGTTAATTCAGTGTCTTTACGCTGTGTTCACACTAAGACGCTGTTCCCTGTTGTCTCTAATGGGTACTGGTTGCTTAATCATAGAATCATAGAATCACCAGGTTGGAAGAGACCCACCGGATCATCGAGTCCAACCATTCCTATCAAACACTAAACCATGTCCCTCAGCACCTCGTCCACTTGTGCCTTAAACCCCTCCAGGGAAGGAGAATCAAGCTTTATATTTGGTTGGATTTAAAGATCCTGTAGCCCAGCCACTTCTTATCCAACGTGGGCTACAGCAGAAGCCCTAGGAAAGAGTTTTGGAAAAGAAACGTGTAGAAGCAGATCTTCAGAATGTCCTTTCCACCTCTGGCTGTGAGACTTCGGTGTTTAACAGCACTTAATGACCTTTAATTCTGTGCAGAAGCTTTTCCAGACACCCATTCAAGCTGTGTTTCAATGCAGGGAGGAGTGTAAGAGTCATTGAGGCAGAGAAAGCCTCTGTGGATGAAAAAGAAGCCTTCAGATCTTCTTTAAGGATCTAATCTCTGTTTGCATCTTCTTTTTTTTTAGGTACTGTCTCATTTTTTGACAAATGCAGGAATTTGCTGGGTATGGAACTCAAGTCTCTCCTGTTCCAGGACACTTGGTTCCAGAACAACATTCATTTATGTTCTGCCTTTTGCTTAGAGAAATGTGATTCTTTGAAACACATAAGACACAATTTTGACAAAAGGGTCACTTCCTGCTATTTTCTGTCCCCAGCATAAAGTGGAGCCCAACCTGTATCATTGTTTCATAAGCTCAAACCACAGTATCTCCATCTTTTCCTGCTCAAGGGCACCTTCCCCGAGAAGTTCCCTTTGCATGTCTGTCAGGTTGTGAATAAATAACAGTGCAACGGAAATCATCTGTTTTCTATCTTTCAGTTACATTTTGTGGCTTATTTCTTGTGGAATTTAAAGTAAATGTCCATCAACCTCCTTATCATTTTTCATGAATTACAGGTGAAATAATGAACTTGGATAAAAGGCGTCATATTCACATTCATGTTGTTGATGTCTTTCTCTGGCTATTTTTAATAAATAATTCACAATATAAAGTGCATTTGACTGAAAAGGTGCTCAAAGAACATTCGACAATTCAGCAGTAACTCTGAAATAGAGTCTTAGATTGAGGTTTTAACCTTTGTTTGCTGCGAACTCCATTTGGACATTGAATTCCTCTTCAGCAGAGCTTCTTGTATCTATTTGTTGGAAAAAAAAAAAAAAAAAGAATAATCTGTGAATACAGCAATTACGTTCAAACTCCAACAGATCATTCACATAGAATAACCAGGTTGGAAGGGACCCATCGGATCATCGAGTCCAACCATAGTATGAGAAATAATTTGAATTCTTACCTTCTTGTCCCAGAGAGTCCCAAACACCAGAATGAATAATCCCTAGGAGACAGATAATTACATGCAATTTGACCACGCCAACCTTTTAATTGCCGTATTAACTGCCTATTAACTCAAATATTGTTCATTGTGATTATTTAAAACCTGAAATTTTTGACAGAGGGATTTTTTTCTAGCTGCATCTCACAGAATGGCGGGAATTATCCAGGCCTGACCTACTCAAACTGTATATATATCCGGTCTACAAACATAGAATCATAGACTCATAGAACAACCAGGTTGGAAGAGACCCATCGGATCATCGAGTCCAACCATTCCTATCAAAATGATTCATGATACAGATATCATGATACAGATAGTTTGCTAGTGATTACTTGGATCATAGAATTGAAGAATGGTTTGGGTTGGAAGGGACCTTAAAGATCACAAGAGCCTCCAGACACACTGTAAATCAGACCAGATATGCTGGAGCTGAACATAACGGGATGTTTTCCTGATCTTTGGGAATTAAGTTCTCCCCAAACCTACAGGCAAAGTTGGAAGTTATTTCTGTGTCGTAGAATCATAGAATCACCAGGTTGGAAGAGACCCACTGGATCACTGAGTCCAACCATTCCCATCAATCTCTAAACCATGTCCCTCAGCATCTCATCCACCCGTCCCTTATACCTCTCCAGGGAAGGTGACTCAACCCCCTCCCGGGGCAGCCTCTGCCACTGCCCAATGACCCTTACTGTGAAAATTTTTAGGCAGATGAGAAAACGAAACCCTGATGAGTTCCTGGAATGGGTATCCCAAAGAGCCCTTTGGGAATAAGGATGTGTGAGGTAACCCTGAGCTTTCCCAATGATCTCAAACATCTTTTCCAACCAAATGATCCAATGAGTCTGTGAAGCTGTTTTCATCCCCACTCCAAACCCAGAACTGGAAGAATATCACTATGCGTTTAAGTGGTCTTAGGGTAAACAAAACCATGCAGACACATAGAATCACAGAATCACAGAACAACCAGGTTGGAAGAGACCCATCGGATCATTGAGTCCAACCGTTCCTATCAAACACTAAACCGTGTCCCTCAGGACCTCATCTACCCGTGCCTTAAACCCCTCCAGGGAAGATGAATCAACCGCCTCCCTGGGCAGCCTATTCCAATGCCCAACGACCCTCTGTGTGAAATACGTCCTCCTAATCTCTAGCCTAAATCTCCCCTGGCGGAGCTTGAGGCCATTCCCTCTTGTCCTGTCCCCTGTCACATAACTCACCTGCAAACCATTGAGCAGAGCGAAGAGGATGTGGAAAGCTCGATGGCTGTTTTTGATGACGGTGGCAAGTCCAAATCCCCAGGTGAGACCTAAGAGCGGTGTCAAGATGGCGACGCTTTTGCCAATCTGCAACAAAGCGTTTCTCTCCTGCCTGTCCGACCTGTCCCCTATAGTCGGCCTCAGGATTTTTATTATAACAACTGCAGTGATGAATAAATTCGTGGCCACGATGGCCAAGGCAGGTATGACGAAGGCTAAAAGAGCTTTGCTGTCCTGCCAGTTGAGCCAACAGGCGTCGCTTCTGGTGTAACTGTTCCTCGGCAGTGTGATGGCGATGGTGACGACTGCAATGATGAAGGGGCACCCGTATCCCAGAGAGAACACCACGGCTTTCTGGGCCGTCTTGCTTGTGTTGTGTAAGATGAAGACCAGCCTGTAGAAAAGAATGAGGCCCAGGCTGAGCATCCAGAAGAAGACACACAGGTAGAATAAATGGATGAAGAAGGTGGCCACGGCACAGATGCTTCTGCTCATCTGTTGGTTTTGGTCTTTGATGGAGGCAGTGACGATGAACCAGACGTCAGCAATCAGGAGCGACGTGGCTATGTTGAGTATACAGACGTGGCGCATGTAGGAGGTCGTGTTATTCGTCACGTATTTCCAGACCAAGGATTCGATTATAACGCAGGCTGCCAAGCTCAAGATGGAAATGGCCAGGCCGATGTACGTAATGTAATCTTCAGAGATGAGTTGGGAGGATTTATCAGGTGACATCAGAATGGAGAATGACGTCAAGTGATTGCAGGAGCAGACGACATGATTTCCTACCTCTGATGTTGTGCAACCCTGAGTGTCCCAGCCCCCTCCCTGTTTACTGAGTGTGAAGTTCCAAAAGACACACTGAGGTTTCTTTAGAGACGCGTTTATCTTTGAAAAGGTCATATTAACATCGAACTTCTGGCTCCTGTTGCTGCTCACAGTTGTTGTGATCAATAAGCCGTTCACACGCTCAGTCTCATTCTGGGGCAAAATACGTCCAAAGGTTGAGTACATCACACTGACAATGGTTGAATTTTGCACAAGAGACTGAATTTCAGCTTCACCAATGTGCACATCAACTGTGACGTTTTCTGTGCTGTTGAAGCTCTTACTATAACCTGTGTTGTTTGTTTCTCTGACGACTGTACCTTGGAGCTGAATGCTGTTTGTCGAGACACTGGGGATTGTATTATTAACTGGTTGGAGGCGCAAGGAAAAATTTTCTACCGAATTCAGTAACGAAGAACTTGTGAGTGTTTCCTTTTCATCCAGGTCTTGCCAGGCTTCTCGTGTGGAATTGGCAACAAGGTAGTCCACAGTGGAAAGGAAATTCTGGAACAACAACACAATAATCATAGAATCATAGAACAACCAGGTTGGAAGAGACCCGTCGGATCATCGAGTCCAACCATTCCTATCAAACACTAAACCATGTCCCTCAGGACCTCATCCACCCGTCCCTTAAACACCTCCAGGGAAGGTCAATAATAATAATAACAATAGTAATAATAATAACAACAACAAGAATAATATGAATAATAATATGAATATGAATAATATGAATAATAATGCTGTTACTGAAATCCCATATAGAACATTGTTGTTTCTAATGGCAATTACTGGGTGATCTTAGAATTGCCTTTTTAAAAAAGCTTAGCTTTTTCTTATTTTGCTCAATCCATGTGAAACCATCAGTTGTTAACCCCTGTGTGCTCTGTTTTCAACTTAAGGTTTTCAAAGTTGGACTCGCATGACTTTTTTGATAGGAATTTTGATAGGAATGGTTGGACTCGATGATCCAGTGGGTCCGTTCCAACCTGGTTGTTCTATGATTCTATGACTTTTTTTTTACATATTAGTCAGTATTTTTATTTCTCCAGCATTCTTTCCCTTCTTCCTTAGCCTTTTTTCTATCTTTGATTTCTCACTTTCTCTCACACAGAGCTCTCTAGCTACAGAACATCACTCTGCACTTCCCTGCTCTGCCTCTGTACCTCACAACCAAGGTTTCCAAGTACTTCAAGATACATTTTCTTCTACATTTGTTGCAGCATCTAATTGATCTTCCTTGTGCTGCAGACTCCAGAGCTGGACAAAGTACTCCAGGTAGAGTCTCTCAAAAGCAAAGTAGATGAGGAAGACTCATCTCCATTGATCTGCTGACCACGCTTCTTGTTATGCAGCCCAGAATACAATTGGTTTCCTGAGCTGCCAGTGCATATTTCTGTGTCATTTCCAATTTTTCAACCACCATTCCTTGTCTTTTCCTCTCACTTAGAATGCTAGAAACATTCATAGCTCCCTAGAAGATTTCTGTTTGCTAAGAACACAGTAGTTTCTCTTTCAACCATAGGCTCCTTGTCTTCGTCATTTTGACTTTTTAAAAAAGCTGCTGTATCTTTGCTGTCACTTCATCTCATTCCCTTTAATACTTTCTCGTTCCTGATCTTAACTAACAATGAAATTTCTTCCAGGAGCGCGTCATCCTCTGTGACAAAAGGGGCCAAAGGGCTTGGTAAGTATAGGTAAGACTTAAAATAAAACCTTACCTCAATAACACGGTTGTCTGCAACTGCTGGGATAGCAGAGACCATGTCCAGGATGGTAACAACTGCGTCCAGGTTTGCAGGAGAGCTGCTTATTGTGCTCTGCTGGTTTTCTGTTATTTTCTTAAGTTCTGCAAGGTAGTCAGGTAGGTCGGCTTTTGCCTGAGGACTGTTGACCAAGGACTGAAACAGAAGAAAACAGGACATCGTGTGGGTGCGACTTGCCTGGAACTTGATCTTCCTTCATAACAGCTCCCCCCGTTCCAGTAAACAGTTTACTGGAGGAGTAAATATCCCCCAGACCCAGGGACGTTCTAGACATGCTGATAATGTTCAACATTCTGATTGTCCAGAACAGAGCATCCTAGTGGCATATGGAGAGTGGTCTCTGTGCTAATTATCGACTGCTCCTGGAAATTTCAAGGGAGAACATAGCTGGCCAGGTCCAAACCATACAAAGGAACAATCTAGTTAAGAAAATAATTGATCAACTAGATGTACCTCTGCCTGGGATCTTGCTGTGCCTTATGAGGAACGGCTGAGAGAGCTGGGGGTGTTTAGCCTGGAGAAGAGGAGGCTGAGAGGAGACCTCATTGCTCTCTATAACTAGCTGAAAGGAGGTTGTGGAGAGGAGGGAGTTGGGCTCTTCTCCCAAGGGACAGAGGACAGGATGAGAGGGAATGGCCTCAAGCTCCACCAAGGGAGGTTCAGGCTGGATAGGGTACTCTGAAGCATGCACTGAGCTTGTGGCAACCGGCATCCGCTCAGGCAATGCCCGAGAACAGTCACTGGCCTGGAGTCTTCCCTGAACCACACTCAGGCACTGCCTGTTCTCACTGGACACTCTGAATAAGGTCACCAAGTCTAGGGAAGAGAGCACTGGTGTGTACACGCAGTGCCACACACCCTCTGGGCCGCAGAAGGAGATCTGGACTCTTTCATTGATATAGCCCATCATTCTTCCTATCTTTCAAACCATAGTTTTAATTAAATGCTTGATTTCTAACACTTCATTCAGATTCTGCTAAGCAAAACCCAATCTAACAAACATTTTTTTTCTCTCCGCTACCAATCCCACCCTCAGCTTTATGAAAAGTCATAGATGTTACCTCAGCATTAGTCAGCAAGGTGTTTATTGGCTCAGACAGGCAGTCATTCCTTACTGCTTTCCATGATTTCTTGGAGCACTTGTAAGTTATATTGCCTCGAGTAAAACCGTCTGGAAGGTTTGAGTTAGAGCAGGGCTTTATCAACGTGGCCCCTTCGATGCCAATGCCAAGGGTGTCTGCGCAGGAAACTTTGTTATCTGTATTGGGGAAAAGACACAGAAGTAGAAAACTTGTAGTGACAGGACAAGGGGCAGTGGGTATAAACTGAGAAGAGCAGGTTTAGACTAGACATAAGGAGGAATTTCTTCATACTGAGGGTGGGAAGGCTGCCCAGGGAAGCTGTGGTTGCCCCATCCCTGGAGGGGTTCAAGGCCAGGTTGGATGGGGCTTGGAGCCCCTGATCCAGTGGGAGGTGTCCCTGCCCATAGCAGGGGTGGGACTGGATGGGCTTTATGATTGCATCCAAGCTAAACTATTCTATGATTCTATGAAACCTAAGAAGCAGGGAGATGAATATTTTATCCCCACCAAATCTGTAACCTATGAAGGTCTTTGAATTACCGAGGATTTCAGCTTGCTTTCTTTATCAATTATGACCTTTCAGTGTGTGGATGCATTGCATTCCCAATTTCCCAATTCCAGCAGTGTGCCCAGGTGGTCAAGAAGGCCAATGGCATCCTGGCTTGGATCAGAAATGGTGTGACCAGCAGGGCCAGGGAGGGTATTCTCCCTCTGTACTCAGCACTGGTGAGGCCACTCCTCGAATCCTGTGTTCAGTTGTGGGCCCCTCAGCACAAGAAGGATGTTGAGGCTCTGGAGTGAGTCCAGAGAAAAGCAACAAAGCTGGTGAAGGGTCTCGAGAACAGGCCTTATGAGGAACGGCTGAGAGAGCTGGGGGTGTTTAGCCTAGAGAAGAGGAGGCTGAGGGGAGACCTCATTGCTCTCTCCAACTACCTGAGAGGAGGTTGTGGAGAGGAGGGAGTTGGGCTCTTCTCCCAAGTGCCAGGGGACAGGACGAGAGGGAATGGCCTCAAGCTCCACCAGGGGAGGTTCAGGCTAGAGATTAGGAGGAGGTTTTTCACGGAAAGGGTCATTGGGCATTGGCAGAGGCTGCCCAGGGAGGTGGTTGATTCACCTTCCCTGGAGGCGTTTAAGGGACGGGTGGATGAGGTGCTGAGGGACATGGTTTAGTGTTTGACAGGAATGGTTGGACTCGATGATCCGATGGGTCTCTTCCAACCTGGTTGTTCTATGATTCTATGATTCTATACAATCATTAAGGGTGGAGAAGACCTCTAAGCTTTTCCGGTCCGACCACCAGCCCAACACATCTGTGCCTATACACCCATGTCCTGAAGTTCTGCACATTTTTTGAACCCCTCCAGGGATGGAGACTCCACCACTGCCCTAGGCAGCCTCTGCCAGGGCTTCACCACTCTTTCAGTAAAGAATTTTTTCCCAATATTCAATCTAAAACACCCCTGATGCACCTTAAAGGTTATCACACCAAGTTTATCCTGCTTAGTGCTGCTGCAGCACAAACAGGAAATTCATTAAGACCTGGACAGTGAGGCCTCAACAACTTTTTGATGAACAGGGTGTCTTGCTAATTGGCCTAATTGTGTTAGTCCCATCAGTAAGTATTTCCTGATTAAAGTAAATGGAATATCTGTGTGTTTATTGCTTAAGAGAATGAAATCTGGGCAGATACAACAATTCAAGTATTTCCTGATTAAAGTAAATAGAATACCAGTGTGTTTATTTCTTAAGAGAATGAAATCTGGCCAGATACAACAATTCAACTGTAAGCACCACCTACTGTGGAAACCACAGTATTTTCACATCATAGAGACGTCCAACATTCCTTTCTTTATAATTTCAAATAAGAAGCTGAAATATCCAAGTTCTGGTTAGAACTAAACATCAAAATTAGATGTTGAATTGTTAGATGCTAACAACCCATCATTTCCGGCAGAGCTGAGCTGACCTGTCTGTTTATTTTTAAAATTCCAGCCAAATTGACAGTTTCCTCTGCAACCGAAAATTTCCTATCAAAAAAAAAAAAAAAAAAAACCCAGACAAAAATTCTTGGCCAACCAAACCTGCTCCTGTCAGATGTCACCAGTGATGTGTTTGTGGTATATAGTTTAACAAAGGTACTGGGATTTCCTGTGTCACAGCTTTAAACAGTAACTTTTTCTTACCAAGTATCAGGTGCAGTTTTATCTGTTCGCTGTTGACTTCCTGCCCGACGCGGTTAATAAACTTGCAGTGTGCCTTGTACTCCTTTTGGCCGCATTCTGCTTCTGTGTAATTGTACATGAAGCAAAACATATTTCCTTTTGCCACTTTCCCTGCATGGAAGGAGCAAGACAGGCAAGGGGGTCAATCAGCTGGCAGAGAGGAGAAAACATTATTTTCTGTGGGTCCTAGAGGAAAACATTTTCTTGGTGGAAAACCTTATTGTTTGTATGCTGATCTCTGTCTCTTGCTTCCCATTTGTTAAACCTTATGGCAGCTGCATGATCAGTAACTTTTCAACTATTAGAATCATAGAATCATAGAACAGCCAGGCTGGAAGAGACCCACCAGATCATCGAGTCCAGCCTTAGTCACCCCATTCCATTCTGTCCCAACTGCTTTGGGGCTCAATTCCAGCCTCCCCAGTCACCCCATTCCCTCCCCAGTCACCCCATTCCCTCCCCATCACCTCAGGGCTCAGCTCCAGGAACCCCAGAACCCCTTTCCCCTCCCTCCCCACATCTGCCCAGCACCAGGACCCTGGGAACGGGGTTTTTGAGGGGTGGAAAAGGCCGGACAAATGTAGGTGCCTCTGTGTGTCCCCTCACCCTTCCCCGGATGGAGCTGACAGCACATGTGAGGGAATAAATTTGAGTCCAGAGCCTCAACTGCTGTAAAACGCTCCAACTCGGGCAATTTCAGTGGCAATAAACTGGTTTAGTGGTTTAGTGTTTGATAGGAATGGTTGGACTAGGAGATCTGATGGATCCCTTCCAACCTGGTTGTTCTATGATTCTATGATTCGATGATGATGATGATGATTATTATTATTATTCAGTCTAATGTTGTTTTCTGCCTAAGTAAAGTTGGGGAAGCATCTTGAATAGCTTCTTAATTTGCGAGGGTCCCAAAGGCATCACATTCGGAAGGAACTGGATTAACACTTACGAAAAATAAATTGAATGAGTTACACAGGCCTAACTGAAAATAAGAATAACCAGGGAGTGGGTTGTGACACCCAGTGCACCTAATATTGAATATTGTTTCTTACCAACTTGAACTTCATTTCGTCCAACCACAAACTTAACAGTGTAGTCTTCCCTGATGTTGCGACTTATGCAGCACTGAAGAGTTTGCTGCGCTCGGCACAGAACAGATGCCTCAATGGGGTCTATCAGGATGCTCTGCTTCCGAGGCATGGGAATAACCTCGATCATCGCACTGGCAGAGCCCTCCAAGGACTTCTGGGAGAAGGTGCAGGTGTAGATGCCTGAAAGAATCGACATAAAAGCGGTGTCTCAGTCAACAGAATCACTCCTCTGCTTTTGCATGGTCTTGAACCCTAATACTGAACAAGTGCAGTGTTCTTGGCAGCATCATAGAATCATAGAATCACCAGGTTGGAAGAGACCCACTGGATCATAAAGTCCAGCCATTCCTATCAAACACTAAACCATGTCCCTCAGGACCTCGTCCACCCATCCCTTAAACACCTCCAGGGAAGGTGAAGCGTCATGTCTCACTGTCCTCCAGCAGTTATAATTTTAACTTCTTTTCTTATTTACTGTGCCCAGGATTCCCAGTGATTTGCAAGGCTAAGGATGCTGTAAATGATCTGGCGCAGCGATTTGCCATAGAATCATAGAATGACCTGAGCTGGAAGGGACCCACAAGGCTCACCCAGTCCAGCTCCTGTCCCTGCACAGGACACCCCAACATTCACACCGTGGGGCTGAGGGCAATGCCCAAAGGCTTCTGGAATATTGTCAGGCTCAGCACCACAACTGCTTCCCTGGGAGCTACTCCAGGGCTCTGCGGGAAGAACCTTCTCCTAGTAGCCAACCTACCCATGCCTTGCCCACCTTCCTGCCTTTCCTTTAGATCCATCGGTCACCAGAGAGAAGAGCTCAGTGCTTGCTCCTCCTCCTCCCCTGGTGAGGAAGCTGCAGACCATGATGAGGTTTCCCCTTAGTCTCCTTTTCTCTAGGCTGAACAGATCAAGTGACGTCAGCTGCTCCTTTGTGCCAATATGATATGATATATGCCAATATAGCCGGTTCACTCACCACTCCAGTCCTGTGTGGCATTCTTCACCGTGAGCAGAGATCTGGCTGGAAATTTGCTACTTTTGATGCATGCATCACAGTCTACTGTTTTTATGTGATTTCCAGTCTGGATTTTCCAAGTGACGCTGTCATAATTGCCCACATCACTTCCACACCTTAGACTGAATGGATATCCCTCAGAAACTGATGTGTCTACGCTCGAAGAGATGGTTACGCTGGCTGAGACAATACAAGATAAACATCATGTTATCGAGAGCTACTTGTTGTAATCATTTGCTTGCAAATGACACAAGCCACAGATGTCCTAGAATCATAGAATCATAGAACAACCAGGTTGGAAGGGACCCATCTGATCTTCTAGTCCAACCATTCCTACGTAACACTAAACCAAGTCCCTCAAGACCTCATCCATGCTACCTCATTCTTACCTGCCCAGAGGAATGTCACTCTGATATCGTAGCTGCCCCTGGCACCGTGTCCCGTCTCCAGCTCACATGTATATGTCGTCACTGTACCTGACTTTTCAGGTGAACACAGGGATTCATCAACGTTGAGCTTGTATTCAGTGCAGTTCTCAGTGAAACTGGAGACTCCTAGGGGGAAATAAACACTCCTTGAAGGGCTATGAATGTCCATAAAAACTTGGGCTCTGGAAATCCCAAGCAATCCCTCCAGCTAAAGAAAATCTTGTAGGTTTGTATAGAACCATAGAATAACCAGGTTGGAAGAGACCCACTGGATCACTGAGTCCAACCATTCCTATCAAACACTAAACCATGTTCCTCTGCACCTTGTCCACCTTAAACCCCTCCAGGGAAGGTGAATCAACCACCTCCCTGGGCAGCCTGTTCCAGTGCCCAGTGAACCTTTCTGTGAAAAATTTTTTCCTAATGTCAAGTCTGAATCTCCCCTGGTGGAGCTTGAGGCCATTCCCTCTTGTCCTGTCCCCTGTCCCTTGGGAGGAGAGTCCAGCTCCCTCCTCTCCACAACCTCCTTTCAGGTAGTATGTATCCTTTGGCATCAGGGCATTTTTAATTCATCATTGCTGAAGCTCATTCACATCTTATACTCTGGTAACTCTCACACTGATGTTTCAAAGCACTGAAGGTGGCTCCCAGCGCACCTGCTAGCACCTGCTGCCAGAACCAATCTCACCGAGAGCAATGACATTTCTTGCATACCTGAGGAGAAGCCAAATGAAGAACATTCTGGTTCAGCCCAAGCTCATTATCTGCTGTATTTATCGGGAGCAAGAGTAAACCAGAAGTAAATATTGCAGGGTTTAATATCAGCTTGTTTTGAAATAAGCACCTGACAGTCACTCAACTTTAAATGTGATGAGAGTTGGTTTAGCTATAAGGGGAAAACCCCATTGAAGCTGTCCCATGCTGCAGCTCAAAATCATAGAATCATAGAACAACCAGGCTGGAAGAGACCCATCGGATCATCGAGTCCAACCATTCCTATCAAACACTAACCCATGTCCCTCAGTACCTCATCTACCCATGCCTTAAACACCTCGAAGGAAGGGGAATCAACCTGGGCAGCCTGTTCCAATGCCCAATGACCCTCTGTGTGAAAAACTTCCTCCTAATCTCTAGCTTAAATCTTCCCTGGCAGAGCTTGAGGCCATTCCCTCTCGTCCTGTCCCCTGTCCTTTGGGAGAAGAGCCCAGCTCCCTCCTCTCCACAACCTCCTTTCAAGTAGTTGTAGAGAGCAATAAGGTCTCCTCTCAGCCTCCTCTTCTCCAGGATAAACACCCCCAGCTCTCTCAGCCGTTCCTCATAGGGCCTGTTCTCCAGCCCCTTCACCAGCTTCATTGCTCTTCTCTGGACTTGCTCCAGAGCCTCCACATCCTTCTTGTGCTGAGGGGCCCACAACTGAATACAGGATTCAAGGAACGATCTCACCAGTGCCGAGTACAGAGGGAGAAGAACCTCCCTGGCCCTGCTGGTCACACCATTTCTGATACAAGCCAGGATGTCATTGGCCTTCTTGGCCACCTGGGCACACTGCTGGCTCATGTTCAATCGCTGCCAACCAACACCCCCAGGTCCCTCTCCTCCTGGTAGCTTTCTAGACAGACTTCTCCTAGTCTGTAGCTCTGCATAGGTTGTTGTGCCCCAAGTGCAGGATGCTGCATTTGACCGTGTTGAAACTCATGCCATTAGACTCAGCCCATGGATCCAGCCTGTTTAGATCCCTTTGCAGAGCCTCCCTACCCTCCAGGTGAGATAACCAGATATCCAAGGAGATAACCAGAATCCCACTGGCGTCTGTACAACACTTAAGTCTGTACCACTGTCCATCCATCATCCTTCTCACACACCCCCCTCTCTGGATCATACCCTGTATGCATTTTAGGACGAGGACTGTGGGGTAGACAATGAGGAATATGTTTTTTGAAGAATGAACAAACACAGATACTGAAAGACAATCTTTTGTTAATCTTACCTGTCATATTGATTGCTCCATTTACTTTCCAGTCACCAGTAAGTGATGGTAATTGTCTGTCAATACAACAGGACAGCACATGCACCTGCCCTTCAGGCCTGTTGCATGTAATCTCGCTCCTGAAATCTGGAGTGATGTGGAGCGGAGAGACAGCTATTGTCTTCGTGGCATTATATATCATTGTCAGCAAGTGATTGCTCTTTGTGAAAACGCACCTGTAGGAACCTGTAAAGAGCAGGCAATATCTTAGCACCAAAAACACACTTTACCCTTTTCCTCTCTGCACTTGGAGTCAGCAGCTGGGAGCTACTTGCACACTTCCTTTTCACATCTTGTAGAACCACAGAATAACCAGGTTGGAAGAGACCCACTGGATCATGGAGTCCAACCATTCCTATCAAACACTAAACCATGTCCCTTAAACCCCTCCAGGGAAGGTGACTCTTCCCTCTCCCTGGGCAGCCTCTGTCAGTGCCCAATCACCCTTTCTGTGAAATATTTTTTTGTGATGTCCAGTCTGACCCTCCTCTGGTGGAGCTTGAGGCCATTCCCTCTCATCCTGACCCCTGCCCCTTGGGAGAAGAGCCCAGATCCCTCCTTTCCACAACCTCCTTTCAGGTAGCTGGAGAGAGCAATGAGGTCTCCTCTCAGCCTCCTCTTCTCCAGGATAAACACCCCCAACTCTCTCAGCTGCTCCTCATAAAGCCTGTTCTCCAACCTCTTCACCAGCTTCCTTGCTCTTCTCTGGACTCACTCCAGAGCCTCAACATCCTTCTTGTACTGAGGGGCCCAGAACAGGATTCGAGGAGCAGTCTCACCAATGCTGAGTACAGAGGGAGAAGAACCTCCCTGCCCCTGCTGGTCAGACCATTTCTGATCCAAGCCAAGATGCCATTGGCCTTCTTGACCACCTGGGCACACTGCTGGCTCATGTTCAACCAACCCCCCCAGGTCCTTCTCCTCCAGGCAGCTTTCCAACCAGACTTCTCCTAGTCCGGAGCTGCTCTGTGATACTTGCTTATCAAAATGTACCTTCAGGTCATCTCTAGTACAGTCTCTGCCGACTCTGGGTGTCCAGGTTAGGCAGCTTCAGAGCTGACAGCTACTTGAGAAGAGACCAGCACTCTCAGGTTGAGACACTTAATAGGTGGCCAGATAAGCGTTTTGGAGATCATATGTTGGCCTTAGTCCACACGGAAGCAATATTTTATGGTAAGAATGCAGAGTGACTGTGCAAATGCTTCTTACACAGAAAAGGTGAGAGGTAGGTGCCCAAAGTGGACTTCACAAGAGCTGGCACTCTGAGTGTGAGCACCTACACTGCTCTGAAGATATTGTCAAAAAGAATGGAGCATTTATCAGAACTTTCTCAAGCACTTACTCCCTGGATGTAGTCAGACTTCCTTTAGAAACTGGTAATCAGACCTCTTAATGCTCCAGGTATGTGGATTTTCCTTCCTCATTGGGAGAGTCAAGCGAGTAAGCCACTTAGGAGCAGAGACACCAGAGTCCAAGTCATCCTTAGCCCAAAGAAGTTTGGATCCAGGAATCCTACTCTCCTTTACATGTACCCAAAAACCTGGTCACAAGGCTACAAGGTTTTTTGAAGCTAGATGTAAAATTTGGAGTCCAAATATGAGAACTGAATGGGAGCTCAAGTCAAAGCTCTGACAATATAAGATAATGAGAACTGAGTGGGAGCTCAAGTCAAAGCTCCAACAATACAAGATAATTCCACTGATGACTCCTCCCAGCAATTTACCTGTTTCTGATTTTCAAAAAAAACACTTCACTATGAACACATGAAAAACTAAGTCTGAGCTCTGACTGCTTAAGTTAAGCTTGCAAAAGGGGGAAAGGGCCATCAAGGACAAACTCAACCACAGCTTCAAGTTACCACACCACAAGGGCCTCACAGCCATGTAGTCACCTCTGTCTCCTGTGAAACCTACTACTGAGACTCCTGGGACCTACACGGTCACTTCAGCCAGTTCACGTCTTATTGGTAATGCCAGTCAGTAATTAATTAATTAAAAAAAAATCATAGGAAAATTGTGAGGGACAGAGCGTTTTTCATATTTACTCTAGGAAAATGCAGTCACTGCATTCTTTGCTTTTTCTGGAACTAGACACATGAGAGATTAAAACAGATCCCCTGTTTTAATTACAGAAAATCATACCTAAATCCTTCACTGTAACGTTGAGAATTTCAAGAATCGACTTTGAAGTTCTCTTTGTAAACATTGTCTTAATTGAATGCTTGGAGCTGCTTGAGATGATCTCGTTGAAGTGATACCAGGTCACATTCTGAGATGTTGAATTTATCTCACAGGTCAGTCTTACTGTATCCCCTTCAAAAATGTCTACAGGATTCACAGAGAAGTTTGTCCGATCTGGGAAGACAAAAAGCAACATTCTGTATTATTGTCACTTCAGCTCATGTCATAGAATCATGGAATTGTTGGACAGTTTGTGTTGGAAGGAAACCTTTAGAGGTCGTCTAGTCCAAAGCACCTGCAATGGGCAGAGACATCTTCAATCGAGTCCAACCATTCCTATCAAACACTAAACCATGTCCCTCAGCACCTCATCTACCCATCCCTTAAACACCTCCAGGGAAGGTGAATCAACCACCTCCCTGGGCAGCCTTTGCCACTGCCCAATCAACCTTTCAGTGAAAAACTTCCTCCTAATCTCTAGTCTAAACCTCCCCTGGCAGAGCTTGAGGTCATTCCCTCTCATCCTGTACCCTGTCACTTGGGAGAAGAGCCCAGCTCCCTCCTCTCCACAACCTCCTTTCAGGTAGCACCTCATCTAAACATCTTTTAAATCCCTCTAGGGATGGGGGGATTTCCCCATCATTTCCCTGCGCAGTCTGTTGAGCTAAGAGCTGTCTCAGTTCTGGAGATGAACTTAGGGTATTCAACCTCTCTCCTATGCATAGACTGCATCAGGGTTCACTTTCGCAGCTTGAAAAACTTGGTTTTCCATAGAAGGTACTGCTTGCATGGTTATTTCATGTAAGTGCTAAGCTTTGGTGGCATGGGATGAAATCAAACAGCCAGAGAAACAAATGGCTTTGAAGGTCCAGTGCCAAATCATAGAATCATAGAATAATCAGGTTGGAAGACACCCACCAGATCACAGAATCATAGAATCACAGAATCATAGAACAACCAGGTTGGAAGAGACCCATCTGATCATTGAGTCCAACCATTCCTATCAAACACTAAACCATGTCCCTCAGGACCTCATCGAGTCCAACCATTCCTATCAAACACTGAAGGTGTAAAGAAGCCCTCAGAGATGGATAATCTGCTTTACAGATGCCCCCAACACACAACACCTTGTTCTCACGAAGCTACATCTTGCTTGCTGATGGAATTAGACCTTGGATGATGAAATAGCCAAGAGTGCATGGTGGCTACCTGATTCAGGCTAGAAATACCACAGTGAAGATCAAAGAAAAATACCAAGAGAGTTTTAAACTTACTGGTTATTTCTGCTATGAAGGTACTGGGGTCTAGCCCGTACGACGCATCTAGAAACTGTGGTGCAGTTTTGCTGAAATGAGCAATCTGGTCAAAGCTGACTGCTCCTGCTTTTACGTCATAATTCACAAAAACACTTCCAGGTCTAAAAAGATACAAGAATGAGAGAAGAATTAAATCTCTTTGCATGTTAGGTTTCCAGGACTCACTTATGAAGATTCCTGTTGTGATTCAATGTGTGTTCCAGCAAACAAGGAGATTGTACCACAGGCCTTCCCAAAGCACAACCACCTTTATGAGATGCTCTCTTGGTCTGTTGTCTATTTCTAGTAAACTTACCATAGAAAGGCTAAAATACAGCTGCATATAAATCTGTGTGGACTTAAGTAATGTCACTTTTATTAAAATCCAGTGTTATGCATACAGTCAACGTCCTAAATCATCTTTCTTTTGACCCAGGAGATGATGTCAGATATACTCACATCCTTTTCCCCTTCTGTGTGGGATGCAGCCTCTCCCACAAATACAGATAGAGAATGAATGTTTCTGGGACTTTTGCAAAGAAACGAATTTTACCACAGTCCTAGTTTCTTTCTAATTGTTGGGCTTTCCTTTGCAGCCGTTACAGTGTTAGTCATCTGTACTGCGTGTGGGGTTACCGGAGAAAATGTAATCTTTGCCGAGTTGGTGTCTCTGTGAGACTGAACAGAGAGATTTGTGTCTTCCAGAAAAAAATGAAGATGTTTGCTTACCTGAAACCAGTTACCGTTGCCGATACAAAGCCTGGTAAACATCGGTAGCTGGCATTAAACTGTGAACAAAGACATATTACATGACATAAGTCCTCTGGATATTACTTTACTGTGCTTAAAATAAGAAACTCTCCACTGATGTAAAGGCATATAGTGTCTTTGATCATAGAATCATAGAATCACCAGGTTGGAAGAGACCCATCGGATCATCAAGTCCAACCATTCCTATCAAACACTAAACCATGTCCCTCAGCACCTCGTCCATCCGTACCTTAAACTCCTCCAGGGAAGGTGGATCAACCACCTCCCTGGGCAGCCAGTGGTGACTCAACCCACTCCCTGGGCAGCCTCTGCCACTGCCCAATCACCCTTTCTGTGAAAAACTTCTTTGTAATGTACAGCCTAAATCTCCCTTGGCAGAGCTTGAGGCCATTCGCTCTCACCCTGTCCCGTGTCACTTGGGAGAAGAGCCCAGCTCTCTCCTCTCCACATACTCCTCTCAGGTAGTTGTAGAGAGCAATGAGGTCTCCCCTCAGCCTCCTCTTCTCCAGGATAAACAACCCCAGCTCTCTCAGCCGTTCCTCATAGGGCCTGTTCTCTAGCCCCTTCACCAACTTCGTGGCTCTTCTCTGGACTCTTTCCAAAGCCTCAACATCCTTCTTGTGCTGAGGGGCCCACAACTGAACACAGGATTCAAGGAGCGGTCTCGCCAGTGCTGAGTACAGAGGGAGAAAATAGGCCTGGGCACTCTCTTCCCTGTCAGGGACTGGTTTTATTCCATCAACTGTGTTGATAGTTTCACTGATTGCTTCATTCTATGTGTGCTCACGTGGATTTAAACTGGGATTGATAATGTGCTTATTATTTTTTCATTCTTGTGATGCAGAAGAATCCTAAATACTACCCTTTACAACAACACATTAAAATTAATGGGATTACTGCAGTTGTTTTTCATTGGAGGTCAGCTTTGATCTGCTTTGGAGCTCCCCATGGAGACAGGGACAGGACATCCCATTGCCCAGACACTTAGGGTTAATACTATATATTTCTTAGAGGGTTTGCTACTTCAGAGATGGAAAACTAAAGTCCTTACCGCTTTTTCAAGGTCAGCTTTGTATTTCTGATATAGCTCAGAAGAAGAATCATGGAGATCGTCCCGAAAGTCTGTGTTGAGTCTGACTGACATATTCATTACAATGAGCTCTCCCATACCACATGAGTCTACAAGGAAAAACATAAAAATACGTGTAAAAGTAATCTAAAACTATGCTTGCAAAGTGATTTCTTAGCTTTTTCTAGTAACTTAATCATAGAACCTTGGAATCATATAATTTTTTTGTCTTGGAAAGGCCTTTTGAAAAATCATAGATACTTAAATTTTACATAATGAAGTTACACAGCATCTATCTACATCTATCCCTGAAATGAATGGAAATACCCTCAATGTTTCAAGAGGGTAATTTTCTGGGTGATGACCCATCAACGGGCATGGAAGTGTACAAAATGCTTAGAGAGATAGCGGAATTCTCTAAATGGGGTCTGTTTAAGGACATGTCTGTATCGTGCAGTGGAGGAGCATCGTACCCAGAGCCCTGGACTTCTAAGGGCTGTGGGATTGCCACATGGAAGAGAGATTATCTTCAGTCCTGGGAGTAGTCCAGCAGTATTGATGTGGGGCTGCCCTTTGACCAAAGTACTGCCTCTCAGCAGAGCTGATTGGCATGGGCATGCTGACAGCACTGGGCTGCTTCCAGCTCTAGGGCTGTCTCTCCGTCACAAATCAGAGGTAGACACTCACAAAATCACAGAACCAATAGGTTGGAAAAGACCTTTGAGATCATCAAGTCCAACTGTACCTGTCCACAGGTACATATCCTTAAGCATTTCACCTGCCTGTCTAAATTTTAAATACCACCAGGGATGGTGACTCGACCGCCTCCCTGGGCAGCCTCTGCTAATGCCCGATAACCTTTTTTGTGAAGAAATATTTCATAATGTCCAATCTGAACCTCCTCTGGTGCAACTTGTGCCATTCCCTCTCTTCCTTTTCCCCATCACTTGGGTGAAGAGGCCAGCACCCACCTCTCCACAACACTCCTTCAGGTAGTTGTAGACTGTGATAAACAGACTCCAAATATAAAGTCCTGACCTTTCCTGTTTTAGGGTTGTGATATTTCCAAGTAAAGTTAAATTGTTCAGACTGAGCAAAATTAAATTATTCAATGTCAGAAATTCATTATCATATCTCCCAGGATTCCCACTTGAGCATTTCAGTGTACGATTTCATACAGCAATATGTACTGAGCTTGCTATGTTGGTGGAATAAGCACAAAATCAGAGAACCACAGAATCACTAGGCTGGAAAAGACCTCCAGAATCACTGAGTCCAACCATTCTTATCAACCAGTAAATCATGTCCCTGAGCACCTCATCCACCCATCTTTTAAATACCTCCAGGGACGGGGACTCAACCACCTCTCTGGGCAGCCTCTTCCAGTGACTAATGATCCTTTTGGAGAAAAATTTCTTTCTGATGTCTAACCTGAACCTCCCCTGGCAGAGCTTGAGGCCAACCCCCCTTGTCCTGTCCCCTGTCACTTGGGAGAAGAGCCCAGCTCCCTCCTTTCCACAACCTCCCTTCAGGTACTTGTAGAAAGCAATGAGATCTCCCCTCAGAACTCACAAAGGTTTGTCCTGGATGGCAGAGACAACAAGTAGTTCTCCATCCTGGTGGTGCTAAGCCTAAGTGTCCAGTCATCAGAGAAGTTCCTAAAAAGTCATTGGCACCTTGTGATGGAAGGCATTAAATAAAACCAAACAGGAGATACGTATCTTAGGGGTTGGGTTTTTTTGTTCCTTCCCTTCTCTTGAACACTATGGCACTTTGGTCACAACTGTAAGTTACTCTGTTGAAAATCTAATGGGATGAATCTTTGTCTGCTTAGTGAAAGCTGAAAGTCCCAAAGAGGCATGTGAATAATGACAGAAGCTGGAGCTCTGATATGGCAATAAATCTCCAAGCACTTGGTGCAAAGCAGAGCCACATCACCAAGAGAAGAGCTCTAGATGATCCTATGATTCTATATGGACTTTCCACATTCATCGAATCATAGAATCATAGAACGACCAGGTTGGAAGAGACCTATCAGATCATCGCATCATACATGATGCGGTGGCCAGTTCAACCTGATGCACTTCTTAGTCACATGTTTAACACTACTTCATTTTCTAACCAGTTAATGAGTCGTAGAAAGATGAAGTCCATCACTGCTTCTCCTTACCTTCAGTCTGAGGCTCACAGTAAGGCCCATGGAAAGGTCTTTCCTTCATGTAGCTGCAGGGTAGGTCGGGTGCTAGGCTGACAGAAGGGCAGGTTCTCAAGTCACCACACACTGCACTTGGCCAGGCATGTCCATCTTCACAAGAACAGCAGCTGTTGTTCGCACTGCTGTGTAGACAGGCTAGTGGCAGACAGACACAGAATTTCTATGAGAATGGTAGATAGGGCATAAAACATGGTACGACACATCTACCTACCCTGCTATATCTTTATGCCAGTAATTCAAACAAATATACTGTGTTCAGAATCCTGTGTTCAGCCCCTCAGCACAAGAAGGATGTTGAGGCTCTGGAGCGAGTCCAGAGAAGAGCAAGGAAGCTGCTGAAGGGGCTGGAGAACAGGCCCTATGAGGAGCAGCTGAGAGAGCTGGGGGTGTTTATCCTGGAGAAGAGGAGGCTGAGGGGAGACCTCATTGCTCTCTACAACTCCCTGAAAGGAGGTTGTGGAGAGGAGGGAGCTGGGCTCTTCTCCCAAGTGACAGGGGACAGGATGAGAGGGAATGACCTCAAGCTCCACCAGAGGAGGTTCAGGCTGGACATTAGGGAAAAATTTTCATAGAAAGGGTGATAGGGCTGTGGCAGAGGCTGCCCAGGGAGCGGGTTGACTCGCCTTCCCTGGAGGTGTTTAAGGTACAAGTGGATATGGTGCTGAGGGACATGGTTTAGTGTTTGATAGGAATGGTTGGACTTGATGATCCAGTGGGTCTCTTCCAACCTGGTGATTCTATGATTCAAATGTTGCCCTTCTTGTGAGTTCACCTGGATGGTGCAAGCGTGGTGTCTTGCAAATCTTACTGTGCTAATTATAAATGACTAACAAGAAATGAGAACCACACTGGTCCAGGGATAAGCCAAATTAATTTTTTTTTTGAGTAACTGAATGGTGATATGAAGCCTGATCCTAAAGATTTAAATATCATATTGGGCAGGGTCCTACGATAGTTTTCAGATTGGATATTTCTGTATTGCCTGGGTTGAAATCAAATGCATAGGCTTTTAAAGATTGTATTGTAATTGTTATCTAACGTCTCATTTGCTGGTGAGATACTCGATGATCCAGCGGGTCTCTTCTGACCTGGTTGCTCTATGATTCTATGACTGTATCCTAACAGGCAGTGCATGAGAGAAGTTGGCATTGACACAAAATGCTTTAAAGAGAGACAAAGTGTTTTAAAGACAGACATGTTATAATGACAAACTTTTCACAAAGGCATGAGGTGATAGGACGAGGGGGAATGGCTTTAAATTGGGGAAAGGAAGGTTTAGATGGTGAATTAGGAGGAAGTTCTTCACCATGAGGGTGAGGTGACCCTGGAACAGGTTGCCCAGAAAAGCTACCCCATCCCTGGAGGTGTTCAAGGTTAGGATGGATGAGGCTTTGAGGAGTCTGGTCCAGTGGCAGGTGTCCCTGCCCATGGCAGGGGTGGGACTGGATGGGCTTTAAGGTCCCTTCCAACCCAAACCATTCTATGATTCCCTCTAATAAAACAAAACCAAAACTTCACTGTTTAGGCCTCTAAAAGATCCATTGACTTGTTTTTTGAGAATAATGAACACTTCCTTTCACTGCTTTATGAGGCAGTGATAAGAAGGTACCAAATCTCCTCCTCTGATGTAAACACTTTGTGTGTTTGTATACCCTTTGCTGTATTAGCTACTTAGATATGGTGCTGCAAACCCATAACTCCCATAATAAAGCCTGCCTGATATCTTATCCTGTAGGAATACATTTACTGAGTTGTATCAGGAAAAGCCTCCATCTCTGCAGGGTCGAGTACAGTCTCCTACAGCGATTTACGTTCGAAATGCAAGTGGAGGGAAGTAAACAGTCTGATAACCCCTATTGTAGCTTCCTGAAACTTGAAAGTAACTTGGACTGCTTGTTAGTCAAACTGGAGCAAAATCCTTTGGCTCAGGCTTCCTCTGGCTTTGTTCCTTTCCTTAGGAAAGGGAAAACATTCAGGACTATTCCTAACGCCAACATTTTATAAGGAGGAGTCGTGGGATGCAGATAAACTATGTTGTTGTGTGCTAGAGCCTCAGTCTTGTTGGATCTTTCGGTTAGCAGCAGAGAGTCAGTTTTGCTATTTTCTGGTTGGCAAAACTCAGAGAGAACAAATACTGGCAAAAAAAAAAAAAAGGACATCACTCAGAATACACAAATAAACAACCAACCCACCTGTTGTAACGTGGACGTCTGAAACTGTCATTTCTACGTTTGAAATATTCGTCGAAACTGGAAGAGAGAAGTTTTTGAAATAGTCTTTGATTGGCTGCAGAAAAGATGAATCCATGAGGCTTACTTCGATGTCAACGGTGTATTCCAGAGGAGGAAGGTTAAAAGTCAGCACTGAAAGAAAAACAGCACATGACTATGTGAGAGGGCAAAGCATAAACTGATGGATTCCAGTTCAGCATCTGGGCTTTTTGTTGCTGTGTCACCGTAGCTTAGGCTGACATTCTGCTTAGGAGACGTTGCTTTCTACTCAGCAGGTGTCCTGCGCAGGTTTTATCTGCTGCTTGTCTGATAAAAAGCAGATCTCTTTGGTCTCCAGTGTTATAAATAGTGTGATAACTACAGAGAAGAGCTGTCTTATCCCTTCTCTCCTCTGACTCACTAAGTGGACGTGTTGTCAATCACAGCAGAAAGGATTATCTTGCCACCTCGTCCTGCTAAGAGGTTCAGGGTTTTTTCTACACCACATATTTAATCCTGCATAGAAGCTGTGCTCATATAGGTCAATCTCTGACCAGACAAAACTTTCCACCTCATCTGTTCGTGGGTTTACTACGTCACTGGTTTTGGCTGAGTAAGAGTTAAATTACTTCACGATAGCTTGTATGAGGATTGGATTTGTAAAGAAAAGACTGTTGATAGCATAAGATAGCATAAGATTTAATTATTATTGAACAATGCTTGCACAGCATTAAAGCTTTCTCCTCTTCCCTTGGAAGCGTGGATCTGCTGGAGGGTAGGGAGGCTCTGCAAAGGGATCTAAACAGGCTGGACCGCTGGGCTGAGTCTAATGGCATGAGGTTTAACATGGCCAAATGCCGGGTCCTGCACTTGGGGCACAACAACCCTATGCAGTGCTACAGACTGGGAGAAGTCTAGTTGGAAAACTGCCAGGAGGAGAGGGACCTGGGGGTGTTGGTTGACAGCTGACTGAACATGAGCCAGCAGTGTGCCCAGGTGGCCAAGAAGGCCAATGGCATCCTGGCTTGGATCAGAAATGGTGTGACCAGCAGGTCCAGGGAGGTTCTTCTCCCTCTGTACTCAGCACTGGTGAGGTTGCTCCTTGAATCCTGTGTTCAGTTGTGGGCCCCTCAGCACAAGAAGGACGTTGAGGCTCTGGAGCGAGTCCAGAGAAGAGCAACAAGGCTGGTGAAGGGGCTGGAGAACAGGCCCTATGAGGAGTGTCTGAGATAGCTGGGGGCGTTTAGTCTAGAGAAGAGGAGGCTGAGAGGAGACCTCATTGCTCTCTATAACTACCTGAAAGGAAGTTGTGGAGAGGAGGGAGCTGAGCTCTTCTCCCAAGTGACAGGGGACAGGACAAAAGGGAATGGCCTCAAGCTCCACCAGGGGAGATTTAGGCTAGAGATTAGGAGGAAGTTTCTCACGGAAAGGGTCATTGGGCATTGGAATAGACTGCCCAGGGAGGTGGTTGATTCCCCTTCCCTGGAGGTGTTTAAGGGATGGGTGGATGAGGTGCTGAGGGACATGGGTTAGTGATTGATAGGAATGGTTGGACTCGGTGATCCGATGGGACTCTTCCAACCTGGTTGTTCTATGATTCTATGATTTCACCCTTGGCTTTCCAGAAAGTTGCACTGTTATCATACATTTGTGTACTTACTGTTTCGCTTCTGCCTCTGCATCTCTGGCTGGAAGCTCTCCTCTCCTAACCCACTGCCAATCTGTGGAGGAAAGAGATTAAACTTTGGTGAAAAAAAAAATAATCAAAAAACAAAGCGAAACTTTAGCTGCTGTCATTGGTATGAAAGAACTGGTGAAGAAAATAGCAGCGCAGATATTTTTTCCCTTCACCAGTCTGAGTCCTGCTTTTCCTCTTGAAGTAGAACAGGGAGGTGGTTGATTCACCTTTCCTGGAGGTGTTTGGGCCATGGGTGGATGAGGTGCCAGGGGACATGGTTTGGTGTTTGATGGGAATGGTTTGACTTGATGATCCAGTGGGTCTCTTCCAACCTGGTTATTTTATGATTCTATATATGTTCCAAGCAAGGAAATGTTAAACACCAGTTTAGGGATGTAGTGACTCTGTGGAATCCCCTTTGCTTGTCTCTGTGAGCTTATTGCCTCAGTTTAGCAGGATTTCTCTGTGAGCTGTGAATTTGCCATGGAGGATGCTGCAACGTTCTCTGTCCTGGGCCAGCCTTGCAAATTGCTTGGGAGACTTGATCACTCAGTCCTGGAATCCAGAAAGTGAACTTAGCTTTCTCTTTGGTTTCCAGTTCTGCAGCAACAGCAAAATCAGCCTGAGTAGAAATTGGATTGAAGTTTCTTGGCTCCTGCTTTGGTGGCAGTTTAGCTATTTTGTGGGTAGCACAGGGTTGACCAGGCCAGCAGTGGCACAATTTCAGCATGACTGGGTTCACGCAGGGGGCAGCCAAGTGAGTTGCAGACCATCTTATTTTTTTTTTTACTCATGCCCTAAAAATACGCTGGCACCAGAGTTAGCAAGAAAGGCTAAAGGACAAGCAAAGACGCAGGCAGGAAATTCGCGGCTTTGCCAGTTTCTTGAGTCCTACTGAAGTCTTTATTTACAGAAAGGGTGAATAGCTTGGCAGCTCTTAAGTCATCTCTTTACATAAAGGAACCATCTGGTGTGTGATTAGAGCTGGGTTTCGTTTCGCAGCTGGGCTGGCAGCGACGAACTCGAGGTACGTTGGCATTTTTGCGCTGCTAGGAGTACGAGCTGCAACTTGGGCTTTAGCTGGGGGAGTTAAAAAAAGCCCAACAGGATCCATATCTTCCTTCGGGTTTGGAATAGGCGTTTCTTTTTCTTTCAAATATTCTTTCAAATATTCTCTCAAAGAACTGCAGGATATTGCTATTTCATTAAATACTTCACAGACTTCACCCTATTAAATGATCGTTCGTTTACAGGGAGTACCATGGATCAAGGATGCTAAAAAATAAGGTGTTAGTCTTTTCATGGAAAAGCCTAAGTGCTGAGATGGAGACAGTTTAAAAAAAAGAAGCTCGAACAAGATCGTGGTTTAGTGTTTGATAGGAATGGTTGGACTTGATGATCCGATGGGTCTCTTCCAACCTGGTTGTTCTACGATTCTATGAAGATATTTGGTCACTGTTGGACAGACACCAAAGGGCAAACGAGGCTGCTGGAATCATCAATATCTTGGTCTGCCAAGACAGGGGATGGTGGCAGAAACAGCTTAAGGAGTTTCCACTTTCCTCCTTCCTTTTTATTTTCCATCCCCAATCTCTTCAGACCATTAGAACTAAGGTTTCTATGACTTTTGGGGGCTGAGCATAGATGTTAGAATCCATTTTTTCTTGATAGGGTTCATAATATAGAAGAAAAAAAAGAAGCATTTTCTGGTCTAAGAATAATTGTGACAGAGTAAGAGTTGGTATGTTTGTAGTTGGTAGACTGGTTTTCTTTACCATACTATATTATGGTAAAGAAAATAAATAAAAAAAAATAAAGATAATATAGTATTCTTTACTATATTAACTTCCATCTGGTCAGCCTCTGTTTCTCTATTCCTCTTTTATTCTTTCTATTCTGAGCAAAGATCATCTGTTAACAAATCCACATACAGGACAAAGCACAAAGTGACTTTCCATAATTCACACAATTAATGAAACGCGAGAGGTAGGTGAGGATTATTGAAAAAGTGAGAAACTGAAGTGGATTCTGAGACCAAGTACAACAAGTCACTCAGGAGTGGCATTTTGTTCATGCTTCCTACTGCAAAGACAGTGGTGAGATTCCTGTCACTGACCTGTAAGTATCTCTGTGCCTGAGTTTTGTTGATGTTTTACTTCTAGGAAGGGTTTGTTTGGCTTCTCTCTCTCATAAGATGGGTGAATCCCATCGGGAACAGTGCCCATGTAACTTATCAAGGCTTATCTATGGAGATGGTTGGCAGTTTAAAACCATTCAGGTCTAACACAAGTTAAAAAACTTGTTAAAAGTTTTGCTGGGTTCCTTCTCTAGAGGCTTTAAGACTGAGAAGAAAGAAGACCCCAGTTCCTGGGTTTCTCCATCTCTTCTACACACTGGGGAGACTCCAGGCTCAGTTCCTTCACCTGATTTTATACCAACTTCGAAAGTTTTTTGATGGAAAGGAGAGCTACAGCAATTGGGTGCTACGAGCAGAGGACAAATGAAAACCAATGGGACTTGGAAAGGATACTCACTATATAGTGGATGAGTGGCTCAAACCTTGAGTCCTGGGATGTCTGGCAACATGCTGTGACCAGTAGGAACAGGCAAGGGAGACCTGTGGTCATCGGGGATGCCATATGGCCTGTGACTTTGCTGTACAGCCTGAAAAGAAAAAGAAGTAAAAGGAGCAGGGACTTCTTCACTTGTTCACATAGTAGGAAATAGAATCATAGAATCATAGAAACACCAGGTTGGAAGAGACCCACTGGATCATCAAGTCCAACCATTCCCACCAATCTCTAAACCATGTCCCTCAGCACCTCATCCATCCATCCCTTAAAACCCTCCAGGGAAGGTGAATCAACCACCTCCCTGGGCAGCCTGTTGTCATCAGGCTGTTCCCTTCACATACTTTTTATCACGTTGGCTGTACCTACTCAAAACAGAGGGAGACAGACTTTGCTTGGAGAAAGTAGCATCCTAAATAGATTCCTAACAGGGACAAGTGAGGTGCTAGAGATTCAGTTGCTCTGAGAAAAGTTGCCTTTGGATCTTCAAATATTTCTCACATTGGTACTTGGTAAATGTACAGAAGGCTCTGAGGAGACCTTATAGTGATCTTCCAGTACCTGCAGGGGCTACAGGAAAGCTGGGAAGGGACTGTCTACAAAGGTCTGGAGTGACAGGATGAGGAGGGATGATTATAAACTGGAGAGAGGCAGATTTAGATTAGACATAAGGAGGAATTACTTCATCATGAGAGTGGGAGGCCCTGGCCCAGGTTGCCCAGGGAAGCTGTGGCTGCCCCATCCCTGGAGGGGTTCAAGGCCAGGTTGGATGGGGCTTGGAGCCCCTGGTCCAGTGGGAGGTGTCCATGCCCATGGCAGTGGGGGTGGAATTAGATGATCTTTAAGGTCTCTTCCAGACCAAACTATTCTATGATTCTATATTTTCTGCCTGCTTGTTACCTCTTGCTAACAAGGGAAACAATGAAAAGTGACGTATTCTGGAAAAAATACTTGTTATTTTGAGGTTTTGGTATACATCTCCATTAACTGCACTGATGTTGACAACTAAATAACCCAGAACATAAGAATATGGATACAGTGTTTGACGTGGAACCTGAAATCAAAACCCACAAACCCCAACCTTTTCCAGCTCATTAATTTCAAAGTTAATTTACTCATGCAGTAGATTATATAATGAAGTAGAAAGAGATAGGCAAAATGTACACGGACCCTTATAGCAGGTGCTGACACATTTTATGCAACCAGAGGGAAGAGTGAAAGGGAGCTGAAGAATATGTAAAAATATAGAATCATAGAATCATAGAACAACCAGGTTGGAAGAGACCCACCGGATCATCGAGTCCAACCATTCCTATCAAACACTAAACCATGTCCCTCAGCACCTCACCGACCCGCACATTAAACACCTCCAGGCAAGGTGAATCAACCACCTCCCTGGGCAGCCTATTCCAATGCCCAATGACCCTTTCTGTGAAAAACTTCCTCCTAATCTCTAGCCTAAATATCCCCTGGTGGAGCTTGAGGCCATTCCCTCTTGTCCAGTCCCCTGGCACTTGGGAGAAGAGGCAGGAATGGTTGGACTCAATGATCCGATGGGTCTCTTCCAACCTGGTTGTTCTATGATTCTATGATTGGCGATGGCTGCCTACTGCCACCACACTGAATTTCAGAGCTGGTGCTCCCAAGCAGAGCACAGCTTCACTGTGATTTTGCTGCCCAAAAGAACCTGTGACAGAAAATGATAAAATGGACATTGCCTGTTGCCTCACCTTGTGAATGGATAAAGGGCAGCAAGGAGCTTAGAGTTAAGCAATATTCTTGATGACACTGATGTGAGTATCCAGCAGGGATTTGTTAGGGTTTCTCCCCAGAGGTAGTTCTCAGCAGTGAGGCTTCACCTGGATACTGACCTGGTTGAAATATAGGAGATGAAAGTACAAAGAAATTGTTTTTTTTCCAAATATCATAATTATTTTTATATCAGAAACAGTGTGACCAGCAGGTCCAGGGAGGTTATTCTCCCTCTGGACTCGGCACTGGTGAGGCCGCTCCTTGAATCCTGTGTTCAGTTGTGGGCCCCTCAGCACAAGAAGGATGTTGAGGCTCTGGAGTGAGTCCAGAGAAGAGCAACGAGGTTGGTGAAGGGGCTGGAGAACAGGCCCTATGAGGAATGGCTGAGAGAGTTGGGGGTGTTTATCCTGGAGAAGAGGAGACTGAGAGGAGACCTCATTGCTCTCTACAACTCCCTGAAAGGAGTTTGTGGAGAGGAGGGAGCTGGGCTCTTCTGCCAAGTGACAGGGGACAGGACAAGAGGACCCTCAAGCTCCACCAGGGGAGATTTAGACTGGACATTAGGAGGAAGTTTTTCATGGAAAGGGTCATTGGGCATTGGAATAGGCTGCCCAGGGAGGTAGTTGATTCACCTTCCCTGGGCGTGTTTAAGGCATGAGTAGATGAAGTGCTGAGGGACATGGTTTAGTGTTTGATAGGAATGGTCTGACTCGATGATCCGATGAGTCTCTTCCAACTTGGTTGTTCTATGATTCTATTCCATTTCTATTCCATGAAATATAGAGATATCATCACCAGAACTCCTCCAGAATGTGCAAGCAAGCCTGTGTCTAACCCTCTGTTCTCCAGTGATGTGGAAAAGGCAGTGATGAGTCATACAACACTGTGGAAAACATTCAGTGGTTGTGACTAACAAAAGTGAAGTTTTCCCATGCAGATCTGCATAGGGGTTGCAGGAGACTGGGCGATTGTGTCATGAAGCTCATGTAATTCAGCACTCGTAAGGGTAAGGCAGAATGAAACTGTCCTGACACTGTGAATTCTGTGATGGATCTGAACTGACTACTATCACTCAGAAATGAGGTGGGAGGAGATGTCAACAGAACATTGAGACACAATTAAAAATGGAAAATTAATTATAAGATATTTGAGCTGACCCAGTATGGCTGCTCTTATGCTCCTGTATAGGAATAATGAGAAAGTAAGAATCATAGAACAACCAGGTTGGAAGAGACCCATCGGATCATCGAGTCCAACCATTCCTATCAAACACTAAACCATGTCCCTCAGGAGCTCATCTACCCGTCCCTTAAACACCTCCAGGGAAGGTGAATCAACCACCTCCCTGGGCAGCCTGTTCCAATGCCCAATGACCCTTTCCGTGAAAAACTTCCTCCTAATCTCCAGCCTAAATCTCCCCTGGCAAAGCTTGAGGCCATTCCCTCTTGTCCTGTCCCCTGTCACTTGGGAGAAGAGCCCAGCTCCCTCCTCTCTACAACCTCCTTTCAGGTAGTTATAGAGAGCAATGAGGTCTCCTCTCAGCCTCCTCTTCTCCAGGCTAAACACCCCCAGCTCTCTCAGCTGTTCCTCATAGGGTCTGTTCTCCAGCCCCTTCACCAGCTTCCTTGCTTTTCTCTGGACTCGCTCCAGAGCCTCAACATCCTTCTTGTGGTGAGGGGCCCACAACTGAACACAGGATTCAAGGAGCCCCAGAACTGAACACAGGATTCAAGGAGCTCCAGACTGAACACAGGATTCAAAGAGCGATGTGGTACAACAGGTTAATCTGTACAAAGAAATTGTATTGTATTGATAATGGGTGGATAAAATAGACAATAGAAAGAAAATCATCATTAAAGTTTATGTCACAAAGCTTATAATGAGGTTAAGCAGTATCTGCTACGGTTTTGCATGTATCTTTTGCATTGTCCATGAATGCACCCCTATAAGTTGTGGGTCCACCTCTCTTCTCAAATACACCCTTTGTATTTGTACAACCATAGAGAATAAATACCCTGTTAATTGTATGTATAAGATACCATATGGAGGACAACTCATGCAAATGAGAGTCATGTTGCTGCCCAGGCTTTGATAGCTAGTCAAATGTCCCCAAATCCCAAACCGGTATCTAGAAAGCCAGAATGCTGCTGAATAAATATCAAATTGCAAATGGGGAAAAAAAATATTAATGTCCTACTCAAGCTGTTCCCCTTGTTCACTTAATGTCTTGCTTAAAAGGAATTGCTGTAATTTTTTTCAGGTTGTGATTTCTCCAGAATTTCTCTCCCTCCAGTGGCTAAACCAGAAGCTGTATGTGCACATTCATAATTTTTCATACGAACGGTCTTGTGGGAAGCAGTGAGCATCTGTGACATGTAAAGCCCCAAAATGCTAACCAACCCCAGGTTTGCTACCAAACCTCTTCTCCTCAGCATTCAGGCTGAAAAATATTGTTTATAGTTAGCTTTAAAGTGCAGGAAATTCCTAGCGGTAAACAGCAAGGTCTACTTTAACCCAGGACACAGGTGACCTACAGGACCTTCTTTTCTTTCTTTCTTTTTTTTCATTTAAATTTCTCTTCTTCATAGAATTTGCCAAATAATTCCACCCTCTCTTGCAAACCCACCCAGGCGAACAGTCACCATTCCATACGCATTAAAAAATGAACAAGACATCGAGACATAAACTGTAAGTTTACCTTCTCAGGCGACTCAAATAGAAGATCTTCTAATTAAATCCATCTTAAACATCCTCTGCTTTCTCCTGCAGCCAAGCTGCTCTCTCAAAGGAAACCCAAGACACACAAACTTGTATAATCAGCTGAAGAGTGTTACTGCTGCCCAGAAAACCAGGAGCCTCTAGAGCCTGCGCTCGATTTTTGAGTGTGAGGCTGACCAGAGATGCTGCAGCAGAAAATCCACAAGGCATTTTAAAAGGAGATATTTCCTGATACCATTCATCAGGTAGTACTCATTATTTCCCCCTGCACTGATCCGAGTCCTTCGGTGTCTTATCTGCAAATTAGTTTATCAAGTGGACTAACTTGTTCCACCGCTCTTACTCACCTGCTTTGTTCTAACAAAAGAGGGTGTTGAGGACCTAAAACAGTAAAACCGTGTTTTGTAGCTATGGCAAAATGTTTGTGGGCTCTGATTCAAATAATAAGGGAGGGAAAATTCAAGTTGAGCAACGAAGCTGGTGAAGGGGCTGGAGAACAGGCCTTATGAGGAACGGCTGAGAGAGCTGGGGGTGTTTATCCTGGAGAAGAGGAGGCTGAGAGGAGACCTCATTACTCTCTCCAACTACCTGAAAGGAGGTTGTGGAGAGGAGGAAGCTGGGCTCTTCTCCCAAGTGACAGGGGACAGAACAAGAGGGAATGGCCTCAAGCTCCTCCAGGGGAGATTTAGGCTAGAGATTAGGAGGAAGGTTCTCACGGAAAGGGTCATTGGGCATTGGAATAGATGAAACAGAAAACACCCAGAAAACGGGGGAAACTAATACCTTATATATATCACAGAATCACTAGGTTGGAAAAGATCTCCAGGATCATTGAGTCCAACCATTCCTATCAAACACTAAACCACGTGCCCCAGCAGCTCATCCACCCATCTTTTAAATGCCTCCAGGGATGATGACTCAATCACCTCCCTTTCTATGTTTTCTACTCTGTATGTTTCTACTCTGAACAAACTCTGGAGTCAGGATCCCACAAACAGAAGACATCTGTGCAGATAACAGTGGGGCCCTTCTCCAGCATTCCATCACACTAAGCTGGTGAAGGGGCTGGAGAACAGGCCTTCTGAGGAAGGGCTGAGAGAGCTGGGGGGTGTTTATCCTGGAGAAAAAGAGGCTGAGGGGAGACCTCATTGCTCTTTCCCTTAATGGAGGTTGTGGAGAGGAGTGAGTTGGGCTCTTTTCCTAAGTGACTGGACGAGAGGGAACGGCCTCAAGCTCCACCAGGCGAGGGTCAGGCTGGACATTACGAAAAACTTCTTCACAGACATGGTGATTGGGCACTGGAACAGGCTGCCCAGGGAGGTGGTGGACTCTCCTTCCCTGGAGGTGTTTAAGGCACAGGTGGACGAGGTGCTGAGGGACATGGTTTAGAAATTGGTAGGAATGGTTGGACTTGATGATCCGGTGGGTCTCTTCCAACCTGGTGATTCTATGATTCTATGATCACAGCTGCATCAATGGAATTTGTTTCCACGTCAGTGTTAGTGAGGCAGTAGCTCACTGCGCTTATGCAGTGTCTGTGGAAAGCCTGGATTAAACTCGTTCTGGGAGGATTATATATAAACAGCAATGTATTCAGGTGATAGGTCTATGGACAGAGCTCCTGTTAATGGTCCATGGAGAACCTGATGGCAATCCCGGCTTCTGAGACAACAGACTCATGGGGCAGGCAGCTGTGCCCCAGGATCTCCAGATCCACTGTGCAGCAGCTGAAGGCCACGTGAGACACACACAAGGGCATCCCCAAAGGGCACACGTCTCCAACCAAGCCAGGCTGTAAATGACACTTCTTGTCACACCGCAGTAGGAAAACAGAAGCTAAAAAGCCCATAAGGTGCCTGATAAGCTGACAGACCTTTCCCACTTCAACATTCCTTCCCAGATTAAGGGGTTGTGACATCGGGGCTGGTCCAGAAATTACAGGAGGGTCATGTTGCCAGCTGATATCAGCCACTTCAGCGGAACAGGAGGGCTGGCTGGCATGGCAGCGTTGGGCATATTTAGAATCATAGAACAACCAGGTTGGAAGAGACCCATCAGATCATGGAGTCCAACCATTCCTGTCAAACACTAAACCATGTCCCTCAGCACCTCATCTACCTGTCCCTTAAACACCTCCAGGGAAGGTGAATCAACTCCCTCCCTGGGCAGGCTATTCCAATGCCCAGTGACCCTTTCTGTGAAAATTTTTTCCAATGTCCAGCCTTAATCTCCCCTGGTGGAGCTTGAGGCCATTCCCTCTCGTCCTGTCCCCTGTCACTTGGGAGAAGAACCCAGCTCCCTCCTCTCCACAACCTCCTTTCAGGTAGTTGGAGAGAGTAATGAGGTCTCCTCTCAGCCTCCTCTTCTCCAGGATAAACACCCCCTGCTCTCTCAGCCCTTCCTCATAAGGCCTGTTCTCCAGACCCCTCACCAGCTTCCTTGCTCTTCTCTGGACTCGCTCCAGAGCCTCAACATCCTTCCTGTGGTGAGGGGCCCACAACTGAACACAGGATTCAAGGAGCAGCCTCACCAGTGCTGAGTACAGAGGGAGAATAACCTCCCTGGCCCTGCTGGTCACACCATTTCTGATCCAAGCCAGGATGCCATTGGCCTTCTTGGCCACCTGGGCACACTGCTGGCTCATGTTCAGTCACTGTCGACGAGCACCCCCAGGTCCCTCTCCTCCTGGCAGTTTTCCAGCCAGGCTTCTCCCAGTCTGTAGTTCTGCATAGGGTTGTTGTGCCCCAAGTGCCGGACCCGGCATTTGACCGTGTTAAACCTCATCTCATTTGACTCTGCCTTTTTAGGTTGCCTTTGGTGGCCACTGTCTAGGATAGTTATTAGTGATCATTTTTGAGTCACAGTGGGCTTGCTCTAGGTCTTCAATCCTCTATCAACTGTGGTGAGTGTGCTCGTTACTCCAATTCAAACAGCCCTAAGACAGATGTGGGTCTCTTCCAACCTGGTTGTTCTATGATTTTATGATTTTGCTTCTTGCTGGGTCTGAGTCATACAAAGTCAAATGTGTGTTTAGTAAAGCTTCTGCAGCTGCTGCAGGTGCCAGCATTTATTAAGGGGACTGAGGATCAGTAGGTGACTGCAAACTCCTCTCCAGTGAGCCAGCTGGAAGGTGCATTGTCCTTGGCAGCAGCACAGCCTATTCCTGTTCCCTTTTCTGCAAACCTGGTCACCTGCGGCTCCCCACAATGGGCTGAGTCAGCCCTCAACCTGCCATCCTGCAGCAGTTTTAAGGTGATTAAATTGGCATGATTGATGCCCTAGTTGCCCTTGGCACTTGTCCCCACTATTGCAGTGCCATCACCCTAGTTTATTGCCCACCTAAGCTGCTTCAGGAATCTGAACAAGCAAAAAACTGAGGCTACATCCACAGCGCTAAATGCAGCTGCCTCTCTCTCCACAGGCAGGTTTTACTACTGGCCTTGTGTTGATACCTTCCAGACGCCTCTCTGAGCCAATTAAACTCACTGTCCCTGCAGAAAACTCAGCCAGCAAGAGGACATAGAATTATAGAATCATAGAACAACCAGGTTGGAAGAGACCCACCAGATCATCAAGTCCAGCCATTCCTATCAAACACTAAACCATGTCCCTCAGCACCTCATCTACCCGTCCCTTAAACACCTCCAGGGAAGGTGAATCAACCACCTCCCTGGGCAGCCTATTCCAATGCCTAATGACCCTCTGTGTGAAAACCTTCCTCCTAATCTCTAGCCTAAATCTTCCCTGGTGGAGCTTGAGGCCATTCCCTCTCATCCTGTCCCCTGTCAGTTGGCAGAATTGCCCAGCTCCCTCCTCTCCACAACCTCCTTTCAGGTAGTTGTAGAGAGTAATGAGGTCTCCCCTCAGCCTCCTATTCTCCAGGATAAACACCCCCAGCTCTCTCAGCTGTTCCTCATGGGGTCTGTTCTCCAGCCCCTTCACCAGCTTCGTGGCTCTTCTCTGGACTCGCTCCAGAGCCTCAACGTCTGGCTTGCTTTCATCCGAGCAAATTTCATCAGCTCAGAGAAGGGGCCGGTGAGACAGATACGTGTCCCCAAGCAGGGAAGGAAGGAAGAAAGGAACAGGGATAGACGGGAAGGGCAGGAGGGTAAGGAGACAGAGGTGCTCTTCCTTCTTGCCCTGGCAAGCATTCAGCATGAGCTTGTGGTCTGTCTCTCCAGAAACATCAGCACAGTTTTCACTCAGTACTGCTCCCTAGGCTGTCTCCTTGTTTAGACCAAGTCAGCTGCAGTGAGTCCACACCTTACCCTTGACTGGAAACTGATCTGATTTAATTTAAACCTTCCTTCTTTGTTGTTGTTGTTGACACTGTAGCTCAGGCTGGACATTAGGAAAAAATTCTTCACAGAAAGGGTCATTGGGCAGTGGCAGAGGCTGCCCAGGGAGGGGGTTGATTCACCTTCCCTGGAGGTGTTTAAGGGACGGGTGGATGAGGTGCCAAGGGACATGGTTTAGTGGTTGATAGGAATGGTTGGACTTGATGATCCAACAGGTCTTTTCCAACCCTGTGGCTCTATGATTTTAGCCAACAGCAACTTGAGGTGTCAGAATGGGAAAGAACGTCAACAAAGTGAAAAGATTCCTTAAAAGAGGGTTTCTCCTCAAGCCACTGTATCAACTGCAGCCTAAAGGTATGAGGCATCTTGGTTCACATCTTGGGAGAACATGAAAATTGCACAATATTAGAGCATTAGGTACGTAATCAACTTGGTATGTGAGCACAGGGGGATGTCCTGATCATCCCACTGTTTTTTCCTGTCTGCATTCATCACACACTGTCATGTCACCAGAAACTGTGAACTTCCTGGATTTTAAACGTTTTAATCCTTCTGGACAGTTTTGTTTAAACATCTGAGACTACACTTAGAGAGAGAATCATAGAATCATAGAACAACCAGGTTGGAAGAGACCCATCGGATCATCGAGTCCAACCATTCCCATCAAACACTAAACCGTGTCCAGAGAGCCATTACAGGCTCAGAAAAGCAAGTGAAAGGTGTGTTAGAGGTTATCTGTTTTAAACAAGAAGCACTCATCCAAACCAAGGCAGAGCTGCACTGAGCCTGTATTTCACCCGAAATGTGCTGTTACAAAACCAGTGGAACACATTTAATCTGCCATGAAAAAACTAGATTCACGTAATGCTCCCACGTATGTGCAGCCCAAAAGATACTGTTTGAAGCAAGAGTGAATGTGGAAACAAAAAGAAGTCAACAAGATAGAGCCCTCTTGACTCACCCATCTTCATCCTAGTCCTGGCTCTTAACAACTCAGCCCCATCTCTAGGATCTAAGCTCAGCAGTTTGCATCATCAAATCCCATTGTCACTTGTACACCAACCTCAGAAAAAGAGGGCAAAACCCCTCAGAAGGTAGATGCGACACTGCCGAGTCTTACACCAGCCCTTGGTTTTATTATTTTTGAATCTGTATTTTGCATAGTTGGCCTCTTGTGCCAGGGCAGATTCAGATGGGACACTAGGAAAACTTCTTCGCGGAAAGGGTTCTCAAGCACTGACAGAGGCTGCCCAGGGAGGTGATTGAGTCCCCATGCCTGGAAGTATTTAAAAGATGAGTGGATGAAATTAAAAGATGAGCTAGTGAAGGGGCTGGAGAACAGGCCTTATGAGGAACGGTTGAGAGAGCTGGGGGTGTTTATCCTGGAGAAGAGGAGGCTGAGGGGAGACCTCATTGCTCTTTACAACTACCTGAAGGGAGGTTGTGGAGAGGAGGGAACTGGGCTCTTCTCCCAAGTGACAGAGGACAGGATGAGGGAATGGCCTCAAGTTCTGCCAGGGGAGAATTAGGCTAAATATTAGTAAAAAATTTTATCTAGAAAGGGTCACTGGGCACTGACAGAGGCTGCCCAGGGAGGTGGTTGATTCACCTTCCCTGGAGGTGTTTAAGTTGTGGGTGGATGAGGTGCTGAGGGACATGGGTTAGTGTTCATTAGGAACGGTTGGACTCAATGATCCAGTGAGTCTCTTCCAACTTGGTTGTTCTATGATTTTTTGAAATGCATAAGGATCTGGCTTAGACGTGTACACTTGGATATGATGATGACAAAAACCTTTGCCAACTGAGCAATTCTATTATTCTATGATTCACAGAGATGTGTTTTAGAAATGTGAAGACAGAATCCAAACATACTGGAGTTAAGAGGCAGATTACTTAGATTACAGAGATAAAAGCATTCAGGGATGAATCTGACAAAACCTGGGGCTTTGTTTATTCTCTCTCTCATGTGACTTTATGTAGTTTCTGCCCCTCCTTAGTTTTTCAGAAAGGAATTTGGAGGGAATCATAGAATCACCAGGTTGGAAGAGACCCATTGGATCATTGAGTCTAACCATTCCCACCAATCTCTAAACCATGTCCCTCAGTACCTCATCCACCTGCACCTTAAATACCTCCAGGGAAGGTGTCTCAACCCACTCCCTGGGCAGCCTGTTCCAGTGCCTAATGACCCTTTCTGTGAAGAATTTTTTCCTTATGTTGAACCTGAACCTCCCCTGGTGGAGCTTGAGGCCATCCCCTCGTCCTGTCCCTTGGGAGAAGAGCCCAGCTCCCTCCTCTCCACAACCTCCTCTCAGGTCATAGCAAATTGTTACCTAACTCTGCTCAACATGAAAATGAGGTTAATCCTATTTTGAAGTCTATTAACAAGTGTTTTTAACTCAAGACCTGGAAGGTAACAGAAGTACTCTACCTGACGCTGTTGATGCCTTGGCTGTAGCGCTGTGTCCGGATGTTGCTGTATTGGAGACCTTCCAAAGGAGGGCCCTGTGGATGCTGAGATAATGAGCAGAGTGTGACGATGTGAACAGGCTGAAGATCCAGTTCAGATCAGACAAGACTCAGGTAAGGACACAATAACAGTCTGTCGCTTGGTAAAGGACTGACATATATGTTCACAGAGGCAGTAGGATGGTGTGAAAGCAGATGATCTGAAGCAAAGTGGCCTGGGGGACATGTGGGCCAAGGAGTCTTAGGGGTAGAGGAGATGGGGTCATGTATGGGGGACATAGGGGTCTGAGGATGAGCATGAGGTGGAGATGGTGGCTTGAGCAACGAAGCTGGTGAAAGGGCTGGAGGAAAGGGCCCTATGAGGAGCATCTGAGAGAGCTGGAGGTGTTTAGCCTGGAGAAGAGGAGGCTGAGGGGAGACCTCATTGCTCTCTATGGCTACCTGGGAGGGGGTTGTGGAGGGGAGGGAGCTGGGCTCTTCTCCCAAGGGACAGGGGACAGGATGAGAGGGAATGGCCTCAAGCTCTGCCAGGGGAGATTTAGGCTAGAGATTAGGAGGAGGTTTTTCATGGAAAGGGTCATTGGGCATTGGAATAGGCTGCCCAGGGAGGTGGTTGATTCACCTTCCCTGGAGGTGTTTAAGGGACAGGTAGATGAGGTGCTGAGGAACATGGTTTAGTGTTTGATAGGGATGGTTGGACTCGATGATCCGATGGGTCTCTTCCAACCTGGTTGTTCTATGATTCTATGAAAGTGTGACTGTAAAGATTAAAAGCATCGAATTGGGCTGCTCAGGACAGCTGCAAAGTTCCCTTCAGTGGAGGTTTTTAAGAAGAACCAAAAAAATTGCCAACATGGAAGAGAATTTTTGATTCTGACCCTATATGAGTTTGTGGCAATGGGCATCGGGATCACTTCCAGTTACCTCTGGACCTCTTCCAGTTACCTCTCTCTGTTCGTCTACACTGCTTCAATTTCTGTGCAATGAGTGAGTCCAAAGAGCTTCAGAGGAGAGATGCAAGACCACTGATCCATGCTCTCAGAGCTGCATTTGAATTCCACTAGATCCAGTCTAAGACAAGCTCAGAAATTCCTTTCTTTAACACTTATCAAATCATTCCTACTGGTTAAAGCACAGAGGAGCTGAACTGTATCTGTAGCCTTATCAAGGGTTTCCCCAAATTGATATTTCCAGAGAAGGACTCTAGTTTACACCCTGTTCTACATCAAGTCACATTTTCCATCCTTGTTTACAAAGCATGTACTTTCCCTTCTTGACCCATAACGCTTCTGTTCCTCTGTAAGCTTTCCCATGAATTGGTGAAACTTAACGCAGTCAGTCTACGTGGAAAATGAAAATAATTTAGTTCCAGCTACCTGCAGGTCAGGCTGAAATCATACCATGACCACGCAGTGCTTCCTGCAAGAATAATTCCACAAGGTTCATGTTTATAAGTCCCAATAGTTGGAACAGGAACCGCTCAGCCAGATAACAGAACACAGAAAATACTGCCCAGTTGAGTAACATCCTTCACATCCTTCATGTTCACAACTTCATGATCACATCCTTCAAGTATTCCTAAAGCTCTGAGAGCAGGTGACAAATTTCCAGACAGTATATCACCTCGGCCCTCCTGGAACACTTTACAGTCGGACTTACCACTTGTCAGTGAAAAGCAGCAACCTACTGGTTCAGGGAGTGTATTCGGACATGGATAAGCATCAAGTGCAATAGTTATTGGCTAAGCATTAACTCAGAGAAGGAAGATGGTGGGAAAGAATCTGCTACATTTGGCAAGTCATAGAATCATAGAATCACCAGGTTGGAAGAGACCCACAGGATCATCGAGTCCAACCATTCCCATCAAACACTAAACCATGTCCCTCAGCACCTCAGCCACCCGTCCCTTAAACCCCTCCAGGGAAGGTGAATCAACCCCCTCCCTGGGCAGCCTGTTCCAATGCCCAATGACCCTTTCTGTGAAAAACTTCCTCCTAATGTCCAGCCTAAATCTCCCCTGGTTGGGCTCTTCTCCCAAGTGACAGGGGACAGGGCGAGAGGGAATGTCCTCAAGCTCCGCCAGGGGAGATTTAGTCTTGACATTAGGAAAAGGTTTTTCTCAGAAAGGGTGATTGGTCACTGGAACAGGTTACCCAGGGAGGACTCTCCTTCCCTGGAGGAGTTTAAGGGACGGGTGGACAAGGTCCTGAGGGGTATGGTTTAGTGTTTGATAGGAATGGTTGGACTCCATGACCCAGTGGTTCTCTCCCAACCTGGTTGTTCTATGAGTCTATGACCCTTGTTTTCTGTGTCCATCCAGTTTGTTCTCCCTCAGCTACAAGAGAAGAGCTTTCCCTTCTGTGCTTAAAGCATGACCTTTGGGTGGTGCGTAATAAGTTGGATGCTCAGACAATGTTTGTTTCAGACATAAAACACACAATGACTTTAAGAAACACACACCCAGGCACAACAATATTTCATGAGAGAGTTGGCTGCAAGGGAAAGGGGGGGGGCAGGGGAAGTTGCATTGACCTGAGATAACACATCAGAATGAGAACAAAAATAAAATAAACACAAGTTAATCAAGGCCTCCAAACCGAACCACTTAGTGATAAGGATTCAAACAGGCAACAAACAGGCTGGGAGGTACTTTCTCTGTGATGTTTGAGGAACTGTGTTATTCCAGCTTTGTGCTTAGCATGATGCAAGGGGCTGAGCTAGCTGGTGTGCTAAGGAGTCTGCAAGATCTGAGAAGAGGTTTGGTTCCCAGGGAGGCTGTGGGGGCATGTGGGGGTTTCTGCAAGTTCCTTCCATGCAAACATGTCACTCATGACTGGAGGGACAAACGCTTCTCATGCCACATGAGTACAAGAGGCTGAAAATAGTAGTAGCTGAAACCAAAGTAAAAGACATTTAAATCAACACTTTGCTGGAAAAAGAAAGCCCAGTTCTTGCCCTCTTCCTGGCATTTCTTCCTCACCATGGTTCAGAATTATAGAATAACAAGGTTGGAAAAGACCCACTGGATAATCAAGTCCAACCATTCCCACCAATCTCTAAACCATGTCCCTCAGCACCTCATCTACCTACAGCTTAAACACCTCCAGGGAAGGTGACTCAACCACCTCCTTGGGCAGTCCATTGCAGTGCCTGATGACCCTTTCCGTGAAGAATTTTTTCCTTATGTTGAGCCTAAATCTCCCCTGGTGGAGCTTGAAGCCATTCCCTCTTGTCCTGTCACTTGGGAGAAGAGGCCAGTTCCCTCCTCTCCACAACCTCCTTTCAGGTAGTTGTAGAGAGCAATAAGGTCTCCCCTCAGCCTCCTCTTCTGTTCAAGTCCATTTAAAGACTTGACCTCTGTGTTGGGGTTTTGTACAAGGATGAAAGAAAAAAAATTCAAAAAAAATGCAAACCAATGAGTTCCACTCCACTATCTCAGCACTTTGCACATAGCTCAGTACCATTGGTATTGCAAGGCTGTGGAAGAGGATACACCAGTGTATGTTTGCTCACCTCTGATGACTGAGATGGAAGAAGGGATGTAGGCATGAGATTTCCCATCTTTTCCTCATCCTTTTTAGGGCACTTGCAGTGATTCATGGCAAGATTACCTTACCTCTAACACTAACAAAGGAAGAGATCATAGAATCATAGAACAACCAGGTTGGAAGGGACCCATCAGATCATTGAGTCCAACCATTCCTATCAAACACTAAACAATGTCCCTCAGCACCTCATCTACCTGTGCCTTAAACACCTCCAGGGAAGGTGACTCAACCACCTCCCTGGGCAGACCATAACAATGCCCAATGACCCTTTCCATGAAAACCTTCCTCCTAATCTCCAGCCTAAATCTCCCCTGGTGGAGATTGAGCCCATTCCCTCTTATCCTGTCCCCTGTCACTTGGGAGAAGAGCCCAGCTCCTTCCTCTCTACAACCTCCTTTCAGGTAGTTGTAGAGAGCAACAAGGTCTCCTCTCAGCCTCCTCTTCTCCAGATTTGGAGCTCAGCACTGTGTTAATAGAAGTTACTCTCCATGCACTCCCACACCTATAGAATGAAGAGCGAGGTCTAACAACATCTGTTGGAGTGGAGTTTCCATGGGCTTCAATGAGTTTTGGATTAGGTCCCTAAATGAAGGCCACCACAGGTTGCTTCTATACACTGAAGTACTAGAAAGTCTGATGACTGCATGTTTCCTGCTCGTTTCGGTTTATTAACCTCTTGATTTTTTTCCTGTTATTACTGCGAGTGCAGCTGGCTGTATAGGAAGCTACTACAGGTTGTGTAGGTGTCAGCCATTTGGAGTCTGTATATCCCACTCCAGACAGCAGGAATTTCCTGCCTGGGAGCCTGGCCCATCACATCCACCAACAAAAATGTGGGATTACAAAGCAGCATCCTCCTTTTGCACAAAAGAGCCATGTAAACAGAGGGACCCCCACTAAAGCAATCTAATAATTACCTTCTGCAATGACTGACCTTGAGAGAAAAAGAATTTATTTTCTTCCACTGTTCTCACTTCCAACCTCACTACCTGGAATAGGCTGCCCAGGGATGTGGTTGATTCACCTTCCCTGGAGGTGTTTAAGGCACGAGTGGATGAGGTCCTTAGGAACATGGTTTAGTGTTTGATAGGAATGGTTGGACTTGATAATCCAGTGGGTTTCTTTCAACCTGGTTGTTCTATGATTCTATGATTTTTGTGCTGTTCTGTCTTCCAAAGCACAGGATAACTCAAAATTGCTAAGTAGTTTTAGTATTTAACTTCTTGGAAGGCTACACTTGTCTATAGTGATTTCAAGACCACTAGAGCTCTTTCAACTTCACTGCTGGCATTAGGGGTGAGATCAAGACAGAGTACTCAGCACTGGTGAGACTGCTCCTCGAATCCTGTGTTCAGTTGTGGGCCCCTGAGCACAAGAAGGATGTTGAGGCTCTGGAGCGAGTCCAGAGAAGAGCCATGAAGCTGGTGAAGGGACTGGAGAACAGGCCCTATGAGGAGCGGCTGAGAGAGCTGGGGGTGTTTATCCTGGAGAAGAGGAGGCTGAGGGGAGACCTCATTGCTCTCTCCAACTCCCTGAAAGGAGGTTGTGGATAGGAGGGAGCTGGGCTCTTCTCACAAGTGACAGGGGACAGGATGAGAGGGAAAGGCCTCAAGCTCTACCAGGGGAGATTTAGGCTGGAGATTAGGAGGAAGTTTTTCACAGAAAGGGTCATTGGGCAGTGGCAGAGGCTGCCCAGGAGGTGGTTGATTCACCTTCCCTGGAGGTGTTTATGGGATGGGTGGACATGGGTGCTGAGGGACATGGTTTAGTGTTTGATAGGAATGGTTGGACTTGATGACCCGATGGGTCTGTTCCAACCTGGTGATCCTATGATTCAATAGGGAACAGTGAAGGAATTTCAGGAGCTGGTGGCATGCTGTTAATGACCTGTCATAAGGCACGTAGGGACAGCTTTGGAATGAAGATAGCTTTTACACACTCAGCCTGATGGCTGTCGATGGCCAACCCTGTGGTCACAGGAGCAAGATGAAGCAAGAATTCTAGTAGAGCTTTTCCTCTGTGCATGAACAATTGGGGGAAGCTCTGCTGTTTTGAGGAATTTCCGAGGACCGTAAATTACGTACTAGATCAGAGCTCTATTATGTTTTTGGGGAAAGCATTTGGAAATTAATGTTTCGTATTAAGATTTAAATGGGGAATACATACTGATCTGCTACTCACAGGCAAACTCAAACCTTGTCTCCTGCAGCATTTTCTTGCCTGTTGAGGTGGGTTTTAGGTGGAGCCTGGGTTGACATCAGCTAAGCATATAATCAGATCCTTGCTGTGTCTGTGCTTCAGTTCTTTGCTGCCACAGAAGGATGATATTAACTGCCCTTACTTCTCAGGGTGTTTAGCGAGGACCTGGGGCAGGAATAATCATAGAATCATAGAATCACGAGGTTGGAAGAGATCCACCGGATCATTGATAGGAATGGTTGGACTAGAAGATCCGATGGGTCCCTTCCAACCTAGTTGTTCTGTGATTCTGTGATTCTGTGATTGAGTCCAATCATTCCTATCAAACACTAAACCATGTCCCTCAGCACCTCGTCCACCCGTCCCTTAAACACCTCCAGAGAAGGTGAATCAACCACCTCCCTGCGCAGCCTATTCCAATGCCCAATGACCCTCTGCGTGAAAAACTTCCTCCTAATCTCCAGCCTAAATCTCCCCTGGTGGATCTTGAGGCCATTCCCTCTTGTCCTGTCCCCTGTCCCTTGGGAGAAGAGCCCAGCTCCCTCCTCTCCATAACTTCCTTTCAGGGAGTTGTAGAGAGTAATGAGGTCTCCTCTCAGCCTCCTCTTCTCCAGGATAAACACCCCCAGCTCTCTCAGACATTCCTCATAAGGCCTGTTCTCCAGCCCCTTCACCAGCTTCGTCGCTCTTCTCTGGACTCGCTCCAGAGCCTCAATGTCCTTCTTGTGCTGAGGGGCCCAGAATCCACCAGGTCTTACACTAACAGCCTCATAAAGCGACAGCTGTAGAAATACCAAGAAGGCAAACAAGCCACAGCTACTCTTTCAGCTCAAAGGAAGGATTTCAATGCCAGGAGTGGTCAATTTTGGGTGAACTTTGAGTTCTTCCCAAAAAAACCTCCATTTCTTTGCATAAATCAGCTGACTGAGATCACACAAGGGATTTAAACATTTAGAGGTTTTATTTCTGGACTGGGGAAACCCTTCTGTTTATTTGAAAATTGTCCATGAAAAGATATCTAAAAGGTGAGTTAGGCATCTTGTTGTTGTGGGTTGACCCTGGCCTGCAGCTGCCTAAGAACCCACACGGACACTCGCTTATTCCCCACTTGCCAGTAGGATGGGGAGAGAACAGGAAGAGTCAAAGTGAGAACACTAATCATATAATCATAGAACAACCAGGTTGGAAGAGACCCATCGGAGACCAACCACCATGGGTTGAAATAAGTACAGATTATGAATAAAAAGGAAGAGGAAAAAAAAAAATACAAGTGTTGTGAAAATGAGCACTCTGAACGTCCCACAAGCAGGCAGATGCCTAGCATGTCTCCAAGCCACGGCCACCTTGGATGGCAACCCTACCCTCTGCCCTGTTTTTTATCGTTGAACATGATGTTATATTGTTTGAAAGATCCCTTTTGTGAATTCGGGTCAGCTTTCCAGCTGTGTCCCCTCCCAACCCACCAGCCTCCTTATTACAGGGTCAGAGTGAGAAAAATAGGAAGCCTTGACACTGTGTAACAGCAATAGTCAAAATGTTGATGTGCTACCAACACTATTTCAGCTGCAAATCCAAACCACAGCACCCTATGTTATGAATAAAGTTCACTCCATCCTAGCCAGACCCAGCCTCATTTGGCTTCAGAGTTAAGATGGGGAAGGCTTTAGAGCAGAATTCATATACTCATAGAACAACCAGCTTGAAAGAGACCCACCGGATCATTGAATTCAATCATTCCTATCAAACACTAAACCATATCCCTCAGCACCTCATCCACCCGTGTCTTAAACACCTCAAGGGAAGGTGAATCAACCACCTCTCTGGGCAGCCTATTCCAATGCCCAATGACCCTTTCTATGAAAAATTTTTTCTTAATGTCCAGCCTAAGCTTCCCTTGGTGGAGCTTGAGACCATTCCCTCTCGTCCTGTCCCCTGTCACTTGGGAGAAGAGCCCAGCTCCCTCCTCTCCACAACCACCTTTCAGGTACTTGTAGAGAGTAATGAGGTCTCCTCTCAGCGTCCTCTTCTCCAGGTTAAACAACCCCAGCTCTCTCAGACGCTCCTCATAGGGTCTGTTCTCCAACCCCTTCACCAGCCTCGTCGCTCTTCTCTGGACTTGCTCCAGAGCCTCAACATCCTTCTTGTGCTGAGGGGCCCAGAACTGGACACAATATTCAAGGAGCAGCCTCACCAGTGCTGAATACAGAGGGAGAATCACCTCCCTGGACCTGCTGGTCACACCGTTTCTGGATGCCATTGGCCTTCTTGGCCACCTGGGCACACTGCTGGCTCATGGTCATTTGGCTGTCGACCAACACCCCCAGGTCCCTCTCCTCCTGGCAGTTTTCCAGCCAGGCTTCTCCCAGTCTGTAGCTCTGCTTAGGGTTGTTGTGCCCCAAGTGCAGGACCCGGCATTTGACCGTGTTAAACCTCATGCCGTTGGACACTGCCCAGCCGTCCAGCCTGTCCAGGTCCCTTTGCAAAGCCTCCCTACCCTCCAGCAGATCCACACTTGCACACAGCTTTGTGTCATCTGCAAACTTGCTAAGGGGCAAATATAAATGCCACATCATAGGATGTTAGCAGTGTAAAACCTCTTATAGGCTACCACCTATAGGTGCAAATATAGTCAAAAATTCCTTAACAAAGTCCACCAGCACAGCACTATAACATGCAAATACGCTACTATAATTACTAGACAACCTGGCACAGCCAGTCAGCTGCTGTGCAGGAACTGCTATTTCCTTCAAAAATATATAGAGCAGATCACTCCTCTGCCAGGGAGAAACAAGCCATTGCAAATCATCATTGCAACCCCAGAGAGCTGGGGTTGTTTAGCCTGGAGAAGAGGAGGCTCAGAGGAGACCTCGTTGCTCTCTACAACTACCTGAAAGGAGGTTGTAGAGAAGAGGGATCTGGGCTCTTCTCCCAAGTGACAGGGGACAGGACAAAAGGGAATGGTCTCAAGCTCCACTAGGGGAGATTTAGGCTAGAGATTAGGAGGAAGTTTTTAATGGAAAGGGTCATTGGGCATTGGAACAGGCTGCCCAGGGAGGTGGTTGATTCACCTTCCCTGGAGGTGTTTAAGGCACGGGTAGACGAGGTCCTGAGGGACATTGTTTAGTGTTTGATAGGAATGGTTGGACCCGATGATCCGATGGGTCTCTTCCAACTTGGTGATTCTATGATTCTATGATCTTCTACAGCCTCTTCCCCATGTTTTCTGTTCACATACACCCACCTTATACCTTAAATCTCCAACACTTCCAGCCCACAGTAGAGTCACCATCATCACAATCCTCCAGTTTCTTTCCTCTAGTGCTGGTTCAGGCCTCTTGAAGGATGCAGTTGAGCACAAATAAGAGCAACAAGCTGCTGCTTCATCCCCACACTCAGCAGGTGCTGGATCACATTAGCTGATGGGTTGTAAGAACCTACAGGTGTGCTGAGCACCATGCAGCACCATTTGAGAAACAGACTCCGCATAAACATGCAGCTGCAGTAAACCAGCTCGGGAAGGGCAGCTGGACCCCTCTTTGGGGTAGCAAACCCTAGAGATTGTTTCATGGGAAGTTGGAAAGTGTTTTCCTTAAAGGAACTTGGTTTTACTGTAGATACAGCCCATTGTCAGCAAGTTGAATGAACAGCTCGGAGTTTGCCTTGAATCACAGAATTGTAGAATCATAGAACAACCAGGTTGGAAGAGACCCATCGGATCTTCTAGTCCAACCATTCCTATCAAACACTAAACCATGTCCCTCAGGACCTCATCCACCCATCTCTTAAACCCCTCCAGGGAAGGTGAATCAACCACCTTCTTGGGCAGCCTATTCCAATGCCCAATGACCTTCTGTGTGAAAGACCCTCCCCTGACTTCAGAGGGAGGGATGCTCAGAGGTATCTGCTGGGCAACACACGCCTGTCTCACGGCCTGGTTCTTGTGTTTCTGGCTCATAGAACTACAGTCATGGCTGTGAGTAACTTAGTTTTCCCTAGAGACCCCCATGGGATGGGGAGAGGGAGAGAGAAGTGTACTGCTCAGCACCACATTTGGAGGCAGCATAATATTATGGTTGGACTCGACGATCCAGTGGGTCTTTTCCAACCTAGTGATTCTGTGATTCTTACACGTTGGAAGGCAACCCTGCCCTCTGCCCTGTTTTTTATCGTTGAACATGATGTTATATTGTTTGAAAGATCCCTTTTATGAATTCGGGTCAGCTTTCCAGCTGTGTCCCCTCCCAATCCCCCAGCCTTCTCACTACAGAGGTGAAATGGGAAAATTAAAAAGCCTTGACCCTCTATAACAGCAATAGTCAAAATGTTGGTGTGTTGCCAACACTATTTCAGCCACAAACCCAAGCCACAACTTGGGCCTCGTGGCCTGGCTCTTGTGTTTCTGGCTCACAGCACTACAGCCACGGCTGTGAGTACCTTAGTTTTCCCTAGAGGCCCCCACGGGGTGGGGAGATGGAGAGAGAGGTGGACTGCTCAGCACCACATTTGGAGGTAGCATAATATTATGGTTGGACTCGACGATCCAGTGGGTCTTTTCCAACCTAGGGATTCCGTGATTCTTAAACAAGGATGAGACTAATACCATAGAATCATAGAATCACCAGGTTGGAAGAGACCCACCAGATCATCGAGTCCAACTATTCCTATCAAACACTAAACCATGTCCCTCAGCACCTCATCCACCCATCCCTTAAACATCTCCAGGGAAGGTGAATCAACCACCTCCTTGGGCAGCCTATTCCAATGCCCAATGACCCTTTCTGTGAAAAACTTCCTCCTGATGTCCACATAAACTGACCAAACAAAATGACATGGCAGTCACTATTTCCATGGCCTTTCACCTGAAGAGAATTTTTTATCTAGTTGTTAAATACGTCCATGCAATATTAAACAATTTATTTCATTTCAATTTAAACATCCATTATCAGTATTTAAACTGATTTTATGGAAGAAAAAACCTATTTAATAATATGTATCAATTTATAAAAAAAAACCATAGCAAATAATTTCTAGTTTAAGTGCAAGTGTATATAATTTACAATGTGGGAATATAGCCCCAAACCCATCGATGCCCTCATGGAGGATGCAATTCAGATCTGTGCTTGCCCAACCACAAACCCTCATTTCTTCTGGCAAACCGAGAATGGAAGCCATGAACGGCAGATGCAGCAGCAGGGAAGCTTTCTTGGTCAAGATGAATGGGTTAAAAAAGGAACTCTAGTAAAGGCTGCGCTGGTCTTTTGTCTTTTAACAATGAGAGGAAGCTCTGCCTAGTTTGAGGAATTTCCCACGTCTCTTATTCAGACTTTGGAAAACTGCTTTGTTAAACCTGTCTAAGAGGTGTTAAAAAAATAAAAATAAGCAAGTAGATGGGGACAAAGATATCTCTCCAGAGCCTACGCATGTTCTTTTTTGTTTGTTTGTTTTTTAAACCTGGATCACCGGAGGCAAATGCGGAGGAATCTAGGAAAGTTAAGTAATGACAAATGCCAAATTCTCCTTGTTCCTGCAGAGCTGGCTGAGCCATGACTGAATTCAGTCAAGTGTCACTGCTATGCACATGCTAAAGATTGACCCCCGCGCTTTATTATGTTCCTTCTTCTGCAGACCTGCCAGATGCTGCAACACAGATTAAGGCCACTCCTTGAATCCTGTGTTCAGTTCTGGGCCCCTCAGCACAAAAAGGATGTTGAGGCTCTGGAGCGAGTCCAGAGAAGAGCGACGAAGCTAGTGAAGGGGCTGGAGAACAGGCCCTATGAGGAACGGCTGAGAGAACTGGGGGTGTTTAGCCTAGAGAAGAGGAGGCTGAGAGGAGACCTCATTACTCTCTACAACTACCTGAAAGGAGGTTGTGGAGAGGAGGGAGCTGGGCTCTTCTCCCAAGTGACAGGGGACGGGACAAGAGGGAATGGCCTCAAGATCCACCAGGGGAGATTTAGGCTGGAGATTAGGAGGAAGTTTTTCACGCAGAGGGTCATTGGGCATTGGAATAGGCTGCCCAGGGAGGTGGTTGATTCACCTTCCCTGGAGGTGTTTAAGGGACGGGTAGATGAAGTCTTGAGGGACATGGTTTAGTGTCTGATAGGAATGGTTGGACTAGAAGATCCGATGGGTCCTTTCCAACCTGGTTGTTCTATGATTCTATGATTCTAAGTGGTAGACGTAGACGAGGAATTTTCTGGGTGACAGCAAGATCTATGGGTTAAAAAATGCCGTTTTCACCATGCAAGAGCAAATGATGGAGTAAGGGGAAATGGAGCCTCGAATTTCCAATGTCCTTTCCTTCACTCTCCCCTTACCTCTTAAAATCTCATTGCCCTTCATTAAGCCGTCATTGAAAGTGACAGCTACAGCATTCAAACAATAACACTCCTCTTCCCCAAATCTGAAAGCTCCTTATGGTTGTAGGTGAGCATCACTTTCCCCCAATGGGAAGGGACAAACAAGGTTGTACAAGGTCACACTACAGCTGTGTCTCCTCTGAAAAACGATCATTTAAGCAACCAGTGGCTACTGCTGCACCAGAGGTGTTTGGATGAAGAAGGACTTTGGGGTTGTAGACATCGACAAGGGTGAAAACATCAGAAGGTGTCCCTGCATCCCCTGGCACTGATGCTCCAATACTCCAACACGACACCACAGAAACAGCTTTTATTTAAGCAACTCAAAACACAGGGAGAAAAATCATAGAATCATAGAACAACCAGGTTGGAAGGGACCCATCGGATCATCGAGTTCAACCATTCCTATCAAACACTAAACCATGTCCTTCAGCACCTCATCTACCCGTCCCTTAAACACCTCCAGGGAAGGTGAATCAACCCCCTCCCTGGGCAGCCTATTCCAATGCCCTATGACCCTTTCCATTAAAAACTTCCTCCTAATCTCTAGCCTAAATCTCCCCTGGCGAAGCTTGAGGCCATTCCCTCTTGTCCTATCCCCTGTCCCTTGGGAGAAGAGCCCAGCTCCCTCCTCTCCACAACCTCCTTTCAGGTAGTTGTAGAAAGTAATGAGGTCTCCTCTCAGCCTCCTCTTCTCCAGGATAAACACCCCCAGCTCTCTCAGCCGCCCCTTTTATTCTCCAGCCCCCTCATTACCATTTACCAGAATGAACAGAATTTACCAGAAAAGAGCAGAAACAAGATAAAAGCAACACTCAAAGATAATCCACGGGAGAGCCTCTGATACCAAAATTGTCAGCAAATAAAACTCTCTAAGACTCGTTTTGGAGTTTTAGAAAGCAAGCACCCTTAGTAAGGCTTGGGCAACACAAGGGACTGATCATAGAATCATAGAATCACTAGGTTGGAAAAAGACCTCTTAGATCATCAAGTGATCTCCATCAATCGTGCGCAAAGAGGCAAAGACTCACTCAATGCATCTCTATAATTTTTCCCAGAAATGTTATACATATTCTATTACTTTCCAAGGTCTGATTTTAATGTTATGAATTTTTGCAACAGTAAAAACTCTTGCTAATTCCAATCTGGCTCCAGCTCTCTCCTTGACCTTGGCTTTAAGGCAGATGAAACTCCAAGCAGAGGTGACTGCAGAAGAAGAGACAGCACAGAGCACACTGAACACGATACATTATCATTTTCAAAGAATGAAAAACACCGTTTTAAGGAAAACATTCTATCAAAGGAAGAAAACATGTTGTCAGATGGACATTCTCTCTAACTTTCACAAACCACAGCTGCTTAGGTGAAATTTAGCCGTAATTTAGCTTAAATCAAAATATTCCACTTGGAAATATTCCACATATTGTACCACCTCAGCCTGTGGCTACCCTAAGTCCTAATTACCCTTGGAATAGGCTGCCCAGGGAGGTGGTTGATTCACCTTCCCTGGAGGTGTTTAAAGCACAGGTGGATGAGGTCCTGAGGGACATGGTTTAGTGTTTGATAGGAATGGTTGGACTCGATGATCCGATGGGTCTCTTCCAACCTGGTGATTCTATGATTCTAAGTCCCTCTTCCCTGTCACCAATTGCCTGCTAATATGAAACTAAAGTGGGATGCAAGAGGTTTTTGGCCAGAAGCAAACCCACCATTTATACATTTGACAAGTGCCTGTTACCTGCATTGCAAAGCTCAGCCACTGAGCACGTAAAACGAATGGAAAAAAATCCACATGTAGTCACAGCTGATCTGTTTTTTTCCTGAAACTACATAGCTTGCCTTAGGAGGCAATAAATGCAGCTCAGATTAGCACAATATTTCCGAGTATCTTTACCTCTGCAGCCCCGAGATTAAACTGGATTAATCACCTCTAATAAAATTCACTGGCTGAGCTAACAGAGAGCAGCAAAGTGTCAGAAGCTCGAACGGTTTAATTCATACCCTGAAAATCCGAGAGCATCCTACAGAAAACTGTCAACTAATCACAACAAAACGAAACACGCGTCCCTCGGTTTTCCCAGAAGAAACCTGCGGTGAGCTTATCAGTCGTTCTGATATTGCAGTGGCAGAAACCAGCCCTGAAAATTCCTTCAAAGCCGCCTTCGCCTCCCACAAACCCTTAAACTGCTCAAGGAGGTGGATGCTCCCTTTCACACGTGCCATCCATACCTGTGGGACAACAAGTGCTGGTCAGGTTGGAGTCCTTTCCAAACTCGTCCTCCTGTGCTGGGAAGGAATCTTCCCATCCAAGTGTCAGATCCTGCCGTGGTCTCTGCCCTTTGTTTTCCCAAGAGCGCCAGACACACCTGTTTTTCCGCGTGTGCTGTTGGTTGTTGGGCTTGGGGGGGGGGGTTGTTTTTTGTTTTGGGTTTCTTTTTGGAACAGATTAAACAGCCCGTGAGCAGTTCTCGGTGAGCGAGAAAGAGAGAACCTTTTGGGATGTGGTGATTTAATCAAGCAAACCCCGTGACCTCCCTTTCCTGCCATCAGTGGGAACTGATCCCTTCTCCACCAGCACGGGGTGGAGTTGCAGCTCAAAAGCACAAGGCTGAAAGTGCTCTGCTGGATGGGCAGGGCAGATCTTCCTCCTCCGTTTGTTGTGTCAGAGAACACAGCGATTCCTGCACATCTGAAACACGGAGATGACCTCTGGCCAGGAAGGAACCTGAGAAATATTTTCTAAGCAATTTCCTGCTGTTTGAGGGGAAGGTGGATGCGAGGGACACTTGGACAGGGGGTGCTCACAAAGCTGCTGGGCAGTTCAGCTTCGACACGAGGAAAACAGTATTTTGGTCATCAGAGGTGTGGAAGTAAAAGAAATTACTGTTTTTTTTTCCTGTGGTAAACTCTTCTAAGAACCTCAGTTGTCACAATAAGGCTCACAATTGAGGCTCTGGAGAGAGTCCAGAGAAGAGCAAGGAAGCTGGTGAAGGGGCTGGAGAACAGGCCCTATGAGGAGCGTCTGAGAGAGCTGAGGGTGTTTAGCCTGGAGAAGAGGAGGCTGAGAGGAGACCTCATTGCTCTCTACAACTACCTGAAAGGAGGTTGTAGAGAGGAGGGAGCTGGGCTCTTCTCCCAAGTGACAGGGGACAGGACAAGAGGGAATGGCCTCAAGCTCTACCAGGGGAGATTTAGGCTAGAGATTAGGAGGAGGTTTTTCATGGAAAGGGTGATTGGGCATTGAAATAGGCTGCCCAGGGAGGTGGTTGATTCCCCTTCCCTGGAGGTGTTTAAGGGACGGGTGGATGAGGTTTTGAGGGACATGGTTTAGTGTTTGATAAGCATGTTTAGACTCGATGATCTGATGGGTCTCTTCCAACCTGGTTGTTCTATGATTCTATGATTCTATGATTCTATGAATAAAAAGTGATCTGGAGTCCAAGTTGTGTAGGTGATTTTCACACATTCAGCTACAGTAGCCTTCAGGCTAGGAGGTGCTGAGACACTCTGCAAGTTGCTATAGGAGAGCCTCTCCACATGGAGCTTGAGTTCAGCGACACCTCAGAAATGCAGCTGTGGCACAAGGGCTCCTTGACAAGCTGCAGAAAAAATCTGTGCAGGTTCATGCATCCATAGATTCATAGAACAACCAGGTTGGAAGAGACCCACCAGATCATCAAGTCCAACCATTCCTATCAAACATTAAACCATGTCCCTCAGCACCTCATCACCTGTCCCTTAAACCCCTCCAGGGAAGGTGAATCAACCACCTCCCTGAGCAGCCTCTGCCAGTGCACAATGACCCTTTCTATGAAGTTTTTTTTCCTAATGTCCAGTCTAAATCTCCCCTGGCGGAGCTTGAGGCCATTCCCTCTCGTCCATAAGAACAGTTACTCCTGGAATGATCCCCAAACTGTGCTGTGCAGGCCCTGCTGCCTCACTCTGGGGATCCCAGAGGGGGATTTTTCATGCACTAGCCAAATGACTGCACCCCAGGAAGGTGAGGCTGGCTTCCCAAAACTCAGAGTCTTGTTTATGCTGGTAAAATGAAGGGCACTGTAATGGCTTCCTTGCTTTTGTCTCTCCTGACTTTGCACCATCTTTGATGTTCTTCCAGGATGACAAACTACAGCATCGTAACCCAACATCAAACCGTCAGATGGCACTGGTCACGTGCCACATGACTATTGCTATTGACAGGTTGTCCAGGGAAGCTGTGGCTGCCCCATCCCTGGAGGGGTTCAAGGGCAGGTTGGATGGGGCTTGGAGCCCCTGATCCAGTGGGAGGTGTCCCTGCCCATAGCAGGGGTGGCACTGGATGGGCTTTGAGGTCCCTTCCAACTCAAATTATTCTGTGTCTCTGTGATTGTTTCTGGAGGTATCAGCTTCTCCTCAATGTAGAGGTAGCTGAGAATCAGAGAGAGGGGAATCAGAGAATCACCAGGTTCGAAGAGACCCACTGGATCTTTGAGTCCAACCATTCCTATCAAACACTAAACCATGTCCCTCAGCACCTTGTCCACCCGTCCCTTAAACCCCTCCAGGGACGATGACTCAACCCCCTCCCTGGGCACCCTCTGCCAGTGACCTATGACCCTTTCTGTGAAAATTTTTTCCTAATGTCCAGCCTAAACTTCCCCTTGTGGAGCTTGAGGCCATTTCTTCAATGCAAGTGAGCTACATTGATTAGAGTGTAAATATTAGTATTTCTTTAAAGCAGAGCACCTGAGTGATTATTTTTGTCAAGTATACAGAATGTGGTCATGGTATGTTTATTGTTCATTCTTGGTTTCCTGACTTTCACTGCTGTTTATATTGTGGTTTGCTCTTGGGCTTGGTGTTGGATGGAAGATTGTTTCCATCCTCACAGTTTCTAAGGTTTCAGAACTGTTCCTGTTCAACACTGAGATAAGTTTAAAACCTTCATGAAATCTTGGGGCAGAACTTACTCGTACACCTGAGAACTGGGGAGAAATGGGTACTTTGGAGAATGGTTAGATAAAGATCTAGAACACCCCAGAAGGAAGTACCTAAATCAGTTCAGACTAGAGATGCTTAAGATCCCTGCTGACTAATGGAAGCCTCAGGAGCAGATGTCTACATTGCTGGCAGTTCTAATGAAGCAAGATAAATGTAGAAAGATATTGCTGTAATCTATATGTCATTATGCAAAACAAAACGGCTCTTTGGACTTCAAGATAAGACCTGATAATCATGGCTCAGCAAGAGCATCATTCAACAATTCAATTTGCTGAAGCACAGACTGGTGCTTCGGCTGGACATAAAATTTTTGAAGGAGATGAGGAAAACCAGAACTCTTGATGTTTGATCAAGTGTGAGTAAACACAAAGTGTGCCTAGGTTTGGGTTAATCTGTTTTAGAGATTTGGAAAGGTTTGCAGGCCCTCAGGAGAGTCCTATCATCTTCTTGTTTATGTCCAGATTTGTGTGGCAAAGTTTAATGAGTTTGTGCAGCACTGAGCACCGTGGGACAATAAAATTGGCATCTCAGTATAACTATAGCCAGTATAATCATAGAATCATAGAACAACTAGGTTGGAAGAGACCCATTGGATCATCGAGTCCAACCATTCCTATCAAACACTAAACCATGTCCTCAGCATCTCACCCACCCGTCCCTTAAACAACTCCAGGGAAGAGGAATCAACCCCCTGGCTGGGCAGCCTATTCCAATGCCCAATGACCCTCTGTGTGAATAACTTCCTCCTAATCTCTAGCCTAAATCTCCCCTGGTGGAGTTTGAGGTCATTCCCTCTTGTCCTGTCCCTTGTTACTTGGGAGAAGAGCCCAGTTCCCTCCTCTACACAACCTCCGCTCAGGTGGTTGTAGAGAACAATGAGGTCTCCTCTCAGCCTCCTCTTCTCCAGGCTAAACACCCCCAGCTCTCTCAGCCGCTCCTCACAAGGCCTGTTCTCCAGCCCCTTCACCAGCTTCGTGGCTCTTCTCTGGACTCTCTCCAGAGCCTCAACATCCTTCTGGTGCTGAGGGGCCCACAACTGAACACAGGATTCCAGGAGCGACCTCACCAGTGCTGAGTACAGAGGGAGAAGAACCTCCCTGGACCTGCTGGTCACACCATTTCTGATCCAAGCCAGGATGCCACTGGCCTTCTTGGCCACTTGGGCACACTGCTGGCTCATGGTCAGTAGGCTAATAAGTCATTAAATGCACAAAAAGAATGATGTGACAGGTATCTCCAAGCCAGTCCTATCACCAAGCAATCTCACAACCATCACATGAGCGTCAATGCCCTATTGTGCATGGGGGTAGCAGAGGGATATTTCAGTTAGCCTGGTGAACCTGGCAGAAAACAAAGAACTAACCTTTGCTCATACCAGGGACAGCAGATCTTGACTCACTTTGCTCTAATGTGCTGAGAAGGAAGGAAGTAATGAAAAGTCTCATTATAGGTCTGACTTGAGTAATATATTTAGAACTGACAGTGCCGAAGGCTGCACGATTTCATACCAAAAGGAGCGACGTGCCCTGGACAGTCAGTCAGCAGCCAGTGGTCACCTGAAACTATTTACCTCTATGAATAAGGTTCCTGAAGATTACTTTGTTTTCCCCGAAACACCAGGAATTCATTTTAGAGATAAAGTAATTAATTAGGGTATCTGAGCAGAATCAGAATCATAGAATCATAGAACAAGCAGGTTGGAAGAGACCCATCGGATCATCGAGTCCAACCATTCCTATCAAACACTAAATCAAGTCCCTCAGCACCTCATCCACCCGTGCCTTAAACACCTCCAGGGAAGGTGAATCAACTGAGTACTTCAGTTGTGCACTGCCATTGCCCAGCTTTGAGGCTTTTTTTAGGTTAAAGTGACTCGGGTTTGCAATGTGCTTTTTTTAAGCTGATAATCACACCTGCGTGAATTCCATCATAGAATCATAGAATGGTTTGAGTTGGAAGGGATCATAAAAATCACCTAATTCCAACCCCCTGCCATGGACAGGGACACCTCCCACTGGCCCAGGCTGCTCCAAGCCCCATCCAACCTGACCTTGAACATCTCCAGGGATGGGGCAGCCACAGCTTCCCTGGGCATCCTGGGCCGGGGCCTCCCCACCCTAGAGAGAAGAATTTTTTCCTAATTTCCAATCTAAATCTGCCCCTCTCCAATTTACGATCATTAGTCCTTATCCTGTCACTCCAAGCCTTAGCAAAAAGTCCTTCCCTTGTTTTTCTGTAGCCCCTTCAGGTACTGGAAGGTCGCTATAAGGTCACCCTCGAGCCTTCTCCAGGCTGAACAACCCCGACTCTCTCAACCTGTCCTCATAGCAGAGGTGCTCCAGCCCTCGCACCATCTTTGTAGCCTTCTCTGGACCCGTTCCAACAGCTCCATCTCCTTCTTATGTTGAGGATTCCAGAACTGGACACAGAAGTCCAGATGAGGTCTCACAAGAGAGGAACAGAGGGGCAGAATCCCCTCCCTCACCCTGTTGCCCACACTGCTTCTGATGCAGCCCAGGACCTGGTTTGTTTATGGGCTGTGAGCACACATTGCTGGCTCATGTTTTGCTTCTCAGCAACCCACGTCCTCTGTTGGGCTGCTCTCTCTCACATCACCCCTCAGCCTCTATTGAAACTGCAGGTTGCCCCGACCCAGCCTCAGGATCTTGGCCTCGTTGAACCTCATGAGATTCACACTGACCCACTTCTCCAGCTTGTCCAGGTCCCATCACAGGAGAACAATGACTACAATAATGTGTAATGAACTCATTAAGTTGAGAAGGTACAAAATGCTTAGCCAGGTCTTACATTTTCTAGAGAAAAGGACAGGAAAAGCAAATATGGGAAACTGAAGATGGACTCATTTAATTTAAAAGTAAAGCCCCTTATTTTTTATAATCCCTGCAATAAACCACACATGCAAACTTCAATGTAATTCACTAATTCTTGTCACACTCAGATCACAGGTGGCTGCTTTCCTGCATGAGATACTTAATTTTTCTTCATTTTTGGACTTTGATAGAGTTACAGCAAGACTGAGCCAGATGACAGGACAAGAGGGAATGGCCTCAAGCTCTGCCAGGGGAGATTTAGGCTAGATATTAGAAAAAAAATTTTCACAGAAAGAGTCATTGGGCAGTGACAGAGGCTGCCCAGGGAGGGGGTTGAGTCACCTTCCCTGGTGGTGTTTAAGGGACAGGTGGATGAGGTGCTGAGGGACATAGAATCATAGAACCATAGAACAACCAGATTGGAAAGGACCCATCGGATCGTCTAGTCCAACCATTCTTATCAAACACTAAACCAAGTCCTTCAAGACCTCATCCACCCATGCCTGGTTTAGTGTTTGATAGGAATGGTTTTACTCAATGATCTGGTGGGTCTCTTCCAACCTGGTTGTTCTATGATTCTAATACAGGACCTGCTCCTTCAGCCTTTTCACTCGCTGGAGCTCTTTCGTCATTAAATTAGGGACCTGGGTGCTTTAGTGCATTGTGATTTTAATGTTTTGTCTGGGATTGTATGGGGCTTCATGTGCTAAAAACAGCATTGACAGGAGGTAAACAAAGACCTTCATAGTGAATAGGAAAATCGCAGTGCAAAGTCGATCAAGGAACTTGTGTAGAAGGATGGAGAACTCATTGAGCTTTTGAGAAAACCAATAGAGGAAGTGGAAACCGCCTGTTATTTGCAGCCTTTGTGTTCATGTGATTGTTGGATTTCCCCTAGCAGAAAACACACAGTAATTCCTCCAGGAATTTTTGAGTCCCTACCTACAAAGCACAACCCACCCAACCCTTTCTGAAACCTTAGGCAGTTTCCTTTGGGTTAGCTGCGACTAGTTTAGAATCGATGGGTCCAGGCAATGGCCTGTTTTCCCATCCTTTCTCTGGACAATGAACAATGAAGGAAACAATTTTTGATGGTGCAGTACCAAAACAGCAATGACCACCTGAGGGATGCGGGTGTAAAGAGCTCTGCAAAGCTGCATCCTGCATAACTGGAGGTCAATTACAAGTGGGGTTCCCCAGGGCTCAGTGCTGAGTCCAGCCCTGTTCAATGTCTTCATCAATGACCTGGATGAAGACATCGAGTGCCCCCTTAGCAAGTTTGCAGACAACATTAAGCTGGGTGGAAGTGTCGATCTGCTGGAGGGTAGGGAGGCTCCAAAGGGATATGAACAGGCTGGATCCATGGGCTGAAAACAATGGGATGAGGTTTAACAGGGCCAAATGGCGGGTCCTGCACTTGGAGCACAACAACTCCAAGCAGTGCTACAGACTAGGAGAAGTCTGTCTAGAAAGCTGCCTGGAGGAGAGGGACCTGGGGGTGTTGGTTGACAGCAACTGAACATTAGCCAGCAGTGTGCCCAGATGGCCAAGAAGACCAATGGCATCCTGGCTTGGATCAGGAACGGTGTGACCAGCAGGGCCAGGGAGGTTCTTCTCCCTCTGTACTCAGCACTGGTGAGGCCGTTCCTTGAATCCTGTGTTCAGTTGTGGGCCCCTCAGCACAAGAAGGATGTTGAGGCTCTGGAGTGAGTCCAGAGAAGAGCAACGAAGCTGGTGAAGGGGCTGGAGAACAGGCCTTATGAGGAGTGGCTGAGAGAGCTGGGGGTATTTATCCTGGAGAAGAGGAGGCTGAGAGGAGACCTCATTGCTCTCTATAACTCCCTGAAATGAGGTTGTAGAGAGGAGGGAGTTGGGCTCTTCTCCCAAGTGACAGGGCACAGGATGAGAGGGAATGGCCTCTAGCTCCACCAGGGGAGATTTAGGATGCAGATTAGGAGGAAGTTTTTCACACAGAGGGGATTGTAATAGACTGCCCAGGGAGGTGGTTGATTCCCCTTCCCTGGAGGTGTTTAAAGGACAGGTGGATGAGGTGTTGAGGGACATGGTTTAGTGTTTGATAGGAATGGTTGGACTCAATGATCCGATGGGTCCCTTCCAACCTGGTTGTTCTATGATTCTATGAATGGTTGAGAGAGCTGGAGGTGTTTATCCTGGAGAAGAAGAGGCTGAGGGGAGACCTCATTGCTCTCTATAATTACCTGAAAGGTAGGACATAGGAAATTAGGAAAAAAATTTTTCACTGAAAGGTGAGCTTCGTCACAGAAAGGGTCATTGGGCACTGGACGTGGATTTAGAATCCTTCCTCTGTCAGCAAATACCATGTACGATATTAAGCTGCAATACCTTGGGCAGGTCTCCAAAGTGTTTTCCGTGCATATAAAGATGGAGAACAAGGGATCCGCTGTCTGTGGGGAGCTCCGAGGTGAAAGAACGTGACCTGTGCAACTATTGATTGGCATTATAACAAGTGCTGAGTGAAGTACGTGTCAGTGTGTCGCATGTATATTTAGTTCATGGATTTGCATATCATTTCCAGTGAAAAGATTCCTTTTGACCCAGTTGGAACATGTTTCTGCATCGTGCTGCTTATGGGTAAAGAGGATTCTGGTTATACAGTGGCTTCCCAGTCACCCTTCTGCCCTAAATGCCTAAACTAATGGCTTTAAATCTGAAGAATTGGACGTTAGGAAGAAATTCTTCACAATGAGGGTGGCGAGGCCCTTGCCCAGGGAAGCTGTGGATGCAGATGTGTTGGAAATACAGGGAAGAGATGGGAACAGAGGTGTAGAGAGGACACAGAAGGACTACAGTGGGGTCTAGGGCAGGTGTGATGGTTTAGAATAGAATCATAGAATCATAGAATCATAGAATCATAGAATCATAGAATAACCAGGTTGGAAGAGACTCACCGGATCATCGAGTCCAACCATTCCTATCAAACACTAAACCATGTCCCTTAGCACTTCATCCACCTGTGCCTTAAACACCTCCAGGGAAGCCTGAGTAGTTATGTTATGGTGGGATTCCATAATATTGCAGTAAGAGGTGTTGTCTATAAAGCTGGGTGAAAAAATCATTACTTCAAGGGTTCTTAAGACAACTTTATCTTTTTTACAGTTCTGTGCTAAACAGGTGGGAGGTTATTGAGGAGTCCCAAATGTTCCTGCACCTTAAGGATTCTGGAGAAAGAAGCCCAGGCCAGTGTCCTGGGTGTGAGACACAGCGATGGGCTTGAAGCATAGCAGTAAGGAAGGGCACTCTGGCTCCAACGGAGGGGCAGGTAAGCAGCCTTTTGTTTGTGTTACTAGAAGAGGAGAGATGGTTCACCTGAATTCCCGTCTTCTAACAGACACTTCCTTGTTTGCTTACTGTCTTGTGAAATGGGGAAACCTTGCTCAGTAACAGGATTAAAGAAGGGTACAGTTGGGCTTCCTGGTAGAGTAGAAGGAATCTGGCACAATTTAGGTGCTTCTCTGTACTCAGCACTGACGAGGCTGCTCCTTGAATCCTGTGTTCAGTTGTGGGCCCCTCAGCACAAGAAGGATGTTGAGGCTCTGGAGCGAGTCCAGAGAAGAACAATGAGGCTGTTGAGGGGTCTGGAGAACAGACTTTATGAGGAGCAGCTGAGAGAGCTGGGGGTGTTTATCCTGGAGAAGAGGAGGCTGAGGGGAGACCTCATTGCTGTCTACATGTAACTGAAAGGAGGTTGTAGAGAGGAGGGAGCTGGCCTCTTCTTCCAAGTGACAGGGGACAGGATGAGAGGGAATGGCCGCCAGCTCCGCCAGGGGAGATTTAGGCTGGAGATTAGGAGGAAGTTTTTCACAGAAAGGGTCATTGGGCATTGGAATAGGCTGCCCAGGGAGGTGGTTGATTCACCTTCCCTGGAGGGGTTTAAGGCATGGGTAGATGGGGTGCTGAGGGACATGCTTTAGTGATAGGAATGGTTGGACTTGATGATCTGGTGGGTCTCTTCCAACCTGGTTGTTCTATGATTCTATGATTCTCAGGAGAATGCTGACAAATGCCACTCCCGCTCCTCCCAAAAGTACCCACTTCTCATCCACCGTCTTGTAGAATTTTTGCACTGCCTCATTCTTGTGGTTGGTTAAACCTCCTTGTTTTGTGCCTGGTCCATGATGTCCATCAGTACTTTAGCTGCGTAACCTCCGGGGCTCACATACAGCTGAGGCATGAATGAAATTCAGTAGAACAGGATGGTATGTAAGTACTGAATCTCTTGTGCCTTGTTACATAAGGGATCCTTCTCTCAACAGGCTCATGTAGATGTTTTCCTATGGTTGAGGGTCTCAGCAGCTCGAGTGGCTTCTGTTTACTGTGCTTTATCTGTTTTAAAAAAGAAAGAGAAAAAAAAAGAGAAGACTAATAGAGAAAGACAGGTCTGAGTAGCCATAAAATAATTTCTTAACAAAGACTTCACTCATCTCAGTGACAGAGGCCAAAGGCATAGATCCCAAAGGGGTCAAATGCCAAACATAACCTACCCCAGATCTAGGTCCAAAGTTTGGCTTTCATTTCCCCTCCGAACTCTCGCAGTTGCCATCACCAAAAATGCCCCCACACTCTGCAGTCATAGAATCATAGAATCACCAGGTTGGAAGAGAACCACCTGATCATCGAGTCCAACCATTCCTATCAAACACTAAACCATGTCACTCAGTCCCTCATCCACACATGCCTTAAACCCCTCCAGGGAAGGTGAGTCAACCCCCTCCCTGGGCAGCCTCTGCCAGTGACCTAATGACCCTTTCAGTGAAGAGTTTTTAACTTGTGTCGAGCCTGGAACCTCACACCACCATGATCCCTTAAGCTACGTTTGGCATCTTTGTCACCCAAGCAGAGTTGATGTAGGTGTTTCTGAGCAACAGCAAACTGAACCTCAAAGCATTTGGGTGAGATAAACAGAGTGACACAGCTCCATTCACATCTCTTGGTCATGCTGAGACTGTGTCAGGTTGGTTTTTCTGGAGTAAAACAGGTAGGGGTGTGAGGTGCTGGGTATAAGGACTGTTTTTTGCTGGAAAGTCCCCGTGCATTTCTAAGGAGGCAATTCCCTGGCCAAAACTAAGTGCCTGGAGGGACATGAGTACTTAATGACCTCTTCAGGTGCAATTATCATATCAATACTCCTATTAAAGTATATGTCACAGGGGACAGGACAAGAGGGAATGGCCTCAAGATCCACCAGGGGAGGTTTAGGCTGGACATAAGGAAAAAATTCTTCACTGAAAGGGTCATTGGGCACTGGCAGAGGTTGCCCAGGGAGTGGATTGAGAATCCTTCCCTGGAGGTGTTTAAGGTGCAGGTGGATGAGGTGCTGAGGGACATGGTTTAGAGATTGCTGGGAATGGTTGGACTCGATGATCTGGTGGGTCTCTTCCAACGTGGTGATTCTATGAAATACTCTGAAAGTCCTGATCAGCCAATTGCTAAACTAGTAGATACCTCTACCTACTCAGTCCTTAGTTGTTTAGATCCCTCTTCAGCTTTGCAGGTTTCTGAGAGTCCCTTCCTGAGTTCAGCCTGGGCCAGGTCCAAACATCATCCACTCAGGGAGATATTGCTGGGGGCCTGATGATCTCAAAAGTCTTTTCCAACCTAGTGATTCTGTGATCCTATGATTCCAGGCTGTCCCTGGCCAATCCGATGATGTTGGACTGTGTTTCTATTTTATGATTTCTTTCAGACCTGTTTTCTTCATTCAGTTCTTACCTCTAGAAATGACCGAGATGCCTGTGAGATAGTGACTCTGTACGTAAATACCACCTGTGGAGCAGAAGTGGAGAGAAAATACTTGCTGTAGAACCCAATATGCTTCCAAGAGAGAAAGCAGAACACCGGATGGGGTAATAATGAGCTATCAGGTTAATATATCCTGAAAATGCCATTTATATATTAAATAGGTTTGTTTGCGTGTTAACCAGCACACCTGGCTCCTTTATTAGTGCAACACAAAGGTGGTTCTTTATTTCTGATTAGCACGAAAATAGAGGAGGAATATCAACAGTAGACTGTGTACATGAAAATAAATCCTGATCTTAAGTTAGCGAAGCATTCGACAGGCTCAGCTGATGTCAGATATGGATTTGACCTCCTCACTGGTCCCAGATGAATGGGAAGGACAGTAAATTTCAGCTTCAATTTCCTCTCATGCTACTTTTGCTCCAACATAGTTTGCAAGGCTTGGTGTAGAGGAGGACAAGACCTGTGGACTGGCAGGCGTAGTCCCTCTTCTGGGACTCTTCCGCCTCAAGCCCCATTTGACCGAACATGCAGATCCTGATTACAGAAGGGCTGATGCATCACAGACTTTCCCCTAGTTCCATTTTTGGAGTGTCCAGTCTGTCTGAGGGACTTTGAAGTAGAAGCTGAAGATGGATGAGACTAGAAGTTTCCCTTCAGCTGAAGTGCATCACTTACTGTAAGACACGCATCCTGCTTTGGACCTTCAGAAAGAATCTCCAACAGAGTCTCTAAAAGAAGAAAATACGGGAAAACCAAAATACTTCATTAAATCATCGACTCCAACCATTCCTATCAAACACTAAACAATGTCCCTCAGCACCTCATCTACCCACATGTTAAACACCTCCAGGGAAGGTGAATCAACTACCTCCCTGGGCAGCCTCTGCCACTGCCCAATGACCCTTTCTGTAAAAACTTTTTCCTAATGTCCAGCCTGAACCTCCCCTGGTGGATCTTGAGGCCATTCCCTCTTGTCCTGTCCCCTGTCACTTGGGAGAGGAGCCCAGCTCCCTCCTCTCTACAACCTCCTTTCAGGTAGAGAGCAATGAGGTCTCCCCTCAGCCTCCTCTTCTCCAGGATAAACACCCCCAGCTCTCTCAGCCACTCCTCATAAGGTCTGTTCTCCAGCCCCTTCCCCAGCTTTGTTGCTCTTCTCTGGACTCGCTCCAGAGCCTCAATATCCTTCTTGTGCTGAGGGGCCCACAACTGCACACAGGATTTGAGGAGTAGTCTCACCAGTGCCAAGTCCAGAGAGAGAAGAACCTCCCTGGCCCTGCTGGTCACACCGTTTCTGATCCAAGCCAAGATGCCATTGGCCTTCTTGGCCACCTGGGCACACTGCTGCCTCATGTTCACTCGGCTGTCAACCAACACCCCCAGGTCCCTCTCCTCCTGGCAGTTTTCCATCCAGTATTGAAGAATAACTTCTAGCTGGCCCAGAGCTCCTAGAGTACCACAGCATTCTCCAGTACGGCTGTACTAGCAGGTCATCACTGCTGGAAGTGCGGAAAGTTGCTCTCATTGCCTGTCTCCTCCCCTCCCTGAACTCCTGTAGTTGCCCTGCTGCTGCGGCAGCCGGTTCCGCTCACCAGACTGCCAGGAAACCAGGCTGGTTTGTGGCCAGTCTGCTGGCGTGAAGCAAAGCAGCAGATGGAGGAACTGGTTGAGCACTCAAGAAGTCACAGGGCAGAGGACAAGGAGGGGACATGGCTCAGAGCAGGAGAGGAAGAGGTGATCAGGTCTGTTCAAGCCCTCATGTGTCATAAATAGAAGTGGAAAAAAAGTCAAGTGAACTCACCCACAGGAATTTTCCTGTTGAAGCAGTTTCGGCAGAAAATTCCTATTATCCCCAGTTAAATATTTATTTAGAGAGGAATTTTGTCCAGTCCTAACAAGAAGTCCTTGTTTTATGCAGACAAGCAAGAGACTCACAGAGACACTTCTCGTGACCTCAGGCACTGCATCAATGACTTTCTTAAGATGTGAAGGGCACATCCTTCACAGTCAGTTCATTGCTGCCTTTGGGGACTCCGCATTTCCATTTGCTTCCCTGAGCAAATGAAACTGGTCTTGTCAACCCGATGGACTGCTTTGTATTGCAAATGAATTCTCCTTCAAGAAGGACCCCTTAACGCTGTTAAATTCCTGTGCACACATGAAGGATTAAAGGAACTATATGAACACTCTGTTCATGGTGGTTTTAGAGCTTGTTCTCCACTGCCCAGGGCTCTTCCATTGGCTCCACGCATTTTACACACAAGGTGCAGCTCCAGCTTTGCCTCCAGGATTCCTCTTGCCCCATGGACATAGCTCCTGGGATGCTGTGAGCAGCTCAGCTCAGCTTCTCTTCCTGGACTTCAGTAAAGCCTTTGGCACAGTTTCTCACAGCATTCTGCTACGGAAACTCACCTCTGGCCTGGACAGGCACACACTCTCCTAGGTAGAAAATTGGTTGGATGGCCCAGAGAGTGGTGGGAAATGGTGTTAAATCCAGCTGGAGGCCAGTGACAAGTGGGGTTCCCCAGGGCTCAGTGCTGGGTCCAGCCCTGTTCAATGTCTTCATCAATGACCTGGATGAGGGCATTGAGGGTACCCTTAGCAATTTTGCAGATGACACTAAGCTGGGTGGAAGTGTGGATCTGCTGGAGGGTAGGGAGGCTCTGCAAAGGGACCTAAACAGGTTGGACCACTGGGCAGAGTCCAATGGGATGAGGTTTAACACGACCAAATGCCGGGTCCTGCACTTGGGGCACAACAGCCCTATGCAGAACTACAGACTGGGAGAAGTCTCTCTGGAAAACTGCCAGGAGGAGAGGGACCTGGGGGTGTTGGTCAACAGCCGACTGACCATGAGCCATCAGTGTGCCCAGGTGGCCAAGAAAGCCAATGGCATCCTGGCTTGGATCAGAAACAGTGTGACCAGCAGGTCCAGGGAGGTTATTCTCCCCCTGTACTCAGCACTGGTGAGGTTGCTCCTTGAATCCTGTGTGCAGTTGTGGGCCCCTCAGCACAAGAAGGATGTGGAGGCTCTGGAGCGAGTCTAGAGAAGAGCAACAAAGCTGGTGAAGGGGCTGGAGAACAGGTCTGATGAGGAAGGGCTGAGAGAACTGGGGGTGTTTATCCTGGAGAAGAGGAGGCTGAGGGGAGACCTCATTGCTCTCAGTAACTACCTGAAAGGAGGTTGTGGAGAGGAGGGAGCTGGGCTCTTCTCCTAAGTGCCAGGGGACAGGACAAGAGGGAATGGCCTCAAGTTCTGCCAGGGGAGATTTAGGCTAGAGATTAGGAGGAAGTTTTTCACAGAAAGGGTCACTGGGCACTGTCAGAGGCTGCCCAGGGAGGTGGTTGATTCACCTTCCCTGGAGGTGTTTAAGGCACGAGTAGATGAGGTCCTGAGGGACATGCTTTAGTGTTTGATGGGAATGGTTGGACTCAATTATCCGATGGGTCTCTTCCAACCTGGTTGTTCTATGATTCTATGATTCTATGATTCTTTGCTCCCAACGTGATCAGGAACAGGAGTTTGCTTGGTGCTGGAAATCCTTGAACACCTTCAGACACCGAGGGATGCCAGGGGCAGACAAGGTCCCTCTGGGAGTCACGCTGCCCTGTGTTTATGCAGCAGCACAGCTGCCTTTGTGTTCAGGGAGCAAGGTTCTCATTAATTTTATTAGTGCAGCAGCAATTTGAATGCAAGAGCCAAGCTTCCTTGTGCGCTCACGGGGAGGGGGAGTTCCACCGTGCTTCGGGGTTGCAAGCAGTTAATAGGATTGAAGAGGTACCCACCAGAGGTGGGCTTAGATGTGGGGGATCACTAAGAAACCACCCACCTTGAGCCCTCCCAGACAAAAAACTGGGAGAAGGAAGCCGGCCTGGGCACTGCTCATCCGGTGCATTGGCAAAGGATGAATTGGTTGGTTTAACGACAGTGGTTTTTCAACGGAAGAGAAGAAAACGATAACAGGAAGATGATGAGTAACACAGGATACCTTATAACTTCTGCAAAGTTTGATCATAACTGGTCACAGGTCTTATCTCAGCATCCCCTGGGAGGCGACTGCAGGATCAAAAAGGAGAAGGTGTGTTTCTAGTGCAGTGAACTGTGCAGGTCTCTGAGCACTGATGGTGGAGCTTCAGGTGTAAGAAAGCCACAGAGAAGGGGAGGACAGACCCACCACAGCCAAAATCTGTAGATTCTCCTCCTAGAGAGAGATTCATAGAGAAGAGAACCCCTGCAAGTAGCTGTCCTGCCCTGCCTCCTCCGCCTCCTCTGCTACCCACTCCTAGTCCCCAGCTGGAAGCCAGAGATGGGCTTGGTCCAGCATGTTTCTTCCAGCCTCCTTAAAACAATCCTGGTATCTATGGCTGATTCAGAGCCAAAAATATGTCCACCACCCAGTCAGGTGGCTTTTCTCCGGGCTGCACAAATCAAACCAGCCCTTAATTGGATTCCCCTCTGTTGAGGCAAACTGGAGCTGGAGCACTGGGATTTCCTTTGATTGTTCCCACTGGTGAAGCTTTCATCCAGTTTCATTCTTGCATGCGGCACTTCTTAATGACTTCATCTAGAGCTGTATGCAAATCAGCCTCATGAACTAGGGATGCTTCTAGCTGGGTGAGGGGAAGGCAGAGCCTCAAGCCGTTAGTGTAGGGTGTTCAGGCTCTGACACCAGTGTCAAAGGCAGCTGGTCACCTGCTGTTGGCAGCTACAGTAGATACGAGACTTGGTGGATTCAGCTGCTCTTTGCATGGTGCCACTTTGGTTCATCACTCTTTCCACTATAAACTAAATATAGAATCATAGAATCATAGTATCACCAGGTTGGAAGAGACCCACCGGATCATCAAGTCCAACCATTCCTATCAAACACTAAACCACGTCCCTCAATACCTCATCCACCTGCACCTTAAACACCTCCAGGGAAGGTGAATCAACCACCTCCTTGGGCAGCCTCTGCCAGTGACCAATGACCTTTTCCGTGAAAAACTTCCTCCTAATCTCCAGCCTAAATCTCCCCTGGTGGAGCTTGAGGCCATTCCCTCTTGTCCTGTCCCTTGTCACTTGGGAGAAGAGCCCAGCTCCCTCCTCTCTACAACCTCCTTTCAGGTAGTTGTAGAGAGCAATGAGGTCTCCTCTCAGCCTCCTCTTCTCCTAAACTATATACTAGTTTATAGAATAAATTAGAAGTTTATAGAACAGTCTTCTGGTTAAGGAGCCCTGTGAGCTATGGGAACCTTCTGCTCTGCAGGGAGCTCTCTGCTCCATGTGGGTGCTGTGTTCCTCTATCAGTGGGTGGCAGGGAGCAAGTAGACACCCCCAGCTTCTCCCCATACCTGTAGTGATGTGAACACCTGGAATAACCCTGAGCTTTGTCTGCACTGGACAGAGACCTTCAAAGGAACCTCCATACATCTCACTTCTTGACTATGAGCATTACTGGTGCAGGTTTGATGCGGGTCTGGAGGTGGTGGTCAGGTTCAACTGAGAGTCCAGGTTTTCAGGCAAGTTGAGGTCGTGAGACAGGTCCAAAGTCAAACTGCAAAGTCAGCCTGCAAGCCAGGGCCAGGGTGATGGTGAAGCCTGGTGAAGGTAACCAGGCTTAGACACAGCCCAGTGGTCACCAGACCAGTCCATATCAGTGAGACAGGTCCAAAGGAAGGGGGACATTGCCAGCCTGGCCCCAAGTCCTGGTAGCCAAACCACTAAAGGTGATGCACTGGGGTTGCTGGCAATACCTAAATTCTAGGCAGGGGAGATGCACCCACAGCAGCATCCCACTGGCACCACAACCAGGCTGTGGGCACCTCTCAGCCACCTTCCCCCAAGCTGGTGGGATGTTTCAGAAGAGATCTCAGGCTTGGAGGAAGCCTGTCACAGCAAGAAGCCTTCATTCACCACATATGGCTCTTCCTAAGCCACCACAAGCCCACAGGAACCTTGTGCCCTTCCTCATCTAAGAGGTGACAAGAAGGACCAGCATTTTGCTTCCTGTGGTGACAAAGAAGCATTTCTAGCCACTCCGACCTCTTCATCTTGAGGGCAGCCTGCCACCTGCTGTTGAAAACTGAGGATTATCAGGGTGGTTGGCTCAGGCCACTGAAAATGCTTCAGGCTTTTCTTCTTGGTTTGCATTCAGGACACCTGATCCCCAGAAGAAATGAAGATGACCTAGAGAAGCTTCGCTTTCTGAGGGAGTCAGGGGTGTAACAGAAATCACCTCAGTGTCCCCAGCCCTGGCCTTGCTGGCACAGCTGCCTTTGGGTGTGACGTTGCCTGGTGTTTCTCTCCCCAGGCAAGGCTGAGCATCCCCTGGGTCACTAGCAGTGATTTCAGACTGTCCCTTCTACACTGGAGGATTTTGGTCCATTTAGGTTATACCATCTCCTGCAACTGGATGTGACATTTCTTGCCCCTGAGTCTGCCCTTAGCATAGAATCATAGAATCATAGAATCATAGAATCATAGAATCACAAGGATGGAAGAGACCCACTGGATCATCGAGTCCAACTATTCCTACCATTCTCTAAACTCTATCCCTCAGTACCTCATCCAATTGTACCTTAAACACCTCCAGGGAAGGCGACTCAACTCCCTTCATGGGCAACCTCTGCCAGTGCCCAATGACCCTTTCTGTGAAAAATTTTTTCCTAATGTCAAGCCTGAACCTCCTCTGGTGGAGCTTGAGGCCATTCCCTCTCGTCCTATCCCTTGGGAGAAGAGCCCAGCTCCCTCCTCTCTACAACCTACTTTCAGGGAGTTGGAGAGAGCAATGAGGTCTCCCCTCAGCCTCCTCTTCTCCAGGATAAACACCCCCAGCTCTCTCAGCCATTCCTCACAAGGCCTGTTCTCCAGCCCCTTCACAAGCTTCGTGGCTCTTCTCTGGACTCTCTCTAGAGCCTCAACATCCTTCTTGTGGTGAGGGGCCCACAACTGAACACATTATGCAGCACTCATGCCAAAAGCAACATTACTTTGCTTCACTTAAGGCCTGAAACAGCACTGAGGTGCTTATGGACACTGGAAACACAGACATGGGTTTCAGGTGCAACATGTGGGACATCACATCACAGGTCAGATGCTCAGAGCACCTCATACAGCTCTAAATACTTGTGCAAGCCAAGGATTCTAGGCCTTTATGCACCTCAGGGGCTTCATCTCAAACCAGACCCTGCTCAGCTTCTCCTTGGCTCTTATTACTTCCTCCACTCTTAATAAGCATGAAGTGTTCATTAGGAAGGAGAGATGTTTATAGGGTGTAAGATTCTCTCCAGATTATTTTCTCAGTTTTTTCTAGATATTCCTAAGAGTGTGACAAATTCTTCTCGTAAATCATATTAGTGGTTAATGAACCCAGAGGGAGACGTGCACTCTCTTGCCAAGCTTGGCTGGAGCTTTCTACAGAAATATCCTGAGGTGCTGAGGGACATGGTTTAGTGTTCGATAGGAATGGTTGGAGTCGATCATCCGATGGGTTTTTTCCAACCTGGTGATTCTATGATTCTGTGATTCTCCTGTCTTTCATAGCTGCTTTCATATTTCTCTTATCTTCACCACCAAACTTTCATAGAATCATAGAACAACCAGGTTGGAAGAGACCCATCAGATCATCGAGTCCAACCATTCCTATCAAACACTAAACCATGTTCCTCAGCACCTCATCTACTCATGCCTTTCTATTCTCCTTATTTTGTTTTACTCCTGTCCATGTTCATACTGTGTTCAGTTCTAGGCCCCTCACCACAAGAAGGATGCTGAGGCTCTGGAGAGAGTCCAGAGAAGAGCAAGGAAGCTGGTGAAGGGACTGGACAACAGGTCTTGTGAGGAATGGCTGAGAGAGCTGGGGGTGTTTATCCTGGAGAAGAGGAGGCTGAGGGGAGACCTCATCGCTCTCTATAACTACCTGAGAGGAAGTTGTGGAGAGGAGGGAGCTGGACTCTTCTCCCCAGGGACAGGACGAGAGGGAATGGCCTCAAGCTCCACCAGGGGAGGTTTAGGCTGGACATAAGGAACAAGTTCTTCACAGAAATGGTTGCTGGGCAATGGAACAGGCTGCCCAGGGAAGGTGGTTGATTCACCTTCCCTGGAGGTGTTTAAGGTGTGAGTGGATGAGGTGCTGAGGGACATGGTTTAGTGTTTGATAGGAATGGTTGGACCTGATGATCCGGTGGGTCCCTTCAAACCTGGTGATTCTATGATTCTATGTTCTTGTTTCAGGCAGTGTTACGTACCAACCATACTCCACTCATGGGACAGGCAAACAGCCAAACAGCACAGACATGACGTGCAGGTGCTGCGCAGGATGGAAGGGACAGGTAAAACATTCACAGAAAAAAAAGTAACATTTGCCACCTCTATTGACTTTTGCATCTTCCCAGCAAGGGGTGACGGCAGCTGGTTTGCTGTGACGCCCCAGTGGGAGTGGAATTATCTGTGCCAGCAAGGACAGGTCTGGGGACATTGAGACAATTTCAGTTGCATCCCTGACTCTCTGAGAAAGCTGAGCTTCTCTAGGTCATCCTTCATTTCTTCTGGGCTTTAGGAGTCCAAAATGAAAACCAAGAAATTATGTCTGAGGCATTTTCAGAGCATCACTTGGCTTTCACATCAATCACATAGGAAATGAGCTGGAAAATGATCATTGTTCGGAGTCATCTCCTTATTTATCATGTTCCTCACAGGCATTTCTAGGAGGATCTACTCCATGATCTTGTCGCAGATGTGAGACTAACCAGCATGTAACTCCCTGGGTCTTTCTTTTTTGCCTATTTAAAAAACGGGGATTGTATTTCATAGAATCATAGAATCACCAGGTTGGAAGGGACCCACCTGATCATCAGGTCCAACCATTCCTATCAAATTTCTTGCTTTTCCAGTTAGTGGGAATTTCACGAGACTGCCCTGACTTCTCAGACATGAGGGATAGCAGCTCACCAAATTCATCCACCAGTTTCCTCAGCACTTGCATCCTCCTGGGTTTGTTTTGCACTCCTTACATAGACCTGATTCAGCCTGGAGAAGAGAAAGGTCTGGGGAGAGCTTATAGTGACCTTCCAGTACCTGAAGGGGCTACAGAAAAGCTGGAGAAGGACTTTTTACAAAGACATGGAGAGATAGGACAAGGGGAAATGGGTTTAAATTGGAAGAGGGAAGATTTAGATTAGACATTAGGAAGAAATTCTTCACGCTGAGGGCGGGGAGGCCCTGGCCCAGGTTGCCCAGGAAAGCTGTGGCTGCCCCATCCCTGAAAGGGATTTTTTGGAAGTAAGTGGAAATATCATAGAATCATAGAACAACCAGGTTGGAAGAGACCCATAGGATCATCGAGTCCATTCCTATCAAACACTAAACCATGTCCCTAAGGATCTCATCTACCCATCCCTTAAACACCTCCAGGGAAGGTGAATCAACCACCTCCCTGGGCAGCCTATTCCAATGCCCAATGACCCTTTCTGTGAAAAACTTTCTCCTAATCTCTAGCCTAAATGTCCCCTGGTGGAGCTTGAGGTCATTCCCTCTCGTCCTGTCCCCTGTCCCTTGGGAGAAGAGCCCAGCTCCCTCCTCTTTACAATCTCCACTCAGGTAGTTATAGAGAGCAATGAGGTCTCCCCTCAGCCTCCTCTTCTCCAGGATAAACACCCCCAGCTCTCTCAGCCCTTCCTCATAAGACCTGTTCTCCAGCCCCTTCACCAGCTTCCTTGCTCTTCTCTGGACTCACTCCAGAGCCTCAACATCCTTCTTGTGCTGAGGGGCCCACAACAGAACACAGGATTCAAGGAGCGGCCTCACCAGTGCTGAGTCCACAGGGAGGAGAACCTCCCTGGACCTGCTGGTCACACCATTTCTGATCCAAGCCAGGATGCCATTGGCCTTCTTGGCCACCTGGGCCTGCTTGGCCACTATCAGCTGCTTCTTGAAATGTTTTGACACGTCTGTGTTGCTGGGGTCACGATGAGATGGTGCAATTCTGCCTCGTGAGCAAGCTCAGGCTGGGCAAGGCAGTGTTGTGCTGCTTTTTCGAAAACGACCTTCCCTTTCTTCCTCCTGTGAAATAATTCACTGAGATGAAGCAAAGGAGAGCTCAACTGTGATGATTTTTCATTAGCGGTAGGCTGCAGCTGCCGGTTGCCAGCGTGGCACCCGATGAATTCTGCCTGGTCCTGAAGAACCCCCTGGCAACCCCACTGGAGAGTGACTTATGGGTTTGTTTACTTGCTAGGGCTTCAACTCCTGCTCAGCGTAGGCCAAGCTGAGTCAATTTTTCATATTTTGCTCATACGGCATGTGCACATCAGGCATGAGGAAACGTGCTGAAGCTACAGCGACTCAGTCGTGTGTGTGTGCTCCTTGTTTTCCTTGTTCCTGCACACCCGAGGCAGGAGGTAAGGCTGCTGCAGACCCTACTTCTCGTTCAAGCCTTGGCTGCTGACCTGCTTATCCAAGTGCAAGATGATGCGAAGAATAAAAAGATTAAATCACCTTCTAAAGAAGGTCTGAAACTCTTCCAGTAAACAAGCAGCTAACTCTTTACTGGCACACCGGGAAACCCAGCCAAGAGACTGTGCAGAGCGTTAGCAACATCGAGAAATGACCCCACGTATCCTTCCAGGAGCAAATCCTTTAGTAGGATGAGGAGCATGTATGAGGCAACTTTCCAATTACTTTAATACGCACAGAATATTGGGTTCTGCCTAGTCGTGGCTTTGTGATCTTTCAGTGGAATTGCTGTTCCGTGCAGACTCGCTCTTGCATCTTTATTGCTTATTTAAAATGTGCCTCCGCTTGGATGGGAGTTTTGTAATAGCGGCACTTCAGGTTTCCACATCTATTGCCTCGGAAAACATCTCATTAAAACCTGTTCAGCTGTACTAAATCCCAGCCCTGCAGACAGAATTCAAAACACCTCTGGCGCCTTCCTGGGTTCCCTGTAAAGCACTGACAAAGCTAACCCCGAATCATAGAATCATAGAATAGTTTGGGTTGGAAGGGACTTAAAAGATTATCCCGTTCCAACCCCCAATCTGCAGTGATGCTCACATCCTGAGGGTCATGGTTTAGTGTTTGATAGCAATGGTTGGACTCGATGATCCGGTGAGTCTCTTCCAACCGGATGATTCTATGACTGTAGAATCCCTTTCACTGCATACTCTGATGGGATCTGTCACCAAAACACATTTACCTCCACTCCTCTGCTGAAATGGATTTACCTCTATTGCAGAGCACAGCATTCAATTATTAATTAATTTGCTGCCTAAAAGAGCTGGGAATGGTTCTACTCACATTAGGAGGCACAGGTTGCACAGGTACCATGAGAAGGATGTTGAGGCTGTGGAGTGAGTCCAGAGAAGAGCAGCAAAGCTGGTGAAGGGGCTGGAGAACAGGCCTTATGAGGAAGGGTTGAGAGAGCTGGGGGTGTTTATCCTGGAGAAGAGGAGGCTGAGGAGAGACCTCATTGCTCTCTACAACAACCTGAAAGGAGGTTGTAGAGAGGAGGGAGCTGGGCTCTTCTTCCAAGTGACAGGGGACAGGACAAGAGGGAATGGCCTCAAGCTCCACCAGAGGAGGTTCAGGCTGGACATTAGGAAAAATTTTTTCACAGAAAGGGTCATTGGGCAGTGGCAGAGGCTGCCCAGGGAGGTGGTTGATTCACTTTCCCTTGGAGGTGTTTAAGGGGCGCATGGATGAGGTGCTGAGGGACATGGTTTAGTGTTTGATAGGAACGGTTGGACTCGATGATCCGGTGGGTCTCTTCCAACCTTGTTATTCTATGATTCTATTTCTTACAGATGAATAGTCAGTAGGATGGCTCTAAGAAGTAGTCTATGAAAGTTTATGAGGCTCTGAAAGTCTAATAATCCTCGATGCCCCTCACATCTGTTCTGTGTTTTGTGTTCTGGAAACAAGATCCAGGTCCACAAAGATCTCCAGGTGCTTCATTCCTATGTAGGTTCCTACCCTTTCATAGAATCATAGAATCACCTGGTTGGAAGACACCCACCAGATCATCGAGTCCAATGATTCCTACCTATCTCTAAACCCTGCACCCATTATTTTCAGCAGCCATTGATGTTTCTGCCACCAGTAGGAGCTGGGTCCCAGTGGCATTTTCACACATCTGGCTTCAAGCCGCCTGTTTGTCAGACAAACAAACACCTGGCCTGGCTGGAAGAGAGCAAACACAAAACACTGGGTGTCACACGTAGGAGCATTGGTCGGGAGGGTACATTCTGCATCTCTGCCTCCAGCTCAGTGAATCACATCACCCACGCCTAGAAAACAACCTTCCGCAGGCATGTTCTTGGCGTCGTGCCCCCATGCACAGCACTTTCTGTGTTCTTGCTCAGGCTCATGAGGCCGAGTTGTGTGTTAGCTTGACAGAGGGTGTACCAGAGGCTGGCAAGAAAAATGCAGAGGAACAGAAGGACCTCACAGACAAACAAGGTTTGCAGAGAACTGGGATCGAGTCATGGTAGAACAGCACAGGGAAGGGAGATGATTCTCCCTCTGGACTCAGCACTAGTGAGGCCGTTCCTTGAATCCTGTGTTCAGTTGTGGGCCCCTCAGCACAAGAAGGATATTGAGGCTGTGGAGTGAGTCCAGAGAAGAGCAACGAAGCTGGTGAAGGGTCTGGAGAACAGGCCCTATGAGGAGTGGCTGAGAGAGCTGGGGGTGTTTATCCTGGAGAAGAGGAGGCTGAGAGGAGACCTCATTACTCTCTCCAACTCCCTGAAAGGAGGTTGTGGAGAGGAGGGAACTGGGCTTTTCTCCCAAGTGCCAGGGGACAGGATGAGAGGGAATGGCCTCAAGTTCCACTAGAGGAGGTTTAGGCTGGACATTAGGAAAAAAATTTTCACAGAAAGGGTCATTGGTCACTGGCAGAGGCTGCCCAGGGAGGTGGTTTACTCACCTTCCCTGGAGGTGTTTAAGGGACGGGTGAATGAGGCACTGAGGGATATGGTTTAGTGTTTGATAGGAATGGTTGGACTCGATGATCCAGTGGGTCTCTTCCAGCCTGGTTGTTCTATGATTCTATGATTTGTCGGTGCTGTTTCAGCTGGAACGGGAAAGCTGAGGCTGTGCACAACACCTCTGGGTCCCAAAGAGCCTTCCAGTGCCATGCAAGAGTTGTCCTTGCCCATGATCAGCCTTCCAGGAGAACCATTTCGAATCCCACCACCTCTTTGCAGGTTTACTCTCATGGGGCTACAATTCTGCAAATGTAAGAATTGTTTTCTCTTTTCCTTTTTTTCCCTTTTGCTTTCTAACCGTTGGCCTCCAGAGGGCGAAAACCCTTCAAGAAGATGCAGGAACGAGCTGCAGCCAAGCTGGAAGTGATCTGCTTGCAAAACCACAGCAGAAAAAACACATGGTGCGGAATTCCCCCCAAATCCTGGCTTTTCCAACCCATTTTAATGATGATGTTTGCAGCCCCTGGGCTTGGCGGCTGCTGCAGAGGACAAAGAGATGAGTTGGGCAAGAGAAGGGGAAGGCAAACTCCTAACTCAAGGCTTCCTGGAAAGCTTTTGGGATGATGAAATCGGCTGGTGCCTTACATCAGGTGGGAAGTTTGTCTGTGGTTTGCTCCAGGAGCTGGTTCACCAGCCAGAAATCCTTGGCAGTGCAGGAAAATCCTAAGGGCACCGATCATAGAATCGTAGAATCATAGAACAACCAGGTTGGAAGAGACCCACTGGATCATCGAGTCCAACCATTCCTATCAATCACTAAACCATGACCCTCAGCACCTCAACAACCGATGCAGATGTTCTGCTCCTTTTCGAGATGATACACAAGCATTCACCTTGCAAAGTGCTTTAAGGAAGAAGGGCATCTGCCACTTGCTGGCCTCAGAGAGGATAGAAAATCCTACCAGACTAGAGCATCCCAGTCCTCTATCCCTAACCCTGAGCCCAAAGTAATGGAGTCATAGGATCATAGAACAACCAGGTTGGAAGAGACCCACTGGATCATCGAGTCCAACCATTCCCACCAACTTCTGAACCATGTCCCTCAGCACCTCAGAGACATGGGACCCAGGACAGCAGGTATCTAAGCAAGGACTGGATGCTCTTGAGGCTAACACATACATTGCTTCATGTCCTTCTGCCAGTCCAGTTGGAGAAACACCTGGAAACGGATCCCCCACTTACATCCATCTGCGATAAATGGTGCTAAGGAGTTTTCCCTCTCCCTCAGCTGCTTCTTCTGAATTAAATCCTGAATTGTTTTTTTGCGCAGTCCAGCATTAACAGCACAGATGGAGCAACCATACAGGAATATGCATGGCTTTGAGTTGAAAGGAATTAATTATAACGGCACACAGAGGCTTTTCTCTCTGGCTAGGGGCAGCGTAAATATATCTTACAAAAGAAAACCACCTCCTTCCCCCTTTATATTCTTTCCCTGTGCTAAAGTTCCCAGCAATGCTGGGATAATGGAACCAGTTTGATGAGAATGAGTGACAAATGCATCTGTTGATGCTATCAAGATGCTGGCACCGTTAATTGGATGAAGCTATGATTGAAGAACCACATCTCTTTATCCTGGAGAAGAGGAGGCTGAGGGGAGACTCATTGCTCTCTCCAACTACCTGAAAGGAGGTTGTGGAGAGGAGGGAGCTGGGCTCTTCTCCCAAGCGACAGGGGACAGGATGAGAGGGAATGGCCTCAAGCTCCACCAGGGGAGGGTCAGGCTGGACATTAGGAAAAAAATTGTCACAGAAAGTGTTGTTCGGCACTGGAACAGGGAGGGGGTTGATTCACCTTCCCTGGCGGGGTTTAAGGGACGGGTGGACGAGGTGCTGAGGGACATGGTTTAGTGTTTGATAGGAATGGTTGGACTTGATGATCCGATGGGTCTCTTCCAACCTGGTTATTCTATGATTCTATGATTCCATAATTCCCATCTGAAATAGTCATCCTGGCCAAGTGCTTGTGCAGAGCTGCCTTGCGCTCGCAGAGGAGTTTTTAGCAACTCCATCTTTCTGTTTTTAAATCATATATATCTGACATCGAAGGTGCGAAATACAAGTACCATAAAGCTATGTGGGTTTGTCTTTCATTATTTTATTATTCTGTATTTTATGCCGTCTGCCTCAAACAGCAACCAATTCCCCTCTCTCCCGATAATCTCTGCATCACGAGTGGATTTGGAGACTTGGTGCTCCCACAGGAATGGGCCCAGGGGGGAAGGAGGGAGCTGGTGCTCTGCTCTGCTCGGGGTCCCTGCACCACGGAGCCAGCCTGGCTGCACGGGATGAGAGGGAATGGCCTCAAGCTCCGCCAGGGCAGGTTCAGGCTCAACATAAGGAAAAAATTCTTCACAGAAAGGTTTATTGGGCAGTGGCAGAGGCTGCCCAGGGAGGGGGTTGATTCACCTTCCCTGGAGGTGTTTAAGGGATGGCTGGACGAGGTGCTGAGGGACATGGGTTAGTGTTTGATAGGAATGGTTGGACTCGATGATCCGGTGGGTCTCTTTCAACCTGGTGATTCTATGATTCTATGATTCTATTACCATTTCTAAGAGTGTTTCTGTGTTTTGAAGAGGTTTGTAGTGAAGGAAAACAAGTGTCAAAACCAGCGAGCAGCAACAAACCTGTTGTCAGAGCAAAATCATCTCCACAGGAGTTCCCGAACCGTTTGCTTTATTTTGCGCTTCGCATGACTGTTCCACCTGCTCATTTTGAACCCTTTGTCTATTTTCCCTGGAAAAAAAGAATCAAGTAGACAAGATCTGAATGCAGAGAACTTGCTGAATGCTTCAAACCTTTTTTTTCTAGCAATGCTTGTTGGGTCCTTCATCTAAACTGCTCAGTTGAGACCCTTTGAGCTCCCATTTCTTTAACTCAAGCCCTGAAAACACAATATTCTGCTTAAACTACCCTAACCCTTTCAACTACTATGACCCTTTAGAGCTGTTTAGGCTGCTTAATCATAGAATCATAGAACAACCAGGTTGGAAGGGACCCATCGGATCATCGAGTCCAACCATTCATTAAGATTCAGCTACAGTTCAAATCAGTGCAGGCGCTAGAGCGTTGGGGAGTAGCCCAATGCTATAAACTCTCCTGGCTTTGAAATGCTGTCAAAATTGAAAATGTATCAACTGGTAGCACTTAAATATTCATTGTTCTAAATCTGAGAAATTTGCTTCTAAATAGGATTGAATTATGAGTCTCAAAGAGATTTGCAGCGTAAAGCTCCATTTGCAGGGAGCCTGAGTAGCAGTTTTGAAGTTATTAATTTCTACAGTTAGGAAATGATTCCTCCTTATCATAGAATCATAGAATCCCCAGGTTGGACGAGACCCACCGGATCATCGAGTCCAACCATTCCTATCAAACACTAAACCACGTCCCTCAGCACCTCGTCCACCTGCACCTTAAACACCTCCAGGGAAGGTGAGTCAACCCCCTCCTTTGGCAGCCTCTGCCAGGGACCAATGACCCTTTCCATGAAAAATTTTTTCCTAATGTCCAGCCTAAACCTCCGTTGGTGGAGCTTGAGGCCATTCCCTCTCATCCTGTCCCCTGGGAGAAGAGCCCAGCTCCCTCCTCTCTACAACCTCCTTTCAGATGCAATTAATTTGTCTTGAATTTCAAACCTCATCGATATCAACACAATGAGCTGTATTTTTATATCCCTGGCAGGCTGCATTTTTATCTCCCTCCCAGGTTGAGTACAAAGCCAGTGACATAGAATGAGGGGCGCTCAATGGGTTTGCGCTCATTTGCTCACATTAATTAAAGTAGTGGGGATGGGGATGTGCAGTCGCACACGCAGGCAGGCACCAACCCAAACCTATTGCTGGGGTGAGATGGAGCAAGCCCAACCAAGCGGGTTGTTTTTAAGTGAAGAGCACCGTGCGGGTCACCCTTTAAAACTACCAGCGGTCTGGGCACTTAAGTGCATCAACGTGATGCTCGTGCCAGTTTTTATAGCCTGTCGCCACGGAGGTCGGAGGAGGAGACTCGAGTCTGAATGAGGAAAAGATCCTTCCAGTGCACAACAAGATGCAATGTGTTTGTGACAGAGTTTTTATTTTTTTTTCCCCCATGACAAAAGAACAGGATGTGATTTTTCCTGCCTGAAACAGAGCAAGGACTTCTTGGGTCACTTCTCCTGCCTCCGTCGGGCCACAGAAATAAGTTAAATATCAAACTCTTCAGCCGAAGATTAACTGATTAACCAGCTCCAACGTTGCTGAGAGCCGCTAGGGTGGAAGCTGTGGAAAAATGTGCAGCTGTGGAAGGTGATGGGGAGAGACACTGGGCATTGAGCTCGTCCAAAACATCCAGGGAAGCCTCTTGGAGACCCAGGTCTGCAAGATGGGGGTCGGTGGAGAGCCTGCTTGCTGTGGCGATGGTGACAGAGGATCTTCAAACCACCATGTGTTCCAGGAAAGCCCCATGGTGCTTGCTAGGACTTTCCCTATGCCTTCACTGCCAGGAGGAGAGGGACCTGGGGGTGTTGGTTGACAGAGACTGACCATGAGCCAGCAGTGTGCCCAGGTGGCCAAGAAGGCCAATGGCATCCTGGCTTGGATCAGAAATGGTGTGACCAGCAGGGCCAGGGAGGTTCTTCTCCCTCTGTACTTGGCATTGGTGAGACCGTCCCTTGAATCCTGCATTCAGTTCGGGATCCCTCAGCACAAGAAGGATGTTGAGGCTCTGGAGCGAGTCCAGAAAAGAGCAATGAAGCTGGTGAAGGGGCTGGAGAACAGACCTTGTGAGGAACAGCTGAGAGAGCTGGGGGTGTTTATCCTGGAGAAGAGGAGGCTGAGAGGAGACCTCATTGCTCTCTCCAACTACCTGAAAGGAGGTTGTAGAGAGGAGGGAGCTGGGCTCTTCTCCCAAGGGGCAGGGGACAGGACAAGAGAGAATGGCCTCAAGCTCCACCAGGGGAGATTTAGGCTAGAGATTAGGAGGAAGTTTTTCACACAGAGGGTCATTGGGAATTGGAATAGGCTGCCCAGGGAGGGGGTTGATTCACCTTCCCTGGAGGTGTTGAAGGGACAGGTAGACGAGGTGCTGAGGGACATGGTTTAGTGTTTGATAGGAATGGTTGGACTCGATGATCCAATGGGACTCTTCCAACCTGGTTGTTCTATGGTTCTATGATTCACCTCAGCTGATAACCTGCACAGCTCCTTAGTGTGAGACTTGAGCACCTACGTCCTTCAAGGAGATCTTGCAAGTCCTGCTGAACAAATTGATCAGAAATCATAGACTCATAGAATAATTTGGGACCTTTAAAGGTCATCTAATCCAACGTACCTGCAATGAGCAGGGACATCTTCAACCAGATCGAGCTGCTCAGAGCCCCATCCAGCTTGACCTGGGATGCCCTCTCTGGGCATGTGCGTCAGTGATTCACCACTTTCATCATAAAAAAAAAAAAATCTTCCTTCTATCTAGCCTGAATCTACCCTCTTTTAATTTAAAAACCATTACCCCTTGTCCTGTTGCTACAGGGCCTGTTAAAAAGGATCTTTTAAGCTGCTCAGGCTCCAGCCTGCAATTGGTGACCAGGTTGGTGCTGATCATGGAGTGTTGGACATCACATATTGGGGCACAGAGACCATGCCTGCTCTTTGATGTAGAATTTCCAGTGCTATCATGGTGCTGATCATGGAGAAGAGGAGGATGAGAGGAGACCTCATTACTCTCTACAAGTATCTGAAAGGAGATTGTAGAGAGGAGGGAGCTGGGCTCTTCTCCCAAGTGACAGGGGACAGGACAAGAGGGAATGGCCTCAAGCTCCACCAGGGGACATTTAGGCTGGAGATTAGGAGGAAGTTTTTCACACAGAGGGTCATTGGGCATTGGAATAGGCTGCCCAGGGAGGGGGTTGATTCACCTTCCCTGGAGGTGTTTAAGGGACGGGTGGATGAGGTGCTCAGGGACATGGTTTAGTGTTTGATAGGAATGGTTGGACTCTATGATCTGATGGGTCCCTTCCAACCTGGTTGTTCTATGATTCTATGATTCTATGGAGTTTTTTCAGAACTTGAGGACAGAAGGTGGTCTCTGGGATGCTGTGATGAGGATTATGTCAAATAGGGGGTTTATGCAGTAACACCATCTTGCAAAATCACCACAGAACAAGCAAGCACAAGAAAACCACTGCTCACTCTGGTCAAAAAAACCGTATTTCTTTTTATCTTCAGAAAAAAATATCTCCTCTGGAAGGAAATGGCTGCACAGTTAGAGACGGGCGGTGCTGAGATACCAGCATTGCAGTGCTGAAGAATTCTGCTTTATGCTTTTTGACAGAGCTTCAGGGAATGACAGGAATGAATGATGCAGAGGGCAGGTGCTGCAAGCCCTAATGTCACTCTCCAGCCTCTCCCCTTCCTCCTCCTGGAGCCACCGGTAGGGAGCATCTGGCCTTCCTCCAGGAAACAAGTGGAATTTATTGCTGCGATATTAAAGTCCAGACTCTGAGCCCAGACACCACCCAGGGAGCAGCAGAGTGTAAATCCGTGCTGCTCGCTGCGGGACGGCTCCTGGTGGGCATCGAGCCGTCACCTCCAGCCTGGAGGAGATGTGGGGCCAGCAGAGCAGCGCTGACATCCCTTGCCACCTCATCTAAGCAACGCTAATTGTGCTGCGTTTGCGTGAGCCTCGTCTCTATAATTAGCAGTGCTGTGTCAGTGTGCGCTGATGCCACAGTGGTAATCGCTCAGCTCATTTGCCAGGAGCTGCAGGGCCTCCAAACGAAGAATCATAGAACCACCAGGTTGGAAGAGACCCACTGGATCACTGAGTCCAACCATTCCTATCAAACACTAAACCATGTCCCTCAGCACCTTGTCCACCCGTCCCTTAAACCCCTCTAGGGGAGGTGACTCAACCCCCTCCCTGGGCAGCCTGTTCAAGTGCCTGATAACCCTTTCCATGAAAAAGTTCTTCCTAATGTCCAGGATGGATAAGTCACCTGAAATAACCCCTAATGTCCAGGAGGACATTAGGGGTTATTTCAGGTGACTTATGCATCCTGCGCTTTCCCTGGGTCCATCCATCCCTTCGGAGCAGGTTTTCCTGCTCTGTGCTGGCAGTGCTGGATTTTGACCAACTACCAACCCATCTGTTTATTTGGCTTTGTCCCACTTGAGATGGGAGCTAGGACCTTGCCTGGGGACCCAGCCTCAGAGTCATAGAATCACAGAATGTTTGACTTGGAAGGGACCTTAAAGATCATCTAATTCCAACCCCCCAGCCATGGGCAGGGACACCTCCCACTGGATCAGGGGCTCCAAGCCCCATCCAACCTGGCCTTGAACCCCTCCAGGGATGGGGCAGCCACAGTTTCTGGGCCACAGCCTCCCCACCCTTAGCATCAATTCAAAAATTAGATCTGCGCATGACCTGTCAGGATCTGGTGCCTGCTGATCCACCTTTTATTTCCCTGCTAAATCCAAGAAAAACTTAGGTTTTTCTTTTTGGCATCTTGTCCTGCCCTACCAGGGGCAGGACAGAGTCCAGAGAAGAGCCATGAAGCTGGTGAAGGGGCTGGAGAACAGGCCCTATGAGGAGCGGCTGAGAGAACTGGGGGTGTTTAGCCTGGAGAAGAGGAGGCTGAGAGGAGACCTCATTACTCTCTACAACTACCTGAAAGGAGGTTGTGGAGAGGAGGGAGCTGGGTTCTTCTCCCAAGGGACAGGGGACAGGACAAGAGGGAATGGCCTCAAGCTCCACCAGGGGAGATTTAGGCTGGAGATTAGGAGGAAGTTTTTCACACAGAGGGTCATTGGGCATTGGAATAGGCTGCCCAGGGAGGGGGTTGATTCACCTTCCCTGGAGGTGTTTAAGGCACAGGTGGACGAGGTGCTGAGGGACATGGTTTAGTGTTTGATAGGAATGGTTGGACTCGATGATCCGATGGGTCTCTTCCAACCTGGTTGTTCTATGATTCTGTGATTCTAGGATTCTACCAGGTAGCTGCAGTTACTGTATGTCACCCTTGATTTATGTCACCATAGGAGGGAGAAGAGTCAGGACTATTAAGTGTTTATTACATTTGTGGCCCTATTTCTAGGCTAATCACAAGGCCAAGGTGAGTTTGCGTGCTTTATCCCAGGCAACAAATCCTGACTCAGCCTGTTACATAAATTATTTTATCAGAAACACAGAAAGTTAGAGGAGAGACAGGCGGAAACAGTCCAGACGAGGTGGTTGACAGAAGTGAAATTAAAGTGTAAACAAACACAGGGCCATGATAAAGGCTCCTGGATTTCACAAGGACAAAGCTGACAAGCTGAGAATTGCTAGAACCCAGCTGCAAATGCCACCAGGGCAAGAATCCTAGAATCCTAGAATCCTAGAACAACCAGGTTGGAAGAGACCCACTGGATCATCGAGTCCAACCATTCCTATCAAACACAAAACCATGTCCCTCAGCAACTTGTCCACCCGTCCACTCTCTACAACTACCTGAGGGGAGACCTCATTACTCTCTCCAACTACCTGAGGGGAGGTGGTGGAGAGGCGGAGCTGGGCTCTTCTCCCTAGGGACAGGGGACAGGACAAGAGGTAATAGCCTCAAGCTCTGCCAGGGGAGATTTAGGCTGAACATTAGGAAAAAATATTTCACAGAAAGGGACATTGGGCACTGGCAGAGGCTGCCGGGGAGGTGGTTGATTCACCTTCCCTGGAGGTGTTTAAGGGACGGGTGGATACAGCGCTGAGGGATATGGTTTAGTGTTTGATAGGAATGGTTGGACTCGATGATCCGATGGGTCTCTTCCAACCTGGTTGTTCTATGATTCTATTCCCACCTTTTAAACCCCTCTAGGGATGGGGACTCAACCACCTCCCTCCCTGGGCAGCCTCTTCCAACATTTGACCAGCCTTTCAGTAAAGGAATTCTTCCTAACATCCAAGCTAAATATCTCCTAGTGCATCTTGAGGCCATTTTCCCTTGTCCTGTCACTGGCTACCAGGGAGAGGAGATCAACCCCACCTTCCTACAACCTCCTCTCAGGTAGCTGTAGAGAGCAATGAGGTCTCCCCTCAGCCTCCTCTTCTCCAGGATAAACACCTCCAGCTCTCTCAGACGCTCCTCACAGGGCCTGTTCTCCAGCCCCTTCACCAGCTTCGTTGCTCTTCTCTGGACTCGCTCCAGAGCCTCCACATTCTTCTTGTGCTGAGGGGCCCACAACTGAACACAGGATTCAAGGAGCGGCCTCACCAGAGCTCAGTACAGAGAGAGAATCACTTCCCTGGCCCTGCTGGTCACACCATTTCTGATCCAAGCCAGGATACCATTGGCCTTCTTGGCCACCAGGGCACACTGCTGGCTCATGTTCAGTCGGTTGTTGACCAACACCCCCAGGTCCCTCTCCTCCTGGCAGTTTTCCAGCCAGGCTTCTCCCAGTCTGTAGCTCTGCTCTTCATGACTTAGAGCTCCCAGCCAAGCGATTCCAGAGGAGGATTTCTGCGTAAGTAGCCCCTGTGCTGACATGCCTCCCTCCCACAGCCCTGGGGTTGGGCACAGACCCCCCTGAAGAAGCCCCACATCCCACCCCGAGCCCACGGGGCATCCTTGGGCACCAGCGTAATGCATCTCCCCGTAGGTTACTCACACAAAGGCTGCACAGATGCTTCCTCCTACGCAGACTGTGTTGCAATTACCACCAGTAATTAGCTGATGTAAAAGGAGCCAGAGGGCTGAAAGCCTCCCACAAGACCCCGGGGGTGCTTTTCCAACCTGGAATTGAAAGCAGCCAAACCAGAGTGTTGCAATTAATTCCCCATTAGGATAAATTCCAGCTGGGCTGTGGTAGGAAGAAAGTGCACCTGATACCTTGTTCTTCTGCAGGTAGTGCCTGCAACGGGAGAAAAGAAAAGAAAATTAAGAATAATAATCCCAAACCTCGTTTGCACTGGAGGCATTAAGAGACCCTAGGTGCTGGAGGCATCTCCAGTTAGAATCATAGAATCACAGAATAACCAGGTGGGAAGAGACCCACTGGATCATCGAGTCCAACCGTTGTGGTAGGAAGAAAGTGCACGTTGATACCTTGTTCTTTTGCAGGTAGGGCCTGCAATCCATAGGATAAGAGAGAATTAAGGAAAATAATCCAGAACCTCATCTGCACTGGAGGCATTGAAAGTCCCTGGAAGAGCAGAGCCGACAAGTCCCAAGGATACCAGCCCATGCTGGAGGCATCTCCAGAGGGTTTTGTCAGCAGCAAAAATTGTGAGCTTGTAGATTCAGTTTTCAGGCCTCGTGTCTCAGCCTGCAGCAAGCAGGACTGCACTGGCTTATTGTGCTTGTTTTGCATAAAACTAAAAAAAAAGCATTTTTATGGGTATACTTATCAAGGTCTTCACATTCACAGCTTTTCCTTGCTAAACCCCTTTAGCCAAAAGTTTCACCCACTTGAGTTGCACACAACCAGTGTCACAACATTCAAGGTTTGTGCATTGTCCTCAATGTCTCAAATAAGCCTCATAGGAATCATAGAATCATATCACAACCAGGTTGGAAGAGACCCACCGGATCATCGAGTCCAACCATTCCTATCAAACACTAAACCATGTCCCTCAGCACCTCATCTACCTGCACCTTAAACATCTCCAGGGAAGGTGAATCAACCACCTCCCTGGGCAGCCTGTTCCAATGCCCAATGACCCTCTGTGTGAAAAACTTCCTCCTAATCTCTAGCCTAAATCTCCTCTGGTGGAGCTTGAGGCCATTCCCTCTTGTCCTGTCCCCTGTCACTTGGGAGAAGAGCCCAGCTCCCTCCTCTCCACAACCTCCTTTCAGGGAGTTGGAGAGAGCAATGAGGTCTCCTCTCAGCCTCCTCTTCTCCAGGATAAACACCCCCAGCTCTCTCAGCCGCTCCTCATAAGGCCTGTTCTCCAGACACTTCACCAGCTTCCTTGCTCTTCTCTGGACTCGCTCCAGAGCCTCAACATCCTTCTTGTGCTGAGGGGCCCACAACTGAACACAGGATTCAAGGAGCGGCCTCACCAGTGCTGAGTCCAGAGGGAGAAGAACCTACCTGGACCTGCTGGTCACATCATTTCTGATCCAAGCCAGGATGCCATTGGCCTTCTTGGCCACCTGGGCACACTGCTGGCTCATGGTCAGTCGCTGTCGACCAACACCCCCAGGTCCCTCTCCTCCTGGCAGTTTTCCAGTCAGGCTTCTCCCAGTCTGTAGCTCTGCGAGGAGGAGGATAAGGGCCCATGGACTTCCCCCCATGGAATTATGCCTCCAAGTCACGGACCCACCAATGCTTGGTTTATTTTCTCAAGGTGCAAGAAGGCTCAGAGGAAGGGTGGAAGAGTTGCGCTTGTTGCTCCTCACACCTCCCACACCCCCAGGAAATACTCGTCCCATACTGGTGGCTCAGCTGCTCGCAGATATTTCCCCTGAGCGCCCCCAGATACATAAAATATATATATGGCAAATCTAAAACCATATAGTAATAGCTTAACCCATATAAATTACATATAATACAGAAAAAGATTCACGTTGCATATATTCATGTTGCATATATTTCTTTCTGTGAGGGAAAAATAAGGCAGATGATATTTTGGGCAGGAAAAGTTCCCCTTTTGTGAGGGGAAAGTTGCTCTTTGTGAGGGAAAAGTTAAGGCAGATGAGATTTTGGGGAGGAAAAGTTCATTCTTGTGTGGGAAAAGTTGGGTTTGCTATAGCAGACATGATTTTGGGGAGGAAAAGTTCTTTTTTTGTGAGGGAAAAGTTCCTTTTTGTGAGAGAAAAATTAAGGCAGATGAGATTTTGGGGAGGAAAAATTCATTCTTGTGAGGGAAAAGGTATTTTTGCTATAGCAGACATGATTTTGAGAAGGAAAAGTTCTTCCTTGTGAGGGAAAAGTTTCTTTCTGTGAGGGAAAAATTAAGGCAGATGGGATTTTGGGGAGGAAAAGTTCCTTTTTGTGAGGGGAAAAAGTTTCTTTTACTAGAGTAGACATGACTTTGGGAAGGAAAAGTTCCTCCTTGTGAGGGAAAAGTTTCTTTCTGTGAGGGAAAAATTAAGGCAGATGGGATTTTGGGGAGGAAAAGTTCCTTTTTGTGAGGGGAAAAAGTTTCTTTTACTAGAGTAGACATGACTTTGGGAAGGAAAAGTTCCTCCTTGTGAGGGAAAAGTTTCTTTCTGTGAGGGAAAAATTAAGGCAGATGGGATTTTGGGCAGGAAAAGTTCCTTTTCGTGAGGGGAAAAAGTTACTTTTACTAGAGTAGACATGACTTTGGGAAGGAAAAGTTCCTCCTTGTGAGGGAAAAGTTTCTTTCTGTGAGGGAAAAATTAAGGCAGATGGGATTTTGGGCAGGAAAAGTTCCTTTTCGTGAGGGGAAAAAGTTACTTTTACATGACACGATTGGGGTGGAACTGGATGGTCTTTGAGGCCCCTTCCAGCCCAAACCACTCTATGATAGGAATGGTTGGACTCGATGATCTGGTGGGTCTCTTCCAACCTGGTTATTCTATGATTCTATGATTCTATATTGATATGTAGTATTTGTGCATATTAAATAATTAACGAATATATTTCACACATATACAAATGCACACAGCAAGGAGCTGCTTAGAGGTCTCAGCTAGAAAACAGGAAAAGATGGAGCCAGGGACAGGACCAACATCAAGGCGCGAGGACTCGATGGTGGGACTCGATGATCCTGTGGGTCTCTTCCAACCTGGTGATTCTATGAAAGGAGGGAGCGATTCTGGAAGTGTGCAAAGCACAGGGAAAGTCAAGGATTGCCCATGGCCTTCCACCAAGATGAGTTAAATGTGTCCCAACAGCCCAGGGACCCACTTATATCCACTTCCACAGCTTGCTCGTGCCTCCTTATGGTTGGACTCGATGATCCCAGGGGTCTCTTCCAACCTGGCAATTCTATGATTCTATGATTCTGATTCCTTGGCACCTCCTGGACAAGGCACCTCCACAACACACCCACTTTGTGGCCTTTCTTCAGGTGGATGCTAAATCCTCTTCCCATTTCCATGTTTGTTCGCTTTGCCTTCAAGCCCTATCAGGAAATACAAGAGGCTGCCGGGATGGGAAGCAGAGCTGCAGGATGGGCTGGTGGTGTCCTGGGAGGGTAGCTCCAATGGATCCACCATTTAACAACCCATGGGTTTAGCTGGGAGCACATGGACCACTGGGAAAGGGCAAATCCCCAATTTCCCATCCGGACTCTGAGAACTATTGCTTCAACCCATGATTGCAAACCTCCTCTCCCCTTGCCAGTTCTTGCCCAGGCAGACAGTGAACACCACAACTCTCGACACGGAGATAAAAAATCCAAACACTTGCCAACAGGGTGAGACTGGGCTCCAGGTCAAAATCCTGCTTTGAGTAACCTGCTCTATGCCAGCCTCACGAGCCATGCTCACTGTTTCTTCATAGAATCATAGACCAACCAAGTTGGAAGAGACCCACCAGATCATCGAGTCCAACCATTCCTATCAAACACTAAACCATGTCCCTCAGGACCTCGTCCACCCGTTCCTTAAACACCTCCAGGGAAGGTGAATCAACCACCTCCCTGGGCAGCCTAGTCCAATGCCCAATGACCCTTTCTGTGAAAAACTTCCTCCTAATCTCTAGCCTAAATCTCCCCCGGTGGAGCTTGAGGTCATTCCCTCTCGTCCTGTCCCCTGTCACTTGGGAGAAGAGCCCAGCTCCCTCCTCTTTACAATCTCCACTCAGGTAGTTATAGAGAGCAATGAGGTCTCCCCTCAGCCTCCTCTTCTCCAGGCTAAACACCCCCAGCTCTCTCAGCCACTCCTCTTGTTCTCCAGCCCCTTCCCCAGCTTCGTTTCTCTTCTCTGGACTCACTCCAGAGATGCCCTGAAGAGGCACTGCAGCCACTGAGAGCTCAATGCTTCATTGTCAGTGAGTGCAACTCCCACCTCAGTGCTCCCAGTACCTACTCTGCACTGTATTTCATCTGTCCATGTGTTGAAAAGTTTTAATCCTGTACCTCTGCACAGTCCTGCAAGAGCAATTTTAAATGCCAGCCAGAAGGAAAACACAGCACTCTCGTTAACGGAAAACACTCCGGAGCCAAGTATATAAAATGTCAGCACTATAAACCAGAAGCATTTGTCCCATTAAGGTTTCCATTCATAGACAGAACATCTTGGGATGATTTCTTTGGAAATGAAAGGACAGGGGTAATGTAACAGGGAAGAGAAACGCTGCCACTGCAAGATCTTCACTTAGGAATGACTCAGCACAGCAGCTGCATCCTGGAAAATGAATACTTCAGCCTCTTCAAAATGCCAGCTAAGCCTTGGAGAGCTTGCAAAACACAACCCTGGAAGCCACATCAGCCACCAGATGTGGGGTCCTGCCCCGTGGGAAAGCCCCCCCGAGGCCGCGGGGAGTTCCAGCAGTGACCACAGGGACTTAAGGCAGGGTTGTCAACAACAATCACATTTTAGCCTTGAAGCTGAGGAAGACAAGCTCATCACCATCCCCTAAACCCCCAAATCATAGAATCATAGAACAACCAGGTTGGAAGGGACCCATCGGATCTTCCAGTCCAACCATTCCTATCTAACACTAAACCATGTCCCTCAGCACCTCATCCACCCGTCCCCTAAACACCTCCAGGGAAGGTGAATCAACCACCTCCCTGGGCAGCCTCTGCCAATGCCCCTTTCTGTGAAAAACCTCCTCCTAATCTCCAGCCTAAATCTCCCCTGGCGGAGCTTGAGGCCATTCCCTCTTGTCCTGTCCCCTGTCACTTGGGAGAAGAGCCCAGCTCCCTCCTCTCTACAACCTCCTTTCAGGTACTTGTAGAGAGTAATGAGGTCTCCTCTCAGCCTCCTCTTCTCTAGGCTAAACAAACCCACCACGGGCGCCCTGTGCAGGCCCTGCTCCGACCCACGTGGCCTCGAGCGGAGGCAGCTGTTAAGGAGCTTAACGCAGAATCATGTCAAGTAACAAACACCTAGTATTTATTAATAAATTAGTACACTGGAAGGCAATTTTTTTCAATTCATTCCCCTCTTCCCCGACTCCCACCCTTTCCCAGAGGGTGGCACAGGCCACCTTTATCTTGTGATTTCTTCAAATTGAGTGCAGTACAGACTGTTTGTTACCGGAGCGTATAGTTGCAAATATAATCAGACAGACTTCTTATGATGCAGCTTTCCCCACCCTCCCCGAACCCATCCCCACCCCCACCCCCTTTTTTTTTTTTTCTTTTAATAAAAAGTGAAGTGTGATTTGAAGAGACTATTAAGACCAGGTGAGGTCTTTGGAGAACTTATCAGCCACATCTGTATAAAAAAAAAACAAGAGACACGTGTGTAAAAGCGTAGCTTGGTTTAAGTCTTACACCACGAGAAGAGCAGGATCACCAGCCTCGCCACGTCCAGCACAGGCTCCTTCCAGGGCGCCGTTCCCGTAAGCGGCAAGGCAAGAGGGCTCCGTACATTCGACTGAAGGCAAAGGACCTTTTCATCGCCTTGAAGGTTGGTGGGACTGACCCTTCTCTTCGTGGTTAAAGCACTTCTGCTTCAGCTTCTAGGAGCGCGACGCGTCGTCCGTGTGAAAACCATACAATAAATAACCGTGCTAGTAAAATCTCGGCGATGGATACGAGCTATACGATAGTACATTTCAGAAAAAAAAGTCAGCTCAGGTGGAAAGCTTAACTGCATTAAGAGACAGTAACCAGCAACGATTGGGGGTTTTTTGGCATTTTTTTGCCATTTACCTCTCTGAGGCGAAGGGAGGTGGTTGGGACACGGTCACTCCAAACGACAGCTTTGAAGAAGTGGGTTACAGAGCAATCCCCGATTCGATGTGTTAAATGACACCGGGTTTGTGGTCTTTTAGTTCATGAATCGTATCTTTTTATCTTTTTTTTTTTTTTTTAAAGTGCATCGACTGCTCTGATTGGAATGAGAACAAGGAGAAGAGATGCTCAGGACGGGAGCAGAGGGTGCAAGGGCTTGGACCGAGCAACAGAGTTAAGGTGGAGAGGTGCAACGCTGGCAAACTGCCCCCTCTCCAGAAACCAAGGACACCTCAACGAAAATACTGGCCATATATTCTACAACAAAACCTGCCTGCGTATTGTCGGTCATCTTAACGAGTGCCAAGCGAGCTCTAGCAGATATTCGGAGAGTGCATGGTAACCCAGTGCCTACAGTAAGTCAGGGAGGTGGCTATAGACAGAGTCCAGGAGAGTCTGGCTGGCTTCCTGGCTCTTGACTCCAGCGATCTCGAATAGCCTGTCCAGCTTGTCTTCAGCCTGCGGGATCTCCTCGATGACGTGGAGCTCCTCGGGGTTGAGGATGTGCAGCATGTCATCGAAGATGGGCTGCAGGTCACAAGGGTCCAAGCGCACCTGGCGCAGGACAGTGTCCTTCTTTTCTGTAGGAGGAAAGGAGAAGGTGGTCAAGAAAGCGCTCAATAAACCCTTGCTAAACAGGGCATGTTCTCCTTGAAGACCACAGCCCCCGGGACCACCTCTGAAGAGGGACAAGCCTCAGGAACTGAAAGAAAAGGTGGAGGGTGATGAGTGATGGAGAGAAGATGGAGAAACCAGCACGACTCAGGGTCCCTCAGCACAAGAAGGATGTTGAGGCTCTGGAGTGAGTCCAGAGAAGAGCAAGGCAGCTGGTGAAGGGGCTGGAGAACAGGCCTTATGAGGAATGGTTGAGAGAGCTGGGGGTGTTTATCCTGGAGAAGAGGAGGCTGAGGGGAGACTCACTGCTCTCTCCAACTACCTGAAAGGAGGTTGTGGAGAGAAGGGAGCTGGGCTCTTCTTCCAAGGGACAGGGGACAGGACGAGAGGGAATGGCCTCAAGCTCCACCAGGGGAGGTTCAGGCTGGACATTAGGAGGAAATTTTTCCCAGAAAGGGTCACTGGGCATTGGAACAGGCTGCCCAGGGAGGTGGTTGATTCACCTTCCCTGGAGGTGTTTAAGATGCAAGTGGATGAGGTACTGGGGGACATGGTTTAGAGATTGGTGGGAATGGTTGGACTCGATGATCCGGTGGGTCTCTTCCAACCTGGTGATTCTATGATTCTGTGATCTCGTCCCCGATCCCACTAGAGCAAACACAGCATTTATAAATGCTGAACGGCTAATACATAAAAGAGAAGAGGAAGGGGAGCCAAAAAAGCTGAATTCTAACTCTTCTGAGTTGTTTGCATTGGGTCAGCTTTATTTCCTCATCCAAGCATAAATTTGGTAGATTGAGCTCAGCATTACGAGGGTCATTAGGCATTGGAATAGGCTGCCCAGGGAAGTGGTTGATTCACCTTCCCTGGAGGTGCTTAAGGCACGGGTGGACGAGGTGTTGAGGGACATGGTTTAGTGTTTGATAGGAATGGTTGGACTCGATGATCCGATGGGTCTCTTCCAACCTGGTTGTTCTATGATTCTATGGTTCTATGATTAAATACTGGACAGGTACAGTAGGACTTGATGATCTCAAAGGTCTTTTCCAACCTAGGGATTCCATGACTCTATGATGAATGAATCCTGGGCTGCATCCAAAGAAGCCAGCAAGGAGAGAGAGAGCATTCTCCCCCTCAACTTCACTCTTAGAGACCTCATCTGGAGTCCTGTGAACTGTCCTGTCCTGGAATCCTCAACATAAGAAGAAGATGAAGCTGTTGGAATGTGTCAGGATCACAGGCTACAGGGATGATCAGAGGGCTGGAGCACCTCTGCTCCTAGGACAGGCTGAGAGGGTTGGGGTTGTTCAGCCTGGAGAAGAGAAGGCTCCGGGGAGAACTTAAAGCAGGTTCCAGTGCTGAAAGGGGCTCCAGGAAAGCTGGGGAGGGACTTTTTGCAAGGACATGGAGTGATTGGACAAGGGGGACTGGTTTTAATTTGGAAAGGGGATGATTTAGGTTGGACATCAGGAGGAAATTCTTCACACTGTGGGTGGGGAGGCCCTGGCCCAGGTTGCCCAGAGAAGCTGTGGCTGCCCCATCCCTGGAGGGGTTCAAGGGCAGGTTGGATGGGGCTTGGAACCCCTGATCCAGTGGGAGGTGTCCCTGCCCAGGGCCGGGGTGGGACTGGGTGGGCTTTGAGATCCCTTCCAACCCAAACCATTCCATGATTCCATGGGTTTGGTACCTTTGGTAATGAAAGAGCCCGTCCGGCTGAGCGCAGAGGAGCCGCTGGAGGTCGAGTCGCAGCGCAGGAGGGGCTCTGCTTCGTCGCCAAAGAAGGCTTTCTTCTCTGAAGGAGAGGGCTCCACGGTGAGGACGGCTGCTGTGGGGGGCTTGGGGGTCGGGCTGGGTGCAGGTGGGCTGAGAGGGCTGGGGCTCATGGGCAGCGCCAGTCTGTCAACTTCCAGCTTTGAGGGAGGAAAGAGAAGGAAAGTTAACTTGGAGTGGACTCTCCTCAACAGGCTTGTGCTTCAAACCATTCTGAATGGGATTCACGGTGCTTTCCAACACACCCCACTCAGCCCATAGTCAGCAAGTGGCCCCTACATTTGTGCAGCCTCCTCCTAGGGGACCTGGTGATGCAGAACGTGCACCAGAGGTGGCCTGGGGTGGACATCAAGCTGGTATTTGGCCCATCAGCACTCAACAAGTGGGTAATGAAACCCACACTCTTGGTATGAGCAACTGTGGCTGCTGGACAGCACATGCAGCCACAGCAGAACAATTAACTTTGTTTTCCTTCTCATCCCAAACTACCTGTCCTGGTGGCTAAGAGTAACAACACCCAAGCAGGTAAATCCCACCACAAACCTGCTCCACAGCTTCCTGAAAGCAAGGCACAGCCCAGCTCCATGTCTCCAAGTTGAGGGACCTCCACAGCAGCACGTGTCTATTCCCAGCCACACTGGTAACTCTTCAAGCTAATAATCTGTTTCCTCATCTTGCCCCTGCTCCCGCGAGCACCTCAGTGATGTGTGATGGAGAAGTTCCTCCAACCTGACTCCAAGCTGAGGGCCAAGAAGGACAAGCAGAGGCTGCTGTTGACCCCAGGATAATTCCAGTGCCAAGGACAAGGATTTGGCTGCAGGATAGTGAAGACCAAGCACTGCTGGAACGTGGCACCATCTAGGTACCAGCAAGAACCTGCTCCCTAACTTAGAATCATAGAACAACCAGGTTGGAAGAGACCCATCGGATCATCGAGTCCAACCATTCCTATCAAACACTAAACCATGTCCCTCAGCACCTCATCTACCCATCCCTTAAACACCTCCAGGGAAGGGGAATCAACCACCTCCCTGGGCAGCCTATTCCAATGCCCAATGACCCTCTGTGTGAAAAACTTCCTCCTAATCTCTAGCCTAAATCTCCCCTGGTGGAGCTTGAGGCCATTCCTTCTCATCCTGTCCCCTGTCACTTGGGAGAAGAGCCCAGCTCCCTCCTCTCCACAACCTCCTTTCAGGTAGTTGCAGAGAGTAATGAGGTCTCCCCTCAGCCTCCTCTTCTCTAGGCTAAACACCCCCAGCTCTCTCAGCCACTCCTCATAGGGCCTGTTCTCCAGCCCCTTCACCAGCTTCATGGCTCTTCTCTGGACTCGCTCCAGAGCCTCATCATCCTTCTTGTGCTGAGGGGCCCACAACTGAACACAGGATTCGAGGAGCGGCCTCACCAGTGCTGAGTACAGAGGGAGAAGAACCTCCCTGGACCTGCTGGTCACACCGTTTCTGATACAAGCCAGGATGCCATTGGCCTTCTTGGCCACTTGGGCACACTGCTGGCTCATGGTCAGTCGCTGTCGACCAACACCCCCAGGTCCCTCTCCTCCTGGCAGTTTTCCAGCCAGGCTTCTCCCAGTCTGTAGCTCTGCTTAGGGTTGTTGTGCCCCAAGTGCAGGACCCGGCATTTGGCTGTGTTAAACCTCATCCCATTAGACTCAGCCCAGTGGTCCAGCCTGTTCAGATCCCTTTGCAGAGTCTCCCTACCCTCAAGCAGATCGACACTTGCACACAGCTTTGTGTCATCTGCAAACTTGCTAAGGGTACACTCGATGCCTTCATCCAGGTCGTTGATGAAGACATTGAACAGGGCTGGACCCAGCACTGAGCCCTGGGGAACCCCACTTGTCACTGGCTTCCTTCCTACCTGCACAACAGCAGCCAACGTCACCTCCCCTCCTCACCCATCAGCATCCCCTTGGGGTGCAAATCTCAAGCAGAGCACTTCTGGTTGCCATTCCCTGCAGGGATTAGAGGCCTACATCCCTAGTAGGCAGCCTGGGCACCTCAGGAAGTCTCCAGGTCTCCCCCAGGCAGGTTTTTTGAAGGACCATCTAATATTTAACTGTATGCAAACCCTACAGCCTTGCCTGAGCTGCCAAAGCACAGATCTGCAAGCCCTGTCCACTCCCGTTTTTCTCCTGCTACAGAGCGAAGACAAAGAGCCACGAAGCTGGTGAAGGGGTTGGAGAACAGGCCTTATGAGGAATATCTGAGAGAGCTGGGGTTGTTTATCCTGGAGAAGAGGAGGCTGAGGGGAGACCTCATTACGCTCTACAACTACCTGAAAGGAGGTTGTAGAGAGGAGGGAGCTGGGCTCTTCTCCCAAGGGACAGGGGACAGGATGAGAGGGAATGGCCTCAAGCTCCGCCAGGGGAGATTTAGGCTGGAGATTAGGAGGAAATTTTTCACACAGAGGGTCATTGGGCATTGGAATAGGCTGCCCAGGGAGGTGGTTGATTCACCTTCCCTGGAGGTGCTTAAGGCATGGGTGGCTGAGGTGCTGAGGGACATGGTTTAGTGTTTGATAGGAATGGTTGGACTCGATGATCCGATGGGTCTCTTCCAACCTGGTTGTTCTATGATTCTATGATTCTATTCCTGCTCACACGCTTTTGCCTCCTATCCAAGGATTAAACGCAAAATTGGGATTAAAGGCTGTGGCACAGGGTGCTGCTCAGCCACCTCCGCGCTGGCATGGATGTGCCTGTGCATTCCTCATCCGCGTCGAGGAATTCGCCACCCACAAATCATATGTCTGCCGAGACGCCCATTAGCTCAGATTAAATTACATGGAAGCCTGTTCCTGGTAGAATAAAAGGGGTATTTTTTTGCCCCCTCTTATTGAAAATAAACAGGAGAGGATTTGTTCTAGGAAATTATGCGATAGGCATGTTAAAAATAAAAGTCAGCCTGAATTTTTAATTAAAAGAATCTACTTTCTCCTCTGAAACTCCCTTTCCGATGCAGCTCACGGACGAGCACCAGCCTATTGCCATCGAGAGGGGAAAAGCAAGGGAAGGACCATAACAGCATCTGGCTGCTTTCCAAATTGCAACACACGTCTCCCCTTTAAAAATAACAAAAAGGTGTTCCTTTTCCCTCATGAAACTCAGCTATTTCACATCAACCCACCTCCTGATTTCCAAAAACGGGCCCCGATGGCCAAGGAGCAATTACAGGGAGGGCAGGGAGCAGCCAGCTGCCCTGGCTCTGCCTTCCCAGCAGAGAGGAAAAACTCTTCCCAGAAGCGTGCGAGTCATTTGGAGTTTAATTAAACAGCTGCTAAAGCATGCTAGGAAATAAAATCAACCAAGGTTATTTGGCTGTAGGCATCCCGGGAGCCCAAAGCTTTCCAAATAGCCGAATGGTCGCGGGTCTACGAGACAAAGTCAACAGGATGCTTGGATCCATGTTAATATTTAAACCGCGGGAAGAAAGCAAGTGGGAATGAGGGCTTTGAAAGGCCAGGGAGAGCAAGAGGTCGCTGTGAGGTGAAGCAGGGGAATAGGTGTCAAAACACACTATTCAGAGGCTGTGACTCATTTGCTTGAAACCACCTTGGCCATTCCTATTTTTAAGAACAGCGGTGCTGGAGCGAAACCGAGCTCTGGCTGGAAAAAAGCCCCACCCTTCTGCGGCTCCTTTGCTTTTCCAGATCCAGCACAATCCTCACCTTTGCGACGTCGCTGCAGGGGTCCTGCGCTTGCCACTGAGCCTGCTGCACTGGCACCTGCAGGGACAGACACAGGAGAGTGTTAGATACATGGTCCTGTGTGAAAAACAGAAGCTTTGGACACATCAGAAGCCTCCAGTGAGCAGTACTAAGGTGCTCTGCCAACTTTACTTTCTATTTCTCTCTTTATTTCTTTCTTTTTTTTTCTATTTCTCTTCACTCCCAGTTCAGGTCAAACCTGGATGAACACAGTGATGCCCATTCATAGAATCATAGAATCACCAGGTTGGAAGAGATCTACCAGATCATCGAGTCAAACCATTCCCACCAATCTCTAAACCATGTCCCTCAGCACCTCATCTACAAATTCCTTAAACATCTCCAGGGAAGGTGACTCAACCCCCTCCCTGGGCAGCCAATTCCAGTGCCCAATGACTCTTTCTGTGGAAATTTTTAACTAATGTGGAGCCTGAACCTCCCCTGGTGGAGCTTGAGGCCATTCCCTCTTGTCCTGTCCCCTGTCACGTGGGAGAAGAGCCCAGCTCCCTCCTCTCCACAACCTACTTTCAGGGAGTTAGAGAGAGCAATGAGGTCTCCTCTCAGCCTCCTCTTCTCCAGGCTAAACACCCCCAGCTCTCTCAGTCACTCCTCATAAGACTAGTTCTCCAGCCCCTTCACCAGCTTTGTTGCTCTTCTCCAGCAAAACCCAAACAGCTCTATCACTTCCCAAGGGTTCTGGCCACTTTATCCCACAGCTTTGTGCCTCAAAGAAAACCTGATGCAAGTCCAGAAGGACAATCGGGGTTCAGTGTTGTTTTCTTGGCTGGCTGGGCATTTATTTCCCAGCCCTCGGATCGCATCCGCCCAGCTGGGAAATCCATCCGATGGCTTGACCCTCACTCTACCGCTAATGCGTGAGGCTCTCACAATGCAAAACTCATCACTAATTATTGGGTCCAGCCCAGTTCTGCTTTGCCAAAAGAGGAAAGGAAGGGGCTGGACAGGAGCTGCCAGGGGCCGTGTTTGAGGATGTCACTCCAGGCTCTTGACCCCTCCACAGTTCTGCTCCACTAAAGAGGAAGAAAAGGAGCCCAGAGGCGCTGCCAGAGCCGCGTGCCAGGACACGGGGCTGCTTTCGGATCCTCTCCTCCTCCAGCACCACCCAAAAACCCCAGGGCTTAACCTCACACCACAGTCAGCCCTGACATTTCTGCTGATTCACAGGACTATCCACCACAGGCAATTAAGCCACAGACCTAAATCTCATCGGGCTTGGGGCTGCAGCCCCACTCTGTTTTCAACATCTTCCTTATTAATTAATTTCTTTTTTTTTTTTCTCTCTCTCTGAAGCTTTGCTGAGGTTGCGCTGCCAAATGCCCTGAGCAAGGTTCTTTGCTTCCCCTCCATCCATCGCCTGAAATATTTCAGCTGAGGCCAGCAGAGCCATAAATAAAAAGATAAGAGCTTAAAGCATTGCTCACAGTAGCCAACGCCGTGCCAGCAACACCCCAGGCCAGCCCAGACACCCCTGGCATTTACAAAACACTGTTATGCACCCCAAAACCATCCCGTTACCCAACGCCTGTGTTGCAATGAGCTTTCATGCTTTTAACCCTAAAATGAAGAATTGAGACTTACAAGGATGGCAGTGAAAAACCTCTCTTTCTCCCCTCCACCCCCACCTATTTTTGTTCTTGTCAGCACATTAATTTGGGGTGTGTCTGTGCTTGCCAAGCAGCGCCCGGGCGTGTGTTCTGCCGCAGAGGCTGCCTGCAAGGGAGAGATTTTGCAAACCTCGAGCTTGTGAGGTGGTTGTGGCTGGGGCCAGCCTTAACCAGGAACCCTGTGACTTAAACACACCCCAAAAAACCTTCCCACAGCTGCTATGCTCACTATATTTTCTGCATTGGTGCAAAAGGAAAAAAAAAAACAACCCCTTAGCAAAGCGATTCAGAGGGCTAATCTCGTTTTAACCTAAATTCATTTGGCGTCATGCAAAAGCAGAGTAATCTTCCCCCAGCTATAAAAGACGGCGAGACTTCAGCGGAGCCCTTCCCTACCCGAAGGACAATGTTCCTGCCACATGCCGTAACGCTCCAGGGACTCCCCTTAATTCCTCTATTCGTACCAGGGGTTGTAAATATTTAGATTTCGGAGACCGAAAAGTTGCCAAGGGAACTGGGCACAAAGGGAGAGAGCAGCTTTGCCTCTGCAGGTTTCCCAGGCTGAAACCAGATGCCAGATAAAGGATTTGGGATGAGGATGTGATAGGTGGTGGGACAGAATCATAGAATTATTTGGGTCTTAAAGCCCATCTAGTGCCACCCCTGCCTTGGGTAGGGACACCTCCCACTGGATCAGGGGCTCCAAGCGCCATCCAACCTGACCTTGAACCCCTCCAGGGAAGGGGCAGCCACAGCTTCCCTGGGCAACCTGGGCCAGGGCCTCCCCACCACCATGAAGAATTTCATCCTCATGTCTACTCTAAACCTTCCCATTGCAATTTAAAACCCTCCTTCCTCATCCTGTCACTCCAGGCCCTTGTAAAAAGTCCCTCCCCAGCTTTCCTGGAGCCCCTTTCAGCACTGGAAGCTGCTCTAATGTCTCCCTAGAGCCTTTTCTTCTCCAGGCTGAACAACCCCAAGTTGGGGTGTCAGTGCTTTCCTATCGTACTGGGTCACAGGAGGAAGATGGAGCAGCAAAACTCTGCACCCAGGGACACCAGGCAGAGCCCAAAAGCATCACAGAGAGCACAGCCACCCACATATCCTTCTCAGCTCCTCTGAGACACGTGGGCATGCATATGATGCCTACTGCTGGCCTGGGTCACCCCAAGGCCTTCACACTGTTGGTTGCCAGGAGGATGCATAGATTTGCATCACTTATCATAGAATCATAGAACAAGAAGTTGGAAGAGAACCACTGGATCATCAAGTCCAACTGTTCCTTTCAAACACTAAATCATTTCCCTCAGCACCTCGTCCACCCATGCCTTAAACACCTCCAGGGAAGGTGAATCAACCACCTCCCTGGGCAGCCTCTGCCAGGAACCAAGGACCCTTTCTGTGAAAAACTTCCTCTTGATGTCCAGCCTGAACCTCCCCTGGTGGAGCTTGAGGCCATTCCCTCTCATCCTGTCCCCTGTCCCTTGGGAGAAGAGCCCAGCTCCCTCCTCTCTACAACCTCCCCTCAGGCAGTTATAGAGAGCAATGAGGTCTCCTCTCAGCCTCCTCTTATAAGAATCCTCGCTCTCTTCACAGCACAAAAAGCTCTTTTTCTTTATTTTTATTTGGTTTTTTGCAAGACTGCTTCAACAGAACTGGTTGCTGGAGATGCAGAGCAGCACCCACACTTGCCACCAAAGGAACAACCCACTCCTCTGGATCAAATCCAGTTTGATATGGAGAGAAACTGCTTTGATTTGTCTGTGTTCGGGCAGACTGAGAGCCAAGCTTGGATTAGCTCTAATTAAAGGCTTTCCAGCCGGCACAGATTAAAAGAACCCCAAGCAAAACTACCTCAATGCCTGCCTCTGACATTGAAAAACTGACTCCTGCAGCCAATCACAGACTGGACCAGTGGGATGCAGCTCAGCTGCTGGCATGAGGCTTTGTGGATGCATTTTTCCGTGCACAAGCTCCTTCCCTAGGGCTGATCTTTGGGGATGTCCATTTGAAACAGCCCAGTCAGATGCATGGAGAAGGATGTGTCAGCTTGGGTGAATTCTTAACACATCTCCACTGCTGAAACAAGCCCTGGTCCTCATGGAGACCCACCTGAGTCACCTGTTTTACTAATTTCTAAGGAATGCAAGTTAAAATCACATGGGACCAGTAGCCTCCAGCTGCTGCTGGACACTAGGGAACATACACTGTTTTAAAAACCAAAGGCAACAGCCTCCAGGAGAGCTGGTCAGGAAGCCCAGAAGCAGACTTGCTGACAAGTACCCATGAGATTTGGGTTTGGCCATTCTCTGGAGTACCTGCTTGCCGTATTTTCAGAGTTATGGGCACATACAAGGACAGAGCTTGTGTTTACTCCACCATCAGGAGTCCACAAACCCAATGGGCGGCCCAATAAACCCCATTCTTGAAGCTATCACCTACATTTTTGCGCTGTTTGCGAAGCACCCGATAATCTGGGCTGGAAAAGCGTAATGCTCAGGAGCACTAAGCCCTGCAAACCCCACATCTGCAATGAGGAATTGAACAAGTTCTACGTTTTATCCCATATCCTAGTCCATCCCTTTCCTACTCTATTCTAAGTCAAAGCAGCAACCACGAGGACAGAGGTCGCTACCTGCTCCAGAGGACGTGTCCTGCGACACTGTACATACTGAAAACCTTAATTCGCATGCGTAAAATAACAATTCTCTCTGCCTTTCTTCCTTTTTTCATAACCACAGCTTTGTTGGCTTCATGCTATGGATACGAATGACGAAGAACACTAAAAGAAGTCATGTAGGATGTGCCACACAGTGAGGTGATCACAGTCTAGAACCACAGAATCGTCTGGATTGGAAGGGACCTTAAAGATTGTCTAATTCCAACACCCTGCCATGAGCAGGGACATCTTCCACTAGCCCAGGTTGCTCCAAACCCCATCCAACCTGGCCTTGAACCCCTCCAGGGATGGGGCAGCCACAGCTTCCCTGGGCAGCCTGTGCCAGTGTCTCCCTACTCTCAGCACGAAGAATTTCTTCCTAATGTCTAATCTAAATCTCTTCCCTTTCAATTTAAAGCCATTCCCCCTTGTCCTGGAGGTGCTTATAGCATGGGTGGATGAGGTACTGAGGGACATAGTTTAGAGATTGGTGGGAATGGTTGGACTCAATGATCCGATGGGTCTCTTCCAACCTGGTTGTTCTATGATTCAATGATTCTATGAATATAAGCCCCTGAGGAGCACCAGGAGGAGATGGAGTCCAGCCACTTGCTATTACCTAAGCTTGAGACAGCAGCGGGTCCCATGCACCCACAGGCCTGTCACGGCCAGACACGGACACATGCACTGCACCAGACAAGAGGGTGCGAAGCCCAGCCCATCGTTACCGGCGTGGTGTCCTCCATCAGGCCTCGGATCTTCTCCACCACGTCGTTGCGGCGGTGCTGGCGCAGGGCACTGATGAGCTGGGCCAAGCTGGCCTCGGGCCCACGGATGGTCCAGTGTTGCAAGGCGGCGTAGGCGCGCTCATGGTCAGCCGCGTAGCCGTTGGAAAAAGCCGCCACCTCACGCTCACTGGCGTTGCAGAGGAACTGGTAGATGTCCTTCCACTGGCTCCCCACCTGGGCGGCCACCAGCTTCAGGATGTCGATGCCTGCGGAGCAGAAGAGCTACAGGTGAGGCACAGGGGTCTACAGCCTCTTAACATTGCAGATCAAAGCTTTAGCAAAGCTTCTCCAATCTCCAAAGAGACGTGATTTGCTTTTCTCAGGTTGTTTTTATATGGAGATTATTATTAAGACCTTTCATAAGCGCAGCCTGTAAGGAGTCTGCAGACAAGCAGCACTCACAACACGCTCAACATGTCCTGTGTGAGGGGTGACAGATCCATAGGTGCTTCAATTGAGACACACACTCTAACAGGCCTTATGAGGAACGGCTGAGAGAGCTGATGTTGTTTATCCTGGAGAAGAGGAGGCTGAGAGGAGACCTCATTGCTCTCTACAACTACCTGAAAGGAGGTTGTAGAGTGGAGGGAGGTGGCCTCTTCTCCCAAGGGACAGGGGACATGATGAGAGGGAATGGCCTCAAGCTCCACCAGGGGAGATTTAGGCTAGAGATTAGGAGGAAGTTTTTCACACAGAGGGTCATTGGGCATTGGAATAGGCTGCCCAGGGAGGTGGTTGATTCCCCTTCCCTGGAGGTGTTTAAGGAACAGGTGGATGAGGCACTGAGGGACATGGTTTAGTGTTTGACAGGAATGGTTGGACTCGATGATCCAGTGGGTCTCTTCCTAACACTCTAATTTAACCATAAAACTATCTGCGCTCTTAGGCACAGGGAAACCCCTGGTATTCAGCCACCACATGGCTACAGGAGTAGGAGAAATGGCAACCTACATGCCCACATTGCAGCCACCACTTTGAACAGGAGCTGGATTCATAGATTCATAGATTCATAGAACAACCAGGTTGCAAGAGACCCACTGGATTATCAAGTCCAACCATTCCTATCAAACACTAAACCATGTCCCTCAGCACCTTGTCCACCCGTGCCTTAAACCCCTCCAGGGAAGGTGAATCAACCACCTCCCTGGGTAGAAAGACACCAGAGCAAAATTAAGCAGGATTAAGCAGAAAGACACCAAAGCATCTCTATAAAGAGGAGTATTTCCATAACAGAGCATCTACAGCTGCATGTAGAGCGGGTTCCAGTGCAGACTGGTGGGATGACTCAGCTTGGAGATGGGAGACCCTGCACCACATTAAGTGTTGAGTGAATGGACTCTCTGGTGGGGGTTTGGAAGAGCAAAAAGGTGAAGCTTCCCCTAGAAAAGCCCTTGAGATGCACTGGTTCAAGACAGTGAGGGTTTTCATTCCTTAGCTTTGGGAGCAATGGGGAAAAGCACACTATTCCTTGTGTCTACCAAGAGATCAGGAGTCAAACCCTCAAAAAAAGCTATATCTCCTTCCCAATAGCTCTGTAACCTTGCTCTATCAAGCCAATCACCACCTTGTTTTAAACCACCGCACAAAGGGTCAGCACAGGTGAGATACAGAGATAAATTTGCTTTTTTGCCATGGAAGTAACCACACCTCATGCTTCCCCACGTGCCAGCACACCTCCAGCACTACGGGGACTATTTCCCCTGCCCTCTGCAGGCACAACAGCTGCGTCAGCAAAAATACCTGCTTATGGAAGAAATTCATAGCCAGGGACTTTCCTGCTGGCCTAAAAATTAACGGTTTCTAACGCAGTTTTGATCAGACCTCCCACCTGCACCTTCAGGTCACAGCCCTGACAGAGCCAAAGATACACATCTATATATATACACACTATATATAGGTATGTACATACATTTATATGTATAACACATAAAAGAAAAAATAAAATCATAGAATGGTTTGGGTTGGAAGGGACCTCAAAGCCCATCCAGTGCCACCCCTGCCATGGGCAGGGGCACCTCCCACTGGACTGTGTTCAGTTGTGGGCCCCTCAGCACAAGAAGGATGTTGAGGCTCTGAAGCGAGTCCAGAGAAGAACAACGAAGCTGGTGAAGGGGCTGGAGAACAGGCCTTATGAGGAATATCTGAGAGAGCTGGGGGTGTTTAGCCTGGAGAAGAGGAGGCTGAGGGGAGACCTCATTGCTCTCTACAACGACCTGAAAGGAGTTTTTGGAGAGGAGGGAGTTGGGCCCTTCTCCCAAGTGACAGGGGACAGGATGAGAGGGAATGGCCTCAAGCTCCGCCAGGGGAGATTTAGGCTGGACATTAGGAAAAAATTCTTCACAGAAAGGGTCATTGGGCAGTGGAAGAAGCTGCCCAGGGAGGTGGTTGAGTCACCTTCCCTGGAGGTGTTTAAGGGACGGGTGGATACAGCGCTGAGGGACATGGTTTAGTGTTTGATAGGAATGGTTGGACTCGATGATCCGGTGGGTCTCTCCCAACCTTGTTTTTCTATGATTCTATGACCAGGGGCTCCAAACCCCAGCTAACCTGCCCTTGAACCCCTCCAGGGATGGGGCAGCCACAGCTTCCCTGGGCAACCTGGGCCTCCCCACCCAGTGTGAGGAATTTCTTCCTAATATCTAATCTAAATCGCCCTGCTTCCAATTTAAAGCTGTTCCCCTCCTCCCATCACTCCATGCCCTTGGAAAAAGTCCCTCCCCAGCTTTCCTGGAGCCCCTTCAGGTACTGGAAGGCTGCTAGAAGGTCTCCTCCAAGCCTTCTGTTCTGTTGCCCAGTTTCTATATGAAATAAGCAGCTCCCTATCCCCACCCGGCACTGCCCTGCAGGGAGATGAACCTTTCGTTGGAGCTATGTGGGAGCTCTGCCCACACCCACACACACTAGTCACACAGAAGCACTACAACCTAATTTGTTGCTTTATGACCCCTGTAATACCTGCTCCCATCTACGTATTTAAGGCAGATAAATCCCAGTATTTATTGCCTTACTGCTGAGAAAAAGTTTTCAGCTGGGCACAGCTCAATCTGTACCAGTTTTACGCGGTTGGACTTGATGATCCGATGGGTCTCTTCCAGCCTGGTGATTCTATGATTCACGTCCTGATGCTCTCACCTAAGATTTATAGAATCACAGAATCATAGAATCACCAGGTTTGAAGAGACCCATCGGATCATCAAGTCCAACCATTCCCGTCAAACACCAACCCATGTCCCTCAGCACCTCGTCCACCCATCCCCCAAACCCTCCAGGGAAGGGGAATCAACCCCCTCCCTGGGCAGCCTATTCCAATGCCCAATGACCCTTTCTGTGAAAAACTTCCTCCTAATCTCTAGCCTAAATCTCCCCTGGTGGAGCTTGAGGCCATTCCCTCTCGTCCTGTCCCTTGGGAGGAGAGCCCAGCTCCCTCCTCTCCACAACCTCCCCTCAGGTAGTTGTAGAGAGCAACGAGGTCTCCTCTCAGTCTCCTCTTCTCCAGGACAAACACCCCCAGCTCTCCCAGCCGCTCCTCATAGGGCCTGTTCTCCAGCCCCCTCACCAGCCTCACTGCTCCTCTCTGGACTCTCTCCAGAGCCCCAACATCCCTCCCGTGGTGAGGGGCCCACAACTGAACACAGGATTCAAGGAGCGGCCTCGCCAGTGCTGAGTCCAGAGGGAGAAGAACCTCCCTGGACCTGCTGGTCACACCGTTTCACCCCTTACCTCGTTGGAGGAAAAGATGTGCTATTCAAGTTAAAAAAAAAAAAACCAAAAAAAAAAACCACACAAAAGCGCTCACGCTCCTACTGGCATTTCCAAGTTTTGTATATTTAATCTCACCATCCAATAAATTGGCCCCATAAACATGCTTATATCCCTTGGCAATAATATCCCAGGGCACGCGAACGTCCCAGGCAGCAGAGGACTTAATGGCGCGTAATAATCTTTGAAGAACAAATGTTCCACTAAAAACGAATTTGGAAATGTCTACCTTAATGCCGTAAGAACTTTAAACTCATTTTCTTGCAACTATTAAATGAATTTAAGCTCCATATGTGAGCTGCATCCACTACGATATTGCGCAAACTAAACCCCAGAGAGATATGAAAGAGACACAGTGCGGATTTGGCTCCAGTCAGTCAGAAAACCATTGCTCCCTCTGCTCTAAGAAAATAAGATTATAACCATTACACGACGAGTTGCGGCTGCACGTGGCCAACTGTTGCCGCTCCAGCCATTTACAGTGACAATTCATTTGTTCCAAACTAAAATAAAAAGTTAATATTTATAATTAGCGTAAAGTCTTCCTGTTTCCATACTTCCATAAGCCCTATGAGTTACTCTGAGAAGCACTAATAGACCCAAATTGGCCCATTGGGATGGGAAGGTGCCTGCTAGGGTGTACAGAGCAGAAAAAAACGGCTCCATGGAATAGTTAGGGTTGGAAGGGACTTTAAAGATTATCTAGTTCCAACGCCCCTGCCATGGGCAGGGACATGTACCACTAGATCAGGCTGCCCAAGGTCCCATCCAATCTGGCCTTGAACACCTCCAGGGATGGGGCAATATTAGTATTTTATTCTTTAAATAATGTCCATTAAAATATATCCATCTTAGCTCTTGGGTCCTCCTCACCCACTGAACCATGTGAACCTTCTCCCACTTCGTGTACCTGCATGCTGAGGCTGGAGATGATGTTCAGAGAATCATAGAATCATAGAACCATAGAACAACCAGGTTGGAAGAGACCCATCGGATCATCAACTCCAACCATTCCTATCAAACACTAAACCATGTCCCTCAACACCTCATCTACCCGTCCCTTAAACACCTCCAGGGAAGGTGAATCAAACACCTCCCTGGGTAGCCTATTCCAATGCCCCTCTGTGTGAAAAACTTCCTCCTAATCTCTAGCCTAAATCTCCCCTGGTGGAGCTTGAGGCCATTCCCTCTTGTCCTGTCCCCTGTCACTTGGGAGAAGAGCCCAGTTCCCACCTCTCTACAACCTCCTTTCAGGTAGTTGTTCAAAGCCCTCTAGATCCCAGCAATCTCAAGGAGAATGGTTGAGTTCAGCGGTGATGATGCTTCAACCCACCTGTTTCATGCTTCCCACGCAAGGGTGGTCATAACCATGTTGGCATGAATGCTAAAAGCTGCTCTTGCAAATACCAGAGAACAGCCTGAGTCCTCCTCCTTTTGAACATGGGTCACAGGAATAACCAAGGAGAGCTGCTACCACCCTGCCTTTGCTGAGAAACCCCTACAGCTGCATCCAGCAAAGCTGCACGTGCTGTGGCCATCCCAGAGCAGGCAACGACAGCATGGGATGGATCCAGGACATCCCTGTGCATCTTGGTTACTTGGGCAGGTGGCATTCAATTGCCATTATGTAATGGCAACTGGAATGGCAAACGGAAAACTGGTTGGTTGGAGGGCCCAGAGAGTGGTGGGAAATGGTGTTAGATCCAGCTGGAGGTCAGTTACAAGTGGGGTTCCCCAGGGCTCAGTGCTGGGTCCAGCCCTGTTCAATGTCTTCATCAATGACCTGGATGAAGGCATCAAGTGTACCCTTAGCAAGTTTGCAGATGACACTAAGCTGTGTGGAAGTGTCGATCTGCTGGAGGGTAGGGAGGCTCCAAAGCAATCTGAACAGGCTGGATCCATGGGCTGAAAACAATGGGATGAAGTTTAACAAAGCCAAATGGTGGGTCCTGCACTTGGGGCACAACAATCCTGAGCAGCTGCAGACTAGAAGTCTGTCTAGAAAGCTGCCTGGAGGAGAGGGACCTGGGGGTGTTGGTTGACAGCCGACTGACCATGAGCCAGCAGTGTGCCCAGGTGGCCAAGAAGGCCAATGGCTTGGATCAGAAACGGTGCGACCAGCAGGTCCAGGGAGGTTCTTCTCCCTCTGTACTCAGCACTGGTGAGGCTGCTCCTTGAATCCTGTGTTCAGTTCTGGGCCCCTCAGCACAAGAAGGATGTTGAGGCTCTGGAGCGAGTCCAGAGAAGAGCAGTGAAGCTGGTGAAGGGGCTGGAGAACAGGCCTTATGAGGAACATCTGAGAGAGCTGGGGATGTTTATCCTGGAGAAGAGCAACGAGTAACTCTCCTTCAAGCCAGGACAAGACCGACACATTGTGCACAGGCAAACACAACGCCGGGGGGTGGGTATACATGCACAGGAACATGGGCACAACCAGGCATGTCTGCAGTCAGAGCAAACTGAGACAAAGGAATAAAAGTATGGGAAGGGACAGACGCCTGCTGAGTGGCACAAGCAAACAGCACTGCTGAAGACATATGTAGCTCATCTACAAAGATGCTGAGCTGAAGGGAGGACCTTTCTGGAGATGGAAAGTCTCTCTCCTCCATGCATTCTGCTTGCCTCTGCCTCAGTCTTCTCCATAAACACCATTTCAGTGATTTCCATTTGCTTATTTTGAACTTGGCTCAAGGTTTTCCCCACCTGCTACCAGCTCTTTTGGATGTCAACCACCCACCTCACTGCGTTACAGTTTGGTTTGGACAGACCAGTCACTCCTTCCACTCATGAACCACCAAGGTGGTCATAACAGGGGCATGGGACTTGCCTGAGCTTTAACAACTCTCTTGAGCTTGTTCTGGACAAGCCACACTCAACTCCCACAGCCTTGCTATTTACAGGTTGAACACAAACCCAGTTCTTGAGCGATCGTTTGCCCTCAAGCAGTGCAAAAAGCCAGTGCAGCACAGGGCCATGACCAGCAGTAATGGACAAGAGGGAATGGCCTCAAGCTCTGCCAGGGGAGGTTCAGGCTACATATAAGGAAAAAATTCTTCACAGAAAGGGTCACTGGGCAGTGGCAGAGGCTGCCCAGGGAAGGGGTTGATTCACCTTCCCTGAAGGGGTTTAAGGGATGGGTGGATGAGGTGCTGAGGGACATGGTTTAGTGATTGATGGGAATGGTTGGACTCGATGATCCGGTGGGTCTCTTCCAACCTGGTGATTCTGTGATTCTCTGAATACCCTCAGGAGACAATTTCTCTTCTCTGCCATTACTTTTTCACATCTTCAAGCAGACTCAAGAGGAGTGGAAAAGCAAGGCCATCAGAAGGCTACACCCAAGCACCTGGCAACAGATATGGTAACGTCTAACCACAGCCTGGCCACAGAGCAGCTTCAGTTCCTTCCCCTCCTTATACTTTTACAAACAAAAAAAGCCATCATCATTTTCACTTTTGGAGTTCAGCCAAACATCATTTGGTATTTTTCAGCAGGGTTTGTTCAGAAGCTGTTGCCTTACAGGGGAAATCTGATTGCTCAAGCTTACAGAGCCCTCCTAAGCCACGTGGCCTCCCATCTCACTCTCAATGAAGGGATGCAGCACAGAGAAAAGGACTGAGAAGAAATGTTTTCCTGCAAAGGTGGGGAGCCTAGGTTGCCCAAGAGAGGTCACAGAAGCCCCATCCCTGGAGGGGTTCAAGGCCAGTTTGGAAGAGTCTTTGAGCAGCCTGGGCCAGTGGGAGGTGTCCCTGCCCATCACAGAGGGTGGGACTGGATGGGTTTTAAGGTCCCTTCCAATCCAAACCATCCTTTGAGTCTATGATAAACACAGCACCAGTTCAAGCCCTACAGACTGTCTCATACAGCTGGGAAGTAAAGCTCAGAATATCTCCCAGGAATGAACTAATCTAGAGAGCAGCTCACCTGCCCAGGGTTTCAGACCCAGCTTTGTATGTTTTCAGAAAGGCTGGATTTCAGGAGACTACATGCTCCAGCCTTTCAGGAGCAGCCTATGACACCTGCAGGAACTGAGCTCCACCATCCCATGAAGCTGGAGCACCTGGAGCTTGCTCTACTTAGAATCATAGAATCATAGAACAACCAGGTTGGAAGAGACCCAACGGATCATCAAGTCCAACCGTTCCTATCTAACACTAAACCATGTCCCTCAGCACCTCATCCACCCGTCCCTTAAACACCTCCAGGGAAGGTGAATCAACCACCTCCCTGGGCAGCTTCTGCCAGTGCCCAATGGCCCTTTCCGTTAAAAACTTCCTCCTAATCTCTAGCCTAAATCTCTCCTGGCAGAGCTTGAGGCCATTCCCTCTTTTCCTGTCCCCTGTCACTTAGGAGAAGAGGCCATCACCCTCCTGTCTACTTAGCTAATGACACAAGTATCCTAAAGATGGGAAATAATCATTTCTACAACACATGCAGTGACAAAACCCGACAGTGACAGGCTGGCTGGATTTCAACACTTGCAGACACCTTCAGGATGAAGCATCCCAGGTGCTGAGCAGCCCAAGAGCACACAAGGTCGACAGCAGAACCACAGTGATACAACCCAAGCCTCCCCTGCATTCATATAAAGGTTTCCAATCACTGCAAACTCAGCTTTGCTCCTGAGCTCAGCCCACTTACCTCCTCCAAATATCCTCCTGACTCATGCCTATTTTTACCTCTGTGCACACACCAAGAGCCTCTATGCAGAAGAAAGGCAGAATGCAGCACAACCAAACTCCACTTGACAAGGCACCATGCTCTGGCCAAAACAGGACTTAGAAATTCCAAAGCCCTGACACAAATGTCTTTCCGAAATGTGAAGTCATCAATCTCTGCCAAAAAAGTGAGTGATTTGGTACATAATTCCTCCTCCAAATATATATCTCAGATCCTAAAGCAGGTTTGGAAGACGTGCAAGGTCCTGCACGTTGGTAGAGGTAAACCTGAATATAAGCACAGGATGGGGGATGGAAGGACTGAGAGCATCCCAGGCAAGAATCCTAGAATCATAGAACAACCAGGTTGGAAGGAACCCATCGGATCTTCTAGTCCAACCATTCCTACCAAACACTAAACCAAGTCCCTCAAGACCTCATCCGCCCGTCCCTTAAACACCTCCAGGGAAAGTGAATCATCCACCTCCCTGGGCAGCCACTTCCAATGCCCAATGACCCTCTGTGTGAAAAACTTCCTCCTAATCTCCAGCCTAAATCTCCCCTGGCGGAGCTTGAGGCCATTCCCTCTTGTCCTGTCCCCTCTCCCTTGGGAGAAGAGCCCAGCTCCCTCCTCTCCACCACCTCCTTTCAGGTAGTTGGAGAGAGCAATGAGGTCTCCCCTCAGCCTCCTCTTCTCCGGGATAAACACCCCCAGCTCTCTCAGCCACTCCTCATAGGGCCTGTTCTCCAGCCCCTTCACCAGCTTCGTTGCTCTTCTCTGGACTCGCTCCAGAGCCTCAACATCTTGCTGGACTGGATGAGCTTTGAAGGCCCCTACCAAGCCAAACCCTTCCATGATTCCAGTAGGAGCCTTTGTCAGGACAGGAAGAAAGGACTCACACTTATGACGACTTGTTAGCAATTTGCTAGTTTTCCCATGGAGGACAGTGCTGGTCCTGGACCCTCCCAGGAGCCAGTGATTCACGTCCTCACTAAGTGCTGTTTGGGCAACAAACCACTAAATGGTGATGTTTGTTTTTCTTAAGAAAGAAACAACTCAAAAATCCTGCAGGGCAGGAAACAGACTCCTGACAAACACTTCCCACATACTCTGTGGAAAATAACTCAACCAAACCAGGCAGTCGAAGAAGGTCTGTGATCAGCCGCAGGCGGCGACAAACATGCTTCAGACCTGAGAACATGAGGGTCAGGAGAAGACAAAAACCTCCTTTCCCACCACACACTACATGGAAGTCACCTTGATAACATCACCTTTAGTCAAATCCTCCCTGGATCCAGGTGAGCTCCTGCTCTTCAGCACAAGTTGCTCTTCCTGGACTTGCTCTTCATTTTGTTTAAAAGGAATGGGCGAGCTTAAGTATCTTTGTAATTATTAAATTTTAAATGGTCTTTGCAGAATTAATCTTTGTTATAACCCTCCCGGACAGCTGGTAACCCTCGTTAAGCACACTGCCACTGTCAGAGGCATATAAATATCCAGACACGCAGAGATGCCAGTCCAAGGATTAAATTTGCCTCCTGCATATTTTTAACACAGACAAGCCCTGGTGAGCGAAGGAAAAAAAAAATCTGCCTTGTTTTTCGAGGAGTCATGAGCGAGAGCCTAAGCAATGTGAGAAATCACAGCCCTCCCAGCCACGAGGTGCTAGTTTTATCATAGAATCACTTGGTTGGAAAAGACCTTTGAGATCATCAAGCCCAATTATATCTTGTCTGTTACTAAACCAAATCCCTAAGCACCTCATCCACCCGTGTTTTAAACCCCTCCATGGATGGGGAATCCACCACCTCCCTGGGCAGCCTCTGCCAGGGCCTGAGGACTGTTTTGGTGAAGGTGTTTTTCCTGATGTCCAATCTGAACCTGCCCTGGTGCAACTTGAGGCCATTCCCTCTCGTACTCTCACCTGCCAGCAGAGAGAAGAGCCCAGCTCCCTCCTCTCCACAACCTCCTTCCAGGTAGTTGTAGACAGGAATGAGGTCTCCCTTCAGCCTCCTCTTCTCCAGTCTAAACACCCCCGGGTCCCTCAGCCACTCCTCGTAACCCTTGTTCTCCAGCCCCTTCTCCAGCTTTTGGCAAAATAACCCCGAGCTTGGTTTATTTTCCTACACGAACAACCTTTTTCTCCCTGCAGAGCTGTCCTGCCTCCAACACTCGGTCCTTCACCTTAACAGGCAGGCAACAAATCCCAATCCCTTGTTAAATGAACCCAGGGGCCACCTAAGAATTCCAACCATGGAATAATTCAGATTTTTTCTTCTTTTTTTTTATTTTTTTGAAGCAGATTTGGAAGGAAACATACCAGCCCTGCCGGGCAGCTCTGCACAGCCCTCCAAGCGCTGCAGATAGATGGTTCACGCAGCAACACACATTAAAAGTCATCAAGCATCCGGCTTCGAGCTTGCTAATGCAATAACGCTGAGGATCAAGATATGATAAAGCTGCACATGATTAGGTTTCCTCCTCTCCAAGCAAAACAGCAGCCTCCCTCCTTTGCTTTTCCCAAGGCTCCTCGTTCCACTCCTATCCACACCCTTTGGAAACCACACACCTTTTCCCAAAGGTCCTGAATGGTCTGTCGTGGAGCAAACGTAGTATGAATCACAGAGCTTCCTCACAACCCAGTGAGCTCCGTGGAGGGAACATCCCTGTTTTAAGGCCCATCAGTACCACTGCATCCATATTCCTCATGGTGCCAGGCACATACCTGCCCCTTCCAATTTAAAAAGCCCTCGTTCCGCCTAGGTCTCGCTTTGAGAGGAACAGCATCTGTAGATGATTAAGCTGCAGATGCCAGAAGAGAGACTGCTTTGACCAAAAACCCAATCACCATCTTGTGACTCTTAGTTTTGACAGGTAGACAGACATTAATCCCTCATCTCGTGCTCTCTGCCAGAGTCATGTTAGGGTTTGTGCATAAGCCCAGGGCTGCTCCTCTCCAGGTATAACCACAATTACCAAATTATATGAGCCGCAATGGTCACACCTGCCCTCACGAGATGCCACAGGCTATCTCTACCCTACCTGTGGTCTGGGCACAAAACCCTGAGGGCACCACATTTTGAGACTGGTGAAGACTTTAACTTCCCTACCCCTCACCATGCTCTGCAGACGTGCAGAAGAGATGGAGTCACCAAGGATGTGTTTCCACTGCAGCTCCTCCACCCCCACCCTGCCTCCCAGTGTCATAGAATCATAGAATCATAGAACAACCAGGTTGGAAGAGACCCATGCACATACCAAGGCCATGCACCTACCAACACAGTTCAGGAGGTGATCAAAGGGAAAACTAACTCAACTAAAAGAACACATGACATAGCTTTCATCTACAGGCCTTATGAGGAACGGCTGAGAGAGCTGAGGTTGTTTAGCCTGGAGGAGGCTGAGAGGAGACCTCATTGCTCTCTACAACTACCTGAAAGGAGGTTGTGGAGAGGAGGGAGCTGGGCTCTTCTCCCAAGGGACAGGGGACAGCATGAGAGGGAATGGCCTCAAGCTGCACCAGGGGAAATTTAGGCTGGATATTAGGAAAACAATTTTCATGGAAATGGTCATTGGGCATTGGAACAGGCTGCCCAGGGAGGTGGTTGAGTCACCTTCCCTGGAGGTGTTTAAGGCACAGGTGGACGAGGTCCTGAGGGACATGGTTTAGTGTTTGATAGGAATGGTTGGACTCGATGATCTGGCGGGTCTCTTCCAACCTGGTTGTTCTATGATTCTATGATTCATTTACCCACACAAACACTAAGGAGAGGTCCTAAAGTAGCATTCACCGTGCCATTTAGTCACCCTGTAGACCTGCAAGTGCCATCACTACAGCTGGTTTCCTTACTTAGGGTAGCAGTTAACAACACAGTGAAACCAGGCTTGAGGAAAAATACCAAGTGCTAGATTGTTTTCATGTTTTTTCTTCCCTTCATCAGGTGATGGAGCTACGGAAAAGATTACAACTACATGTGGGCTTTTTTAGCTAACATACTGTCTCTTTAAAAGGAAAAGAATCAAGTAATTTTACTCTGATAAGCATCTTCCAACAGTAACCATCAACCAGTATCCGATTCCACATGAGGGCAGCCTGCAATGACCCGAGACATCCCAACGCACACACACCCGCTGGTTATATTCATGTGGGTTTGCTTTGGAGCTGCGGCACAGGGTTAGGTTTTCTGTGGCACAGAGCTTTCCAGAGCAGCTCTGGTTCCTCTTCAACACCCTCAATGTCTTCCTCCGGAGCACCAAGCTCAAACCCAGCCCCGGTCCTACAGCAACAAGGAGTATTCCCTATAAATCACCAACCAAGATGACACCAGTTCCCAGCATGACGACAACCGGGCATCCTGACAGCTAAGCAACTAAGGTCCCAAAACCCCAACAATCTCCACCTTCCAAGCATCATCTCTCAAGTCCTCACTCTGCTCTCAATCCTGAGCCATTTTCAGGATTCTATTTCTTCGACCTCCAGTCAAGCCTCAGCTCCATCTCAGCTGCAAACAGCTTCTGCGCAGCAGTTTATTTCTCTGATCGTTCAACCAGAGGCTTCCTGGCATCGCTCTCACCACCCACTGCAACAACATGCAATTATCAGACTTGAAGAAAAACACAAGGGAAGTTGCATCTCATGCCAGACCAGCACTGCCAAGATCTCTCCATCAGTCCTTCAACTAAAGGAAAAAATATCACCAAAATATCACCAAATATCACCAAATTATCCTCTTGCCTCTCGGCACACGATGCCAGGGAGCTTCTTCTATACACAGGAGGTTTTACCCCAAAATACAACATTGTACAGAGCTTCTTGACTTTCATCATCTGCTACTTAATGGGTGAAAGTCAAAGGCAACAACATCAGAAGCTTCCATGAGATGATTCTATGATTGCTGGGGAATGATTAAGAAAGGAATTGAACCGTCTGCCCAGGGAGGTGGTTGACTCGCCTTCCCTGGAGGTGTTTAAGGTGCAGGTGGATGAGGTACTGATGGACATGGTTTAGAGATTGGTGGGAATGGTTGGACTCAATGATCTGGCGGGTCTCTTCCAACCTGGTGATTCTATTCTATGATTCTAGTCTATGAGTCTATAATTTCAAGCCCATTTTCATGTTTGGCATAGCCTGACACCAGATTTGGCACTTCTGAGATGTTCAAAAGCCATGGTTCTACTTTCTGTTTTTATTACAAGCCTTGCCTTTGGAAACGGCGGAAGAAATGGAATAGGCATTTGTTCAAATAAAAGGATTGTTCAGAAGAAAAGTGTTTCAAGTGTGTAGGTTGTTGTTGATCTTCTAGAAGAAAATGGTCACACAAGGTTAAAACCACAGGGTACTATCCGCCCAGTACCCACATCGTTCAGGCACCACGCAGATAATTCCTTTGGAAATCTCAGGCAAATTAGAATCATAGAATCATAGAACAACCAGGTTGGAAGGGACCCATCGGATCATCGGGTCCAACCATTCCTATCAAACACTGAACCATGTCCCTCAGCACCTCATCCACCCGTGCCTTAAACACCTCCAGGGAAGGTGAATCGACCACCTCCCTGGGCAGCCTGTTCCAATGCCCAGTGACCCTTTCTGTGAAAAACTTCCTCCTAATTTCCTTCCTCCTAAATCTCCCCTGGCGGAGCTTGAGGCCATTACTTCTCCCCTTTGGATTCCCGTCAGCAGGACTAGAAAGTACAAGCCAGCTGAAGCACCCAGAGCTTTTCACAGAATCACAAGTTTGGAAAAGACCCACAGGATCATCGAGTCACAATCACAGCTGCACTGCTGAAGCTCCTCCACTTCCAAGATCCTGCACTGATGAGACCTGGGAGCTTCGGGGAGGGCTCCTTGCCATGGGGACACATAGAGAGGTAGGGTGGTTGCTAACTCAGGTTGTTGCAAGCTCTTCCCAGACCTCTGACCCATTTAATCCAGTGAGAATCAAGCTCCTTGCCATGGGGATGGACATGGGGGCGCATATGGTGACACACATGGAGGTAGGGTGGCTGCTAACTCAGGTCATTGCAAGCTCTTCCCAGACCTCTGACCCATTTAATCCAGTGAGAATCAAACTCCTTGCCATGGGGGTGGACATGGGGACGGATATGGGGACACACATGGTGGTAGGGTGGTTGTTAACTCAGGTCATCACAAGCTCTTCCAAGACCTCTGAACCATTTGATTGAGTGAGAATCAAGCTCCTTGCCACGGGGATAGATGTGGGGATGGATGTGGGGACACACACGGAGATAAGGTGATTGCTAACTCAGGTCATCGCAAGCTCTTCGCAGACCTCTGAACCATTTAATTCAGTGAGAATCATAGAATCATAGAATAACCAGGTTGGAAGAGACCCACTGGATCATTGAGTCCACCCATTCCTACGAAAATCAAGCTAAAATCAAATTCCTATCAGAATCAAGCTCCTTGCCACTGCGATGGATGTGGGGACACACATGGAGGTAAAGTGGTTGCTAACTCTGGTCATCGCAAGCTCTTCCCAGACCTCTGAACCATTTAATCCAGTGAGAATCATTGGTATTTGTCGTCTTGGCTGGAACACGTCCACATTAAGGACACAGGTCCTGTTCTAACACCAGCACTGCAAGCTGCTGCTATTTTTAGGTTTGGGTTGCTATTTAAGGCATGTATTATGACTAGAGAGAGCACAGGGCAGAGACACCAGCTCACGGGAAGATGAGGACAAGTGAAATGCCCTGTGACAACAACCACTGTCCCGGATCGTACATCAGGATCTCAACTATTGAAGCAATTCAGTACATCGAGGACCTTTAGGAACCAGGCAAGAGTTCAAGCTGCTGCTTCCACCCTAAAATCCGCCTTGGAAAGAAGCCCAGTGGCAGAGAGATATCTTTGCTTCAGCAGTGCTGCTGCCACCCTGACCGTGCCTCACCCAGAACTGATGAGCTTAAAGAAATCGGTAATAAAAATTGATAATAAAATCCTTCAGGCCTCGATACCAGCTGTGCTCCCATCCGGCATGGCAGGAGGTGCCCAGGGTGGCACCGTGAGGGCAGCCACCCAAGCACAGCTCCTCCGAGCAGCGACCGCAGTGCCTACGTCAGCCCCACTCTTCCCTTTCAAAGGTTAAAGCTGTTTACCGAAAGGATTAGGAGGGAGGAGAAGGTAAACTAGGAGGAAGCAGAGGAAGACTGCGCAACAGCTACGTCCCCAGCCTTCACCCCAGCAATAAATACACCCCAAGCCCTCGTTGGTGTGGCCAGTCAATGTATAGGTGGGGAGGTGACACAGATAGGGGTTCCCCTGCCAGTACCACACCCTGGGGCTTCACCTCCAGCCCCAGATGATGATTTAAACCTAATTGTTTGCCCTTCATACCTCCACTGCAACCACAAACTAGGCTGGCACCTAAAGACCTGGGCAGCAGCTGTACTCTTCACATCCATGGAGGTTTTGCTCTGACTGATCACAAAATCATAGAACAACCAGGTTGGAAGGGACCCATCGGATCTTCTAGTCCAACCATTCCTATCAAACACTAAACCAAGTCCCTCAAGACCTCGTCCACCCGTGTCTTAAACACCTCCAGGGAAGGGGAATCAGCCACCTCCCGGGGCAGACTATTCCAATGCCCAATGACCCTTTCTGTGAAAAACCTCCTCCTAATCTCCAGCCTAAATCTCCCCTGGTGGAGCTTGAGGCCATTCCCTCTCGTCCTGTCCCCTGTCCCTTGGGAGAAGAGCCCAGCTCCCTCCTCTCTACAACCTCCTTTCAGGTACTTGTAGAGAGTTATGAGGTCTCCTCTCAGCCTCCTCTTCTCCAGGCTAAACAACCCCAGTTCTCTCAGACGCTCCTCATAGGGCCTGTTTCTCCAGCCCCTTCACCAGCTTCCTTGCTCTTCTCTGGACTCTCTCCAGAGCCTCAACATCCTTCTTGTGCTGAGGGGCCCACAACTGAACGCAGGATTCAAGGAGCGGCCTCACCAGTGCTGAGTACAGAGGGAGAATCACCTCCCTGGACCTGCTGGTCACACCATTTCTGATCCAAACCAGGATGCCATTGGCCTTCTTGGCCACCTGGGCACACTGCTGGCTCATGTTCAGTCGGCTGTCGACCAACACCCCCAGGTCCCTCTCCTCCTGGCAGTTTTCCAGCCAGACTTCTCCCAGTCTGTAGCTCTGCATAGGGTTGTTGTGCCCCAAGTGCAGGACCCAGCATTTGGCCGTCTTAAACCTCATGCCATTGGACACTGCCCAGCAGTCCAGCCTGTTTAGGTCCCTTTTGAATAAACAGTCTTAACACAGTTGCACACTTCAACAGGGAAACCAAAGGGGGATTTATCCACCACCACAGAGGACAGCAGCTTCCACATCTGACACAGCAAAGCACCACTACGTAAAAACTAATGAGCCATGCCCTTCTAGCTAAAGGCAAAACAATTTAGGGACCGGCAGTGCTGCACTGAAAGCAAGACAAAGCATTAATTGCTTTGCACTCGTCCGTCTGCCTTCATTGCACAAAGTTCAACTGAGGACATTCAGGGGCCGGCAGAAGTCATGAAGCCACCCAAGCCAACACGGAACCAGCGTGACTACGACAAGAATGAGGGGAGGGGACGTGCCAAACCGCCCAGCCAGGAACCCAGAGCAATGGGGCAATTTGTCTCCAGTCACAGAATCATAGAATCACCAGGTTGGAAGTGACCCACCGGATCACTGAGTCCAACCGTTCCCATCAAACACTAAACCGTGTCCCTCAGCACCTCATTGTCCCTTAAACCCCTCCAGGGAAGGTGAATCAACCCCCTCCCTGGGCAGCCTCTGTCACTGCCCAGTGACCCTTCCTGTTGAAAAATTGTTTTCCTAATGTTCAGTGTGAACCTCCCCTGGTGGAGCTTGAGGCCATTCCCTCTCGCCCTGTCCCCTGTCACTTGGGAGAAGAGCCCAGCTCCTTCCTCTCCACAACCTCCTGAGAGGCTTGATCAGACACAGGGCTGATTTATCAGTTAAGGGTGGGTTTGCTATTAAAATCCAGCTTATTTCTCAAGACAAGAGAAAAAAAACTAGCAGATATCTTGTGGATTTGATTCATTAGCTGAATTCAGCTGTTAAATCACAACAAGGAAGAGCAGAATGACTCATCTCGGGAAGGACACGATGCCCCTGAGTGATGCTGTCCACTAAAGGATGACAATATCTGAGAGGTGGGACATTACCTAAAGAGGACAACACAGCCTTGTTGCTCACTGTGCATCACCTCCTCATACCTGCTTGGTTTCTTCAATCTGAATCATGCTTGGTGACCAAGCACACACAGCACTGCCCACAAAGGCAGCTCCAACGTTGCCTCCAGGAGAAGGAGCAGCCACAACACAGGATTTGAAATGCCAGGTTAGAACCAGAGCTCGAGGTAGAATCATAGAACAACCAGGCTGGAAGAGACCCATCGGATCATTGAGTCCAACCATTAATACCAAACACTAAACCATGTCCCTCAGGACCTCATCTACTCGTGGCTTGGTCTGGTCCCTGCACTAGAGCACTGTCTGCAAGTACAAACCTAGCCCCTGCTCTGAGAAAACAAACAACTCGCTGCTCAAAAAGATAAGAAAGTGTGGATTCAACCAACAGGTAATGAAGGTCATGGGAGAAAAAGTTACTACAACTAACAAGCAGCTGCTTTGGCCAATAAACCATGGACAAAGCAACTGCTTGTGGTAACACCCACAGACAAGGATGTTTAACAAGGTTTGGCAGCTCCCAGATCACTCACCATCGCCCCAAGGCTCACATTTTGAGCCTCAAAGATTTGGGGAACAATGGAGCGCAGGGGTTACTGTAAAACATTATCACTGAGGCAAAACGCTCAAGAAACCACGCCTCAAGTATTCAAAAGAATGAAAAAGAAAGCGATAAGTAGAACAAACACAAGAGAAAGCCCAAAACTAATTCCAACAAGACCTTACTGGTTCTAGAAATGCATTAATAAAAGCAAACAAAGCATAGGTCTATTAATCAGCAGGAGGAAAAGGGGAGTACAAGACAGAAGCCTTCTTTGCTTTGCACTTAAGCACCTCAGGATGACTTTCACCAAGCACTGATCTCGCTTAAACCTTCCAATCTTTTTTCCGATCCACTCTTTGTTTGGCTGCCCCCTTGTTAAATGTGCTTTTCTAAAGGTTAACTGGGAACAGAGAGTTACAGTGGAGCAACCTCAACTGAAGGTAAGTAACATAAGGACTCATCAGCGCTGTCTGCACAGGACGAGGGTCAAAATTGCTAGCACAGTTTTGCAGCTGAAGAACTGGGCGTCCAGTTAAGGAGATCAGGGCTGCTCAGTGCTCTGTTCATGCTACCATTAATTTATCATCAATTTTGACAAATCTCAGGTTAATCATAGAATCACAGAATCACCAGGTTGGAAGAGACCCACCGGATCATCGAGTCCAACCATTCCTATCAAACACTAAACCACAATACGCCATTTTTAAGTCTCATTGAAAAGCTGACAGCAAGTCATGCACCAAAAGAAGAGAAAACACTATGAAGCAGAGTCTCCAGGATCATGGATCCGTACGCTTCCATGACACAGCCTTTATAGACCATCCTGGCTCCAGTAATGGGGGAATCATAGAATCATACAAGAACCAGCTTGGAAGAGACCCATCGGATCATCGAGTCCAACCATTCCTATCAAACATTAAACGGTGTCCCTCAGCACCTCATCTACCTGTGCCTTAAACACCTCCAGGGAAGGTGAATCAACCACTTCCCTGGGCAGCCTATTCCAATGCCCAATGACCCTTTCCGTGAAAAACTTCCTCCTAATCTCTAGCCTAAATCTCCCCTGGCGGAGCTTGAGGCCATTCCCTCTCATCCTGTCCCCTGTCACTTGGGAGAAGAGCCCAGCTCCCTCCTCTCTACAACCTCCTTTCAGGTAGTTGTAGAGAGTAATGAGGTCTCCTCTCAGCTTCCTCTTCTCTAGGCTAAGGGCTGGGGACAAGCCAGCAGTTGGGATTTAGGGCTAAGAACCTAAAACTGAGGTGTTGCCAAGAAGCAAGGGATGACTCAGCTTTCCAGAAAGAGACGGGGCACGGGAAAAAGGATGGCACAAAAGACAGCGGAATCCATGCCTGAGTCACTGGGAAAACAAGGAGAGAGTGAAAAAGAAGTACCGTGGAAAGGTTTGGGGGGAAAAAAAGGAATTTCCATTCAAGATCCTCCTGACAAGGATGGGTGGGATGGAAGAGAGAATCATAGAATCATAGAACAACCAGGTTGGAAGAGACCCATCGGATCATCAACTCCAACCATTCCTATCAAACACTAAACCATGTCCCTCAGGACCTCATCTACCCGTCCCTTAAACCCCTCCAGGGAAGGTGAATCAACCACCTCCCTGGGCAGACTATTCCAATGCCCAATGACCCTTTCCGTGAAAAACTTCCTCCTGATGCCCAGCCTAAATCTCCCCTGGTGGAGCTTGAGGTCATTCCCTCTTGTCCTGTCCCCTGGCCCTTGGGAGGAGCTGGGGTTAGCAAGTGACATTCCCTCCTTTAACCGTTTCTTCAGGAGCACAGATACACCATGGAAACAAAGAGGTGGAAAAGCCATAGATCATGAAACAACTGAGGAACCAGTGCATGGGCTCTGTCCTCCCTACAAGGCCCAGAAACTCGGAAGAAAAGCCAGCAGGCACTGGACACGGGGGCTGTCCATTTAAAGCACGACGTGAGATGACAGACAGGACGCTATCTCCCACGGTCCCCGGTCGCTACTGCTCACCGTGCCCGTTGCAGTAATAGATCCACTTCTCCCTGTTCTGCGTGGGGGTGGTGGACTTTTTCATAATAGCTTTTTCCACAATGGCACTGGGATCTTGCCTGGGTCCCTTCTTCAGAGTCCGTGAGCTCTTCCTGACGCTGCAGACGACAATAACCACCAGGACCAGCAGCAGGAAAAGGACGATCATCCACGGCAAGTGTTCGTTGATGTCAAAGTGCTGGTGGACATTCTGCGTACCTCTCCGGGGGGGCCTGTATGGGACACTGGACTTCTCGCTCCCTGCCATCTCCAGCGCTGGCTGCTTCTCCAGCACCTTGCTGGTCTGCTTGTGCCGGTAGCTCTGCGCCTGGCCAGCAGCGCTCGAGCTTGCAACGGTTCCGCTGGTGCCGTCCGTCCCGTTGGCCAAGGTTTCGTTGTAGTAGCCTGCCGGCTCCGTCGTGCCGCTGGCTGCGAGCGGTTCAGAAGATGGGACAAAACTGGGAACCGAAGAGTTCAGACCTGCGAAAGAATCATAGAATCATTGAATCACCAGGTTGGATGAGACCCACCAGATCATCGAGTCCAACTATTCCTATCAAACACCTCATCCATCCACACCTTAAACACCTCCAGGGAAGGTGAATCAACCCCCTCCCTGGGCAGCCTATTCCAATGCCCAATCACCCTTTCCGTGAAAAATTTCCTCCTAATCTCTAGCCTAAATCTCCCCTGGTGGAGCTTGAGGCCATTCCCTCTTGTCCTGTCCCCTCTCACTTGGGAGAACAATCTCCCCTCAGGTAGTTATACAGAGCAATGAGGTCTCCCCTCAGCCTCCTCTTCTCCAGGATAAACACCCCCAGCTCTCTCAGACGTTACTCATAAGGCCTGTTCTCCAGACCCATCACCAGCTTCGTTGCTCTTCTCTGGACTCTCTCCAGAGCCTCAACATCCTTCTTGTGCTGAGGGGCCCACAACTGAACACAGGATTCAAGCAGCAGTCTCACCAGTTCTGAGTACAGAGGGAGAATAACCTCCCTGGACCTCCCTGAAAGGAGAGGAGAGGTCGGTGTCACGGCACCTGAGATGCGATACAGCATCGTGTGGCAGTCTAAGACCCACCTGAGCATCTGCCTGGCCAGCAGACAGAAACCCAACGCCAGGCAGCGACAAATAGAAGAGGTGAAGCTGAGGTTTGGCTCGGGGAGCAGGTGGGTACAGTTACAGGGGTAGCTTCAAGGTAAAATTGATCCTTGTTGGGTTAAGGCAAGTGGCAGCTAGACAGGCTGTTCATCTGCACTGTCCCACATCCAGTACGTCTCAGAAAACCTACACCTTTGAGGGAGCTGGGTTTTCTTCCTCAGGTTTATAAACTTCAGTTTTAACTCTGTGAAATGTGCTTTTGGGGCTAGAAACATCTGGAGGTTTAGTGTCTCTCTGCTGGGGTTTGTTAAGGAACCAAACCTTTTTTTTTTTTTTTTTTTTATCAGCACTGCAATCAGCTGTGGATCTGTCAACTACAAAACAGGTTTCTGAAGCAACTCAACTTCCCCCCAATGCTTTGAATCTTTACTGAGTTTTCTTATCGAGCAGCAGCAATCAGGTCCCAGCCAGCTGCAAGACCAAAGCCTGGTGCGAAGAGGAAATTTTACTTTGAAAATTCAGCTTTTGAAGATCAAGTCTAACCCCAGTTGAGCCAAGAATGGGTGTAACCACCTGTAATGTGATGTTGCCTCTGCTTTGATTACTCCAAACACTCTGAATGGGACGCAAATACAGAGAACACTTAAACTTCTATCTAATTGACTACAGTTGATTTCAAAGTTCAGGGAACACCATCCCGCCCTCTCCCAGTGACGCACCAAGAGCTGTGAGACCTAACAAAGGAGAAGCACTGGGAGTATCACAGGACAAGAGGGAATGACCTCAAGCTCTGCCAGGGCAGGTTTAGACTGGACATTAGGGAAAAATTTTCACAGAAAGGGTCATTGGGCACTGGCAGAAGCTGCCCAGGGACATAGCTGAGTCACCTTCCCTGGAGGGGTTTAAGGAACGGGTGGACGAGGTGCTGAGGGACATGGTTTAGTGATTGATAGGAATGGTTGGACTCGATGATCCGGTGGGTCTCTTCCAACCTGGTTGTTCTATGACTCTATGACTGTCAGCACTTCCCTGCTATTGTATTTACAAACTCAATTGCCATCAGAAGTTGCGTTTTTTATTCAAAAACTCCATCAGAGATACTGTAAGGAAGCTGCTACCCAGGGAGCATCACCTTAAATGGGGTTCTACAGCACCACTGCAACCAGCCATGGTTAAAGCATCTCAATAAAGGCAGTGATGATGTACCTGTCCCAATTAAGAGAACTGGTAACTCAACCTGGTTCTTCCCAGTGTTGATAATTAATGGAAATCCTAGAGATGGAAGAAAATAGTTATGAGACCACCTAAGCTTCTGGAGGGATGTTATGGCAACACTCAAGGCAATGTGTTGGCACAGCACAGAGGGAGTCATAGAATCATAGAATCAGTAGGTTGAAAAGACCCACTGGATCATCAAGTCCAACCATTCCTATCAAACACTAAACTATGTCCCTCGGTATCTCGTCCACCCATGCCTTAAACACCTCCAGGGAAGGTGAATCAACCACCTCCCTGGGCAGCCTCTGCCACTGCCCAATCACCCTTTCTGTGAAATTTTTTTCCTAATATTCAGCCTGAATCTCCCCTGGCAGAGCCTGAGGCCATTTCCTCTCGTCCTGTCCCCTGTCACTTGGGAGAAGAGCCCAGCTCCCTCCTCTCCACAATCTCCCCTCAGGTAGCTGTGGAGGGTAATGAGGTCTCCCCTCAGCCTCCTCTTCTCCAGGATAAATACCCCCAGCTCTCTCAGCCGCTCCTTGTAAGACTTGTTCTCTAGCCCCTTCACCAGCAATGTTGCTGTTCTCTGGACTCGCTCCAGAAATGCAGCAGAGAAAGCAGAGGCATGAAAAACAGTGAATCCATCAGAGAAGAGGTCTGGTGGAGCAAATCTCCTCTCCTCTCTGGGTTTTCCTGCTGCATCCCAAGTCAGGTTTGACACAAATGTGCAAAGACTTGAGCTGGTACCACACTCAGAGGAAAAGAGGTTGGGGAACATGGTGTCCTTTCAGTCCAAAGAGTAGGGCAGCCAGGAGTCCAATCGACAAACTACAGTCGCAGTTAAAATGTTATTAGATTAGGTGAGGGCAACCTGATGGACTCGGGAGCTGCCTTTTGGCCAAGAAGCAAAAGCACCATCCGCTCTTTAGAACAGGCTGCCCTTAGCCTAGAGCCAACCCTGACCGAGGCAGGAAGGCAATCCCATGACCAAATCCACGTGTTTTAGTGATGGACATTACCTTTGGGAAGATCAGTGGTTGGTGGAACTTCGTAGGGATCTTCATCCGCATCCATGCTTGACGAAGTCAAAGATGTGTTTGGAAGAGACGCTGGAGAACCACACACATTGTCACTCTCCTTCGTCCCCGGCTTGATGACCACCATGTTTTTCCTAAAGCAGTCAGTGTACGTTTTGCACTTCATCACACTAGAAGGCACATCAGAAAAGGTACCGCGAGGGCACGGCTTGCACCTAACATCTTCTGTCTCGGTTCCTTTCTTGCGGACGCCCCAGCCCACCGGGCACACCGTGTAAGGGACGCAGGTATCATTTGTCTGAAACGTACCAGACAGGCAAGTGCACTCGCGGTCAGTCAAGGCAGTACAATGAGTTTTCTCAATCATTGGCAGTTCACAAGGTTTCCTACAAGGGTGGCACCGCTCTATGCCGTTCTCGTGCTTAGTAAAGGTCCCATCGGGACAAGGGCTGCACTCCCGTAAGGTGCTCTTCGTACAATGTTTGGACACATAGGTCCCTGCGGGACATTTGTCGCAGATCAGTTCTTTGTTGGTGGTGTGGTCAAGGTGGCGGTACTTGCCAGGGGGGAGGCTGATGGCATTCTGCTCCGAGGTCAGCTTTGACTGACCAGCCGCGGTGCCCAGGAGCATGAGCAGCTGCAAGACAGACGGGAAATATCAGTCAACAGCAGCCTGAAACCACAGCCCTGTCCACCAACAATTCCTTGGAGGATGACTAGGAATGTCTCAGAGACACAGAATTATAGAACAACCAGGTTGGAAGAGACCCACAGGATCATCAAGTCCAATCATTCCTATCAAACACTAAACCATGTCCCTCAGCACCTCGTCCACCCGTCCCTTAAAAACCTCCAGGGAAAGGTGAATCAACCCACTCCCAGTGCCAGTTGCCCAATGATCCTTTCTGTGAAAATTTTTTTCCTGATGTCCAGTCTGAACTTCCCCTGGTGGAGCTTGAGGCCATTCCCCCTCGTCCTGTCCCCTGTCACTTGGGAGAAGAGCCCAGCTCCCTCCTCTCCACAACCTCCTTTCAGGGAGTTGGAGAGAGCAATGAGGTCTCCCCTCAGCCTCTTCTTCTCCAGGCTAAACACCCCCAGCTCTCTCATGGGGCCGAGGAGATGTTTCTACACCCCGAGGTGGGAGCTCAGCGAAATCAAGGTGGAAGAGAACCAGGACAGACAGCAGCACACTCTCCGGACACACCACCAGCTACAATTATCATTCCTCAAATTTGACACCACACTTCTCAGCGACACTAAGCATCGTTTACACCGCAATCCGGCCAGGGTGGTAAATACTGCTAATTGTGTTTCAGCAGTACGTGCTACCTGGCCAGCCCACAAGAATTTAGACCAGTTTAAGATTTCAAGGCTGAGAGTTTCCAGCATGAGGCAGGCACCTGCCAAGAAGACAAAAAACCGCCATGCAGGTGGCAGCTCTGACCTGTAAAGTCTTCCGTATTAATTGAGCTGCACTTGCTTAGATAGTTGCCTTTCTAGATCATAGAATCATAGAACAACCAGGTTGCAAGAGACCCATCGGATCATCAAGTCCAACCATTCCTATCAAACACTAAACCATGTCCCTCAGCATCTCATCTACCCATCCCTTAAACACCTCCAGGGAAGGTGAATCAACCACTTCTCTGGGCAGCCTGTTCCAATGCCCAAAGAACCTTTCCGTGAAAACCTTCCTCCTAATCTCTAGCCTAAATCTCCCCTGGCGGAGCTTGAGGCCATTCCCTCTCATCCTGTCCCCTGTCACTTGGGAGAAGAGCCCAGCTCCCTCCTCTCCACAACCTCCTTTCAGGGAGTTGGAGAGAGCAAGAGGTCTCCCCTCAGCCTCCTCTGCTCCAGGCTAAACACCCCCAGCTCTCTCAGACGCTCCTCATAAGGCCTGTTCTCCAGCCCCTTCACCAGCTTCGTGGCTCTTTTCTGGACTCGCTCCAGAGCCTCAACATCCTTCTTGTGCTGAGGGGCCCACAACTGAACAGGATTCAAGGAGCTGCCTCACCAGTGCTGAGTACAGAGGGAGAATCACCTCCCTGGCCCTGCTGGTCACACCATTTCTGATCCAAGCCAGGATGCCACTAGCCTTCTTGGCCACCTGGGCACACTGCTGGCTCATGTTCAGTCGGCTGATAACACAGATCAGGATAAAATCCAGGCTAGAAGGCATTATCAGACTATTTCTCAGCCCCTCTGCCCTTCCATGACTTTTTATGAACCTGCACAGGCACAGGGTTTGGCGAGACCACAAGGGAAGTTCTCCTTTGAGCCTCCAACCACATGTGAAGCCACCTTAAACCTGCATTAGCAACAGGAGAGGAAACCCGATGCTGTTTTTAAGCTCTGTTGTAACTCAGGTCCTCGTTGCATCAGATACAGGTAAAAGGTCTCAGTTTTTTAGACAATGAATTGCGGCCACCTAGGCTTGGTTAGAATCATAGAATCATAGAACAACCAGGTTGGAAGAGACCCATCGGATCACTGAGTTCAACCATTCCATTTTTTTCGATGATGACGATCAACCTGTTCATAGAATCATAGAATAGTTTGGGTTGGAAGGGGCCTTAAAGCCCACCCAGTCCCACACCCTGTGATGGCAAGGGACATTCCACTGGATCAGGGTCTCACAGCCCCATCCAGCCTGGCCTTGAACCCCTCCAGGGATGGGGCAGCAACAGCTTCTCTGGGCAACCTGTTCCAGTGCCTCACCAGCCTCAGAGTGAAGAAATTCCTCCTTACATCTAGTCTAAACCTTATCTCTACCTTTTTTTCCAATTCCAGGTTTTCAAGCCTTTTGCATTGAGGCTGCTCCATCTCCAAGAGATGCAGGACCTCCGCAAGACCTCTGGTCCCTGGATTTAATGTCAATAAAGCCAGTGGAGATACAACACTGCCTGGAGAAGAGGAGACTGAGAGGAGACCTTATTACTCTCTACAACTACCTGAAAGGAGGTTGTGGAGGGGAGGGAGCTGGACTCCTCTCCCATGTGACAGGGGATAGGACAAGAGGGAATGGCCTCAAGCTCTGCCAGGGGAGATTTAGGCTGGAGATTAGGAGGAAGTTTTTCACATAGAGGGTCACTGGGCATTGGAATAGGCTGCCCAGGGAGGGGGTTGATTCACCTTCCCTGGAGGGGTTTAAGGCACGGGTGGATGAGGTGCTGAGGGACATGGTTTAGTGTTAGATAGGAATGGTTGGACTAGAAGATCCGATGGGTCCCTTCCAACCTGGTTGTTCTATGATTCTATGATTCTATGATTCTATGAAAGGGGCTTTTCCTACAGTGAAGGTGAAAAAATAGAGACCCTAACGCTTTTCAGCGGCATGGCCTGGCACATAAATCAATTTGCTGTGTTATACAAGCCCTCATTTTCGCTCTGCTACCTATTCTGGGCTAGCAGCCAGCAAGAATATATTCAAAAGCTGGGGGTGGGGGGGGAGAAAAAAAAAAAAAAAACAGCCTTCCAACAAGATGACTCTGCAGAAGGCAAATCGCAGCAGAGCCGCAAGCCGCGCCGCGTCATTTTTGGTGCAGTCTCCTGCTTCCTGGAAACACGGAGCACATTTCTGTTTCACCTGCTAAATAATTTACAGCTTGGGATTTGTACAAAACACTTCATTTTTTTCTTTCTTTTTTTTTTTTCTTCTTTCTTTCCTCCTGAAGCAGCAATTACCGAGCAGGCAGAAGCAAGCAAGCCCTCAGGAGCTGACGAGGATCCTGCAGCGGGCGGGCTAATTACGGCACAGCAAATTAAAAACAAAAAGCGGGGTTGCCCTGGCAAGTGGCAAAAGTGTATAGGATGCGTTTTATTTTTCCCTTCCCTTAAGACATGATTGAACGAAGCGCTTAGCTGGCTCGAAGGAAACATGCCACCC